>CM075939.1:28795135-29408516 GCA_038030265.1 Corythucha ciliata
CGGGAACGTAAATGCGAATGGGTGACTTTAGTCGGACCAGAGCAATCGTTTCATTTCAAACCCTTTCACGTTGCCATCCCGTCAATTTTGAAGTGGCTTAACTTTTAACTAGCACGTTAGGCTCGTTTCACATATACGAGGTTTCACGCGGCGCGGTTTTGGCTGCCGCGTAGTGACCACGTACACCTTTACACACGTGCGGTACATATTACTTGGTTCGATGAGAAAGCGGCATTCACGCGGATTACACGCGGGGGCCTCGTGAAACCGCGTTAATGTGAAAAGAGCGTTGGGAAATGCTTAACGTAGAATGTTCACGTGCTCCTTTTATAGCGCTGAAGAAAATTACCCAACCCTGATGCTTGGAAAAGAATCTGGAGAAAGATACACGGTCCTTTCCAGCCCTCGAGTAGCACCCTACAAACGTGTAGTTCACCGGCATTTCGTTTTATTGGATTGGTCGAATAAACGTCATTTGTGCATTATAGAATAAAAAGAACACGTTTTGATGATTCTCTAGTCAAAATTCATTTTTCAAGTGACATAGGAACAAGACTTCTTGGCCGAGTGATGTGGGGAATACACATTCTGTTCTGCCTCAGTGACTGAAAACCGGAAGAAACTATCACCGTCTGTGGATCTATTGCTTACAATAGACCTAAATTTCAGCTCATAAAACAACTGTTGGAACGTTAAAATTAAGTAAATATAAATAAATCACTAAATACTGTAATAAATTTGGGGTAACCAGGAAAGGTAATATAACCCAACTCTTATCTCGTGTCCGTTCCCGATTGTCTAGAAATCCACTGCTTTTAACATGCAACTGTGGCTACACTATGAGCAGCAAGTTAGCGTTTGTTGTAACTGTGTGGTCCATACACCACGAATCTGGAATTTTTCTCAAATGGGCCTTGAAGTTGAAAAGAAAAACCGCGAATTAGAGAATTTACTGCATTTCAGCAACGAATGAGGGTTTTTTCGTAATTGTAGCCACTAATGGCCTAGTGTTTTGTTCGAACTTTTACTTGTGTACTTGCTCCAAGAACAGCACATTAACACCATTACCATTCCGTCGGGAACATGGAAATGAAAAGAGCGTCACGATCGGATTTCAGAGCATTTGCACGCTGCTCAAGATGTGAGCGCGGTCTTTAAAAAGGCCCCTGGCTGAGGTCCAGCCATTTACGACATGACAAATGTTTAGCACCACCCTTTAAGTTTCTCCAAGGGTTTCCTCACCGTTGAGTGGTGGAGACCGTTGAAGGGAAAGCGGCCAGGAAAAGGTAGGAGTTCTTGAACAGCTGCCTTTTTTCTCGGGTGTTTTTGTAGGGGTGTGAGAATAGAAATCAAGAACTTTATTCCCAATATGATAGCATGAGTGACTGCTATACTTCTATGTTTCAGAAACACTTCATTTTCGAATATTCAATTTACTACGACAATCGACGAAAAACGAAGTGAATTCTCTAGCAATGGAAAACCCTTAATTTCAGCTTTAAACCCCACAATTTTGAGAGGATTCCCCTATACTCTCTTCCCTGGCAGTGCTCCATTATGTCGCGTCTTAATTATTCTTCGAGCAATTTGGAAGCATTTAAACAGAGCAGTCAAGACTTTCTTTCAAGGAAGTGCTTCATAAGCTTCTTCTTCTTCTTCTTTTTCTTTCTCTCCTTCATCGTCTCTTAACTTGCTTTGTGATAAGTGGGAATGGAGGGGAGTAGCAATAAGCTTGACTCGGCAAATCAGCTGAACAAAAGGAAAGTATCAATAAATCGTAAAATGCTTTTGAAGTTTCTGCGAAGATGTCTGGTCCTCGGCAACTAAAGCCTAGTCCTACTATTGGATTTACTAACAAATTCTCCTAACCTCCCACCCATTTCGCTTATTTTCCGGTTCCTTTTATGGGAGTCCCTTGATTATTGGCATTATGCCCTTTGATTTTTTCCCCAAAGCTTTTACCATCTCTATCAATCATACCTATATGGGAAGCAGGAGAAGGAAGGGGACGTCCTCTTATTTATCCCCTACAACTGAAAAAAAAAAAAGTGAAAGGACAGATGAAGCTATTACTCACCGTTTGTTTATTCAATGAAGGAATGATGACGAAGAGGAAGGGGTGGGACTGTGGCCACTGTGTGCCGAGCGAGAGAACCGTGTAATTTTATTCAGGGGTTTCAGCGGATGAAGGTAGAGGGTGTGAAATGAGGCGGACGCAGGCTGGACAATAAAGGAAGAGTGAGAGAGAATGAGTCTCCCATCAAATTCTATTCCCTTCTTTTTACCTTATTCTCACAGCAGTCACAGTTAATCCTAAACCCTCTTCACAGCTTCGGCCCCACCATTTTACATCACAATTTATAAAAGTCTGAGTTTTCATCCGTATCATAAGATGTAATTATGAAAGTAGAAAAATCTGTTGGTCCACAACCGCGGTGCCGTGAGCTTCGTCCAGGGGTGCCGCGAGATTTGGGGTCGAAATCACTTCTTGTATGAGGTCGTCAGCAGCTTAATTGTGAACAAAAATTCTAATAAGAAAATAGACTAATCAAATAAAAAACCAACCATAAAAAAAAGTTCGCTCCGGCAGCTGGCGGTCGGAAAGAGTGCATTTCATTTTGTATATGGATACCCTAAGCCGTCCCAGAAGTAGTAATGTTGAGACCATGATTTGTTTCGTTAATGTTTGACCCTCCATCGTACTGTTTGCTGATCGTAAGTTCAGCTAAACAAACCTGAACTTAATGGGAATCAAAGGCTACTTCAAAATTAAACCATCGTAATATAATGCTTCTGGAATCAACTGGTGATTTCTAGTGATTTTTTTGCCAGTTCAAGCCATATTACCCCCCCCCCCGCCGCCGCCACAACCAAGTCGACCGATTTGGCCCAATGCAATACCAAACGAGGTCGTATGACTACTGATTTTTGTGCCAAAGCGCGTTCCGCTAAATTAATTTCTTCGAGAGTTATCGTGCTAACAAGACCACACACTTACTTCCACTCCGGGGGCACCACCCCCTCCATTTTGACTTTTTCAAAAAATTAAAATGGGAATCAAAGGCTGTGTAGCATGGAGTATACGTACCGAATATGATGCTTCTATAGAATCAACTGGTGATTTTTAGTGATTTTTTGATCATTTCAAGCCCAACTTTCCCCCCCTCTAACACGATCGATTGGGCCCAAATGCAATAACGACCGGGGTCTTATGACTACTGATTTTTGTGCCAAAGCGCGTTCCGCTAAATTAATTTCTTCGAGAGTTATCGTGCTAACAAGACCACACGCTTACTTTCACTCCGGGGGCCACACCCCCTCCCCTTCGACTTTATAAAAAATATAAAATGGGAATCAAAGGCTAGTCTAACATGGAGTATACGTACCGAATATGATGCTTCTAGAATCAACTGGTGATTTATAGTGATTTTTTTACCATTTAACCCCTATTTTCCCCCCCTCCACCTCGACCGATTTAGCCCAAATGCAATACCGACCGGGGTCTTATGACTACCGAGTTTTGTGCCAAGTGCGTTCCGCTAAATTGATTTCTTCGAGAGTTATCGTGCTAACAAGAAAACGGCCATAATATTATATATATATATGAATCCTGGAGACCACTGAATTCGTGTTCTAGAGGTTCTGAAGCGTGAAAAAAACATGACATGACCCATGTTTGCCACCATCACGACGAGACCAATAGTGCAACTCAAAAAATTGCACTGAGGGTCCAGTCTCCTTTTCGACCTCAGATCTACAGCTAGCAGAGCTATTTGGCCCTGGTCTCATCAGCCCGGCGCAGCTGAGTTTGGAGTGCATGGATTGCTTCTGGCTGCGGTACGAGGCTCTCGGTTTGGTTCTCATCAGCCCTGGTAAGCAGGGTCCTTTCTGACTCGGTTTCGCCTGGTCAGATTGAAAGCCGGGGCAGCGACCGTAATGCAGAGCACCACTGCTCCCGGGGCGGAGCGGTCCATCAGCTCCCTACTCGGCTCAATTGCCTGGCGGGGTGATGAGACCAGGGCCACGTAGCTCTGGTAGCTGAAGGTCTGAGGTCGAAAAGGAGACCGAATTGCAACCTCGATACAATTTTCAAGATTGTCTGATGGGTTTAACCCCCATCATTTCTCATTCCAAATTTCACGTTTAGGATGGGGTGCCGCAGGGTAAGACCGCCTAGTAAAGGGGGGCCGTGGCTAGGAAAAGGTTTGGGACCCCCAGAAAATCGTGCGATTTTCGGTCTAAAGGAGTATATGTATAGAAACAAGTAATTTTCTGAAAATGAAAATTTTTCCAAATTCTTCCCACGCTCACCTTTTTACTCCGCTAAAGCAATTACGGGGGTAAAATTGTCATTTATTCGCTCGAAATTCTTCTATATGCTTGGGAAGGCACGTACATCAGTACTGGATGTCTCGTATACAGAGGCAACCGGCACAACGGGAAAACGAATAATGGCTTTCACTCCGGAAGCTGAATGATTTCGGCCCAGAGCTCCAAGAAGGTATTTTGGATCAATTAAAGGATAATTATCACCATGCAGCGTTCAAGATTTTAGCTACATTTCACCGCATTTACCTACTGCGATCTATGATGCTTAGGCGATTATGATAACTGAATCCGACGAGATATGACTTAATCCACCTCCTTCTTCATACGGTTGTCTCTCTGTAAATTCCCCTCTCCTTCACCAATTCAGGAACTAATTACGACCATGTTGCAGTCTTCTTTATTGGTCGTGTGCATTTCGGTCACAAACAGATACAACTTGTGTCATTCGCAGTGCAAGGAGTCAATTGCTGAGGAGAGGTCACTGTTTGTGCCCTAAATGCATACGTCCCTGGACCTAGGAAAATCCCATGTTATGACTTAATTAACAGTTTTACAGAAAATTAGCCTATTGTTGTGCTCTTATCTTGGAGCGTAGGGGTGGCTCACTAAATTTTTGACCAAATTATCTAACTGAATTGCAACAGGCTATCGAAATTGTTGCTTGGAATCATCCAACCGCGTATCCTGCATGAGGGCGGATTGAAAAGTGCCGGGGGGGGGGGGTGAATAAAGGCTCATGAAAATACAAAGGCTTGCTTGCCTGGCGATTTAGGGGCCATTTCAGACTACTCAAACAAGTAATAAGGAGAGATTGCTGGGCCTGAGGCCCCTGGACATTGAAAGCAGGGGCTGGACACTTGAAGTATAGCGTACAGGTTGAGATGTCAGGGTTTCCTGAGGCAAGCCAGCTATGCCAATGGGTCTCGGATGTCCATTGGATGCAACTCAGTGCAGGGATATGGGAAATCCTGGGCGAAGCAATCTTCTGAACGCTCGGGTGGATATCAGGACATGGAACATGGAGCTGGCCAAGCATGCGGCGTGGACTAGTCGGCAATATGCCTACCCGAACCATCGGTAGGCATCACCCTAAGGATGGTATTGAGAGTGGAGAGGGCCTGCACTAGTGACCAAGTTTTGAGCCGGTGGAGGACTGAATCCGGGTGCAAACTAGCAAAACATGCATGGTTTCTGAGACAGGCGTGAGTCCAAGCCTGCAGATGGCTAGTAAGGACGCATACAGGACATTATGCCCTCATCGGGACACATGCCCTTATCAGGCATGGCAGGCTAGTCAGGGGAATCTGATTGCGGCAGGTGAGGAAAGCTTAGGGAACCGCGGAGCACGACATAATTATGTGAGTGTGACGACGCTATCTCAGCAAGGTGTTGGAGCATTTTCGAAGCAGAATTGTCATGGGACCTGCCAATAAAATGCAATCAAGTGAAATTTTACTGGCTGGTCCCATGGAAACTCTGCTCCAAACATCCTACTGCCTTGCTGGAACAGACCTACATGAATCCCTAATATATTTCCGTTGTTTAAGGCCTTTTTTGGTGGAGTTATCGTTGATATTGAATAGAACGTGAATGATTGAGGTCTCTCCACAGCATTCTTTTCTATTGATTTTAAAACCAAAAACCTCAATGATTTATTTATTTGATAAAACATCCTTATGGTACCCTTAATTTCAAAGAGAAATAAATAAGAATACTATGGAGAGACCTTAATCATTCACATTCTATTTAACGTCATATCATAACGTAAGTTGACTATAGACCATTAGTAAGGAGGATCTGGCTAGCTGTTGTTTTGTTTTTTTATGTGAAAGAGAGAAAAGAAATTTTAGCTTTGGGTCGGAATTATAAAATATCTGGGAAGAGAAATGTTTCACTTGGGGATAGCTGATATCGGAAGGATCTGGAGAAGGGACGCGTTTGCATACTCAATTCGAATGAGACGCCGATCCCTATATGAGTGCCCCACGTAGAACGCTGGGGGGGGGGGGAGATAAAGCGTTTTGAAACGCAACGAGTTTATCTTGACAGCTGCCTTGCTGAAGTGTATTTTTATACGCTCGAAAACGTTCTCGGAAGAGCACAATTAGTATTGTGATCTACATTTTTAACCATTTTTGTTAATGTTTGTGATGCACGTTTTTTTCTCGCTCTGATAACCGATGGTTAGCGCGAAATAAAGTAGATTATGAGAGAAGAGAATGCCTCATTTTTGGAATTTTTTCCTCTGAGAGGGAAACGCATCCCTCATATTAAGAATTCCCTTTTGTGACTCACAAAAAACACGAGATGGCGTAAAGGGCATTCAATTGTTGAATAGAGGGGCGAAAAAGAAGATGACCCCTATGCACTTTTCCTGTCTTTACGTCAATCAAAACCAAAATTGGGGGTGACTAAGAAATAATTTTCTTTCGTGGGGTGTGGTAAATAAGAGGGAGATTGTAAGGCTTAGAAATTACATTCACTGATTTCGTTCGTATACATATTCAATCCAATTTTTCCCTTTAACATGACATGGTGGTTGGTTTAACCAAAAAGTTTTTTTTTGGCCCCGATATGCTCTTATTGGATTTTTGTAAGCTATTTTCTCCCTTTCCTTTTTATACGTAAGAGGAGGTTTTCCCTCTTTCCTGTCCTCAAACATTGCGTTATCCAAGGCAAGTTGGCCCAAGTAAAAGAATCAATTTGGCTCCCTATGCTTGCCTCGGGGACATTTGACCTCGCAGCGTCCTCCCACACCCCTCAGCATCGCGACTCTACTGCTCGCTTCCAGCCTATTCTCTTTTGTGGGTCTTTCGCTTGGCGTGCTATTCGATCTAAGGATAATTGCTATTCACCTACCTCTCTATCTTGCCTTTACCTTCCACTTAAAAGACAGGATATCCATCACGCAAAAGTCTGGACCTTCGGTAAGTTCTTCCACTTGTTTTCTTTTCGTTTGGTCATTCTTTGAGGCAGCCCTATTCGGTTTTTGTCGTACTAGAGTCATACGCGTAGGGGGGTAAGGGCAATAAAAGTCGGGCTGGAATGGGTAAGTGGAATTTTCGTACACAAAAGAACAAAAATGAAGACCCACCCCAACATTCTATTTTCTTCCTTCTATGAAACTACCTAATCAAAGAAAATTATAGCAGTAAACGTCAAGATAAAGCTATTCCTTCGCCTGACCATTCAAGTAAATTTATACACTTTCCCCCTTGAGCACCGCCCTCAGAATGTCTCAACATATGTCAGTGGTCCGTGTAAGTTGTGGGGCTCCTAAATCGTTTCTCTAAAGCCCTCAAAGCAATCACCAAACCTTTTCCCCTCATTTCAACCCCACACCATGCCATTATTCGTTTCCCCTACCCTTGACATCACAGGTTATTACAGACAAATCTCGTCCATCAAGGCTGGGGTTGGTGGGCCCGCTATAACACGAAAATTCCTCGGCAGAGCTGACCGCAAACGGATGGTTTTCTATCAGGGGCAGGATAAGGACTAGTAAAAGATCTATAGCTTTTGTTTTAAAGATCTGGATGCAAAAAATTAAAAACAATTTAATGAACAATGCAGCCCTATGTATATGGGTGGTCTATAATTGCAGTTGTTTTCCCACAAATTCTTATAACAATGAAGATTGCTCCGACGACTAACTTACAACCTGGAAGTCTGGCTGTGAGAGATACCAAGTTTAATCTTAAACCACACGACCTGGCGAACCCTTTAAGACTAGATTTGTTCTCAGAACTCATTCGCTGCTCTGTTGCAAAGTTACTATCGTCTATTCTTGAAAATTTCTCGCGTAGTTGCATATACAGTCGAGCAACTTGTTAGAATGAAAAAGAATTTTATTCATCTGATGGTATCTTTCTCAAAATATTGCCCCCTTCTTTAGAATCATAGTGGAAGAACTTCTGATGGGTTAAAAAGGGGGTGGAAAACGTAAAAATGACCGAGGGAAAAGTATTTTCAGTCCAGCGAGCCATCATCGTAAAAGTTGAAATCTCTTCCTGACCTTACGTCTTATGGCGTTGCAGCATTTTTTTACGACCTTTTGGAATTGGCCCCCTTCTCTCCACCCCTCCATAGGCATCAATAGGGCCACAGGGGTTATATTCTCTTTCTGATTATTGCTAAGTCTCCGTCAGTGGGGAAAAGAAAGCTAACACAAAAGCCATCACTCTCCATAGTGGCTCACAAAAAAACTCTTTATTACGAAATTTACGATTGATTGCCTTTTCTTTCTCGAAGGGCGGAAAAATGAATGAAAAAACTAGAGTGAGGACGGAAAAGGGCTGAGAGACAATTTAAGTAGCTTAAATGATGATTTTTTAGGGTTCGTGAAAGGATTTTTTATGAGAGCGCTGTCAAGTCTTACTTCCCCGGTATTGTGTTTTCACTACTAAAGATAAATTCCCAATACAAATTTGTTCTAACGGGTTGGAGGGAGAAGGAGCAGATACCAATTTTATGAACTGTTTTTACAGTTTCACTATATACCACCCGTATTCCATTGAACGCAAGAATCCAGCACCTACTGCATCTTTTCAAAACAGGTAACAACTAAAAACAGTATATCTAATGTTTTTGTGGTATACAACGCGGGGAATGAGTGTAAAACGTATTTTTATTTCGATCAATGGAATCTAAATCCAGTTCCGTGGCGAAATTTTTTGAACTTCAGTACGCATGGGCCGGGTCAAAATGACCCGGCGCTTCACCAATGAATGAGAATTTTACGGCGAACGGCAGCCGCCTAATTAACTTCCCAGTAGTCCGAGGGACAGTCATTTAGCGGCTTTCGACAGGCCGCTCTCGGGTCGATAAAACGAGCCTATTCAATGAAATGTAATGCAAAACGCTCATTTTTGCTGTCTCTACTTATAAAGGGTGTCGCTGGACACTTCCGTGCAAACACACCTTAAAGGACGCTGACGCCTCCTTAGGTAATTTTTAGCCGTTGTCCTGCTGGAACGCAACTCCGAAGTTTTGAACTCATAAGCCGTGTTCAACTATAATCGATTTTGCGCGATTTTGGCGAAGGTAGCTAAACTGCGACTGATCTGAGCCCAAAAAATGACCGTAGTATCATATTCAAGCCCTAAAAGTGGCTGCCTACCCCCGAAAATGACTGAACTGACAGATTCGTGCCTTGAAAAGGCTTAACAACTGACTGAATCGGGAAAGTTGTGTCATTATGTGTTTTGATACATTGAGACTGAATTGCTGCTGATGACGATGATGAAAGCACCTGTTGAGCAGAAATCTGACTTCAAATTATGGGCAACGATGATAAACTTGAACATAATTTTGAGTTTGTAGATGATTTCCTCAGCGCATACGAACAAAATTGAATTGGACAACAAGAAGTCTAATGTAAAAAAAAGTCGGACCTTTCCAATGGTGGCACTGAATTTGACGTGAGAGATCCGGTTGCCAAGCTACGAACGATTTTATCCGTAAAAACGAGGCACATTGGAAAAGTGCTTATTTCCTAAATATTTCGGAAACTAGTTGGAATAGGACTATGGTCAATACGGCTAATTTCGACGCATTTTGGATGTATATTCACAGGGCAAAATATTGACATCCATTTTTTGAACACCCTTACTATCAATTTTTTCTTAGAATAAATTTCAAAGAAGCCTGAAAGCTCCTAATGAGGAAGTTTCATGGGTGAGAACTTATTCATAAATCTATTTTTTAAGGTTTATTTGTGCTAAAATAGAGCATAAATCGTGATCCGTTCGTAAAATAATCCAACAGTTAATAAATACGCGATCTTTTAAGTTTTGGGTCATTTCAAACACGCCAACTAGCATGTTTGTGTCATTTGCGCCTTCCGAAAAAAATTCACCTGTAATGAATGTAGCTGTCGGAGAGCGGTTTGTTGTGTTTCTTTGCCTTATTTTTTACTAGAGCTCTCCAATAATGAAATAATGGAGGATAAACAGATGAGCTATTTAGGCCCGGGTCGACCACATGGGTTTAAAGTTCCGTATAACACTAAGCTGAGCTTAAGAGCTTACACCCCAATCCGAATTTAGTATTTTGAATACAAAATCGTTTAAACCCTTAGCAACGCTTAAACGGACATTGTCGACCTAACCCTTAGAGTCATGAAAAGGACAGAGAATACAAGGGATATTACGTTGCGGAAAATGTTCGTTTTGGCGGGATTTCAAATATGCCAACTTCAGTGGGGTGGGGTTTTGATTACGTCAAAGGTTGTTCAATGAAATGGATGGTGTGGTGAAGAGAGAGGTAAGAAGCATTTTCAGGGGGACTATTTTTCTTGTTATTTGTAAACAAAAACTCGTTGCTCTGACCAGCCGGTTTTTGGCCAATAGTGTCAGAGATTGGAAAGTCATGTCAGAAACATCAATGTCTGACCATAGGCTGATTTCGTTTGAGGTCGAATTTCCTAGGGTCAGAAGTACAGCTTATCGGAATCCCAAGAACGTGGATTGGGACAGGGAAGTCCCTTGGTGGAACAATGAGCTGGAGATGCTCAGAAGAGATACGAGGAGGATAACCGTGTTCAACTATAATCGATTTGCGCGATTTTGGCGAAGGTAGCTAAACTGCGACTGATCTGAGCCCAAAAAATGACCGTAGTATCATATTCAAGCCCTAAAAGTGGCTGCCTACCCCCGAAAATGACTGAACTGACAGATTCGTGCCTTGAAAAGGCTTAACAACTGACTGAATCGGGAAAGGTTGTGTCATTATGTGTTTTGATACATTGAGACTGAATTGCTGCTGATGACGATGATGAAAGCACCTGTTGAGCAGAAATCTGACTTCAAATTATGGGCAACGATGATAAACTTGAACATAATTTTGAGTTTGTAGATGATTTCCTCAGCGCATACGAACAAAATTGAATTGGACAACAAGAAGTCTAATGTAAAAAAAAGTCGGACCTTTCCAATGGTGGCACTGAATTTGACGTGAGAGATCCGGTTGCCAAGCTACGAACGATTTTATCCGTAAAAACGAGGCACATTGGAAAAGTGCTTATTTCCTAAATATTTCGGAAACTAGTTGGAATAGGACTATGGTCAATACGGCTAATTTCGACGCATTTTGGATGTATATTCACAGGGCAAAATATTGACATCCATTTTTTGAACACCCTTACTATCAATTTTTTCTTAGAATAAATTTCAAAGAAGCCTGAAAGCTCCTAATGAGGAAGTTTCATGGGTGAGAACTTATTCATAAATCTATTTTTTAAGGTTTATTTGTGCTAAAATAGAGCATAAATCGTGATCCGTTCGTAAAATAATCCAACAGTTAATAAATACGCGATCTTTTAAGTTTTGGGTCATTTCAAACACGCCAACTAGCATGTTTGTCTCATTTGCGCCTTCCGAAAAAAATTCACCTGTAATGAATGTAGCTGTCGGAGAGCGGTTTGTTGTGTTTCTTTGCCTTATTTTTTACTAGAGCTCTCCAATAATGAAATAATGGAGGATAAACAGATGAGCTATTTAGGCCCGGGTCGACCACATGGGTTTAAAGTTCCGTATAACACTAAGCTGAGCTTCAGAGCTTACACCCCAATCCGAATTTAGTATTTTGAATACAAAATCGTTTAAACCCTTAGCAACGCTTAAACGGACATTGTCGACCTAACCCTTAGAGTCATGAAAAGGACAGAGAATACAAGGGATATTACGTTGCGGAAAATGTTCGTTTTGGCGGGATTTCAAATATGCCAACTTCAGTGGGGTGGGGTTTTGATTACGTCAAAGGTTGTTCAATGAAATGGATGGTGTGGTGAAGAGAGAGGTAAGAAGCATTTTCAGGGGGACTATTTTTCTTGTTATTTGTAAACAAAAACTCGTTGCTCTGACCAGCCAGTTTTTGGCCAATAGTGTCAGAGATTGGAAAGTCATGTCAGAAACATCAATGTCTGACCATAGGCTGATTTCGTTTGAGGTCGAATTTCCTAGGGTCAGAAGTACAGCTTATCGGAATCCCAAGAACGCGGATTGGGACAGGGAAGTCCCTTGGTGGAACAATGAGCTGGAGATGCTCAGAAGAGATACGAGGAGGCTTTACAATAGGGCCAGATCACGTGGGGAGTGGGAGGCTTATAGGCGCTCCCTCACGGAGTATAACAAGGCCCATAGGAAAGCAAAGCGGGCCACGTGGAGGACCTTCTGTGAGGGGATGGAGGATACGTCCGTTATGGGCAGACTACAGAGGGTCCTGTCCAAAGTGAGCCCGGGCCAAATTGGTCTGATCAAAAAGGCAGATGGGGCGTATACCAAGAGCGCTAAAGAGACTCTGGAGGTCCTCCTGCGAAGTCATTTCCCTGATTCCAGGGATGCAGGGGCCTCAGATGTTCAGGACGAAGTGGTGCGGACTGCCGGCCAACAAATGCAATTTGGAGCGCATCGGGAGATTGTTTACGCCCGCGAAAATTAAATGGGCTATCGGCTCATTTAAGCCCTATAAGTCCCCTGGGCCGGACGGGATATTCCCGGTCATGCTACAGCGTGGCCTGGAGGTCCTGGAGCCACGCCTCAGAAGGATATTTAGGGCGAGCTATGCATTATCGTATATACCCAAGGCATGGAGGGAGGCAGGGTTGTGTTCATTCCTAAGTCGGGAGCAAACTCCTCGGCCCAGGCAAAGGCGTACCGACCCATAAGCCTCACGTCCTTCCTCCTTAAAACAATGGAAAAGGTACTTAGCCTGGATATCAAGGACGGTTACCTTGAAACTAAACCAATCCAGAGGGGGCAGCATGCCTACCAGGCGAGCAAATCTACTGAGACTTCTCTAAACGAACTGGTGGGTAAGGTTGAAAAATCTCTGGAGGCGAAAGAAACTGCGCTGGGCTGCTTCCTGGACATAGGTGGTGCTTTTGATAACACCACCTATGATTCTATGGAGGCTGCAATAAGGAGCAGAGGTGTTGTTCCATCTTCAGTGAAATGGATCAAGGGGATGCTGGAATGCCGCGTCGTGACTTCGGAGCTGGGAGGGGAGACTGTTTCCGTGTTGCCCTCAAGGGGATGTCCTCAGGGGGGTGCGCTCTCTCCTTTGCTCTGGTTGCTCGTGGTGGACGAGCTTCTCGCTATCCTAAAGGAGCAGGGTTATGAGGTAGTGGGTTACGCGGATGACCTTGCGATTCTAGTTAGGGGCAAATTTGATGATACCATATCCAATAGGATGCAGGGTGCCCTTAACATAGTGCAGCGATGGTGCAGAAGGCATGGTCTCAGGGTTAACCCTCAGAAGACCACCCTTGTTGCGTTTACCAGGCGGAGGAAGCTGGAATTAAAGATAGTTCGACTGAATGGAGAAGTGCTGAAAGTAGGACTTAAGTAGGCTCTTAAAGCCCTAGGCTCAAGTGTCGTGAATTCGAAGCTAGTTTGAGGATGTCTTGAAGCCCTCAGGCCTGTGGCAACGGCAAACAGCCTTACTTTGATGTGGGTGCCCGGTCTCAAGGGGTTTGAGGGGAATGAAATGGCTGATCAACTCGTGAAGAGAGGATCAGAGATGCCTTACGTGGGCCCGGAGTCAAGTCTCGGGGTCACGAAGTCCTTCACGAAGAGGCAGGTGCAGGCGTGGTTGGACGAGAGGCATCGTGATTACTGGGTTAGACAACCAGATCTCAGGTAGGCCAAGCTCTTTGTCTGCTCTGAAGTCTGACAAGGACATTTGCAGATTTTGCGACTTGGCCATGGAAACAGCAGAGCACGTACTGTGTGAGTGCGAGCCTCTGGGGCGGTTACGCTTTCACTATCTTGGAAATTATGTGCTTTAACCGGAAGACATCTCCAGGATGGCTACGGGGAACATCCTCAACTTCGTTAAGGAGTGGTGGTGGAGGATGCTTGAAAGCTAGCGTCTTTCTTGGCAGGGCAACCTGAGGGGACACCACAATAGATCTCATAGGTCGAGTTTGGTAGGAGATAGTTTCGTCTGGGCTTCCCTCCCGGTTTTATATATATATATAATATTATAGTTCCCTCAGATACTTCACAAGTGACCATTGACGTAATTTCCCCTCGCACCATCCACCCATTCTTGAAGAACTTTGAAATGTATTCAAAAATCACCAAACGCACCAATCGTGCTGCAACCACCGTTGTTATCCTTCTGTCCATGTGCCAATTCACCGGTTTACATTTTCTCCCAAATCGGGCATTCATGCAAGTTCCCCAATAACGATTAAAGCACAATTAAATCACTGTTTAGCTCACCTAGCCTTCAACCGCGCGTGTTTTCCAATTGAATCGTCGCTCCGTGGCGAAAATTGCCTGCAGTTGGAGATCTTAAAAGTTTTACGTGGCTGAACTACTTTGTGTGAATCGGTTCCGTGGTTGGGTAAAAAAGGGGGCCCATCTCAATCAGCTGCCTAGGGGCCCCATGCCCCCTATATTGAGCCCTGAGAAACAGAAAGAGAATTTTTGAAGTAAACCCCAAATGAAAATCGAAGGGTACGCCAAGTGGTCGTTTCACCTAGTCGCTCCATGAGCGCTGGACCGATTGAACACTAGACATTCAAACACTGAAGATGCCGAACAGGCGAAACTGGTTTGCCCTGGACACTCCTCAACTAGGTATGACAGACAACGTAGGCAACTACGGCTGCGTATCTAATTTGTACATATTTTCGATCAGGCGTGTTAGTTGGATGGGTTCCTCCCCGAATGCCATGTTTTCATCAGTTCGGGAACATTCATTTTAATTAAATGTAAAATTGCAAACCGATTCAACGAGCACATGTTCACTTGTGGGCCAGTGATTACTGGAGGAACTAACTTGAGCCGCTGGATTCAGTTAGAAAAACTCCTCAAAGTCATTGATTGGTTATTATAATTATAGCTTTATAAGCTAATTTCGAGTGACTTTGTTTTTCAGAGCCTCTCTTGGCGTTTATATTTGTTTGTCGTCTGATCAAAATCTGCAGGCCAGGATTGTGGCGTACGTTATTAATGGAAATGAAGATAATGCGGCAGCGGGGCTGTCCGTGAATGCCTGTAGAAATATAGATGAAACCCGATACTAATCGCCAAATCAATCGAGCGTGAGGCGGCAGATAGTGGGAAGCGCTCGGCAAAGTATGAGTTATCCGCTGAGCGAAGGGGATGTGATGAGATGGGGCGTACCTCTCATTTTCGTGCAACAGGTGTCACGTAAACTGTGGAAAGAATCACTATAGACCTTCAGGACGGCAGCCGATTTTGTGTATATGCGTAGGGGTTTTATAGTAGAAAACGTACGCGTTTCAAACATATTTCATATAAAATTATTCATACATTCATACTCAAATCATAATTTGTATTTTGGTAATATTTCGAATATTACCACTTTTTCAAAATAAAAAAATACCAAATATGTAGCAACAACAAACAATAATGGGTGACTTGAAATGTGTATTGTTTAGACGATTCGTCAATCGTCGGGAAGGGAGTCGAGAAAGGGATAAAGAGCACTAATTTAAGCAAACCCTCAGAATGAATAAAACGGTTACTCCCCGTAATTGGGAGAGAAGATGACGTCAGAAATCATGCGGGGTGCAAGGGGGTTGCCTAATAATTCGTGGGGACCTTCGCAAACAACAGGGGAGCTTTAAAATTTTGTTTATTTTTCGTTTTTCTCTTCGAGCATTTTTTGGTGCGAAGAAAGAACTTTCATTGATCGGTAAAAAGCAAAGAGTTGTAAAAGATGAGTTCGAGAGCTGAATGGGCAAAGAATGAGAGGGAAAAAGGAGGGCTTGAATGAATCAATAATTACAATCAGGGAGATTACAGCTAGGTACTTCAAAAGGATTAAATTAGTTTTTTCCTCGCAATTTTTTTTTTTTTTTTTTTTTTTTTTTTTAATGCAAACGTCAAGAAATTCGAAGGGCAACAGTAACTAAGGTCTCGAACAGGAGCCCACAGTGAGAACCAAATGCAATGCATTGATGATCGCGACAATCCACATGATTTCCGACATGTCTACAGTATGTTCTTTTCAAGTTGAATAACCTCAAACGGAATCTCTTTGGGAATGTAAAAACTGTTGTGGCAGGGGCACGTGACGATGAGGATGCTCGAAATCGATGAAACGAAAATGCATCTAACAGGGAAATTTCCGGGGGGGAAACCGAATTATGACTCTTTTCATCAGGCGTCATTTCTCTTGGAGCATCGAAGGGGCCTCCTATCAAGCTCTTCTATTTATGTTCAGACGAAGCTCGACGTAGTAAAGTAATTATTCAGCTTCGACGCAGAAAAAAAAGGGTGAGGGAATAAACAAAACTACGTTTTAAGGCCGAGCTTGACGTATAGTATAGTCTTCATGCGGACAAAAAATCATGTCATTAACGAGGAACGGGGGAAGGACTAAACGATCCGCCAATCTACAAGATATTCGCCACAACACAGTTCACGAACAAAATTAAATATCAAATGGAAATATGTAAAACAATTCTGCAGGTGGTTTTTTAATGTTACTGCGTGATTGTAGGGTCTAATTATTATTTACATATTCTTAAATATATTAGTCTGAACTACTCTATTTATAAATGTTAAAAGTGTTACGTTTCCTTACGAGTACTTACTCGCCTTTTTATGTCTATTCTGGTCTATTCGTCTGATCAGGAAAGTTTTGCATTATAAGTAATAGCGTGATTTTTTTCTCCTCGCCCCCTTTTCTTCGAAACAATATAGTTTCTTATTTTTTACGTTATTTCTTTTTATTCTATTAAACTTTTGAATGTAGCTGCTTGTTTATGGCGTTAGTGCACAAATTATCCAGGAAAGAGATCAATTAGAGACTTTCCTTCCCGTCTGATCGATTCAACAGTTTCTCCATCGTCAACCGTCTTTCCTCTAATCTATTCTGCTAACGACGCTTAAACATTTCCCCCTGGCTAAATCCCTCCATTTATTCCTTCTTTTTTTTTATGTCATTCTCCCTTCACTCCAGCCGTTTTTCCTTCTGTTCATTCTATCTCATTGCGAACAATTACAATTTAATGAAGCCTTTATCCTTCCTCCCCGTTTTTCGTAAGACTTCAAGTTTTCCCCAGTGTGGAGTTAAGATTTAAACAACGATAGACATATTACATTTTTTGGGTGGATTCTTTTTTATGGTCGTCCTCCGACACTTGTCCTCACAGATGTCTCAAAGGAAATGCCACCATAAACGTACCTTTTTCTACTACATCCCTCGTACAAAATAAACGTGAAGAGAGGAGAAACGGCTAATAACTCCCTCGCTCGAGATGTAGGACTGCTCCGGACATTCCTGTCAAGTGGTAAAGAGAGGAAAATATGAAAAATGAATAGCCTCTTCTAAAAATAAGTCTTGCGGTTTCACCCATTTTATTTATTTATTTTTCATTTTTCAAAAGAACCATTCGACGATTTCATGGGAGGGTGAATTTTGCGCCATCACTTTTGTGAGTGGACGTATTTCAACGGCCTTTGAACATCCTATAACAAAATTCTTGCTAGTCGATTAATTACTTTAATTAGTCTTTTTCTTCTTTTGTGTTCACTAAGCCGCAATATCTCCCTATCTCTTATCGTTCTGCCAGTTTCCCCAACCCAACTCCACCCATCGCCAGTTGTTCAAAAGTAAGGATGAATAATTTACTCGTTTCTTTAGGCCGAGTGTTTGGCTTGCTGTCATTACTTTTCGAGGAAAGAGTGAAAGAGGGTTTCTGAGTCCGGAGATTGAGGTAGAAATTTGGGAGTACAAAAAAAACGGATAGGCGGATGAATGTTTTATTCATTTTGTAAAAAAAAATAAATCATATTTGCGGTGCGGCAAATATATCACGGATTAGGGTGTATCGTATCTTATAGTATGTGTAGAGATCTTATTCTTAGCTCACTTCATTCTCAAATCTTTAAATATTAAAGTTGTACTTTCTCATTAACCAATTTTCAGGATGGGACTTGAACCCTGCAGTCAAAATAGGTATATAGTCCAGTCAAACGGTAGTTCCTCGTGGAAACTCAGCATTTCACCAGTATTATAGGTAGCGTCATAGATTACATCACTCAACTGAGAGTTGAACTGTTTTTATTTTTTCTCATATTTTGCAAAAAGCGGCTAAAAATGACAATTCGAAAAAAATCAACTGGAAAAATACCATATTTTTTTTTGTCAGACTTGTTTATAGCGTTCGAAAACGGAAGCTTGACAATTTCTTCCTATAAACATACTTGGGCCAATTATATCGCCGTTAAATCTGGTTTTCCAGTTCAGAAATGATAGTTTAGTCATTGAAACCGATTATTTTACCACGAAACCATTCCGATTTAGGCCGTAGATCGTGATGGTCGGCTCTAAAACTGGAAATTCGCCCATTCTTTCGTTAAAAATGAGTGAATTATCAGGCTATGCCTCAATTTTAAAAGTGTTTAGCACCCCACACCCCCGTGAAATTAAAACTTTCAGTTCTTGGGTATAGGGCAAATCGTTGTCTTAACAGCATTGTGCGACGTGAGTTTTATAATGCCCAGAGTAGGGTGCCCTGCCCAGACGTCCATCCTATCCTATACTTTCCCCGAACATGTCCTACTTTTTGGAGCGCCCGGGCTAATTTTTCAGGTGAGAAGTCAAAATATTCCTTTTTTTTTTAGTTGTAATGATTTGTGAGACAAACATTCCCAACTCAGTTTCGAGGATTTTTGCTCTTTCAGAAGTAAATTTCGTAGGTTTTGCTTTTTCAAAGACCAATTAACGCGGAATCACCGGAGGAAATGGCACGAGGCAGAGCGCCTCAAATTGGCCAAAAATGAGTGTTTCGCATAGGCCATTGGTCTCAGAAGAATTTCTCCATCCCATGGTGGGCCAGCGATGCCTGTTGGCATCGAAGGAGACTTCAACTGTTCGGCTGATTGAAACTCCGTTTCGATTTTTGGTTTTCTCGTGTCACTTGGACACTCAAGATACTCATAGCCAGCCCATAGAGGATGCTGGTGAACTGTTGAAACATATTATCACTGTAGCTCTCAGCGAGACAGAGGGAAAATATATTACTACTGGAGAGGATACGAACGCAGAATTAAGTAAAGAGTACTTGCTGAAAATGATAGCCTCCGGAGAAGTTCCCGACGAAGATTACACTGGCTATTGCGATCTCACCGAACCGGATGAAGGCAGAAGAATGCTTCACAATGACTACGAAAAGTAAGTTTCAAAGAAATGCAATGACAGTTCAGATACAAACCACAATTTCCTTGCATGGGCTGAAGACATCGAGCGTACAGTTTTACGCCAGAGCACTCAGGGCACACGTGGGAACCAACAATATCTCAGTGGTCTCGTTGTTGACGTCAAGAAAAGGATTCACCTACTACCACTATGGTCAGCAATTATGTGCCCCTAGTTTGGTTATGGTGGAAAAACTGCGAGCAGTGCGTCTGTTGAATCACAGTTTAACGTCATAAAAATTATCTTCCTAAACCACCTTCGTCTGCCAGCGAGAATTGATGACTTCCTTATGGAATACATAAAAATTCTCTCAGTGCAACAAAAATGAATACATCGGACAGCATATCACAGACGAAGGAAGTAATAACCGAAATAAATCGACCTTAGATGGAGACATTATCGAACAAAATTCCACCGCAATCAAAATTGATAGTAACGAAAACAACAATAAGATGCTTTGCATGTCGTGTAACATAGGCATACTTGATACGAAACCAGATAAATGTGCGTTCTGTGGTGTGAGCGTGCTCGCATCACCCGAGTGTTCCACAATCGTAGAGAACAGAAATACAGAAAAAGGTCGTTCGTGTCATAAATGCTTGAATTTGACTGCACTTGAGAAAGCAGCGTTAATTGAGCAGAGATCGGCGGAAAACTGGGGAGGCGTGAGCGACAAAAAGAAGACTAGGCATGGATATTAATGAATAAATCTGTCGCCGGTATTTTAATTAATAAATTAATTAGTCTGATATTATCCGGACGACGATGGAAGGGCATAGCCCAACACGATTCGAGTTTCGAGAAAAAATGGCTCCCCTGCGGGATTTGAACCCGCCCTTCCATCGTCGTCCGGATAATATCAGACTAATTAATTTATTAATTAAAATACCGGCGACAGATTTATTCATTAATATCCATCTAACAACATCTAGATAAGATAAAATTCGGCGTGGTTTACCGATCAGGAGAAGCGCCTAGAGTTTCGAGAAACAATGGACCTGGGTGGGGTTCGGCTTAGCTTATCCCTCGGAGTACGACTCCCATAGGCGTCCCCGTGGCGCAAATGGCAGCGTGCTGGACTGGTAATCCAGAGGTTGCGGGTTCAAATCCCGCCGGGGAGCCATTTTTTCTCGAAACTCGAATCGTGTTGGGCTATGCCCTTCCATCGTCGTCCGGATAATATCAGACTAATTAATTTATTAATTAAAATACCGGCGACAGATTTATTCATTAATATCCATCTAACAACATCTAGATAAGATAAAATTCGGCGTGGTTTACCGATCAGGAGAAGCGCCTAGAGTTTCGAGAAACAATGGACCTGGGTGGGGTTCGGCTTAGCTTATCCCTCGGAGTACGACTCCCATAGGCGTCTCCGTGGCGCAAATGGCAGCGTGCTGGACTGGTAATCCAGAGGTTGCGGGTTCAAATCCCGCCGGGGAGCCATTTTTTCTCGAAACTCGAATCGTGTTGGGCTATGCCCTTCCATCGTCGTCCGGATAATATCAGACTAATTAATTTATTAATTAAGACTAGGCATTCTTACCTTCAGCCTAACCCTGAATGGGTCAGTAGAAACTCAAGTAAAGACAAAACAGAGGGTTACGCTCTGCATCTGTTGAAGAACGGCAACAATCCCTGTCTGAAGCCCTCCAAAGTGGGAGCACAATTGGTAACCTTGAGCAATACCTGCTCATTTGACTGCTTGGCTCAAATTCTAGCGTCATCGAGTATCGAGTCACCAGCCTACAGGAATTTTATTGAAACAAATTCAATGATCTCGCCTCCAGGTGAAATAATTCACCACATGACCAAAAATACACCGTATTGTAAGACTTACAGACTGCGGTCACAGTTTATGAAATCATATTTCCCCAAAACTGAAAGCCTGGCTGCCATTACTAAAATTTCTTGTGAATGCCACATTACTGCGGTAATTAAAGCAGTCTGTGGGTAATTTTGTCCATCTGCTACAGTGCAAAGCACATGTGACTCCCCGTGTTGCCCACAAAAAGAAAAAAACAAGTATCGAAGCCATTATAGGCGTCGGGATGCCTCCAACCGGAATTACAGGGCTAGAAAGAGCCATCAGGGACGTCATGTGTGAACGCCGAACAAGTTTTCTCAGTGAAATGCGAGAGTTAAACGAAAATGCACTTTACGATGAAGAACTTTCCCGAAAACCCCTTTGCTCCGGGACGAGAACAGCGAAATATCAAAATTCACGATTCCACCTGTTTATCGAATTGATTGAAACCAACGAAAGGAATCTCGCAGAGTCCCAACTACGACTACGAACGATTCCAAAGCAGTTGACCATCGCGAACGTAACGTACTACTTTCGAGGAGTCATTGGTTTTAAGGAATCGCCGCCAAAGCGAAAATCAGAAATCGGACATTATGTCGCATATTGTTTTCTTCGAGAGGAATTTTGGGAGGCATGCGACGACATGAGAGACAAGAAGTACGACTGTTTACGAAAATCTCGTCGTTCGTTGTCACTGCATTATGTATACTATTTGATTAGTAACATTCTCATTACAGGATTCAGTGCATCTCATGAATTGATGGTTTTTTTTTTTTTTTGTTTCACTTCACACTTATTTCATTCTTATTCGCTCTGTTTTATTTCATACATATCTCATACTTGGAACTAGTATTATGTGTCAATCATCGTGCTACGTACAATATAATTGCATTTCTTTTTTCTTTTTTTTTCTCAAACTAGCCTGTACAAACCCTTTTGTACATATAGGTGAGGCCCTATTGGCCCCGGAAAGAATCATCCCAGTGCATTTAGTGATTTCTCGCGTACTAACGTAAAGTAGACAGTAGACGGTGCAGAAGAGCGGGGTGCCACAAACATGAATATTAATAATAATAATAATAATAATAATAATAATAATAATAATAATAATAATGATAATAATAATAATAATAGACCCTGCGGCTTGTTGGGGGGGGGGGCTGCGCCGAAGCCACGGATGTGGTGTGGGTGTCCTTCTCGGGGGGCTAGCCCGCACCTGGGTAGGCCCTGGAGCCCCCACGATTGCGCTACGTCCGCCATCTATCCTTCCCTACTTCTTTTTTCTTTTTTTTTTTTTTTTTTTTTTTCTTTTCTCTCACAACCACAACCATGACTTCAAGGAACACAAAACTTGAATCAGGTCCCGCACCCTCCTTTCCCGCGGGTTCTCCCGACCCACCCCAAAAAAACATCCGAGCGGCAGCTGGTACGCTTGCTCCTCCTATTCAGGAAGATATAAGTTCTCTTCAGCCACCAGCAGAAACTATCCCCAGTCTCATGACCATTGCAGTTACGATGCCCACTACTACCCATTCGGTCAGTACCGAATCTTCCAAGAAACAAACTAAAAGTGTTCCCCCCCCCCCCAAATCAAAGAGTACGGTAAATACAAATACAAAACTACCCGCCTCACAATCCAAAGTCAAAAGACCACTGAGTCAAGAAACTGCTGAACATACAAATTCCCTGTCAAAACAACAGAAAACGCGATCAACCGTAACCCCTGACCCCCTTCCACCAACCGATGCATCCCGAATGTCCTTATCACCCTCCCCATCGATCCCAACAACCGATGATTCCCCAATGCTCCTACAGAGCACCCCACGAAATACTATTGACCCAAATGTAATCTCACAAATTCACTCAGACCATTACCCCAAACATTGGATAATTTAACGAACCGTAGATAACTTTGGGATATTCTGCCCGTTCAAACTGAATAATTATCTTACTTTATCCCTGGGGACCCTCAAAAATGTATCCAGAATGTTATCGCCGCCTGGACCATTAAACGATTCCAAGCCCCAACCAGTGCGGGACAAGTAGTGGTGTTGCCCAGTTCCGAAGGGGCCAGTGAAAGACAAGACTAAGTTAAGCACATACGAAAGTGACGTTCATAGGTTAATTAATCGTAAGACTAGGCTAGCTTAGTTAGTAGGACATATAACAAAGTTAAATAACCCCACATTTAATTAATGGTTAATTAAATGTGTTAATTAATGGTTAATTTTTGTAAATAAATTTAGATCAAATAAATTTATGAAATATTCAACGTTTACCCACATTTAGTTAAATTAAATAACCCCACATTTAGTTAATGGTTAAGTTTGTAAATAAAATTAGATCTAAGAAATTTATGAAATATTCAACGTTTACCCATTTTATTTCAATTCATTTATTCACACACAATGGAGACCCGGGCGTCCGACCTTTCTCGGCTACTTCTACCGCACTGGAAGACATCCATCTAAATTTAACCTCTAACCCCCCCCATTCCAAGCACCACTACCCGATCCTCCCCTGCCTACACTTGCCGGGGACCCGATCACGATCCAGCTCAGCCCATCTCGCCGATCCCAAACCGAGACCGATGCCAAGGAGGACCGGCCCGACCACCCGCCAGCGAATGAGCCCCCTCCCCCACAAACCGTCACCCCGTCCGACACGACGGAGGCCAGTCAGCCAGCGAGGACGCTGGCTCCAGACGATAGGGGGTGGATGTAACGTGCGCTACGCAAGAGAGACGAAATTGCCGGTCCCGAGGTTGCCTACATTACGGTATGGGACAGGGGGCTGAGCTAAGAGTCCAAAGCTCACTTGAACGGCACGGCAAGTGTCGCAATAGGCAACCTAGTTCAATCCCCCTCTTACCCAATCCCGAGTTTCCCAGGCGGACGGAGTGCCGAAATAAAGGAGTCGATCGCCAGACACCGGCTCGTGAGAGTGTATCTTGCCCTGTTTAATTGTGCCTTGAGAGCCATCGTGCCCCCCCCCCCCCAGTAGTCACTTAGTTATAATTGTAAGTGGTTTTGGTTGCTTAGTTAAGTTAATAAAGTTTAGAGCGTTAACTCGTGATTTCATTATTTTTGTCCTGCCTCCCCTGTAACGGTCCCAAAAGTCCAAACCCCCCCCCCCTGTTACACAACCTACATTAATACAGTTATTATCCAACAAGCCCAACTAGAATGGGATCGTAGCCCATCAACAATGCACACCATCATTCCCCACATCAATTCAGTTCAACTATCGACCGCCCCCGAGCTTACCCGAAAAGATGAAATCGTACTTAATAGACTCCGCATAGGGCATACCCGTCTTACTCACGGGCATCACCTAGTGCGACAAGAACGACCGTCCTGTGAACACTGTGCCGCTTCCTTAACAACAACCCATATCCTCATAGAATGCCCCCACTGGAACACCCTGAGACACCAATTGAATATCGGCCACCTACCCTACCATGAACTGTTAAAACCCACATCACAAAAATTGTCTGACATTATACAATATCTGAAGACCACCAACTACTACAGTAAATTATAATTCCGACAAGTAGACGACAACTAGATCAGTATAACTAACCTCAAAATTATATTGTCAACATATTCCAATCAACCATCGAATAAACACAATTGGGCTAATGGCCTCAGTAGTCGATGCACAAAAAAAATATAAAATAATAATAATTATTGTAATAACAGTAAAAATAATAATGATAATAATTAAATCAAGAAGCTCTTTGGTATCTGTAGACTTATGGTAGTAGTACTAACTGATCAAGACCATTTCGGGCCTGTTCAATAGTAACGAATTGCACAAAGTGTTCGAGGAGTCGTAAATTGACTCATTTCAGCGTTCTTGGGCCTAATGAAGTTGATATCGTGTAATTTTAGGTGGTACAAAACACTAATTGGCCTGTACTAAACTATAAGGTATCAGTAGTGACAGAACAAGAACGTTCCGGGTCGGCTCGATGGGAATGAAACGCACTAAAGTGGTCAAGTAGGAAAAAAAAAAGAATTTTCGAAATGCCTGATTTCGGTGTTCTCCTTTAATATATACTGGCCTGCAAATCGTGATGTTCAGTTGATAGCTTTTCTTTTCAGACATTCTTTTGTTATTTGGAATATTTGATTTTGCGTATTGAATATATGTATTTATACTCGAGTAAATTACTTTAAAGATTTCGAACACTTAGTACATTTTCATGCATTCACAATGATTTTAAAGACTACTTTATTTTCTGTGTGTGGTGGGGGTGATGGCATATCTTTTGTTGTCTATTCAGTGTGTATTTAACGAATTAATGACGAGCACATGCTCATCACTTTGACTTGAATTTAAAAAGTTTCTGATGAAGGATCAATGAACGAACTAATGAACGGAAATGAGCGATGGTTCTTCGTTCACATAACGTCTTATCAATTGTGATTTCAATGGGTAAATGTTCATGTTTTAAATCAAAGTTTATGCTATATCCAGGGGGGTACAAAACTTTGTAATGTGTGTACAAAATGATACAAAACTCAGGTTTAGTTTTAGGCGTTTCCGTTTTTTGATATGGTCCAATTTATCAAAGCATAAAGTTGTAGTAGCACAAAATGAATTTAAATTTCTCCAATTTCTGAGGTGATACAAAACTCACCGTGGGTTGTAAAAAAGTGTACAAAACTCAGAGAAGCAAAATACACCAATTATGTGCTGATTTGATGTATGTGCTACCACAGCATAAAGTTGTAGTACCACAACACTTTCTCGAATTTAACCAATGTAGGAGTTGATACAAAACTTTTTTTGGGTTGTACAAAATGGTACAAAACTATCATACTGGTTTCAAGTTGATTCGCGTATGTGCTACCACAACTTTATGGAACTTGTTAAATTCACATTTATATAGACTTAAGTGAAAAAAAATGCACATGCTAACGGCATTTATATTGTTGCACAAATGGTTTTCCTTTAATATTTCAGATTTTTTTGGTGTTCATTTCGGGGTTTTAATGCATATTTTGGGGATTTTAGTGCATATTTCGGGGGTTTTTAGTGCATATTATATGGCATATTCAAGGGTTTTTTACTGCATATAAATCCGGGCTCTAGCTAATGAGCTTGTTGAACTCATACAATATCTCCATTTCTTTCTAGTCAGAAAATTAGCATCGTGCGCAGTTTGATGAGTGGCAGGAGAAATCCTGAGAACCCAAATCATCGCTTCTAAGGGCCTTTTCACATTAGGAGAAAAAATTCGCTGATGCGCGCGTCGGCGTCTTTTTTCTCGGGAAAGAGACGACTCTCGCGTACGCGTCCAATGTGAAAACCTATAGTGTGCGCGGGGCCTAACGAGAACAGTAAAAAAGAGTACTCGCTTCGTTTGTGTTCCCTAGAAAACAAAAGTTTGAACTCTATCGGTTTGACAAGAGTATTAACTGACTAGGTTGTAGTTAGAAACTGGAAAGGGCAAATAGGAAAGGAATGGTTTGTTCTCTCAGTGTGAAATCGAGTGGTGGCTGTGGAATGAAGGAAGAGTAAGTAGAACACTGGAATAGAATTACAACTTGTATGACTATATACATTATACATGAGAGGCAAGATGCAACCTCTGGTACATACATCCATCAGAGATGGGAATATCTCCTTCTCATTCTCCTTGATCATCCCCCCCCCCTCAACACCACCACGTCGAATGACGCTAAGTATGACTTATGGCTTTTTAGAATCTCGCAATGTAGGTCCCCGGAAGAGGCATTGTTATTTAGTGTTTAGCCGAGTTTGAGTTTTCTTCGTAGTGGATGGGGGATAGCGATTTTCCTTTTAAAAAATACAGGTTTTTCCTCCCTCTCTTGGTAGATCACGATTCAAATTACAGGCTGTCTTGTCTTGTATACTTCTCCGTAATTAACGCTCTGCCAGTGAAGCCCAGCTCAAACTAGCTTTAAATTACAGAAAGGCCTATTAAAGTAACGCGTGTTTAGGGAAAAAGATCTATGGAAATACCGGGAGAAACGCTTCAAGAGGATCTATGAGTTGATGGAGTGAGGTCGCTGGAGCAAAAGCAGCTCGGAGACACGTTGGAGAGTAAAGTGAAAAATCTGAAGGAATCATTGAAACTCGTGGATTATAGCTACCTTGAGTCTTTTTTTTCTCTTCTCACCCCCCCCCCACCACTTACTTATTTCCCCTCACTTCTGTTTCTCGTTCGCTTAACACCCTTTATCTCCTTTATTTGCTGAGCTTGAATCGTTCAAGTTGAAAAATTGCGGCCTGAAAAAAAAAAGTACTTTATCTCAGCAAACTTCGCTCCTAACTTTGTTTTGCTCCAGGAAGTTTTAAAAAAATTATATTTGCGAGGTAAACTTGAGCGCTTTACAAATATTAACTAAAATAAGAAATTATAATGTAATGTTTTGTTGAAGAAAGATTTCTTTAAACTGCTGAGAAAGAATGGTGCGCGAATTTACTGTTTCTTTCGAAAATTTCCACTTGAACTGGTTTTGATTGGACTGTGTTTACTTTAATATACGAAAAAAATAGCAACAATTATTTATCAACAACTAACAATAAGTAACTGATTTTGGTTGTCGACATAACTTATATAGGTAGCCATAATTGTTGTTCTAGGACTGCCATTTTGTTATTGTATTACGGCTGTATTATGGTCATTGTATAACATAAATTGTTGTTGTTGACATAAACTTTTGCATTCACAGCTTAATTCTGATACGAAGTGAAGCGGCGTGGAAGTTAAGGTCGGAAGAGCACGGAAGGGTTGGAGGCTGAATCGTGAATCGCAAAATTCAAACATAGACGCGCACACACATTCAGGATACGAGAGGCTTTAAACTTGACTCACGCTGTCACGTTCAACTTTTCTATATTCCAGCTCAGTTTGCCAGATTTATATTATATTTATTCATAGAGGATTATTTCAACTATGATCAAAACCCGAATCCCCGCAATGAATTGTCTAGGGAGGAAAACGGCCTACAAGATCTTTGGCGTCGGTAAAAAAACTCAATATTTTCCTTGACTGATGAGCGAAAGGCATTCTTGACACACCAAACAAACGAGTTTTCCCCCTCCCCCTTATAGGTTACACGAGCTCTCCGATATTAAAGAATATATTGGGTCCCCTCTCCCTCGTTTTCACCACATACTTATTTTTCTCGATTCCGGTATCTGAAGAGAAGGAAAAGTTGACGCGACATCCAACATCACTGAAGAGGCGGTGGGGAGGGTAATCTGTTTTCACTTATAAAAGCTCGCACACCACATGAAAACTCTTTCCCACACTTTGGACTGAAACTCGCAAGAACTTTTCCCGTTGTGATTATTAAATACTTATCGCCAGAAACCGAGGCATCCTTGTGTCTCCTCCCAATATTCACGCACACTCTTTTTGAAATTCCCTTCAAAGTGTTTTATTTTCCTCGTTATATTAGTGATTTGTGATAATAGAAACTTTTAGCAACGCCCAACGATATATAAACCTGGATTGCTCACAGAGGACTGGAGTGGCGTGGAGGAGGCAGGTAGGTAGGCGTGTAGTTATGGCAATATGGCACTTATTTTGAAACTCCACCCCTCTCATCCATATGGGAGCTTATTTGATGGCTATTATCAGTTGGTCTTTATCAGCCGTGATGAGCAATCCAGTTCTTTTATATATCGTTGGCAACACCCCAGCTAACGCTAACGCAAACGATAAATCAGTCATTGCTTGGTTACGAAACATCTGATCGGAAATTTCAAAATAAAATTTCCGGATTTAACGGGAGAGTGCTAAAACTCACTATCATTATCTTCCTTTATTTGCTTCCATGTTCCAGGTGCATGATGTATGCCATTATGACAAAAAAGTCTATAGTCCGAGCTAGCAGCATATTTTATTTGTTTTGTAGGATGTCTAAAACGAAAAATAAAGGACGGAGTAGGGGCTGTAATTTGCTGTTGAGATTCTTATTCTTATGGCAATTTTTCTTGACAGACTCGTGTCTTTTAACACTAAGTAATCAAAAAGTGCTTCTTAATCCAAAAGTTTCACAGATTTTGACAGGAAGAAGTGAGTTTGCTTCCACGTGACAAATAAGCCATTTAAATATATCACCTAGCCCTCGACGGTTGGATGGAGGGAGGCAAGTAGAAAAGAAGAACGCAATTAAATCCCTAGTTGATTTCTTGAGTTGCGTTGAAAGAAGGGGCAAGAGGGCTCTTCTTCAGAAGGCGAACGCCACGGGAGGATTACAATGGAAAGAACAACAAGGTGATACCCGTCGTGTCGTTTCAAGAACGGAGTAGAAGTTTTCCTTCAAATGAAAGTATTAAAGTGCATTATGCAGATTAGGGAAAGGATTCTGATTAATTTTGATGGAAAAGTAGAATTTCTCTCCTGTCACCATCAGCGTTAGCTGTTCACTGTTTAATTCAATTTTCAATGAGGTTCATACCGGTTAAAAATATTTACTTAGGAGCTAAAGAACTGCACCCCAACAGAATACATGAAAGTATACTGCTGAATAAGAACAAAATATTATGCAATTTAAGTTTATTTTATCTCCCTTGGCTAACCAAGAGGAATGAATGAAGTAGTTATCGGGAATCCAAACAGCGTGGATAACAGCGTTCAAAATCATCTTATTCGGTAAAGAGATTGGAAAAGAAAAAAAGTGCTTTAGGCTAACCTTATTCGGGGTTTTCATACTTTTTAAACCCCTCCTCCCCCACACGTCCGGCCCCCTCGAAGTTGGCGAGTGAAAACGAAATAAAAACGTTGGGGAAAGGAGAAGCCTACACCTAAATTTGGCAAGACATTATCTTGAAACTTCGAACATTTACCATTGCCTCAGAAGATTGGAAAGTGAGGTAATTCACTGGAAAGGGATGAGATGGGAGTTGGTTAATTTCCTAGGACCGATCGCCAGGTTCTCCATGCATCGATGATCGAAGAAACGGAGAGTCCTAGAAGGAAATCTACTCATAAAAAAAAAAAAAAAATCTGTGCACTAGCATTAGTTAATTTCGCAGTCCAGACAATAGACACAATATCAGCGGTGGTGACCTCTTGTGGAAGCAAAACTTGTATATGATTTTTTCTACTACGACGTAAGGGAGTGAAGCAACTTGGTACACATCTATGAATTCGTCTTGGATTTCACCTCTCACTCTTTGGTGTCAGAAGTAATGCAATTAAAAAGCCAATCATGACGTAGAAACTAAAATGAGTCTGACTTTTTGAATACGATGGAATATCCCTCTCGATTGCTCAATAAAAGCAGCCCCGCCCCTGCCCCCTTCCTTTCCTTGGTGGAAATGACCTCGTCCTTAGAAGACAGTTTCACTGGAGAAGTGAAATTGCTAGTCCCGAACCCAATCCCCTCTGTCACTATCTTCGCCCCCAAACTATCATCCTATATCTTCATAGTTGAAATGCGTGAAATTTATGCGTAAGGTGAAGCTCTGATAATCGATTTACTAGGCGGAACATTGCAGCAGAATACTAAGTTTCGTAGCCCAGACGGTCATTTTGTGATATTGAAAGGAAATACTTACTGAATATTTACATCGCATGCGTTAATATTTTTATAAACCCTCCGGTGAAAATTGAATATACGTAAAACGCTTTGTAAACATTGTACCATTATTGGTTTACTTAACGAAACAACATTAAAATCATTTCGAGCGTTTTTAATTAAATCACATGCGGCTCACTGCACATTCAGTTCTAACAGTGGCATTCTCGCCTCTTCTCCCGGACCCGCCCCACCGAACAACATATAACATCCCGTAAAAAGTTTTACGTTATGTTCAAAGTGGTTCAAAGTAAACTAATCAATATTAAGTAGGTACCTACCTAATTTAGTCATAAACAGCTGCGACATTATTATCATTTCAAAGAAAATCATATTAGTAAACACTTTCCGAAGAGTTTTCTTTTATGGTAGCTCCTGAAAAGGGCTCTGAAACGGTGCCGATCTTATACGCTCACGCAGTTCAGCTGTTGTGAAGATTTTTTTTTTTAATGCGGAATTTTGAGTGTTTTCAGACCATCCAAGACCTTTTCAAAGAAAAAAGGTGATGTAAAATAATTAGCGGTGAATCGTTCTATATGGGTGGACCGTACTTTATGAGATAAAGCACACATAGAATACAAGGGGTTTAAAGTGGTGGGGATTACTTTTAGCAGAGCTTAGAGGATCAAACACGATGCCGCATCCCGGAAATTGTATGCACAACTTTGAAAATATGTTTTGTATACAATGAATCTACGAGGTCATAAAGAGAGAATAATAACCCCCTCCATCACCCTCCAGGCATGAGAAAGCCAATTAAATAATTCACGCACCGCAAATATTATTGTCAGAGCGTTTATTAGAAACTTTTAAAGGTTCCAACGTGCTTTCTTTAGCTAAGTGGATTTATTACACAAGGGAAGGGCCTTCCTAAATTGAGTGACCTCAAGGAGCTAAGTGAATTAACTCACCCTGAACAATAAATCTTCACTCTCACTTTAAGGTTTAACCAACGAGAAGCATCGTAAACAAGTCGTAATTTCACCTTGTTTACTTTAAATTGATGAAATCTTCCTGTACACGGTGATGAGAACGTTCACGCTGTTGTGGACGCATGTCTGGGAAACGTAAAAATCTAAGGGAGGGGTTTATTAAGAAATTGGAGTGACAAGAGGGTTGGGATTGAGTGAAAACATCCCTAATATTTTAAAAATTAAATGCTATTCCTGTGTTGGTAGACTTGACATTATAAAATAGCAATAATTCCGTCGCACTTTTCAGACTAACTTGCTATAATTCCATGAAATGTTATAAGAAGGTTTAACCCTCTATTTCCTCAGTTATGCTATCAATCAATGCTATGTAGACGCAATAAATCAAAATCTGAAGTGTGAAAAATTATCACATTCTTATTATTTGATTATTATCGTACGTTAATGATTGCTGCTATTGACACACTCAGTCCGTGCCGGATAATCTTGATTCTGGCTGTTCGCAATTTGTAGGCACATCCGGATTGGTCACTCTCGTGTATTTTGAGGCGACGAATTAGTGGTACAAAAATTGTTTGAGGTATAGCAAGTAGTGAGGTAAATAAGGTAAAAGTGTTTGAGGTAATTCGGATTTATTTAGAGGTAGAAGTGGCTCTAGAAATGGAAGTAATTTAACTAACAGCAGCCTTTTGAACACTTTGGAAGACAACGGCAACAAGATGATGGGACTGTATCCTTCTACATAAACTGCTGTGATTCTTGCCAGCCATGAGGATCGCGAAAATTAGAGCGTCCTTTCAATTCGACAGGTGGACTAGGTGGATTGGTGGATAATAGCATTACAAATTTTCGTCAACAGCACGAGTGCTTTTCTTGTGAATGCTTTTAAAAGTTGATGGACTATTCCATCCTCACCTCCTCCTCACTTCCTCGAAATTTCCTCGACTCCAACCTTCCTCACAAACTGTAGAATCACATGTTATTTTGTAATTTTTCCACTTCGTGAGGGAGCTTTGAGGTTGAGGAAAATTCGAGGAACGACTTGGCATACGGGCCTTAGGGCCGTATTCAGAAACCCTCCTTTACGAAGCCTTAACTAAAGGAGTTGAAAAATGTGATGGTTTATAAAAATATGTCATCTGTTTTGAAGCGCTTAAAGGAGATGTAAAGGTTAAGGTTGGTTTCTGAATACGGCCCTTAGACACAAATTTCCTTGGTGTAAACACAAACTTGCAGACATTTTTATCAGAATTATACAGTCAATAAATTTCACATCTGACACTTTACATTCATGTCGAGAGTACTGTACTGTTCACTACGTATTGACTACGTACTGTTCTGTATACGTAAATTGACCTATATATTTAGCTCCATGGTTTCGGTCCCTCAAGGTCCTCTCAAAACCCCATTGCTTGCTAAAATAACAACACATCAATCAATTGAATGTATACAGGGTGTTTCAGAATAACTTTTAAAAAATTTGGGTGAAAGTAGACCTGATTTGCGATCGAAGACGAAATCTGGTGGGTCCAACCTAAAACAACTTTCTTGATCGTTAGTACTGTTAAGGTTCAAATGATGTATTGCATGTAAAAAGATAAAACTCGTCACCAGAACCATCCCAATCTTACATCAGACACAAGTCGAAACTTACGGTTTTGTAGTGGAAAAACACCATTTCTTAGGAAAAATGGTCAATTTCTGAAGATTTGTCGAAATGAAATGAAAAAAAACTGTGATAACTTATTTTAAAGAGGACACTTTGAAGAAGTTTTCCTGAAATTTTGGTTGTCCTGTGACGTGATTTAGTTTGCAAAAGCACTCTCTTATCTGCAAAAATTAAAAATCTCCTGAAATCCCAACTTTGAGCTGCTGTAGAGGACATGAAAAAGGAACAATTCTCTCAGAAATGGCCACTCCAGCAGAAAAAAGTGAGCTCTTTTCGAATCTGCCACCAGAATTAGTCAAAAGTTTGCTTGAAAATGACCTAATCGCATATTCTTTCAAAAAGTTTCGTATGCTTTTAAGAACATTTAAAAAACATAGCTGGAAAAATATTGCGTTCCGGACCATGGATTACTTCGTCTTTTCGATCGCAAATCAGGTCTACTTTCACCCAAAAATCTTTTTTCAAGTTATTCTGAAAGACTCTGTATGACCCTGTCTACGGACAATAATTATGGGATTATTCCCCCCTCACCACAGCATACTAGTCACAACCATGAATTCGGTTTTCATCACACCATAGTGTCCCGCGACACTTATTCCTTAAAAGTGTGAATTCACTAAGAAGAGTTCATTTCCCAGGCACAGGGGTCGCATTTCTACGATTTTTCCTTGGAAGATGCACGGGCCGTAGATGCACGACACCATATGATCAGGCGCGTAGCCAGGATTTCCTGGGAGGGGGAAGGGTTGGTGTTGGTCCTGGTGTGGCGGGGGGGGGGAGTATTTCCATTCTATGCCTACTATTTCCAGTTTTTAACTACATACTACATATTATTATTATTATCATCATTATTGTGCAATATTATTCCAATGCGTGAGCGGAGAAATTGAAAATAAAAGGTCTCCTTCAGGACATGGGAGATAACCGGGTCCGGACCCGGTGTACCCCCCCCCCCCCTGGCTACCCGCCAGGATATGATCACATGAATGCTTTTGTACCTGAGTAAAGAGTTTCAGATAGATGTCATAAATATTTTAAACTCATGAATTCTTCGTGAAATTTAAGAACGGGATAGATTATGGTAATAAGGCGATAAAGCACCATAAATGGTACGGAATTTTACTCGACGTACACAATATGACTCTCCAGACGAATTTTTATTTCGTTATTTACAGTCATTATTTATTTCGTTCAATCAACATTTTATAGGTCATAAAATTACGGTAATATACCTAAGCCTCCTTAATTGGCTCATCAAACCTATAATTATCAGAAACTAAAATTACCACATGTAGGGCTATTATAATTATAAGTATCTGTCTCGCTATGTTTAATATTCTAAAATTGCCACTATTCCTAAACGATTGATAAATGCGAGGTTTAACGTTTACAACAGAGTTAATTAAAATACTCCTCGCTTTAATATTATATCGCGAGCGGTCGGGTGGCAATGAATTTAATTAATTCAGAAATATGCGCGCGTGTTGGAAACTTCAACAGTAAATTAATCGCAGGGGGCTTTCCTAAGATTCAAGTTGTTTCATTCTCAGGGATAAGTAAAAAGGGGTGGATTTTGAAGTGAGACACATTGAGGATGGCAAAATGAAAGAAATGCTCAGTTTTCCAAGCACTCTTGCTACCTAGCGGTTGTTAGGCAGATCTCACGGCATGCCCTTATTCCAAGCATTTCTCAACAGAGAGCTGAAAGGCATCTCTCTCAGAAATACTTTAATTAAACATTATTTTTTCATCTCTCCCTATTACCTTTCCCAAATGCCTAAAAAATTACATTTAACGTTGTTTTTAAGCAAATGTTTGTCTTCATTTTTTAGAAATAAAAACATGAAATTCAATGCTAACTCGTGAACCAACGTGAAAATTAAAGTTTCAATTTAAATAAGATAGTAATAATAAAAATAATAATTATTTTTGTTTTCAATTTTATTGACCATAAAATTGAAAATCTCAGATACACCGTAAAAAACCTTCAAAATTTTAAAATATGAAATCACATGTATAGAAAAACAAAAGCTAAATAAAAAGAAGACGCCTGAGGACGTTGAGGTTCCCTCGTTGAAACGTCGTTGAAAAACAAAAAACGCCGGCAGGATTGGTCAATAAAATTGAAAACAAAAAATCAAATCACTCCTGCACCCAAAATAAAAAATCATCAAAAATAATAATAATAAATAACAAGTGTTCTCCGCCTTGTGTTTCAGGTAAGACAGACGATATAAGATTTTGCAGCTATTAGAGTTATGGAAGCCACAGAGGGTAATGTACCAAAGCAGTTTCTTCGTTGCACGATGCGTGCGCGGTGCGCGACACTTCCCTTATTGACTTAGCTTTACCTATAATTACCTTCTTACAGAGGGTGGCCGAAACTCTTAATAATTTGTTACTTTCTACTTCTGCCTTTACTAAGGCACTATAAAACACGAGTACGGAAACACGCAAATCGGCGCCATATTTTGTCCCTCTTACGATTACAAATTATCACCTGGTCTCATTGATAAGTGGGGTATTTTTAATTATTTCGACCCCATTCCACGTTTGTTTGTTGTTACGATGACAATTTTTTGCATTCATGGTATTGTGTTTACCCTAACGACTGAGGGACAAAATATGGCGCTGAAATCCGTATTGCCGTACCTGTTTTAAAGGTTCACTACCTTTACTACTAGTCTCTACTCCATAGCTCAGATAAATATGAAAATCGAAGTGAAGCCTCAGGCAGTAGCGCACAGATTAGAAATAAGGCGTATCTGTACATTTTTCACTCAACTGTTTACGCTACGCCCAAGAGCATAAGTAAGTTTTCTCCTGAATTAGTGGGGAAGTCTTACTTTACTGTGCCACCTCCCTGCGCGAAATGTAATGTTCACACACTTTTGAAGTGCTACACTTTTGAAAAAAATCATCTGGTTTCATTCAATTGTTCAGAATAATTCAATGAAATCACATGGTTTTCTACAATAGTGTAGTAGCTAGTGCAAAACAATGGAACGGACCTCTTGTGAACGGGCTTTAAGTGTAATTATCAAGCCGAAGTTCCAGTGGAGGGGGTAAGGATAAATAGCTAGACGGGTTAAACACTGGAGGGCGTTCAAGTTGACGAGCTATAATTTGTTCTCCTCCTTTACGGCCCTTTATAGCTACAGCATCCTTCGTGTGTAGAGAACATTAGCCCTAGTGAGTAGCGACATCCATATTCCATTCTTGATGTCCAATCGCGTTTAGCGGTAACTACCATTATCTCAAAACGATATCTATTATGAATATCAGAGCTCAATTTGTAACAACAATGCAGGGGCGTAGCCAACCCGTGATCATGGGGTGGGCAGCGAGGCACGGGTCCCGAGTTGTGGAAGGGGGAGGGGCACACATTTTGAGAAAAAGTGATCGTTCGCGGATGAAATTCAGAAAAGGACATTTTGCGGCTAAGACGGAGGGAAAACACCCATTCCCATTTAGGCTAAAATTGAGAAATAGCGCTGATTCACGTTAAACTTCAGACACAAATCTCATTAATTATTCCTGGTTGAAAATTAAGAAATCACGCCAATTCGCGGTTTCACGATGCAAAGTCTCGGCCGAAATTAAGAAAACGCTCTAATTCACGGTTTGAAGAGCTCTTTTCACGGTTAAAATTAACAAAACAAATTGCTCGTTCAATGTAGAATTGATAAAAGTCACTCATTTTCCGCTAAAATTGCGGAAAAACGCCAATATCACTGCTAAAATTTAGAGATGTAGCTCGCCATTCACGCAGGTAAAATTGAGAATATAAGGTGCCAGTTTGTAGATTCTCAAACCAACATCTCGGTAAACATTGCGAAAAAGTGCTAATTGACCGTCATTATACATACAGGGTGACTGGTACTTGGTTGAACAAAATAAGAGGGGTGATTATACATCCAAAATGAGTTATTCCACGGTTTTTTGAGACCGTTTCACGGCTAAAATGAAGAAAATGGGCTAGTTCGAGGTAGAATTGAGAAAAAGCACTAAGTTTTAGCTGAAATTAAGGAAAACGTCAATTCGAGGCCAAAAATATAGTTAAAAAATACAAAAATATAGTACCAGTTTGATGTACCTACATAATACAAATTGTGGTGAAGACGACATTGCGATTTATTCAAAAATATAGTGCTCATTCACGTTTAAATTAATGGGGGGGGGGACTCTGTGCAACTCCTCTTGAGAAAAACTGGATCCACGCCTGTGGGCAAGCTTCACTGGGCGAAAATATCAGATGCACCATTGCCTTTTTGTAGGCTTATAAAAGGATCTGGAGGTTAGAATCGCGTCAATTCACGGTCATCAGACTGAATTTGCCCAGAAACGACCACTATCCATCAAAAAATAAATATCTGCTGGAAAAATGTCGTTTGTAGACTTTTATTTTGGCTTTTATGTTGAAAAACTGAAAACTCCTCCCCCTAGAAAGTGATCTTTTTGGAGATAAACTTCAAATTTTAGACCTATCAAACGGTAAACGGAACTGCCATTTCCTCTCCCACCATAAGTCCGGCTGTCACAACGGCCTAAACACGGTTTGAGCTAGCCAAAACCCACGAAATAGTGCAGTTTCGAATATGGTTCTCTAATAGCCAGCAAAAGTAGCTAAACCCCGTAAATTGGCGTTTTAGTGAGCCAGAATCGCGACTATGGTTTATAGCAGTGCAAAATCCGGGCAATTGTAACGTTTTTGAAAGAGGAAACCTACGCGAAGCAAAGCCAAGCAACAACAACAAGGGACAAAATCGGGGTTTTGGTGAGCTAGCAAAAATTGTTTTTGTAGCGAGGAGAACGGAAAACACGAAAAATTGTCATTTTCGTGTGCGAAATTTGTAAACTGGATTTCCATCCAAGTACAAAAAAATGCGATTTTTTTTTTTTTTTTCTAGGTAGACGACCCGCTAAAATAGTTAAGCAAGTGGAACCTGCAAAACTGTGTTTTTTTTCTAGAGCCGGACCCACGAAAATGTTTCGTTCGTCACGAAAATCGGATATTAGTGCACAAAATCAACGAAGTCGGTCTAACAATTTCGGCCACCCCGCAATAGAGTGGAATTCGAGTTTTGAATTTCGAGTGAGTCGAACCTGAAAAAATGGGATTTTAGTGCGAAAAATCAGCAAAATCGGTTTCCAAATTAAGCCGAACCTCGAAATCGGTTTGTCAGCAACAAGCATCCGTGAATTTTTTATTTTTGGTGAAACCGATAAGCGAAAATGTGTTGTTTTTCAAGTGAGAAAAATTCGCAAAATTGGTTTTAGTGAATATATTGGGAGAGCTGCGATAATGGTCTTGTATAGTGTGCGAAATTTGGTTTTCACCACGATAAAAAACGGCGAAATTGGTTTGTTAGTGAGCGAAATTCGAGGAATTGGTTCTGTTGCTGAGCAAGTCCTGCGAAATATTTAAAGATTGAAAATGTGACAAACCTTTTGGATTTTAACTTTTTGATGAAATTTGGGGGTGGGCAGCTGCCTCACGAAATCTGCGCTTTTGATTCTAGGGGAGGGCAACTGCTCACCCCTGCCCCCCGCTGACTACGCCCATGCAACGATGTATAAAAGAACTGGATTATACGCATCACTGCTGATAAAGAATAGCCATCAAATAAGCTCCAAGTGGAGCTTCAAGTGGATGAGAGGGGTGGAGTTTCAAAGTAAATACGGCATAGAGATAAAAATGAATGGAGAGAGCTTGGGCTTGAAATTTGTTGGCCGTAGTGGGAGGTGCCCCTTGTGAACCACAAAGTAACCTCAAGTCAAATTGTTTTTTATTCAATTGTCCACTTTGAATTTCTAGTTTTGTTCTTTTTTCCTCTAGTATGTCTAGAAATGGTCACTGTGAGTTTTCAGATTGTTTCACAGGACATTTATAAAGTGAATAACCAACAACTATACACCGGAGATGCTTTATTTTAAACGGTCGACCAGTTTTTGGACATCTTTTCCGGATATTTCAACGTGCGCAAGTAGCTCCAATCCTCTTCCGGGAATCACGACAGAAGCCACCGGGAAATCCATCACTCATGTTTTTTATGAATTACTTCATGTTTCTGAGTTCAAGATAACTTGTTTTTTACTGATGTGTTGTGTACGTTTGGGTATGTTTCTTCAGGGGTCGATCCTCTGATAGCAAAGAGAAAAACAGGGCCTAAAAATCACGAACGTTTATTTCACATATTAATCGCTCGCAAGCAAGAAACAAACTAATACAGAAACATTACATTATGTACCAGCACTGTGAATTGCGAACGATGACATTTACAATGAAAGCGTAAGAACATCAAGTCGTCCACGCTTTGAGAACGAGAGTGTTGACGAGTTAGATTTAGTTTTTACCGAATAAATTCCCCGAAATACCCCTTGTTCATTCTAGCACGGGCTCTTTTTTGTAATTTTGCATTAATCTCAGGGGGGAGGTGAGCATTTTTGTTGATAACATAGAGATGAATATATCTGGAGGGTGAATTGGGTGCGCAAAGGAGTTGAAAGAGAGGATCAACATGAGATTGAGCGGAGGGGCAAGAGGGAGGAATCGGTCAGCTGACAGGTCCCAAGTTGAGTCTGAGTGGGAAGTTGGGGTGGCAATAACATTCCCTCCCGGCGCTTGCTGTATTTTAAAACATTGCGTTTTCATATAATTATGCAGTCCAGCAGTCAGATATACATTTTTGGGGGTACCCTGACACAATTCCGAAGTTACTGGCCTGATACACCGCAGAGTCCGAAACTCAGGTTCTGAAATAGGTCCGAAATAGGTTCTGAAATATGATTTTTTCCTTCGTCTCCGGATTCGAACACAAAAACAACATTTTTTGTTACTAACTGCGAGAAACTCGCATTCAATTTGAATTTTTGCAACATTAGGTGACGGATTCGAACAAAGCACACTATTTTCTGTTAGGATTAGCCATTTTCGATAGAAGTTAACTATTTTATGTGCCTTTAAATGCGGCTCAAAGTCGTGCAAATCGGGGATTTTATTTCTTTCAAAAAAAGTCAGTCCCCGTTTGTCCTCACTAAATCCGAGTGTACGGACAACCCGTGATTCAGAAAAACATCTTCAAAGTGTCCTTTACAAAAATAGTCATAAGCGTTTTCTTAGTTGATTGGCGAGTTTTCGTCAGAAATGACCATTTTTTAGAAAAAATAATGTACTCTATCCGACACCCCAGCTGGCGGAGCGACATTTTTTGTTACTTTGGTAGGCGTGCATGATCAGTTCAATTCAACGTATGGCTTTGGATAGGTTGTAGTGCTTTTTGTCACGCTAAAACCACAAAACTTGTTCAAATTTTTCAGGTCAAAACAAGCGATTTTGTAGAGGAAAACCACTATTTTTTCAAAGAAATCGTCATTTCTGACGAAAAATCACCAGACAACTAAGAAAACGCTCATGACTATTTTTGAAAAGGACACTTTGAAGATGTTTTTCTGAATCACGGGTTGTCCGTGCACTCCGATTTAGTGTGGACAAACGTGGATTGACTTTTTTTGAAAAAAATAAAATCCCCGATTTGCACGACTTTGAGCTGCATTTAAGGGCACATAACATAGTTAACGTCAATCGAAAATGTATAAACCTGACAGAAAATAGTGTTCTCTTTCCGAATCCATCACCAAAAGTCACAAAAATTCAAATTGAATGCGAGAAAAATCATATCTCGAAGGCTTTTGATTTTCGGACTATGGTGTATATGGTGATTTCGGTCGCAAATGAGGCCTACTATCGTCCAAAAATTTGTGTCACACATATCCCCTTCCGCCCTGTATACATATACTATTATACATAATTATATTACACGAATTTGTTTTAATTTAAATATTTAAATTTTTCAATAATTTTGCCCCTAACTATACATATATAAATTACTAATCTAACAACTAAAATCCCTGGATCAAAATGTTCTTACTACTAATAAACCTACAGCTATCTTTTCTTATACTATATCGCTTATATTTCTACCTATAAAATTACACCTATTACTTACAAAATCGATTAAAATACATTTAATTAAATTATTTCTGTGATTTTCAAATAAATCTTGACCTAATAAATGGCTATCAAGTCCGGAAAAAATCGAAGGATCCACCTTCCTCAAACAGTGGCTCACAATAAACGGCAGCGAATTCGGTAAGAAATTTTTCCCGCTGACGTGGAAGAACCGGATTCTTCTTTCAGCAGCGGCGCAAAGTTTCACTAAACTCTTGGACGGCTTAATAAGGCCTCCTCTTGTTTTTCTTTCAATGAGGAGGTAATTCCCTTCACTAACGAGTGCCGATTGGCACGGCGTGCAATGGATTTTGTGGATTAAACGGCGAGCTATAAAGCCCGCCATGTACTCCACAATATCCATTACTAATGGCGAGATACGATTTGGGAGATCTTTCAAAGAGTATGAATGGTCGTCGAGCTCATCCATCTCTTTCAGAACCATTGAATTGATTCTGTTGAGGTACGGCTGAGAGGACGAGCTCGGGACTTGGAGAATGGTGGTTTCATCAAGCGGAGTGGCATTAGCACCTTTTGAAATGTTCAATTGGGCGTGAACCAAAAGACGCTTATAAGCCGCACCGAACTGAATAGCTGTAGGATTATTGTTAAACCCACCTTTACTGACAAAAGTTCCAGATGATCTTGACTTAATTCGTAAGTCATTAAAAAGCGCATACGTGAGATAGGCGCGTCAATCAATGCCCCAAAAATTTTCTTGACCGATTCCAGGCAAACTCAAAACCCCACAGACCCCGTTTTTCTTGAACAACTCAAGACAGATTTCCCGTCGGAACATTTGAGACCCCTGATGCATGTACTAGTCAAGCTCATTAAAAAGGTCAAAAATTTTGTGTTTATTTAACATTGTCATCGGCGCCTTGTAATTTGATCCTAACAAATTTCTGCTGTTCAGCGCGTCGAATAAATTATTAAAGTTTCGAATAAATCGAATTGTAGGCTGGCATTCTCGGAAAGATGGACAATTTCTGTCCACTTCCAGATAGTGGAGAGCGTCAGCCACGCTATTACTTAATGTTTGAACAGCAAGACTAAAGCTTCGGTTTCCTAGAAAAACAGTGCGGTAATATTACGGTAGAAAATTTCCCTTTTAAATCAAACCATAGTTGCCTAGAGAGCGGTAAACAGACAGCGGCACCGCTTTCATCGTGACGGTGGTGATGAACGTTTTTTCCTCGTAGCTCCAACTATTTGGTAGTATTTTCTTTTAACAACAGAATAGAGTCGTTTTCGGACAGTATTAATTACAATTTCGCCATCATCCAGCGTCCAGGCAGTTTTCACGCTCATTGTAAACAAAAAACGTTCACCGTCACATTCAAAAATCGTTGATGAACAGTTCATCACCGTCATGAACGGCCGTCTCATTCAAAGCGGTGCCGCTGTTACGGCATACCGCTTTTCTAGGAAACTAAAGCTTAACTTTCATTTTCTGCCTACGCCATCGAACGTGCCGAGAACGCAATTTATTGGCAAAATGAAGCCCTTCGTGTTCCTGTAAGCGTTCCAGTTCGGATACATAACTCCATTTAATAATACCACCATCCCCATCGACTAGAGACCCAAAATCCGATAACGCAGACCTCACCAATTTAACCATGTGGCACGCGTCCAAAATAATGTTAATTATGCGGTCATTGTGGAGGAAATTGGGTCTGAAGTCGTCAGTACAGAAAGATGCTCCCAAATGCTCGGCCATCCGTAAATTGCAAGCGGCGCCGTCAAATGTGATGGAAACTACCTCGACCAGAAATTCATTACATAAATCCAGCCCCCTGCGTATTACATTAGCCCTTTCAAGGCCGTTAAGGCCATCAATTAAAAAATAACCCAGGGGCATCTTCCAGTGCCCATTTATGCACGTTACCATCATCACCCATGCTTCCTTTGCCAGGTCCAATTTTTCCGTGAAAGGAATCCCGCTCCCCACGTCAACTATTCCACCCTGAAATTGGCTGCCGTCCCATTGGGCATGTCATTTAATCGACATCTCGTCCAAAACTAAATTGCATAGAAGTGGACCTCCGGTTTTTTCTGACATTGATTTCAAAGTTACTAAGCTATCCTGGGTGAAACCCGCGGGTGTTTTTATTTGCCTAAACCAATTTGACAAAGTTGAAGGGTCTGGAAATTTTAAGTTGAACTTCTTTCTAACAAAGTCGTATCCCTTTGGCGAATAAAAATGGAGCGTGAGAGCGAAGGCTCTGAGTTATACTTAGTCCTTGAACTGTTTTTCCGTATGAGTAACTCTCGCATGGTGGGCGAAATCGCCTGTTAGGATAACATGAAATCGAGCAATTAAATTAATATCTAAGCAAAGCAAAATGCGCATGGGTAATCACGAATAGCCAAAACAAGCTAGTAGCAATGAGACAGAGGGGCTGATCATAAATAATAAAAAAGCACAGTTATAAGGCCCGCCGCAAATTGAGCCCACGCGTTGGTCACCGAAGCTCAAAAACAGTTGAAAATGGATAGTCTTTTGAGCTTGCGGGTGACCCAGGCGCGGGCTCAATTTGCGGCGGACCTAAGTCCCTTGCTGTTTTTCTTTCTTTCTTTCTAAATCATATTCTTATAGCGATTTTCATTAAACACACTACACAAGTGTAGTGCACCGCCGCCCTCTCCATAAACAAATGTTTCAATTCATAGAGGACAAGTGGAAAAACTTACACCACACGAGTGTATTGCATTGAATGGAAAACGATTAACGGGGGGGAGGGGAGCCCAAGAGAAACTATCTCTATCAATGAGACCTATTAGATTTACCTGAGAGACTTTTTTGGTCTTCTTTTGGGCGTCTCACATACAGGAACGGACGAAGGCCCACGGTCAGTCTCACTCATTCCTGAACATACAATTTTTTATCTCATAATGTATCTAATCAGAAACAATACGCTGACTAACTATAAATTCAACGTACCTTGTGCTGGAAGAGATCAATGCTGTTCATTTTCTGGGGTTCTGTCAAAATTGAATCGTCTTCATACTTACTTCATCGCCGGAGGCGAAAGAGTCGAACTCTGCTGTAAGGCTGCGTTTGACGGGCAGTCTGACGGCTTTGATGGACCTGCCACCGATGTTTGTACGTCTCGCGTGTTCTCTACAGCTAATTAATTGAACAAAGTTAATACATGTAGTGTAGAAAGAAAATAAAGATGTAAAGCTGAAAACTAACTTTCAACAAGTACAATGGGATTCGTCGAAATGTCTTTACTGGGGGGGGGGGGGGCTTCCTCGCGATGTATTTATCGGTTCGCAAGGTCCAACTAGTCCAGAAACATCTATAGCAAAGTTATTCGAATTTTCATACATTTGAATAACACGACAGACCAGGAATTCCACTTATCAAAACATGCGGGGCATTCAAGATCAACACGCTTAAACCACCCGCATCGCTGAAATCGCATGATTCCTACTCACGTAGGACGGGGCCTTCAGGAAAGTGTGTAGGAAAAATTTAATTACCCACCTTGTTTAGTGGTGCTTGATGAAACATCAAACATCTTTTTTTTTTTAAACAGCATCACATGAAGGTATTGCACCCCTTGCTAATTGTGTTCTTCCGAACTGGGCGGTTATGTCGCACCGCGAAAAATGTTTAGAACATACTCTGTAGTGTGATCGATACTCGACGCCTAAAACATTACACCAGCTTTTCTTTTTCGCAGGATCCGGCGGAAAACTGGAGAAAATATGAGGGATTAGCTCACTTGCTCATTGTGAATAATCGAGCTCCTAAAAAAACATTCTTGAAAGAAACAGTTCCCCGTGAAATATACGAACAACAAATACAGCAGTATTTGCCAATTTTACTATATTAGCACACTTTAACTTTTTTCACGAACAAATGAGCAGCCTTCTTTACCAGAAATTCTCTTGAAAAATTATTTATAATCTGTTATCCTTCAGATCATTGGGCGTGGGCTGTTTCACAAGCATTCCCCTTCCACAATTTTGGCGCTGAAATTCAACCAAGGACCTGTCAGCTGACTCGCACGTTGACCAATTCACTCTCCAGGTATATTTATCTCTATGGTTGATAACCTGACGATGTAGAGGTAAATTCAAGGTTCTGAAGGGGTACTTTGGCGGCCATATTTGTGACAACCCTTCTACCCACCCCCCGCCCATTCATTATTCGTTATTATTTTACCTCTATGAAATACGGGAAGAGAGTTGTGTTGCCGTAACTACACAAGGAGAGGGACAGGGTAATTGTTTATCAGGGGACGACCTGACCCCTCCACGCCACTCCAGTCCGTTGTGAGCAATCCAGGTTTATATATCGTTGATTTGTAATAACGCGTTTATCGAGGAGTTTCCACCATTTTAAAAGAAATGAAGTAAAGCGGCCCATACACGTACAATAATATTGCGCAATAATAGGGGTTGTAAAATAAAATTGAACGTTTGTGGGTTGTATCTAAATGGTCAAAAGCGCCTAAAAACGTACCGTTTTCGTTTCGTCAATGCAAAAAAACAAAAATTTGACTTCAAACAACAATTCACTGTGTCGCCAAAAATTGCTTCACACGTTGTCAAGCGTCATAAAAACTTCTCCGTTTTCCCAGCTTTCCAACGGTGTACTCGAAAGTGGAATTATCTCCCTCCTTTGACAATAAAATTTGAAAAGAAGCGAAAAAGTCATACATTTTGGGCTAAAAATGTGAATAATAACAGGTGCCAAAATTCATTTGTTTTGCTTTCTTTCTTGAGAAATCCAAGTTCTGTCACAGGAAAAATTAAAATAACATTGCATTTGAAGAATAAACAACAAACAAACAAATTAATAAAATGGACGAAGAGGTGTGCGAATTTAGGGCGTCTGCTGGTTTTTTATTTAAGCAGCTGCTCGAAGTGCCCGCCTCCACTCTCGTGCTCGTTTTCTCATTTCTCGTACCGTCTCATTTCTCGTACCCATCATTATTCATATTTTTAGCCCAAAATGTATGACTTTTTCGCTACTTAAATAAAAAACCAGCAGGTGCCCTAAAGCGCACACCTCTTTGTCATTTTTATAATTTTTGAGTTGGTTGTGTGTAAGTTTGTTGTTTATTCTTCAAATGCAACATTATTTTAATTTTTACTATGCCAGAGCTTGGATTTCTCAAGAAAGAGAGCAAAACAAATGAATTTTGGCACCTGTTATTATTCACATTTTTAGCCCAAAATGTAAGAATTTTTCGCTTCTTTTCGAATTTTATCGTCAAAGGTGGGAGATAATTCCACTTTCGAGTACACCGTTGGAAAGCTGGGAAAACGGAGAAGTTTTTATGACGCTTGACAACGTGTGAAGCAATTTTTGGCGACACAGTAAATTGTTGTTTGAAGTCAAATTTTTGTTTTTTTGCATTGACGCAACGAAAACGGTACGTTTTTAGGCGCTTTTGACCATTTAGAATATTGATTTTGCATTCATCCCATAGAAAAGTTTCCGTAGATTACGAAACTGCCACTACTTTTGAAAACAAGTGAAGTAGAAGCTGAGAAATAGCAGGTTTTCGTTGAGAAATACAGTTGCGCCTAAAAATCACTTTAAAAAATATTACTCGAAAACAAAAAGAGATAGGCCACTATCCGTATAGGACTTTTTTGTCCCATTTTTGATGTACTATTACCCAATTTTTTTTTTGCTACTCAAAACCGACCACCCTGTATTGTACAAATTTATTGCGCAATATTTATTGTACGTCTATGGACCCCTTAACGTTTTCTCAAGGTTTGATTCTTTTAAAGGTATATGGGAGACTTCTCATAAAGGATTCAATCGAGTAAAAAACTTTCCCTGACGAAGCTCTGATGTTGATTTTAAAAATCTAATTTCGCATTCGCGAGCGTCTCGAATGCTTAGTGTGTGTCTCGAGTGTGTAGAAAAAGTCAAACAGCTCTGATGATTAAGTGACAACAAAACGTGGGTGAAATATCGTTTATATAGCGCATATAAACTATCGAGTGAAAATGGGTTTAATGGTAAACAGCAAACTGAATTATAATTGTTGTTCTGTGATACAAAGTGAATCATTTCTATGCAAGTCACTGAAGACTACAGCCAAAAGCTCTTCTTTCAACTCTTCGATATCGGTTTTGGTGAACACTTGCACTTGAACACTTCGTCATGGTGAACCCTCGACTCGTATCTCGAGAAGTGACAACGTCGAGGACCTGATTTACCAAGGTTTCAGCTTGGCCGACAAAAAGTTATTTTGAAATTGTCATACAAGCTGTAGGACGGAGGGGGCTTGAAAAGTTGGTAGTGACGGAGGGATGAATGTTGACGGCAAGAAATGATGCTCACAGAACATATTTCGGTCGGAAACGGGCGATTTTAAAACTTTCAACCATTACAAGAAAAATTGTCCGAGAGGCTGTAGCGCCCTCCATACTGATCGTAGAAAAATGCTTTGAATACAAAAGATTTAGTAAATTTAATGTCCTATCTGTGTTGTGCGGGATGATTTCCTCTAAAGCTGATGGTTTCAGCGATATTTAGAAAAAAAAATTTAAAAAGTACTGAAAAATCGTAGTTTTCGAGCTGCCAAAAGTTGTGCCGAGCGTTTTAGAATTTACATTTTTTTTTTCGAACACTCCTTACCTATATGTAGGTATATGCAAGATAAAAAAAAAAATATGCTGGACCTTTTGCAAGGTAAGCCGATTTTTTCGGATAATTTGGCTGGACTAATACAAAATACTCTATTGCCAAAGTCAAACCTACGAAAACACGAATTTCCGGTGCAATCATGCAATTTTTCTGTGTGAATAAGTGCCCTTTTCACTTGTTGAGTTAAAAAAATTGACAACATCTTTCTCAATTTATCGAACTTCATAAAAAAATTGTGTCTACTTATTGATTAATCCATTTTTATATCATTCTGCAAATATCGGGAAAACAAGCCCAAAACAGCGCTCCTATGGGATTTTTGAAACAGAAAATTTATTTTTTCGGTTCTTCTAATTTTTCACCAGTACCAAAGTTGTTCAGTACTTTCCCCAAAAAGCTTATTTTAAACCGCGGGTCCACTGAACGTGCTTTGTTTGCGAACTTTTGCAAACGTTCGTGAACAGGCTTGTCACAGTCCCGGACTACTCCGAGCAGCACGAGATTTTGTAACCTCACGGGTTATCATCTGGAATAACGCGAAACAAATTATGAAAACTGAGTACTTTCAGCGCTGTTGGTGCAGCTCCGGACAACAAACGAGCTGTTGAATCACGATTTACGAACAAATGCGCATGAGTGTTTCCACTGCACGCGCATCATGTCCGCAAACGTTTGAAAACCGTTGGCACGTCTTATTCTCAGTTCGACTAGGGTGACCAGACGTCCTACTTTCCCCGGACTTGTCCTACTTTTTGGAGCGTCCGGGGATGTCCGGGCTCGTTTTTTCGGTCTCAACTTGTAACGTCTAAAGTATATTCCCATCAACTTTCACTTTCAAACTCAAGGGCTTAGTATCTGTCACTCACCCCACTAGAGCATTAAACCATCAAAACAGACAATTTGGACAAAACACGCGCGTTTGGCACTTTACAAAACCGAATTTCATCATTTTAACTCTGCCAACCCTATTTTGCTGAATTTTGTTCCTTCAAAACAAAATTTTGCGGTCTCGCTCAAATCCCAATTTCGTGGGGTTTTCTATTTCAACCCCCCAATTTCGTTGGTTTCCTCTTTCTAACCCCAGTTTTGTGGAATTTCGGGCATTCAAAACCCGAGTTAGTGGACTATGGACTCCTACATAAAAGCGAATTTTGGTTAGCTCCTTGGAAAAAAAAAAGTTTCACGGTTTCGGTTAGTTCGACAAAATAACTTGACGAAAAATTGTGATTTCGGCTTTTTCAAACTCAAACCCCATTTTCGCTCTTCTAAAACCAAATGTTTCAAATCTGGCACCCTGAAAACCAAGTTTCATTTATTTTTGTAATTTACTACCCCAATTTCGTGGTTTTTCATGCTTTTAAAAACCAATTTTCGTGAGCTTATTTGCTCTTTCAAAAACCAATTTTCGTGAGTTTTGCTCCTTCATAAAACCATTTTTGTGGACTTTCGCTCACTAAAACCCAATTTTGTGGACTGGGCTCCAATAAAACCCAATTTCGGGGACTTGGGTCCTTTCAACCCCAATTTTAGGGATATTTGACAGATCAAAAATCAAGTTTCGTGGCTTTGGTTATTTCTAAATTTAGTTTTGCAGATATCTAATCTCGAAGAGATATTGTCTTCCCACACGTCTTTTTTATTATTCCTAACCGGTTTTCGGTCTACAAGGAAACCATCTTCGGGGAAAAAAGAATTCTTGTCAAAAAACCTCTAAAAAAATTTTCGTGTAGAGCACATCTATCACAGTCAAAAACAAATCTCAAATCTCAGTCAAAAAAAAATCCCACAATATCCACGCCATAAGATGGGGGGGTTAGTTTTGCAGGTTCAGTTTAATTCGAATAACTAATTAGGCGGAATACGAAACAGCAAATTTTGCAATTTTGGCGTTTTCAAACGACGAAGTGTTTCAAATTTGGAATGTTAAAAAGATTTTTGTCTTTTTCGGCCCCAATGTCGTGGATTTCCACGCATTTTCAACCCTTTCGTGGGTTTCGCTCCTACTGAAATCAGTTTTCAGGTTACCTGGCTAATTATTAAATAATTTTGGCTCTTTCAAACCACCAAATTCCTGAATTTGGAAAACCCAACTTTCGACATTTTGGCCCCTACTCAATTTTTGCTGGCTTTCACTCTTTCAAAATCTTATTTTGCGGATTTGATTCATTCAAACTATAGTTGAATCAAACTCTGATGGAATTTTGTAACAAAATTTCCAGATATAAATGAACCTAATCATATGTAAAAAAAAAAAAAAATTGTTTTATTGATTTTTAGGTTCCAAGAATGTGGTTCAACTTTAGTGAACAATGTCAACATTAAACTGATCAGCGGGTCCTATTTTCTAACAAGAAAACAATTTTTATTTCAAAGCAATATGTCTATTTCATTCATTTTCTTCAAACAAATGAATGAGATGGAAACATATTCCTTTTTTGTTAAAGAATAAGCCCCCAGGGCCCCTGGGCTATATCTTCATCTTTATTTTAGAAAAAAGGGCATCAAATATAATGCTCACTCTTGAACCAACGTGAAAATTAAAATTTGAACATGAATCATGAATATGTTATTACCTACATAATATTAATAATAATAAGTAGGTAACTAGTAATCTCCACCTTAGGTTTCCGGTAAGACAGACGATATACGATTTTGACACTAGAGATTTGGAAGCCACAGAGGGATTTGTACCGAAGCAGAATCTTGGTTGCATGATGCTTACATGACACTTCCCTTGTTTACTTCGTTCTAGCATCGCCTTGCATCTCACGATCAATGTCAAGTCAACTTATTTTTCTCCATTGATCCTTCTTCTTTCTTTTATTGTATCACAAATTCCGATTCTCTCAAAAAAAAAACCCAACCGTGGTTCAAGACGATTCCGTGCAAGAAGGGCACACGCGAAAACCGTGTAATGAGGGGCATTCCTGGGTGCTCTCCTCTTGACCGTATAAGAAGAGCACAAATCCTTTCAACCTCAGAAACTTTATGAAGGCACTTCTCAATCCCTTTGGATAGCTGCTATGAAGCAGGTTTTGTGTACAAATTCATAAATCTAATCCGACAATAAAATTGCGATGAATAGTTGGATTTTTACCTTTGTAAAAATCCATGGCTCCCGATTAAAAACAGTTTTAAACATGAAATCGTGCGGAAATATTCGTGACAAATAATTGTTGCTGCATATAGTATTTATTCGTTGACGTAAGGTGCGAAAAGAAAGAGATCTAACAGCCTTTACAAATGCAACCACAGAGATTAGTAGCAGGGATTTGTGCTCTCCTTACACGATCAGTAGGAGGGGACAGTTATAGTGTACGATTTTTGCATGTGTTCTTTTTCGTGCCTTTCTTGCACGACACCGTTCAAGGCAAGGCTATAGCCGATAGCATGATAGCGAGGCTTTGAGGGTCCCAACTGAAAATAAATTAGGGCTCAAATAAATTAGACGGTTTTAAATAAGTACCTGCTACAGGTATATCAAAGTCATATGGAAAACCAAGTCCTCAGACTCGAGGAAAAAAAATGTTTTTTATTTTGGGTTGGGATTTTTGCTCCCGTTAAGAATAAAAAAGGAGAAAACCCGCCAAATACAAAAATTATTATATTTATTTTCGGTTTGAAGTTGTAGCGTGATATCTATCTTGATACCATATGTTTTTTTCAACACTCAACTTTTGTATAATTTTTGAATTTAGCGGGTAATCTACTTTCATAGTAGAGCAGCGCAACGTATCGGGAGCAAAAATCCCAACCCACGAACCGCTTCATTTTTTTAACATACAAATAATACAAAGTTTAATGACTTGGTTTTCCATATGACTTTGAGGTATATGAAGGTTGCGAAATGCTAAGGATTCCCAAATCCTCGGTTTTCAGACATCCTGAGCCCCTATTTCTGAGGTGTCCCTTTCCGGTCCAGTTTCGGACATTTTTAAACCGTATAACATGAAAATAACCCCTAATCAGTTTTGAAGGAAAATGTTCTGAAAAAAAAAACAAAAAAACACTGGAAAATGACAGTGTTCATTAAAGCTCAAAACAGTGTGAGTAAAAGTAATCTCGGAAACCCCGTCGTTATAAGGTAAAATGCTCTCTTAGTTTCCAATTCAAAAATTTTTGCTCACTGCATTCCGTTGAGAAAAAAATAACGAGAAAAGCTTCCCCTCAAGAGGATTATTCTGCTCGTCCGCTTGTTTTACATTATCCCCACCATTGACTTTTAGTCATTGCTACACAGCCTTTTCTCGATTTCTGCGCTCCACTCGGTCCCTTCGAATAGATTTCCCGTTCAATTAACGATGCACAGTCTCTTCACTACAGCATTGCTTTCGAGCCAAAGCAAACTTGCTCTCCTCCTCCTTCGGCGAAATTCGAAGCGTGAAAGGTGGTAAGAAGATGAGGGGAGCCCCTATACTCCCTCGTCCCTCATTCAATCGCATTTCGCCAGTAGAACTACAAGTATCAAACTCCCCAGTCGAAAAGGGAATAATGTAGAATTTCATAAATATTCAGGGCTTTTAGTTTTCATATTCAAATTGTCCTGAATAAGAATAATGCATAGAACGAAGAAGGGGTGTATAAGTTATACTTTTTATCCCAGAGAGTCCTTAAAAATAGATACATAAAAAGGATGGGCCCAGGGTTGGGGAGTTTGACTGCAACTTGTTATCAAAAACATTCGAAGAAACTTGAAGGGGAAAGTAATAAAGAAAAGTGATAAATGAAGATCAGAGCAATATGTCTGACGTTTTTTTAGAACGAAGGAAGCGTCACGGACGTGCCCTTCCCGCTGTATTCGATCTATAAATTCCACCTTTTTTTCTTCATGCTTCGTTATTTATGATTTATAGTTTTGCATTTTCCATCGTAAAACATGCAACCAACTTTTAGGAGACCACGGCGATACCTGTGTTCAGGAACAGAATAAATGTTCGGTAAAGCAAAAGTTCGAGAGATTACTATGGCGAAGGCGTATCTACCATATCTTTAATTGGTTACCTATGTTGGCTTCATCCATCTCGCGAAGACGTTATACTATGAACTTTTTCTAAAACGAAAAAATGAACTGACCCTTTTCATGCATGACCGAAGGGTCTGGTTTATTATTCTGTCTTACAGTAAATTTTCGAATGATTTAGGTAGACTTGAATATTCAAACGTGCTGGTCATACTCGGGCTATACGCCAAACCCGATGTTACAGCTTTTGAGTTAAGGATAAGTAGACGTTGTACAGCCTGCTCGAAATGCGATGATTCTCATCACGGTCTGATTTGAAATTTCTAAGAATACCAATTTCTCTTGCAAAAATAATCAAAATAATTTCCTGATCTGCGAGCTGAATGAATCAATAGATTATTGTACCTTAATGGGGGAGCTACGAATGTTCCTTTCTTTTCATCACTGCCCCCATCAAATGAATGAATCGTGGAGATGAGTCATTGTTCACGGTCTATAGGTTTCCATTTTCATCCAAGCTCCCCCCCCCCCCACTAATAAATAACCGTCTAATTGACCCAACTGCTCCTTTCGTGCAATTGCCTTCGAATACTCCAAAATAATAAAGCATTCGAGCACAAAGGATAGAATACCTCGCCTATTATTCATTATCGGTCATTTTTGTAGCGAAAATTATTAGCTGAAACAGTTTCTTATCCCTTTAACTATATCCCGCCACTTCTAGATTCGTGACAACTTGACTATCACGCTACAATCATGCAGGTCGTATTTGCCCCTTACCCATCATCATCATCGTTTATAGCGTCAATTTCAAATACCCTCCTTTTACATTCAATTCATCCCCTTCAGCATACGAAAGGGTGAAACTTGCAAAGCAGGTCACGTGGCCACATAGCACTATGCACACCCGACGTGAATCTTTCCAATGACTACCATCGGGTTGGGGGTAGGGTTCCCCTGCGCCACCTCATTTCGACTCGTTTCAATTTGGGACGGCGCGCATTTCGATCGGAAACTATTATTCCGATTTGCCTTCTATCGATTTATTGAAAGGGGGAAGATTTATTGCCCTCTTATAAAAACTTTAATGGGTGAATTCATTTTGACTAATAGGTAATAGTGAAACTCTCACTGACAATGCGAAACGCTGACATTAAACATTAAAATAGGGAACAGGGAACCAAGAGTCTATGAAAATTTCTATTTTCGTCTCAAATTGTTCAAAGCTTTGTTTTGCATGATTGCTCATCATTATAGAAATCACCATTTTAGCCTTGTGAAATTGCTTTCGAATTGAGTAATGAGATGGAGTGGGAACTGAGTCAAGGGAAACAAATGGTTCACTTAGACGGCTCCTCAGGTTTTTGGCTAATATTAGGTTAAAGGGGGGGGGGGAGCAAACGAATAACAGCTGCCGTCGTGTCTATGTACGAAAAAATGTTTTTCAGACCCTGTGGAAAAATGACTCTATAGCACGTTTCGTTTGCCTCCCGAACGTCTAATTCGTGTTGAATCGTCTACCCTCTATTGGGTTTGGCCCTTGCCTCTATGCAGGGGTTGCTGAATGAAGGTGCATTTCGAACTGCTCACGGGCACTCGGGTTTTTCTTAAGAGTTTAATTAATTAGTGGAGTTCCTCATTCACACTATTCAACAGAGCAGTTTGACTTCCATCTCATTCTTCTTTTACCATTTTGGTATCACTCTCGGAATTCCTCAATTCTCCCCTACGGCTCCCTTCCGGCATCCCTCCCCTTTTCTTCCTAGTGCCATGCTCTTCTAATATCGATGCTTTTAATTTGGAAATCCCAACATTGTGAGATTCTTTGCAACATCATCTTATTGGCAATGCTTCTCGTTTTTTGATTCCTTTCAGAATCAGCCTCCAGATTGACCGCCCCTGTCTCAAACATTCAAATTCAGAAGGTGGATGGAGATGGTTGTGGTTTCGACGTAAAACTTCAGTTATCATGCCCATGCCGTGCTCATGCCCCTGACATTGACACTGGCTAACCATTTCCTTATATGGCTCTTTCCATGAAGTCGAACTCGTAAAACAGCATAATATATGTACCACGATTAACATTTCAATGATAGTCACAATGCTTTTAGACGGTATTTAGCCTCTGCGCGTAACGCCGCTATATAAATTAAAATCACCCTCCAAACTCCCCCCTCATCGTTCATCCCCTTTTTATGCAAAACTGAGACCAGCAGACCTCTAACAGCCCTCAAGAGACCCTTACGACCCCGCGTTTCACCCCCCATCCGAACTATATAAATTCTACTCGCCCTTTAAGGCTTTTCCGAAGAGGTTAGAATGCTCTTTAGTTCACCCTCAGACCCCTCCCCATTCCCTTTAACTGCTTCCTCCAGCTCATACTCACAAGCGCTGAGAGTGAGAAGGATGCAGGCGTCGGCGGCCATTACTTGACTGGTTTACAAAATGAGGTAATTAGCAAAGATAGGGAGGGTCCAGAGCGATAAAAAGATTTTACAATGAAAAAATGAAGGGGTGTTTTGCGCTCATTTTTATTATTATTATTTTACTTTTATTTTTAGAAAATGAAGTTACAACAGAGTCAACGATAAGATTTTTGTAAGCGTGATGATGGTGCTCCAAAGGAAGGAACTTTGTTTTTATCGTGTTGTTTTCGTACGGTCACTCCCCGTGATTAATGCGTCTCGAAGAGATTTACTCTGTTCATGCACCCAAAAGACGTTATTAATGACTTTTCATGGGGAAAACTTTGGATCGTGAGTGCATCGAACGACAAGTATTATAACGAGGTGTGTTGCGTGTGAGCTGATGGAAACGACAAAGAATGTGAACAATTTTCTTCTCTCCGCGAGTGTTTCATTTTGCGGTGTTTAATGAAAAGTTTTGAAAGAATAATTAATCGTACAGGTTGTAAATTAATTTAGCTCGAGTGCTACATAAATTGGTTTGATCACATTTCTTTCTCTCACTCTCTCTCTCTTTTTCCCTCTCTCCCTATGTGGCTTGACCTATGGTCCGTGAGAATAATTGTGCCCTAAAAATTCGTAAATATTTTATAATTCACAAAGGGTACATTAAGTCAACACAAGAGAACATTTCATTTATTCACCCCTTCCCGCTTCCACAACTCGACTGTTTACTCTTCTTTTTTAATCAATGAGAGTACTGAGGCGTGGGATAAAGAAAATCAAAAAATGAAATCGGCTTATACTAGCCTTTTTTCTTCCGCTTTTCTTGTTTAAGTGAAATTTCCGTCTTAGAGCGGTTCTTATATTCCCCCATCTCAAAACATCAACTCATTTCATTCTTTCGAAAAATTATTAATATCTTGCATTATAGATGAACGAAATAATCTCCGAGAACGAGGGAATTGTAGGGAGGGGCTTTCAAGAACCGAAATGAAATTAGTATTCCAGTAAGAAGCTCCCACCCTCCTGCCACCATCAAACATGGGTTGGTCGATTCGAGTTAATCGCTTGACAAGCTCTAGCAGGGAAGAACGTTGAGCTACCGTGTGTAGGCGAGGATTCTCCTCTTGGGCCGAGATAACATGCTCTTGTCTTGTTTTATATTGTTGGGTGTAATTTGTCTCAGGGCAAGCCCCATTAGCCCTTTCAACGTTCCCGCATATTTTCACGTCGTGTGTTCTGTTTTGAGAAATGAAGTAAAAAATAGAGAATGCATGTTGCGTTTTTTATGCATTTCCTTTATTCTCATTCTCTTTCTCTTTTCAAGAAAAATCACCTGCAACGATGCGCACACATGTCTGAATGGCACGTGCGTAGTGTGAGACTTAATTGTTCACATTTTATTCGCCGATAAACAGTCATTCTTGTTGTGCTTGATTCTAAACAAAAAAACATACCAAAACCCCCTGCCGGGTCGGGGTCTAATTGCTTTGAACAATGCCCCCTTTCTCCTTTATTTATGAACCAGGAAATCAAGGGCAAGTTCCTCTTAGTGAATTATACTATCCCTTTGAACAGTTTGAACCATGACTCTAACCATCCACCACTGAATCGGGGAATCGCATGTTAGTCACTCGCCAATTTCGCCCCCTTCAGTATACTTCAACAACATGTAGGACAGCCAACAGAAGAGCGGTTCGGTGCGAATCTAGCTTACCATAGAATTTTTAAATTGAGAGGGCTCAGGCGCGGATCCAGCGAGTCGGCTTAAGGAGGGGGTCATGACCCCTTCCGGCCACCACATCAACCGATACCACGCGACGTAGTTTATGTGGCAAAGTAGATCTCAATATCCAATCATTGAAATATCGAAAAATAAAGAAACCTCAAAGGTCGGAAAAGTGAAAAAAAAAAAACAGAACATTGAACAACTACCTAAAGCCCGGTGAATACGATGCAATTTTTAGGTTTGTTTTCTAGCGAGCTTATTTCCAAGCACGATGATTTGTACTGGATCGAGAACAGGACTGCTTATTTATGCAGTCAACATTTGTCCCATTAGATTTTCCCGCCCCTCTGACTCAGCTGAAAATTCTATTCTGGATTTTCTTTCCGAAAACTAACAATTTTGTCCTATAAAACGATACTTTATGAGCTAAATTTGAAATGTTGGTGCCCTAAGACTACCTAGACTCAGTAATCGCCTGGTTATTTAGCACCTTAAACCGAGGAAGAATCCTCCTCCTAGTGGCTGAACCTGCAAAGGAAATAGCCCCTGTTCCATGTTCCAAAACACAATTAAAAACAAGCACGGCTTCCAAATTGACGTCACGAGCAAACCACGATGCATGCGCATAACTCACTTTGTCTCCTTGCTTGATATCTAGCGACAAAAAATTGTATCGTGTGCACCGAGATTGTTCTAAACGCGATTAAACACAAGCATGGCTTCCAGAATTGACATCAGGAGTAAACTCAGGCGCATGCGCATAACGCACCTTTTCTGCTTGCTGGTTATCTAACAAAGAAAAATTTCATCCGTGTGCTTCCGGAACTAACCGGAGAAGGGAACTCAGCGCATGGGTGGAGGGTGAAGCCATGGCTCTGTCGTGTCCCACGGCTAGTCGTGCCGACACGACGGGTCGTGCCGAGTTTTCGACACGTCGAACCCTACAATTTGTGCCTTTAACCTCAACCCACGTCCCACCTCATCTAATGACCTCTTTGGCACGTTTTCGAGGGGCAATTGAACGGTGTCCAGCGGACTCATGAGGCACGTACGGCTCTAATCGAAACACTTTGAAAACATTCAGCCTGAAAATCGGCCGGTAATTTTCGACAAAAATTTAAAAAATGGACAAGACGGCGTATTTCGAGGTTTCCCGGAACAGGGAATCTGAAAGTCACATTTCCTATTCAAACTAATAATTTCCTTATAAAAATGAAAATTCTCTCAAAAATGGCAATTTCTTCATAAAATTGACCATTTCCTTATGAAACTGACGATTTACTCATTAAATTGACACCTTTTAAATAGAAAATCTCCTTATAAAGTAAACCATTAGCTCATAAAAGCTTAAGATTTCCCATAAAATTGCAAGTTTTCTCATAAAAAAGATAATTATTCCTTCTGAAATTGACAATTTGTTCGTGAAGCTGACAAGTTTTTTCTTGAAATGGACGATTTCACCATAAAATTGGCCTTGTGAGATGTTTGGCATAAATTGTCTTGAAAATGGCGATTACCGTGAGTGTTTCCCCGAATGTTTCTTTTTGCCAACAGTGGGGCAATTTGTATAATTTCGGGTGGGTCGCGGCCTTTCGAAAGAGTTTTTCCTCCCAATGTGACGTTAAAGTTTGCCCTGAACGTGGCATTTCGAGCATGAACTTCTCGGTTCTTGCTCACTGAAAAACTAATTTGGAGGATTTTCGTTCAGGGCAGACCAATATCGCTGGGTGGCCCAAATCAGAGACAAATCTGAATTGGCCCACCCAACGAAATTATAGTATACAGTCAAAGAAAATACCTGGAATTGGATGTTCAGGGTTGCCATAATGGATCGCATTTAGGTGGTGTTTTCGCGAAAGTGTTTTCCAGTCTTCAGTTTTACGCATCGCGAAGGAAACCGAACGAACGACCTCGGTGGGCTCGAGTGCGAGCCGGCCACTTTTCACCTCGCCTAAGAGGAAGAATAGTCCTCGTCAAATTCGACTCTTTCACTGACAGTGCCATTCGTTTTAAAGTTCGCGAGTTCTATATTAATGAAAAGCAATGCCCTTCTATTAAAATTTTCCACAAGGTGTTGTGAACTGCAGTAAAGAATACCTTCGGCCTCGCTTACATCTCCTTGGGTTTAGGTGAAGAAGTACCTGTCTAATCGTAAGATACTTATTGAGCGGCCAAAAATTGCAGTCCGTAGGGTATCCTACCTGAAGGAGATAAAACAGCATCGAGAGCCCAATACGAACATAGTCTTGAACGTACATGCAAGAGTCCCATAACGTTATATTCTGTTGGCAGTCGGATAAGACGCATTAACGGCTATACTCATAAATTAGGTAAGCAGGTGGTTCTTATAATTTATTCAGCACCAAAACAGTTTCACATGACTTTATATTTTAGGCAAAGGAAATCGACTTATTGCTGCTCATTGAGATGGTGAGCAAGCCTTCGTTAGGGACGATCTTCTGACTTTCAAGTCCTCAAGTATTTCAGGGGACTCTCCGTCCTTGAATGCTAAGAATTTCTCAAAATGGCTTAGCACGTGCTTCCTTCCCAACATGCCGACACACCGTCAGTTATCATTGCATCGAGAAAAACAATACCCCGAATTCCGGTAGCCTTTTCGACGTTGTTCTGTGTCATATAAATACATCGTATTCAATAACATGAAAACTAATGGTCGTTTGATTACCCCGTTGGAAAACGTAACTGTATGAAAAATTGTTATCTTCCATGCTTTGTTTAATTTCGCTGAGGTCTTCGCCGCTGGTTCGGGAACGCCTTTTTTACCCTGCGGAGAACCGGGGAGCCTGGCCCCTTTACTAATTGTGCTACCTCCGGTACTATAATGGGACGTAGATTGCACTTTCCCCTGTAATAGGACAGTATATTCCCGGTTTATGACTTCTGAGGTCGGAAAGCACGTTGAAACTTTGGGTTCTTACTCACTCAAAACGGGAGCTTAGCTCCCCAAAGATTATTGCTCCGTTTATTTATGAAGATACGTTCTTCCAAACGTTCCTCCAAGCGTTTGTCCCCCCCCCCCCAAGCCAAGGTTTTGTAGCCGTAGTGTGATGGTAACCGTAGTTAAAGCAGCCTGGACCTGTGGGCTTTACGGAGGGTTTAGTATTGGGTCCATTTCCAACTCATTTCTTTTCAGGCATCTGGGCTTTAAAACAAAGAAAAAGGAGCCACAAGAACCCAGGGGTCACATTTTGTTTCGTCAAGAAGTCCTGCTGGCCTGGCTCAGAGCAGTAAACCACTTTCTCGGATTTCACTCCCTAAAACACCAATATCGAGGCATTTTTGAGATGAAAACCAAGTTCGCTGGTTTTTGTCGCGATCAAAGCAATTTCGCGCGGGGTGCGCCCAAATCCAGAGACTGTTTTCGCTTATTTTTTTTTTTGCCTGTAAAAAACGTTTTCCCGGATCTGGCTCACTTAGAAATAAATTCCTCATATTTCACTCCCTAAAGACCAATTTTGCGGACTTTTCTTGCTAAAAACCCATTTTTGCACGCTTGACTCGAAAAAGTCAATTTACCAGATTTCGCTAACTAAAAAACCTATCTCGGGGATTTTTATTGCTGAAAAAAACCATCTCGTGGAGTTACCTCATTCAAAAACCAATTTCGCGGATTATTCACAATAAGAAGCACATTTCCGCGCGTCCGACTCACTAGAAGACCACTTTAGTGGATTCCAAAAAATTAAATTCGAGGATTTTCGTGGATGTAAATCCAGTTTTGTGGTGTTTGCCTCATTCAAAAAAAAATTTCGCGGATTTTGTTCACCAAAACGCCAATTTTTCGGGTTTTGCTTGTTACAGACAACCATTTTCTCACCTAAAACCCGCTATTTCGTGGGCTTGCTCAAAGGCGCAAACTGCAATTGCGCGGATTTGCCTAATCAAAATGATTTGATTCACAATTTGGCTCACTAAAAACCTTCTTTTTTCCCCAATTTGTGGCTTCGTAAAAATCCCAATTTCGCGAGTCTTTGCTTTAAAAAAAAGATAATTTGCCAGGTTTTGGCTCGCTAGAAATCCGGTTTTGGTGTACCTAATCGTTAGGATGAGGTTTGGTCAGACGTGTTTGCCACCTGCAACAGAGACTTATGGTGTGATGGCAATGCCAGCTCCGGGGGGAACTGTCACCGTCCATGCCACGGACCAAAACTAAAGCCCTGTTCACACCGAGTGTTGAATCGATACCAACAAAGTATCGATACTTTACTCATTTGAAGTATCGAATGGGAAGTATCAAATGGTACATGGTATCGAATGAAAAGTATCGATAGTCATATAACTTGTTTACAGTATCGTATAAAAAGTATCGATATATACTCGTTATCGGTACAGAAGTACCGATACCAAAAGTACTTGGTATTGATTCAAAAGTATCGATACCGTAGTGGTATCGATTCAACAAGCTTGTAATAAAACCCCTCCACCACCAACCAACAAAAGCCAAAAGCACTACCATCTCTAATGATTTATCGAGTCGTCAATCACTACTCCCTTATACAAATAAAGATTCATTTTAATTGAAACACAATGACTACTTAAGCTCGATGCACGCTATGCAACTTTTGAAATAGGATTGCCTACCGGTTTTAAAAAATATCCGGTCACTACCGGGGACCATATATTTCCTCTCGACCTCCAAATAAATAGCAATCATGCTACGAAAAATGCATAGTGCGCACCGAGCTTATAACTCTCTTACTTAACCGATACTTTTACGATACCGAATGAATATACCCGATACCGAATATCTACTCATTTGAAACAATACCCATTCGATACCGAGTAAAGTACTCATTTGAAACGATACCCATTCGATACCGAGTATTTACTTGTTTGAATCAATACCCATTCGATACCGAGTATTTACTTGTTTGAATCAATACCCATTCGATACCGAGTAAAAGTACTCATTTGAATCAATACCCATTCGATACCGAGTAAAAGTACTCATTAGAATCAACACCCATTCGATACCAAGTAAAAGTACTCATTTGGAACGATACCCATTCGATACCGAGTATTTACTTGTTTGAATCAATACCCATTCGATACCGAGTATTTACTTGTTTGAATCAATACCCATTCGATACCGAGAAAAAGTACTCATTTGAAACGATACCGAATCAATACCGAGTATTTACTTGTTTGAATCAATACCCATTCGATACCGAGTAAAAGTGCTCATTTGAAACGATACCCATTCGATACCGAGTATTTACTTGTTTGAATCCATACCCATTCGATACCGAGTAAAAGTACTCGAATGGGTATTGATTCAAGCGAGTAAATACTCGGTATCGAATGGTATTGATTCAAATGAGTACTTTTACTCGGTATCGAATGGGTATTGATTCAAACAAGTAAATACTTGGTATCGAATGAGTATTGATTCAAACGAGTAAATACTCGGTATCGAATGGGTATTGATTCAAGCGAGTAAATACTCGGTATCGAATGGGTATCGTTTCAAATGAGTACTTTTACTCGGTATCGAATGGGTATTGATTCAGTATCGTACTAGTTTTAATCAATACCCATTCGATACCAATTAAAGTACTCATTTCAAACGGTACGTTTCCGATGCCGGGAGTTCACGTGTTTAAATTAATTTAAAAAATTTAAAATTAAAAAATACTCGGTATTGATTAAAAAGTATCGAATCGTACTCAGTATCGAATGAAAAGTATCGATTCCTGAAGTACTCATTTTCCTGTATTGAATCAAAGTATCGAAATAGTACTTGGTATCGAAAAAAAGTATCGATACCAAAACTACTGGGTATCGATTGAAAAGTATCGATACTTTACTCTATTTACTGGTATCGATTCAACACTATTCACACGATGCAATGTTTGAAGCTACATTGCATGCTGGTTTTTTAAAAACATAAGTTCCTTCGTAGTGACCGGATGTTTTTGAAAATCAAGCATGCAATATAGCTTCAAACATTGCATCGTATGAACAGGGCTTAAAAGTATATTTCCAAAAGTAACACTTTCTGAGGGGGGGGGGAGTTATCTATCAGTTTGTGGACTGAAAATTCGGAATAGAAGGATACAAACGACAGGTTTCCAGCTGAGATCTAGTTTTTGACTGATAGTGACAGTTTCTGTGCAAATGCAGTTTCCGTTGACGGATTTCTAGCTTCGGATCCCCGAATGTACGTAGTACAATAAGGCAATATGGTACATCTGACATTCACGCCATTGAAGCTGCCCACCACTAGATCAAGGGATGGATACGACTCTGCGCCACAGCCCTGGATCTGGTAATCAAAGAGGAGTTCAGTTAGCCAGGAGGTCGGTCAGTATGTCCTGCAGGCCAAGAACTGACAATTCTATCTCACAAATCCCTCGGCAAAAAATGAAATAAAGGATGGATGGACATAAGCATCAGTTTTTGACGGAACAGGATAAAAAGTGGTAAATGCTTTTGCATTCAGCAGGTGAAACCATCAGTTTTTGGTCAAATGAATTAACTTTATCTACTCAATTGACAATTTCATGTTTCAACTTACAACTGGTACGTACTTTCTTGGGGCTCAAATGAATGTTTTTGGCTGCGGCAGTGCAAACTTCGCACGGTACTTCTTTTTGCTGCCGTTCCCCCTCCTCGAGTAAATCTCTTGCCCACGTCTGGCCGGTTTCAATGAAAACATCCAGTCAAGTAAAAACACAAACGTGTATTCAGAAGTAAAAAAAAGTCAGACGTTGATACCAAATTGATAAATTCATCCAAAAAACAACGGATAACTATGTGAAAGTGGAGATTTCTGGCTATTTTCCTTCGTTCGGCCCAGGAACGTTTCAATTGAACGTAGCAGGCTTCAACAGATTTGTCGAGCAAGCGGGTTCTCGTTTTCCTGGTTGAAGACGCGTTTTGAGAAAGGACGGCCTCCCGGTCCTAAAGCCAAAAATAGGAATCATACCAAGGATAACGATGCGTGGATTGTAGAATAAATAGGAAAATATTATCATGTTGGCTTACTCACTTCGGCAACTCAGCCGCATATCTTAGCTTCGGAAGGAATTACACAAACAATAAAATCCATGGTACGTTTGAATATCGACGCATCCGCCAAAGGACCGAACGAAAAGTGAAAAATTTTAGTATTTGAGCACGAAAAATAAGGATTCCTGGCAAAATTTAACAAATTAAAACATCTTTCAGTTTTAATCAGAAAGATCAATGAACCGCGATCCCCGAGTGATAAGAAGTTTCAAAAGTTTAAGAGGTATACGGCTGTATAACAATGGAAGGGGCAAGGGGAAGCTCTCAGTGAGAAGCTAGGTGGAGATATTCGATGTTCTTCAATCTTTGGCTGGGCTATAGCCTTGTTTTGAGCCATCTGGAATATGCATCTCACTGAGAGAAAAAATGAGGCCTTCGGCGGTGAAAATACCACCGATCTTCTTCGAGTGACATTAACATTCTCCGGTGATGTTCGGTGTAAAACCACCGAGTAAAATTTCGGTAGTTTGCTTCCGAACTTCGTCTTCAATGAGCCTATGTTCGGTCACGGAGTTCTCCGGCTTATCTCCAGAAGTTCGGTGGCTAGTCCCTTGATATCGGTGCGCAATCAATCATGATCGGAAATACGCTTCTCTAGTTCGTTAACCCGACCCTTTTGGCAAGTGCCTTGTTTCTCACGTTCGGTGATATTCATCATTAGCTCGCCGGTGTTTAGCGTTGAAGTTCGGTATGGCGGGAAACACCCACCGAAATTCAGCGAGGGTGGAATGAGTCAGTAGAAAGGGGAATAATGACTTGTGTTTCACAGTGAAGGTGAAACAAGGAGAAGCATGGCTCTATAAACTATAGTACACTGTTTAAAATGCTTTTATAAAATACAATAATAAAATACATAGCACAATGTACAAGTAAAAGGGAATAAATTACATAATCTGAAAACTAGGCTCACAATAACACGCACTCAATCATGCTGCATCACTATTATAATATTCTTGAAATAATTTCATCCGTCATAATAGTCAGGAAGCGCCGTAATACACGATAAAAATTAATTACACTGAACTACACCAATCGAAATAATAATTTTAGTACTTGCCAATAACCGATACTTTCTTACGGTCACCCAACACACACAATCACCAAACTGAACACTGAACTCGTGCTCTCCTCTCCACAACTCAGTTAGAACTAGAAGCTTCATTCCTTCGTCTCGCTCGCTTGGCGTGGTTACTCGGTGGATAGCCAACGACGATGGGCTACTTGTCGTTGGCAGAAGTGACCCGTTCCCTTAGACATGAGATTTGTCACTGAGCATCGGTCATTTACCGATGCTCGGCTGAGGATCGTCCGACGTTCAGTAAAACAACTACCGAAATAATGTCACCGATCTTCAGTAAATTTTATTCGGCGTGTCATCGAATTTTAAGCCACCGAAGAAATAGTTCAGTGGAGAAGTAATTTCTTCTGCGGTGAATGTTCACCTACGTTCGGCTATACGACCGCAGAACGCTCAACCGCAGAACCATCGGCGGTAATTTTACAATGTGGCTGCCTTCTTCGGTGAAGATTAACCACCGAAAAAAGGGAATTCTCCACTGAAAGAATTTTTCGGTGGAGAGTGAGCTGTTCGGTGGTGTTTTTTTTTTCTCAGTGCTGTTGTATGGTTTCCGTATACATATTGCAACTGGGATTAATCGACTCGAGCGGTTACAGAGGAAAGCGGTCAAGTATCAAGTTAAGTATTAATCCTGGAGTGGAATGGTCGTGGTGGTAGTGTTCAATGGAAATGCTGAGTAAAATTTACTCCTCGGCCGTAAAATGATATTTCCCCATTGGTTACTTGAGATTTGGAAGATTCAACATGCAAATGCAATAAACACAACTCAAGTAAATTTATTTTATTGAATAATGGGGAGAAAAAAATTACTAGTAACGCTGAACTAGATAGAATTGTTCAGATTATAATAACGTCAGTCTTTATGTATTTTCACAGCTAGTTATAGGAACTTTTAATTTTACAAAAGAACACGAATTATCGCTTGAAAGTTCGGATGACGAAGGGGAAGTTGATAATGTCGAATGGGTAGCTTCTGACGGAGAAAGTTCTTCATCAGGAAGCGACGTTGATGAAGGGATAGGGATCCTAGATCCTGAAGAAATCGAAGAAATGTTGGATATAACTGTAAAAAATTGACTTGCCTTGGTGAAATGTCATTCCTACGACGAACGAGTCGAATTACGTGTGGGTCGACCTTATAGGGCTCATTTACGCCTACCGATTCGATTGCTTGGTGTTTTGGGTGGCTAGAAGGAAAGGCGCATGATGCATATAACGGCAGCACCTCGAACAGAAGCACCTCGGCGTGTGGGTATGTTGGTATTGAAATAGAAATACAGTTGAGAAAGGTCACTGTAGAATATAAAATACTGTAACTACAACAGGAAGGTCCTCGACTGATTTTTTTGTGGCCGGATGGAGCAAGGAAGGAGGTGACCCGCATCCCCCCCGCCCATGTTCCTCTGCTGTATGATCCTTTTGAATGATGATCGAATGGCTATCACTCACATTTTTTTCTCCTTCGTCTTACCACCCTCATGTTTTTTCATGACTCTATCATATTGATGGAAAGGGAGAGGAAACCTAATTGATTATCTCGTTGAGAGCAATGTGTTTATTTTCAGAGAAAGAGCTTTGAAAATAAAAGTGACTTGATATCCTCGAGCCTACTCTGTCGGATCTTTAAATATGAAAATTCGGGCGTACGCAAATTGAATCGTGAGGCAGCACGCAGCTAGTCGCTGCCTCAAACATATTAAATTCATTTTATTTTCACCTGTCGAGAATTAAAAACAATAAAATTAAAATTAAAATGTTTTAAGGGTTCCATACACATATACAATAATTATTGCGCAATAAATTTGTTCAACATTTCGTTTCCAGACGTTTACAGCTAAAAAAAATGGGTAGTTCATTGCAACCCATCAATACAACCCACAAACGCTCAATTTTATTGTACAACTCCTAGTTTGCGCAATATTTATTGTACGTGTATGGGCCGCTTTAAAGCAGCGACTTGCTGTGCTGCCCCTTTACTCCTCCTTCAGTAACTGCGAATTACGAAGCAGTCTCTCAAGACGCCTGCAAAATGTATGCCGGCTTGAGGCGATCAATAGAAATGTTCACTTCTTTGTTTTTGATGAGAAATGTGAAATATTCGTCTGATTTTTTTCCAACTGGAAATGGACAATCCTTTTTCGTGCCCACTGACGGAGAGGACTTGGCTACCACTCAGATTTCGAGCCTTCAAGGGTCGTATATGATTTCAATGGTCGACCATGAATTTGAATTCTTATTTCGACACTTCATATAGGTCTAATCAGGAAGGCTTTGCGGTCGTTATGTGATTGTGATGTCCTGATGTCTAACGTTGTGCTTAACTCCGAGAGGCAGAAGATTTGGCCAGGGAAAGAAATACGAAGGTCCGCGAGTTTTTGTGATTTTGGCAAGGTGCTATAGTGATATTAAAATGTTTGGAGCAGTGGCAGCAACTATAGCGGCATGCTGACACAGAATTATGAGGAAATCCAACTGATTTAACTGGTTGTGAAGGTTCATTAGTCTCACACTACTGTTTACTACTATTTGTAGAAGCTCTATAATACCAGAGAAGCTCAAGCTATAGGGAGTTTTCTGGATAAAGAGGAAATTTCAATATTATGAGAACGTGAAATCTGATCATCGAACTATAGAAATTCCTTTGTTAAAATTTTCTTTGAATTGCTGTAATCAAATAGCGGAACAGAGAAATGCTATTTTCCAAATATTGCGGCACTTCAAAGAGGGCTAAACACAAGAGAAACCGATCAAAAAGAGAGAGGGAAATGAACTGGTTTGCCCGAAAGAGCTCTTTCTCTCTATTGCCTACCATATTTTATTAATTCCAAGGACTTCATGGCAAAAGAGTTATCTTTCCTCGAGTGATTCCGTCAAGAACGGAGTGATTGGCGTTGTTGCGGATACATAAAAGAACGTTAAAGGGGTGAGAGGGATCGCAACCATCCCCATGAAAGCTCTCTGTGGCTTTATTCATAATTTTTGTGTCTCTCTTAAATTCCTAAAAATGAAGGGCAAAGACACGAGCAATTGGTAAAGGCCTTTATCCTATGCATGCATTGGTTGATCAAGCTGCACAATTTTAATTTTTAAATAGTTCTATTTTATTTTGTTCTTTTTTGTTTTTGTTCTATTAATTTTAAAAATCGATGTGCCGCTCATACCAACGGTAGGTTAAATGAAGAGGATGGTTTCCGTGCGATGCGGCCGGTAAAAAAGAAAAAAAAAGGAAAAGTGCTGACTCTAATTTTGTTGCTAGCTCTATTCGAGAGTAACGTGCCATGTGGACTGTTAAAATTCGTTCTTTCTAGACTTTTAGTGAGTTAATTCTCTCAAAGTGTGTTCGGAGAGTTTATTTGATTTCGTTTTTGTCGTCGTTAATTAATTCGGGCACTCGCACATCTCAACGTAGAGCTCTAACGGGTATTCGTCAACACGGAGGGACCCCTCGATTTCGTCCTGAGAGAGCAAATATCAAATAATTAACTACGACCGAATTGGAACTTACGTATATAGATTCGTGAGTTTATTAATTTCTTTTTTCGTTCTTTTTTTTTTTGCTTTTTTAAAATATATATTTTATATTTATCATTTTGTATATCTCTTCGAGAACCAACGAGCTGGATCTCAGTCTCGTCATAAGTTTCAATTCTTTCCATTGGTCCTCCAGAACCGGATATATTTGCCGAACTTTGTTTGTTAGTTTATGCTTTGTATTGTTAAAGTCACTGTCGAAAAATGGCGCAATTCGTTCAATAATATGCTAAATTGAAATTCAGGATCCTCAATGAAGCAGGGGAGGAGCTCAATCAGGCGCAATTATTGGAATTCGCCACTTTTATTGAACAAAAATGTAAAATTCAAGACCAATTTGTTAGTCTGGTCGTGTCAGAGGATAGGCCTGACGACGTCACCATCGATGAGGTGAATGACCAATATAATCAGTTTACTACGTTGATTTTTGCTTTAGAGGCAAAATTTGGGCATGAGGAACGTTATAGAAATCCACTTATTGCACAATCTCGTAATGTATCCTCTTCAGAATCCAGTCACAGTGACTTACTAATGGTTTCCCCTTCCCGATCCGTACAAGATTTGACAGGTCGTGAAGAAATGGCTTCGGTTTCACCCAGTAAATCTCACCGAGTTTAATGTTCGTCTCCCCAAAGTAAGTTTACCCAAATTTAGTGGATTGGACGAGGAATGGTCGAATTTTCGTTCCCTTTTTTCATCCCTCGTTATTGAAAATGGTTCTATTCCTGATGAACAAAAATTGTTGTATCTTCGTCTCAGTATGAAAAATGAACCATTAAATTTTATCGAGTCGTTGGAGATTACCAACGAAAATTTCCAGGTCGCTTGGAATCTTTTGCAGAAAAAGTACAATTTTGATTTTATTTACACAATTTACACGATTTGCATGGTGTTTAAGTGATTTTTCAAGCTTATTTTTTAGCTTTTTTAAATCTCAAGGAGCATTATTGAACATAGTTAAATGTGAGGTACAAATTCTTATAATTTAGGAAAATAATGAAAAAAACCTAAACTAAAGGAATGTCAGTATCTTAATGAGGAAACATCAGGGTTACAAGTTTTAAACTATAGCATAATATGTTTGATTCGCTTATGTTTGTAGCGTTTGTAATTCAAACTGTCTAATGAATAGTTTCCAATATTATTAATGTGAGTATACTATATGCTATTTGAGCATTGGCGGTAACATTTTTGACAGAGTTTGTAGATGTGGTACACCGGCATTGATATTACTCACTCGCGATCTTTTACTATTGATATGACTTGATAAAAGATATAAGATAGTGTGGGCACTGTAATTTTATAAGTTTGTAAATAAGTCTATGGGCTTAGTGCAAAGTTTAAAATGAGAGCGCTCTAGGTTTCAAACTGTGCGTTTCTTGTTCCGACTTTCTCTTCACTTTTCATGGTATTCTACGTGAAAATGTATGAGTCGCTTTGTAATTTCCCGTTTTTTAACTGTAAAATTAATGAGATGGCTTCTCATGATTTTTGCCAACTTTTTAGGTACGTATATTTTATGAAAAAAATATTTTGAAGTCACACAAACATGTAGCTAGAAGAGACAAGAAAAAAATAATTCTTGGCCCATCGACGTCCTATGGTCGAACTGCGAACTTGAATTTTTCTAATAATTATTAGTCCATTCATTTCCACCCTCAGGCCAATTTTATAATTTTTCAGGGTTCGTATTTGATGCCATACTTCACTTCATTTCATTCAAATCATTAAAAAATATTAACAAATGCCAGCAAAAAAGCAATATGTTTTTCATAGCAATGTTTCTATTTCATTCATTTGTTTGAAGATAATGTATAAAATAGAAACATTGCTTCGAAAAACATATTGCTTTTTTGTTAGATGACTTTATTCCAACAAAAACTGGATTGACTTTTACTTAGGAGAATTTTAATTTAAGTAGCGACTATGAATACGGGCATTAAGGCCTGGTCACACCTATCATGCACGCTTCCGAACCGACACCGATCATGCATGTCGGATCGGAGACTGTGGAAACCCTCGTAACGGTTAGACTATATTTGGGTTGGAAAGGCAATTTGAGAGGGCTGAGAAGCGTAATAGCCGTGAATTATTCGGTATTAACGCCTATTACGGTCCCCACACCTATCAAAAAATGCATGATCGGTGTCGGATCGGAAGCGTGCATGATAGGTGTGAACTGGGCTTAAAGCCGTGTAAAAGGGGTTTACACAATTAAGTTTTTTGATCAAAGTAGGCATTTAAAAAAAAAAAAGTGGCAGATGTTTCAAGCCCGAAATTGTCTGTTTGCGATCAGGTTGAACATATTTTTGAGAAATACTCAACGTAGTTTAAGCATGACCCGCCTCTCCACACGGGATCTTGATTCCATTCTTCCGGGAAAAGAAACCGGAAATATCAGGAAAAGTGGCTCCTATATATCTTCCTTTTTCACTGGTGGTGTGCTATTCCCCCCCCCCCCCCAGGGAAGTGAACATTTTTGTTTTGTCCCCCCCCCCTTCATAAAATGCTGGATCTGGGATTGGTCTATTATGCTTTCCTAGCTGTGCGTTTTAGAAATTTAACAAAGGGCCTGTATAAGATGTCAAACATGATTTATTTTGAAATGTAAAGAACGAGAAAGGCGAAGAGATTTGCAATTAAAAATAGGTGCATTAGGCTACATAGATATTCATTAATTAAAATATGTACGTTTCCATAGGCTTATTATTGTTAATCAGTAGGCCCACACCCGGTCATGTCGAGTCCGAGGGCGCCAAAGCCTTTAGTACAGGGTTGAATAATGTAATCTCAAAGAGTTTTTGAAGAAAATTAAAGTTTAATTTTTTCTTTAAATTCCCTTATTAAGTGTTTCCTGACACCCTTCTTTTCCAGAGGCTATAAATAGGAAGAGGAGAACTATGTGCATTATGCACGCCCAAGTGCATTTGCCCCCCCCCCCCACCTCAATTTTTTTAAAATTCTAAACCAATCTGTGGGCATGTAGAATAAAAACGTAGGGAAATCAAAGTTTTCTGCCACACGTACTCTTTTTCTTCTCTAACGAAAACAGAGACCAGTTAGCTCCGCCCTTCTGCAACTCCGGGAATAAGTCAGCAATTTTTGAGTGTAAGAGGAAAACAATTGAAGAAGGAGGGACGAGAGTTTCAGCTAGTGCATTCCTACTAGAAAATACATAAAGTGCTTAAGTAGAAAAGTACTGAATTGCTCTAACTGGCTTTTCCTGTTGACGGCCAGGATCCACTTCACCCGGTCTCTCTTTTTCGTAAGGTTTATTAGGAAAACCGTAAATTGCAGGCCTTTGTATTTATCAAACGAATTAATGTAACCCACAACACAACACTGCACCATTTTAATTGAAGGAAAAGCTTGAAAACGTCCTTTAAACGAAAGTCAGAGCACGTTCTTCGTAGGAATTCAATAGAGGAAAGCGAACTGAAGTTAGAACAAGTATTGCGCTAGTCTGCCGCTAGTCCGCAGGACTGTCACTTTGCACTAAGCCCATTGTGCCAAATACAATCAAACGCCTTTTCTATGTCTATTAAGACTAGTCCAGTATGCTTTTAATATTAAAATTATGGGTAATTGTGTCAGTAATATTGACTAATTGTTTGGTAGTGGAGTGCTGGGCTCTAAATCCGTATTGGTAGTTGGATAAAGTTTCATTTTCAAATATAAATCTGTTGAGCCTTGTCAAAATGATGCTTTCAGTAACCTTGCTTAGCGTTGATAACAGAGATATCGGCCTGTAGATCGCTGCCAAGGTGACTAAACTTTCTATAGGTGCCGCAGATCTTCGGCCATTACTGTCCTTCACCTACGTCATGAGCAGCCCCAACCGCCTTTGCGCTTGACCCAGTACATTATTAATTGTTATTGGGCTGTGATTTTTTAGCATTCATATACTTCAATTTCAAAATTAACTTGCTCTGCTGCTCTAGGGTAAGCAATCGGGAGTAAAGGACTGCTGGTGACGTCAGTTCCCACCCCTCCAGCCTGATGGACAGAGGGAAATCTGCGGCACCTATAGAAGAGTTTAGTCACCTTGGTTCGCTGCGATGGCATGATTCTTACCAGGCTTGGGGAGAGCCATGATTTTAGCTACTTTCCATGCATTAGGAAAGTATCCGAACATAATTACATGATTGATTATTTTTGTAAAATGAAGGACAGCTTTTTTAGGAAGGTGCTTAAGTAATATAGGTTGTATTCTATCATGGCCTGGAGCTTTTTTGTTTTTCATTTTTCTAATCACTTTACAAACTTCTTTAGGGTGAGTTAACTTGCAGTTAATCGGTTTGTCGACGTTATTTTTGAAATAGTTATTTACTGTGGAAAGGACGTGCTTATTATGTGACGGGACTCCGATATCCCATGTGAGTCTATGAACCTCTTCGAAATGTGATGCCAATAGGTTGGCTTTATGCTCCGTATCGTATACGTATCTGTTGCCACATTGAAGGGGTGGTACATATAAATTGGGAATATAAATTTGATGGTGGGTCACATTAGATCGAACCAAGATGGCTACCCCTCTACCTCTATTTTCGATACAATCAGCTCTGTACACTGCATAGCCATTGACTTTGAATTCATGTTTTTGTTTTAGTAATATTTCGCTGAGGGCGACTATTTGAATATTATGATCATTGAGTAGTTGCGTGAGCTCTGGTGTTTTCTGTGTGATGGACCTGGCATTCCAGCTCATTAAGGTGAAAAATTGAGAGTTAATCAATCAAATATTTTACTTACTACATCAATGATTATACCAATTTTACTCAGAGTGTCAGGAGCTATGTTCAATTTTTGTAAGCCAGATTTAATGGTATCAAAAATTTTGCCATTGCAAAAGTACGAAAACAAATATTTAATTTCAGTAAAAAGTCCTTTTATTTCGTTGCCTAGACTAGAGTCGTCTTTATTATAGCTCAGGGGTTGCCAGGCATTCTTGGAGACTTCAAAACTACGATAGGAGTTGTTCGTTCGTAGAGGCGGGTAGTCTTCGGCCTTGTAAAAGTACAATAATGTTCGGTCTGTAGCCACTAAATACTATATTAATCAAATTCTCGATTTTCCGCCTCTCGGTAGCTCAGTAGAGGACATGGAAAAGTTCATTGCGTGTATTTCGGCAAATGTCGAAGCACTGAAAGTTTTGGAACTCCCAGTTGAGGACTGGAATTTTTTGTTGTCGGTCATCGTCCTTCGCAAATTGGACGTTCGTACAAGGGATGCTTTCGAACAGCACAACACAGTCGAAAGGCCCACGCTCAAAACCGTTTTGGATTTCTTGGAAAGAAGGGTTCGAGCATTGAAACACAGAGGTTTGAGTCATTCGAGTTCCCTCGAGTTCTAGTAAAGTTTTGCCCCACAAAAACGCTGTGAGATGTTCGTTTTTGACAGAAAAATCGTCGTCTTGTATAGTTTGGGCTCAATCCCATTCCACTTTCTCGTGTCCCAAGTTTCTTAAGTTGAAACCTCGCCAGCGTTTCCTGCTCATGAAGCAGAAGGACGCATGCATCCTGTGTCTCGAGACCGGGCATCGTGTCAGTGTATGTCCCAGTCTAAAAAAAGGCAAGGAGTGTCAATTTTGGCACCATTCACTTTTGCACAACACGAAATCGCCCAATTCGTTGAAAGAAACAGGAAAAAGCGTTCATCATGTGCTTGAGTCAAACACTCTACCTGAAGCGAAAAATGATGATACTAGTTCGTCCCCTTTAGTGCTCTTGTCGGGCCGTTCGGTGCCGCCGACACCCTCGTCAGTCGAAACCGTTTTGTTATCCACCCTTCTTGTCGTCGTGAAGAGTAAATCGGGTAAATCGAAAGTCGTAAGAGCGTTGTTGGATGGTGGATCTTAGTGCAGTTTCATAACCAACGAACTTGCTACAGCGCTCGAAATGAGCACGGTAAACGCCCGTATCCTAGTACAAGGATTGTCGGGTGTTCCAGTGGGAGACGCGCGAAAAATTATCGAGAGTTCCATTTTGCCTAGGCAAAAAAGTAATTTTAAAATTCTCGTTCGTGCCCTTTGTTTGGATAAAATTTCGGGCAATTTACCTTCTGTGCCTCTGCCACCCAAACTTTGGTCACACGTTCTAGATCTCCCTTTGGCGGATCCGAGTTTCGGAGTTCCGCAGCCCATTTCTTTACTTCTGGGAGCGGATATCATGCCGTTTATACTGAGGTCAGATTATCGTGTTGGACCTCCTGGCTCGCCTTCTGCCTTGATGACCGTATTTGGGTACGTTTTGTTTGGGCCCGTCGAATTTGAAAAGGTACAAATGCCCCATGCTCTCCACGCTTCAGGAGCTTCCCCGGTTTTGTCTTTTCATTGTAGTGTTTTGGAACAAGTCTTTCAATCGTTCTGGGAAGTGGAGCAAGTCCCTTCATGCAAATCGAGGTCGGACGTCCAATATGAGACTATTTACTGTGAGTCATGTTGTCGGGATGACAATGGTCGGTACGTCGTGTCTTTGCCTTTCGCCCCCGGTGAGCCGGAATTAGGCGAGTCTCACGCACAAGCGCTCTCTCGTTTAAAATCTCTTGAGCGCCGTTTTAGTCACTCTTCAAGTTTTGAACAATCCTATCGAGACGTAATGAAAACCGAGGAGGGTTATTTGGAACCTGCCCCCTACAAATCGGGTGAAGCGACTTATTATTTACCCCATCATGGTAAATATGGTTTTGAAAGAAAGTACTTCCACAAGTCTTCGAATTGTTTTCGATGGAGCCGCTCGATCGGAAAATGGAAGATCATTGAATGATTGTCTATTGCCAGGGTCTAAATTGCAAACTGACATTGTCGATATTTTGATTCGGTTTCGTCTCAAACCAATTGCCTTAGTTGGCGATATAAAAAAAAAATGTATTGCCAGATCCAAATACGAGATGAAGATCGGGATTTTTTGAAAGTATTGTGGCGGGATCGTCCAGATCTGCCAGTCTCGGTTTACCGGCTATCTACTGTGCCGTTTGGTTTAACATGTTCGCCATACTTGGCTCTCCGTACCCTCCTACAATTGTGTATGGACGAAGGGAGTTTGTTCCCCGCAGCCTCTCGAGTCTTGCTCGAAGACTTTTATGTCGATGACTGTTTGACCTCAAATTGCAATGTGACAGAAGGTATCAAATTACGAGAAGATCGAAAGTTCTGGCAAAAGACTGCTTCGAAATAAAAAAGTGGGCTTCAAATGAAGCTCAAGTGCTGTCAGGTGTCAGTAAAAATGACAGACGGGGCTTCGACACGTTGGAATTAGACAGTAATGCTCAGTTCTTTAAGGTTTTAGGATTGAATTGGGACCCTTTTCAAGATTATTTTACGTATAGGGTTGATTTGTCTTAATTCGTGCCACTAAACGAGGCATATTGTCATGTGTAGCGCGGGTATATGATCCGTTGGGTTCGCTCGCCTCTGTCATAGTTCCAGCTAAACTCTTGATCCAGCAATTGTGGATTTTAAATTTGGATGGGATGAATCTTGCCGATCGAGTTGCTTGAACAGTGGCAACAGTTTCATTCATCGCTCCCTAAATTAAGGAGCATTGAAATCCCTCGTCCTATATATACCATTGAACAACCCAATCAATATGAACTCCACGGATTTTGCGACGCCAGTAGTGTTGCATACGCTGCTGCTGTCTACCTCGTCCCTAAATTCCTACGAGAAGATCGAAAGTTTTTTGATTATCGCGAAAACTCGTTTCGCTCCAACAATAAAGGTTTTGTCGATACCTCGATTGGAACTTTATGGAGCTGTGCTCTTAGCACAATTATTTCATTTCGTTTCGGATATTTTTCGGTCTAGAATTCCCGTGTCTCGTTTCTGTTGTTGGACTGATTCTAGCATCGTCCTTCATCGGATCAAATCAACACCGAATAAATGGCAAACTTTTGTCGCTAATCGAATCAGCTTAGTGCAAGAACTGACCGATGCGGCGTGGTGGAGTCATGTTCCATCAACGGAATGGAAACGTGGCGGACATAGCATCACGGGGGCTTGATTGTGACCAGTTTTTATCTTGTTCAGATTGGTTTCATGGTCCAAAGTGGATTTTTTCGGAAAGCCTCTGGCCTGACACTGTGCCATCCAAAACATTTTCGTCGTTGGATCTAGAAGAGAGAAAGGTCGTTCCACCGAAGGTTAGTTTTCTCTCAGTAAAGGTTCCGGAATTTTCATCGTTGTTAACGTCTTGTTCAAGTTACCCCAAACTTTTAAGAATAACGTCCTACTGTTTTCGGGTTTGTCCGAAATATTGTCAATCAGGGCCAGTGTGTACTTCTGAAATGTCGAGGTCGCGACGTTTTGGGTTCGCCATGAACAATTTATCGGATTTTCGGATACGTTACAATGCTTGAATATAAAGCAAAACTGTCCACCGGGATTGTCGAAACTAGACCCGTTCATCGACTCCGAGGGTATCATTCGAGTGGGAGGCCGTCTGGAACATTCGGGCCTGCCTAATGTTGTTAAACATCCTATGGTCCTTCGGCCGTTACGTTCGGGCATTTAGGGCCCACTCAATTACAAGCCCTCTTCCAAAGGAAATTTTGGATCGTTAATGCGAGGCGCCTTATTAGGTCAGTGATATTTCATTGTGTGCTTTGTTTCCGGGCTAAGCCCAAATGTCTGGAACCCAAAATGGGTAACCTCCCCGAAAGTCGAGTGCAAGGAGTCCGTGCATTTCTCAAGACAGGTTTGGATTTTGCCGGACCGTTCGTAATTAAATCTTCTCATTTGAGAAAGTCGCCTCAATCTAAGGCGTATTTATGCATGCCTATTTATTTGCATGGCAACTAAAGCTTGTCATGTCGAAGTAGTCTCTGATTTTTAGCGGCATTGGATCGCTTCATTTCGCGTCGCGGTTTTTGCGTTGAGTTATTCAGCGATAACGCTCCGAATTTCGTCAGCGCTCATAACGAGCTCAATCGATTATTCGCGGATTCTCGAAATAAACCGAGTTTAGTAGATCACGCTGCCACTTTGAACATAAAATGGAGTTTTATTCCTCCGGCAGCCCCTCATTTCGGAGGGATTTGGGAGTCCAACATCAAAAGAATGAAGGTTCATTTGAATAAAATCATAAGCAATGTCGTTCTTACTTTAGAGGAATTAAACACATGCGCTGTGAAAATCGAAGCCATGTTGAACTCTCGGCCTTTGACTCCTTCAAGTTCAGATCCCAATGATTGTGACGTTCTCACCCCCGGCCACTTTTTGATATTCGGGCCGCTTATCTCAATTCCCTCGTTTGATCTATCCGATGCCAATTTTAATCATCTAAAGAGATGGGAACTCGTTCAGCATCTGACACAGTGTGTTTGGAAGCGATGGCATACTGAATACCTGGGTCAGTTGCAGAATCGACCGAAATGGACGAAGCCCATGGGGTCAACCATGAGCTAGCGTTAAAAAATTAACGCAAGCGGTAACTAAGGACGCTCTATCACAAACAATGTTATAACGCCATAGATACCGCGTTTTGACGGTATTTTTACGCTAGCTCATGGTTGACCCCCAGATGTGATTTAGAGACCTACTGTAGATTACCTTGGCTGTTCAGAGCTGCATAGCTCAGTTATGGCGCGTGGTTGGAAAGCCTGACAAGGGACCCTAACTCTCCCCTATTGGGGGGGGGGGGCACCTGAGTGTGGGAATCATTTGGCTTGATTTCGACTTGCTCGGTCCCACGACAGAAAATCTGTGAAATAAGACTATAGGAACTTTGCCCATTTTGTCGGAAAAATCACGACGAGTACGTCGTCGGCGAGGAGCTTGTGGGTTTGCAGATTCAGATCTTGACTGATCGATACGCTCTACTTCAAGAAACCAATCCTCCACACGAAGATACCTATAGTTACGACAAGTGACCTTGATGAGTGGGTAGCGGAGCAGTTTACTGCTCATACTTCCGTATTACCGCATGCCTTCAAGGAAGCGGTGGAGCGAGAGACCCTTGTCCTCGACTCTCTGGCCGTCGATGAACGGTACCGTGCCGTTCACACCCAGAGAACTAAGTCTAAAAATTCTGTTGACGACCCTATTGCAACTTTTTAATCAGATATGCGATCTCGGAAATCATCTTGACGTATGGCGTAAGAAGAATCACAGTTGCTCAGAAATCCCTTAAAAGTGACATTTTAAAAACCGGAGACCACAATTTTTTCATCGTTGTTCGATATTCGAGGAAGCAATAAGCAAACATTACAAAAACAATTTTGTTTCAATTCAAAGTCAGATTGATGTCAGACCCTCCACCCGTCATGTCTTGCTCACCCCAGATTACTGTTATCTAGAATCACCCTCTCCCCTTAATAATATTGAATAATATAATTCCAAGGATAAAATAAAAAGTTATTCAGAACCCCTTCTTTCAGAAACCCCTTTTGCGTGATTCAATGATCTTTCGGTTTATGAAGGGGTTTCAGGTTGTCCTGATTCCTTTTTCTATTAGCTGTTGTATATTTAGAATGAACACGCGTTTATTTTTGCTCTTTTTTCTATATTCAGTACGAACACAATGTAAACAAAAAAAAGACGACGTTGAGGTTCCCTCGATGAAACTTTACAAAAAAACTAAATAAAAAAAAGCGCAGGATTTGGTCAAAAGTAGCTACAAAATATTGTATTGTAAACAATCGTGTTTTTTTTTATCCCGTTCGGAGACTTTGTCTCTCTGCTTTTTGAGAAATGAATGAAATAAGATGATTGACGGCGGTAAATCTTATACCTTAAAGTTTCAGAATCACCGCATGTATGTGTGTATACGAGTATACAAATTACGTTCATTCGCATAAATTCGGCAGTTTTACTTAGGAGAATCTTCGTGGGGCAAATTATGAAGCATTCTTATGAAAAAAATCCACTGTTTAATAATATGAATACTTGATGAAACATCCCCTCTTCTTCAAAAAAACCACGCCACTAACTTCAAACCCACCCCTTTTTCATGCATAAGAACTTTAATACTCCAATATCTAAATTTTTGATGATAAAGGTTTGTCCTTTTCGTAAGAGTATTGTAGAAGTGGTGCATGTTTGAAATCCGGAGGGTAGTCGCATTCCCTTAGGGTATTTATTCAAATCTAATGACTTTGGAATGACTCATGATTTGATTTTCATCCTCTTGTTAGTCATGTAACAACCATGAAGTCGTTTCACTGACCAGGCGGAATAGAGAATTTGTGATGTGCTCAAAAGACTGAACAAAGTCTTGTTAAAAAATTCGCGGGAAAAGTTTACGCTTCAAGGCTGAAAAACTGGTCACAACCTTCTATTTTAAGAAAACGAATACGCTCAACATCCTGAAAGCATGTCTTTAAATTCCGACATAGTTTTCGCGGTCATTTTCGTTCATTATTACGTTGTAGTCCTAATGTAAGACAAAAATATCCAGCCTGCATGGTTTAAATGCCTAAAACTAGCGGGAAACTCTCCTTTGTCGCCAGTATGGGTGCTTAGGTCATTGAACACGTTTCTACGGTCTCAAAAAATTTATTTTTGGTCTGGAGTTTGTATTGAACTTGAATGCGGGAGTAAAAGTGAGATTCTTAGTAACTTTTTTCAGGAAAATTAAATAATAATTTGGCCCAGAAAACAGCATTGAGGGGACTAAACAAATAAATTAAAATCGCCAGAAAGAAACAACAAATTAATATCATTAATGGCATATTTATATTTACGAGGCGTGCAATTATAAAAATTAAAGATACGTAGCTGTAGTTTCCTGCGTAGAGGCCGGCGAGGACTAGAAACGTCCCCGATCCTAACATTTCCCGAACGCACTATTTAATCCATCAAAAACCCACAAAATCTTGAAATTTCACCCAGGAAACAGATTTTTCGTACTTTCGTGGTAATTTTTCGATGAGGCACTGTCAATTTTGGTCAACAAGCTGACACTTTGCCCCCTTCTTCCAAATATCAGTCAAATTTGAGTTTCGGGATATCCTAAATATCCCGCTGGTCCTGGCTGGTCTTTATTTTCTAAAATTTGCAAGTTTAGGTGCTTTTTTAGACACCGTGAACCCGGGCTATGGGCCTGATACTACCCAAAGACCGGGATATAATGCACATAGTCACGAAATTACATCACTCGGAGCTAAAAATGTGCAAAATTGCAAGATTTGGGTATGAATATCCTCGAAATTGCGAGTGTCTTGAATTAATTTTTGCAAAATTGTAAGTTTCTGGTCTTTAAATTCGCAAAATTGCACTATTTGGGTCATTATTACTGCAAAATTGTAGAAATATTGCTTGAATTTTGCAGTGTAATGAACTTTGCCTAATTGCCTTTTTCTGGTCTTGATATCATCGAAATGGCGACTTGGCGAGATCAGAGGTACCTACTACATACCTACTTGATTTCGTGAAAACTTGAGTTTGTAGTCTTTGTTTTTGCGAAGTCGCAAACAAAGTCAGGAGGTCGGAGCTGAAATCTGCTAAATCGCAAGTTTCAGCCTCAGGTCTGAAGTCTGAATACGCCGAATTTGCGAATTTCTGGTCTATGTGTATATTAATTATTTTTGTAAAGTTATTAGCTTCGGGGATGAATATCCTCAGAATTGAGAGTTTCAGGTGTTTATTTGCGCAAATTTCTAGGATTTTATTGCAGGGACCACAGCACACTGCACCCAAAGTCTACAAAATATTCACAGAATTGAAACATTTGGTTGTGAAATATCCGCTAATTTGGAAAGTTTTATGGCTAAATATGTATTCGTAATGTTACGAGTTCCATGCCTTAATTTCGGCGAAATTAAGGTCTTTTCTTGAAGCGCGGATTCTCAGCTACCCGGCCTCGTACTCCATTAGCCGATGGCTCCACTAGATGACTTGACGTAAAATTGGGATCCAGACATATTGGTGGGCGGTCATATTGTTGTGTAACGCCACCATTTCGTAGCGTATTGGACAAATTCGTGGTCCACCAGTACGACCGGAGTCGGATTCGGACTAAAGTGGTGGGTCCACCAGTAAGATCGAACCACCGTGTTCGTATGCCTTAATCACGTTCACTAACAATAAGATTTTAGGTTCGCAAGGTTTTTCGGAAATGAATGCACCGGAAAGCAGAGGACCTATTCTCTAACAAAAAAGCAATATGTTTTTCATAGCAATTGTCTATTTCATTAATTTTTTCGAACATACGAATGAAATTTACTTATTATTGCTACGAAAATGCACCTATCGCTTTTTTGTTAGAGAATAGGCCCCCAGGCGAGGTTCTTTGTTTTATTTTTGTCCATTATTTGATTAATTTGATAGTGGTGCTCAAGATATTTTCAGATGAAATCGAATTCCTGGTGGTTCCGTCATGCTGGTGGCCCACCACTTTGTCTGAAGCTGACTCCGGTCATATTGAAGGCCGGACAGTCAGGAGGAATTTGTCAGAAGTAGTCTCCGGATATACTGGTGGTCCCGCTAATTTTTCCAATACAATACGGACAAATTGTGGCTTTACCCATCAATATGAACGCCAACCAATATGTCCGAAGTGTTTTGGGCAACGTGGTGGGTGAGGGAATTTTTCCCATCCACCAATATACGCTGCAAAAGTATGACGCCACGGTGTAGTTATGGCAACACGGTTCTTATTTTGAAACTCCACCCCTCTCATCCACTTGGGAACTTACTGATTGCCATTCTTTATCAGCAGTGATGAGCGATCTAGTTCTTTTATATATCGTTGGTTTCGGCTCACAACAAACAACAACAACAACAACAACAACAACAACAACAACAACAACAACAGTATTGCTTAGCAACATTAAAAAATGCATTATGGGTTCATTTTGTTATTTTTGGCAATTTGTGAGATTTAACAACAATTAGTGCTATTCAGACATGTTAATGAAGAGTGGACGTTAATCATTCTCAATCACAATAGTCGGATCTTAAAAATACTTCGGGTTCTCATGCATTTTTCACTTCTTAAGTGTTGGAATCCTATCACTCGGAGAGGAACTTGAGTTAAAGTCTTTATTTACGCAATTAATTGCTCTGCTGAGAATATGATTTCCAAATTTCCAGTAAGTGTACCAAAGTACCAAATTTCTGTAATAAATAAATATTTAATAAATACATTTCCAACACAAGAATTCGTCCACAACCATTCCCCGTTCCATTATTATTCTTAGAGTGTGAGTAGGGGGGTTTGTTATGAGTCGGGATAACCACCGCAAAAAAGCGAACCTACCTTTTGTATCGTATATGACCGCCCACCAATTTGTCCGCCCACCAATATGAATATGACAGCTGCGACTCAATATGATAACTGCGAAATTGACAATTTCGGGTCTTAAGCCCTGTTCACACGATGCAATGTTTGAAGTTAGATTGCATGCTGGTTTTTTAAAAACACATGTTCCTTGGTAGTAACCGGATGTTTTTAAAAATCCAGCAAGCAATTTAGCTTCAAACATTGCATCGTGTGAACAGGGATTAAGTGTCAGCAGAGTTGCAAGTTTGGCATTTGAGCAATTGGCGTTTCCTGGCTGATTGCTCTCGATCTTGCAAATTAACAAAAATGCATGTTTCGTGTCTTAGGCCCGTATACAGAAACCAACCTTAACCTTTAGGTTTCCTTAAAGAGCTTCGAAACAGGTGATACGTTTTTATAAACCACCACGTTTTTATTTTTAAAAAAAAATGATTTTTCATTCCAGGGGAATTGACAAGTTGTCCATCAACTTCTGTATTGAGTTAGCCATGTTATTGGGTACATAGGAGGGGCCGATATGCTCTGAGAGCCCCGGGCCGGTCAAGCCTGCGTGTATCCGACCGTGGGTACCATGACACTATTTACAATATACGCTATGATCCCCACCCCCGACTTTCTGATTGTCTGGTGGGTTTGACCTCCAACAACCAACATCATTCTCGTACTTCATTGAACAAGGCCCGTATTCAGTCTCTACGAAACTCGTCATCTTTCACAATCGTGGCTTCTGGAAGTTGAGAAATTAGAGTAATTGGAAGCCAAAAACTGGTGTTTCCGGGAGAAACCAAAATATCACCATTTGATGGATTGACGAAAACTATGGGTGAGTGGTTGAAATCGTCCAAAATCAAATGTCGGGTGTATGTAGTTGATTTCTAAATTTGATTACAGAGACAGAGATTTTCCCCACTTCGAACAATGTACATTTCAATGTTTTGCGTCTACTTATTATATTTAATTTTTCGCAATATTAGTGCTTCTTATGTTATTTATAAATTTATGATACACTGTGAGCGTTTTAGTTTTTTTGCCCTTATTATTGACTCCTTCTATAATTGGAATTACGTAATGTAATAATTTATTAATGTATAATTTTTTGGTAGGTCCACAAAATTAATGCAGTTACTAGTGATTAGCGATAACTGCTGGGAATAAAGCAGGCCATCACTGAATAAGAAGTAAACACTAAACACAAGGAGCGCAGCTCCCGTAACGTCAGGGTCCCCTACGGGAAAAAACACCCGGCTCTTCAGGCGCCTTCATTCAGGTCTCCAGTGCTCACGCGATCGTCCAGCCGGTCGGTTCAACACTTGGGTTGTGGGAACACTTTGTTTTTTGTTTTTTTTTTTATCGCGAAGACGCGGAGTGTCGTCAATTTATATTTTATGTTTGGTTTTTATTAATTTCACGAAAGAATAATTCAAATCAGTGATGTGAACGTGCGTAGTTTAATAGTTTATTTCTGCAATTTTGTTCGCGATGGTAGACTCCAACACTGTAATAGAAGGTTCAGTGAAATTTCGAGACGGGAAAAAGGTGAGTCAAAGCTGTTAAAAATTATATTTTGGTTTGAACGCGTAAAGAAAGACAATATACACGTAAAAAAAGAAAGATAGAATGTACCTTGCACAGTTTCTTGTCCCCCCTCGGGAAAGAAAAACATTTTCAAAAGAGCGTGAGAAGGATTCAACAATTGGGCATTTGATGAAATTTATTATTTAAAAAAAAAAATCCAGCACAATAGAGTTATCTTTAAGGCACTTCACTGCTAAGTAGATTAGTGACCAAGCGATTATCCAAGGCTTAAAAGCACCTCTCAATCATCGCCGTTGTTTTCAAGTCTCGCCCCATTCTATGTACTTCAGAGTGCTGCTCCTTCATCGTTAATTACTTTAAAAAATGACCTTGTCGGAATTCCTTTTAATGATAATGACACCAAAGAGAAATAGTAAACGCCGGTTTTGTTCTTTATCTTTTTTGCTTAAAAAACGCGATATTTGATTTCTTACTATTTTTTAAACCAGTAAAACAACCAACCCGAATAGCTCAAGCCGTCCATTTCAATGTCGAACTATTAATATGTATATTTTTTAACCGATTTTAAAACTCGCCACATTGTTATAAATACTGGTAGATAGGGACATATGAGGGGGCAATTAACGCCAACCAGCCCGACCCTTGTTAACTAAACTGGTCATTTTGGTTTTAAACCGATTAACGATTATACGACGAAAACTGACCAGAGAGATAATTTCTGAATATTCAATGTTTTCACGTGGTATTGTCTTCATTTGAAATACTTGTGAATTTGTCTTATTTTGTATCTTTTTTTCAGTGGAAATCGCGATGGTGCGTCATGAGGAAGTTATCACCAGTCGCAGGTAGATTTTATGAACGCTCATTTTTGGCCTTGAATTAATTAAAAATTAAGATAGTTTACTGAAATTAATTTATTAATTACCAGATGTGCTATGCTGAAGTTTGTCTTTGGTGCTGTAAATTACAGCATTCGTCGCCGTAATATTCGCTAACTCCGACTCTACATATAAACACACAAATAACTTGAAAACACATTATTGATTTCTAGTTGTAGGGTCCTCAGAAGTCATCGTCTTTAGAATATTCTCCTTTAATGGAATTACCTGAAAGTTTACCAATACCTTCACGGTTTGCGAGCATGTTTGAGCAAAGGAAATACCATCTATCATGCTGGGGATAATTTAGAAGGGTTGCTGCATCAAAATTTTAATAATTGAAGCAGGGAGAGGAGCATATTTTACTCATACAAAAACAAGAACAATGTTTTAGATATAAAATGTCGTTTCTGATCGATAAAAAAAAATAAGTACGTTCTTCAGGTTGTGCGTGAGGCAAAGTTTGCTGCGTGTAGAGATTTTCTCTTACACTCCTGGTTTACCGCCTGAGATTGTCCTCGGTGAGAGGAGTGGGGCGAGGTGTATTTTCGTCCTTTAAGGTTGGTTTACAAGGAGCGCAACATCCTCGCGAGGCAGTTTCGCCGTGAGCCGCCGCGCCGGCTGTCGGTCTCCTAGAGCGCATCAAAGTGTTTCGCTTTTATTGTTTTGATGCGTGTGAAGGAGTCTTTTTGCCCCGCGAGGCAAACCAGTCGTCACAGTATTTCCTCTCTAGTTCCCCGCCGAGATGAAAGGGCAAGAGGAAGTTTTTCGTTGGATTGACGAATCAAATAAAACATTACTAAGATTTATGGGACCCCAAAGATCCTGGGTACGATAGCAATAGGCTCAATGAAGGCGCTTAGAGGAAAATCGAAGAACAAATCAATTATCCTATTAATGAGTTGATTTGCGGAAATGAAAATTCTTGTTGAGATACAGAATGCGGTCATGAAGGCGCCACAGGATTCAGAAAAGCCTATTGTCAGGCTCTGCCAAATTTGACATCTCGATTGCCTCGCTTAAGCTGCCGGCTCACACTGTTTCGCGAGGAAACTCGCTGTCAGATTCGGTACAGCGAAACACTGCCTCGCGAGGATGTTGTGCTCCTTGTAAACCCACCTTTTACAGTCGCCAACTTCAAGTGAAATAGCTATACTGTACATTGTGTTTGTACAAGAGTCACAAATGAAGTGCACTAAGACTAGAGTATGTTCATATTTTACCAAGCTGCTTAATAAGACAATGTGTTATCGGCCAAAAAGAGATAGAAGCTCATTGGATAACTCAAAGAGCCTTGCATTTTTCTCGATTCTGGCAAATATATGTACAATGTCTCCCTACTTCCGTCATACAAACAGCAACTTCATCATAATTCGTTGTCAAGTGAAATAAACAAAGGAAAAACAGAAAATTATACCCTCTTTTTATCAAACTGCTTTTTTAGGGCCTAATAGAAAGTTTTAAATCATGGTTCACTAGTTCACATAATGAAAACGTTTCGTTTACCTTTACTCCCCCCTCCTTCCCACGCCCGCACTCCTTCTTTGTTGTTTTCTTTTCCGGTCACAAACTCTACTGCACGTTTATTTTGTCGACTTCACAATCATTTTTAATTATTAAACATTATGTTAACCGTCGAGAAGTCTGATCTCATGATATTGATCGGGGACGTCCGTAAAGGAATCTTCAATCTCCAATTAAAATCTAACGAAAAAATACAGGGGCTTTGACATGCCCCCTTTACTAAGAGAGAATAATTTTGAAACTTAAGAGAAAGATAGCTGAATTCACTAAATTCTAGTAGAAACGAAAAAGAAATCATACCAGGTCTCTCTCTCTATGCTCGAATGTTTTTTTTTCTTCCTTTTTCCATTCACAAGTCAAACGAATTTGAGATAAGCCAGGGCGGTGTAATCAACTTCATTCTGCTTCAACTAGTTGGTTAACTAAGCCTTACCTTTCTTTGAGGAAAAAGAATACATTCTAAAGACAAAATGAGGAGTGAGTTGAAATTTGTGGCACTATACATTCTTAGGTGCAATTAGTCAAAAAAACAAAAAAAAACGGCCCAACCTCAGCATCCAAAGTGAAAGTTCGGGAGATCGTCATCTGCACCGGATCGTTGTCAACTGCACTTTCGATCAACTGCACCCCTGCTTACAAACCTATCGACTGCACTTACGATTGAGTGCACCGCTCTGCAATTCGCTCTGAATTTAATTTGTCTTACTAGGTGTTTAGCTACTAGATGATATTTGCCTCTAACAGCAAAATTCCCAAAATTTCAGAGCCATCTCAATAGCTCATTTTTTTGAAAATTCGCTAAAAAAAAACTAGGTGTTTGCCAGGAAAAAATATAGATTCATCGTAAAAGTTTTAATAATGCTAGGTATAAGATTTCATTACATCCATCGTCGAAGTTACGTCACTTTTATCAGTGCACACTATAATGGCGACAAGCGACTTTTAGTAGATGGAGACGAGAAATTTGTCCTTCCTTGAAGTTGGCCATTGTTTGTCGTAGAATATGTCGCCTTCTTTCTTGTCTGGAATTTCGCGGAGTTTTGGGATCACCACAACTATTCATGATGACGTATGTGTCCGTTTGCATTTGGAGGAGAACGTCTATGAATAAAAAAATGTTTGGGTGAGGTGATGTGAACATGTTATTGAACTTGGCATGGAACGACTCACAACAGTTCGTCGTTCGGTCGGATGTGAGTTCATCGGCTGCCCACATAGTCGGCGGAAATTTCGCACGCGAGAATATGTAATTGTCAGTAAGATAATCGCAGAAATCAGTCACTTTGGGGTTTATGTGACATAAGGTCCTCTACAAAACTGTCTTCAATTTGATCCGGGGGTAGTAGTGGGAGTCCAAACACCAGCTTCAACCATTCACCGACTTCGTTGTTTTTTTCCTTGTACTGCGCTGAGAGACCATATCGCTGTATTGCTCTCCACCATGACTGGGCGAGGTGAAATCTGCAACCAGTGATCTTCGCTTGTGGGAATACCGCCTTCACAGCAGCATGAATAGCCTCCTCAAAGTCGCATACGACGGCCTCAGGTGTAAATGAAAGACCCAACTCGCAGCTTTCTTTGATCGTCGCTTTGAACATGGTTTCGTAAGCCTTTGTCGTTTTATTTGCCAAGAGAGAATACACAACCGGTATGAAATGGCCATTGTCGATGGAGTGGATGGTAAACATCTGAGTGAAAAATTTTGCGCAGTAGGTAAATGTCCCGTCAACAAAAATGGATTTGGAAGAAGACAGCTGCTTCAAATTCGTTGGAGTCGAAAATAGCACCAAACCGTCGTCATTAACCAGTAAAAACTTTTCCTTTCTTGCTGTTTCAAACCTGGCATTCTGTAGGCAATCGTGAGTTTCCGTGAGAGATTTGGGCAATGGTGGTAGGCGTTTTCTTCGCTCTCTGTATAAACATTGCCTGAAGTTACTTATGTCTGTCAGGGTGTAACTTACATCGTCTTTCATTTGGGACCGAATCAGCTTCGACGGGCGTTCACTCAGCGAAGACGTAGTCTTCCTTTTCAAAGTTAGAAAAATTTTCCTTTTGTAACGTCGTATCGCTCACCAATGCATGATTGTGCCCTCCTTCTTCCTTGATGACTTCCGAAGAGCTTTCAGGAATGTATATTCTCGCACCGCAACATCTTCTACAACAACGCCACTTGTCACTGTTCAAGTATTCTACAAAACTGCACTTGTAGAATTTGAAGTTTTTATAAACTGCTAACTCGTTGCCTCGCTGTCCCACGATGAACGACACTGGATGCATAGCTACGAGAAGGAGAATGTTTTCTGGGTCGAACTCAACGCAATACTGACTCCCTACTGATAGCGAATGAGATAACAGATCGACGGTGCAGTCAATCTTTGACCCTTGACTACCTGAAACAGCAACAAGTGCAGTCGATACAATTCATTATCGCCTAATGACAGCTTACGGTGCAGTCGATACTCACCCGAAAGTTCACAACCCATGTAAGTATAGATTGGTAAAAAGTTCCACCATTTGGAGCTATTGGTTTGGGTTGGAGGGGGTAATAAGTTAGTAAATTCCTATTTTGTTTCATTATTTCTCAAATATTTCGAAATCAGTGATGTTTAGCGTGAAAATGATCATTTACAAAAATAATCTTCATCAAATTGCCCACAAGAATGATCCCAGAGATAATCTTACTTAAGTGAATAGTTCGAGAGTTACGGCGGGTGTAGTAGTAAACATTTTTCGTATTTCGACGTTTTTTGTCGAAAAAACTGGCATAAGGAAACTTTGAGCTTGAGATAAGAAACCTCCGGAGGTGGCATTGCACTCGGCTTTAGACGTAGTTTCACCCAAAATTTTGTGTCACAGTAATACGGATTTAAATATTTGAGAAATAATAGAACAAAATAAGAATTTACTAACTTATTACCCCCTCCCACCCAAACCCATAGCTCCAAATGGTGGAACTTTTTACCAATCTATACATATGTGGGTTGTGAGAACAATTTGGCGTTGGAGGGAAACTTTCACTTTGGATGTTGGGGTTTAGGTCTAATTGCACCGTACTAACTATAGTGGAGAGGAGAATTGTGTCTGAAGTGAAATCATCTTTACTACTTCAAAAAAATAAAATCAAGATGTTGAAATTACTCCCCATCACAGGTTGCATTTGATACGTATGGAAATTACTTAAGCTGCTACTTAGGCTGCTTTGGATTAGACGGCTAATTTTATCATGTTTTAAATGATTGATATCAACTGTGCTGGGGATGTTACATATAATAAGCTGTAGCAAAGAAGGTGGCACATTATTGTGAAAAATTAGCGCACTTTTGAACTTACTCATTCCCTCTCTCAAACTTTGGCCACTTTAGTATTCGAAATTCTCTTTTGTGAGCCTGGCACTTCATAATTGAATTTAAGCAGTAGAAAACCCATCCTTCAGCATTTCATGTTTCGTCTTCAGGTATTTAAAACCAGTCGACCCTTTGTAATGGGCTTTTATCATTTTTTAGTACATCCCATGAATGAAGTTCATTAGTTTTAAGGTCAATAAAGTGGGAGTGGTAGTAATTGATCTTGTTCTACGCCTTGTTGGGTAGGAAGTCATCAATTGTAACAACAAAATGGCTACCTTTTGAGGATCGTGCCGCTTAAACCATTCATGATGAATTTTTTTTTCTTTTTCTACACACTATGGTTGAAAAGACTCCTCACCTCTCGTTGCTCTGTCATATTGAAAAAACACTGGTCCTTTTGAAATGAGGGAACGTTCAGCAGAGAGAATGAAAAAAAAAAAAAAAATCAAAAGAACCAGTTAATTAAGGGTTTAGGGTGATGGTGTAGAGGATATTATAAACCCCTGGCATTCAAGTCCTTCACTTCATTTATCATGTCTTTCTGTTAGTAAAAGAAAAAAGAAGCTATACATGCATATACACTGTATTTTGTTTTGTTCATCCACCTGGAACAGCTCGTGCACGGGGATCTCAATAATTTTACAGTAAAAATTATGGCCTAACAGCCTGCATAGCTTCATGACTTTCAGAACCGTCGAGCTCAGCGTTCGAACGTTTTGGCTATGCTCATACTATATACTCTCAAGTCAACCAACCGATCGATCGGTTGTAGATACGTACAATTATTGCTTTGTATTTAAGTAATTTTCACAAGGAATTAATACCCCATCAGCAAAATAGACAAAAATTGGTGGAAAATGACCCTGCATTTGTGAGAAACTGTATTCCATCCTGTATACGACGAACTTTGACGAAGTCCAGAAGGATGATTCTGTAAATCGGCTCTTCCACGAAGGGAAAAATAATCGCGAAGCGAATTTGCGGAGGAAACGCTGCTTAAAAACTAAAAAGTCAGATTTTTCTAATTACATAGCATGTAACCCTTTTACACAACCGTATTATGGTCACTGCCCATACTCGCACAATATTATTGCGCAAAATTTTGACATTTACCCTACACATTCAATAATATATTGCGCAATGTTTGGGTTTTTACTTTCAGATGTGTACAAATAAAAATGATTTGCACAACATATTGTCCAGGCCATTGAGCACACGTTCAATTACCTCCGCATGTTTTATATACGTTTTATTGTACAACCCCCCTCACCCCCCCTTACGCAGTATTTATTGTGCGTGTATGTGCCTCTTAGGTGTTGAGGTGGAGAACGAAGTATTCACCAAGTTGTCTCTACGCCTACTACTACCTACTACTACTACGCCTACTACTGGGTTGGAAGCAAAGCACGAAAATCGCTAGCGAATGTTTGCCGCCGCGGTTTGGGAACAGGTATAGGAGCGCATTTTTCCGCCGCGGGTTCGCTTGGCGAATCGTATGGCTGAATGGAACGTGTTCTCATCATCATATTTGTAGACCATTGCAGCGTTTTCCTTTTTGTTCAAAAATCTGCCCCGGGGTAGTTCATTTCCGCCCGTTCTTTCTGAGTTAAATCGTATTTTAATGAAGAACACGGGTATAATTGAACGGTCACAGTTGAGAATTTTATGAAAATGGAAAACGCTATTAGTTTCGGTAGGATTTGGCCGAAATAAAACATCCTGGTTCAAATCATTCGATCACATATATTTGAACCTTTTAAGCAGGATCCATAACATGAAACGACAACACGTTTTGAAAAATAAATAAACAAATTACAAAACCAACAAAACACAGTCATATGTCATATGAATAACTAAAAGCGCTGCAAATCTTGCACGTGATTTTTATACAGGGTGTAACGGGAAAATGGGGCATAATTGAAATGGGTGATTCTACATCACATATGAGTCAAAAATGACAATATGGACCACGGTCCGAATATTAACCGTTTCTGAGAAAATCGCAGTTTTCCTGATTGTCAATGCATCAGGCATTTTCTTCAAAACTCGGTCGGTATCTTAGCAACCATTGATCCATTGATCCTTGGAAAATTTCAAGGGCACCGTTGGAAAGAGCACAACATTTTTTTTAAGATGATCGTAAAGTAAGGGTAGTTCGTGAAATTTGGACGCCTTTACATTCGGCTGAATAGCCACTTCCTTGAATTTCTCTATTCTTACTTGTTATTCAGCCAGCTGTAATTATACTGACAGCTCTCGGAGGAAGAGTAGGACTTCAGGAAAAACTTCTACAACTATTAAGCTTTCAAATGACCTGCTTGGTACGGGAAACCGGTTCGTTTTTAACGCACCTCAACGAGGGAAGACAGACAACGTAGGCTCCTACGGCTACAGTTTCATGCATGCATTGAAGATTTGTCCTTCAGGCGTGAACAAAACCTGTCAACTTTGTTGATGGGTTTCATCCCAATGCAAACGCGTATTTTTATTTATTTTTTAATTTTTGGTCAAAAATTGAATCCACTCTCTGACCTTCACAAAAAAGCTTCGAGCTTTGGAAAGCACTTAGTGGTTCTACATGAATTAAAAACCCCCCTTTGTTGAGGAAATTGTCCCCAGCTCAATTCTACTTCTCATCTACAAAAATTATAGGATCCGGTTTTTACACATTTGCGAAAGTTTTAAAGCTTTCATTGTGTGAAGACAAGAAGTTTGGACATGAAAAACAGCGTTTTGTGCTCATAAAGATGTTTGCTAGTTGGGGAAGAGATGCATGCGCCTTCTTTTCGCCCACGCAAAAATATCTCGATTTGTTACCACCAACATCTAGCATTCCTGTCGCCGTTACTTACCCCTTTCCGAGTTTTACATTATTACTTTCAGTAAATGACACGCGCCACCTGTATTTCTGTGATGGAATCGCCACTAATCTGTCTGATTGATTTTGAACGGCCACGGCTGTACTGGTCCTTCAACTTCCTAAAGGTTAGGCAGTTGGGGGGGGGGGGGTGAACTTTACGTACAGGACTATTATTTGATTTCCCAATCGCTCGGCGTTCCGGGCGCTTTCCTGGAGGAAATGAATAATATTCGATATCGAAATTGCCTAGTCAATGCAGTCAAAGAATATTGGCAACCCCAATCACTGAAAGTGGATGACGAGTGGTCTAAAGGTGCCGATAGGATGGAGTTTATTGATCTCACCATCATGAAGCTCTTTTTTTATCGCACTCCCCAAGTGCGTCAATATCTATTAATTACTCGAATGAAATGGCCCGGTCGTCGTCATAAAAACTCCCCCCCCCACTTCTCTCTCACGTATACTTACCTCCCTCCTTAGTATGCGATGCGAACCCTTTTCTTTCTCACTAAATGTCTTTGGGGCATGAAATGAAGTTGGGAGGAAGGGGGCATCGAATAACAGCGGTTTTTGCGAGAGTTGGAACAGTGAGTACTCCCCCACCCCCAGATCTCCTAGAAAAATCCCTCAAGCTTAAGAGGCAAGTTTTACGATCACAGTCTCGCTACTTTTTTTTTTTTTTTTTTTTTTTTTTTTTTTTTTTTTTTTTTTTTCTCTCTCTTTTAAGGAGAAAGAATGGGGTTTTCTCTTGTTTCACTCTTCGACTTCACCGAGGACAACGTGAAGAGGTTGTATAACTTAATGACGACTCTTCCTCTTCGTCTGGCTAACTCCTGGTTCCTTCACAACCATCATTCAGCGCTCAATATCAACGATTGTTGCGTTTGTTTCAATTTTTTGCAACCAAGAGCAATAGCGCGAGTTGCAATTATTAGATCGAGACGGAGGTCGAAATTCCAGTTGCCCATTTCCCCTTGAAAAACAAAGAAGAGTTCACATCTTTCAATTGTGTTCTTAATTATAATTGACGCCTCTAAACAGCCTTGCTGCAGCTTCGACTTATGGGAAAAAGCACACAAAGAGGGCGCCGACCCCTCTTCATCTCTCTGTACATTTTCCTACCGTGAGTCAAATGGTCATTCATAGAAAAACAAATGAGTCAGCCTCCAGGCGGATATAACGGAGAAAAATTAATTCATTTAAGTGGCGTAATATCAATTATAAAATAGGGATTAACGTGGTAGGGAGGGTGAAGACTTTAAATTTTCATTACGAACAAATCTGTGAGAGTGAATATTTCCGGCTAGAAAAGCTACAATTAAGTACACGCAAACTCTTATGGAGATTTATTCCAAAAGAATCATTTAACAAAACCGCAGTTTCCCCGCCCCTCCCTATTCTCCATTACTTTTGTTATATACGACAGTCGAGGAAATAGGAAGCAGTTTTTTCGAAAAAAGCTTTGGGGTATTATTTGAATATACCAAATGCGTATTCATGAATATTCATTTGAATCATTTTTTTTTTTATGATTTACGGCAGGGGGAAAAGAGTGGAACGAATGGAAACCCACATCTCAGTGTGACTGATGAAATTGTTTGATCCTGATTTGACTTTGAAGGCAGGAATTGTAAAGTCCATATAGTTGTAAAGAATTGTAAGCTTGTTCAACATGCACAGCAAGCTAGTTCGATCGTTACTTTTTTTGCGAGGAGGAAAGGTGAACAGGATGAGAAAAAATACATATACCCAAAATACGATTGGGACCCTCGAACAAAAGGATTCCCTGCACTATAGGAGCTTTAAGATTTTTCCCTCTCTGCTAGAAGGGTGGAATGACAGTTGGAGCTCCTCGAAAATCGTTACCGTGAAAGGGAAAGAGAAACTTGTCGGGAAATGGGCAAGATTTTACAGGAAAAGGGGGGTATTAAAGATGCGTTGTGTGTAGAAGTGGCACTCACTGAAATGGTGGCGTAGACCAAGAGAGGGGACTTTTCGGATTTAACGCGAAGTTTATCTCTTGCTAATAACGTCGGAAATGAACGGAAGCTGCGGGTGGGATTATTCATTGCCTCCCTCCTCTTGGCTTTACTTGCAGTACCTACCTTGAAAATGGATGGCAGATCTGTGTGTCTGTCACGAATGAAGAGGGGGTTGCATGTGAGGTTTAGATCGTGAGATTCATAGTCATAACTCTTAAAAACTAAATTCCTGCTGCACCGTCAAAAAAATGTAATTGAAAAAGTTTTACAGCCATTAAACGCCGTCGTGCTACCGTACAAGATAAATTTTATTAATTGTTTTTATTGTTCCACCAAACGCCTAAATATTCTCGTAAAAAACATTTTTACGAGCTATCGCACATTACACGAGATTTAATTATTCCAATTTTTTTTTAAAAAAATATAAATAAACCATTAACCAGAAACACAAATTTCATTTCCCTATAAATAAAGAACCTCTCCCGGTTTCACAAGTGCATCTAACAACTTGTGGGGTGGAAAAGGGACGGAGAAGTAATAAGGGGTAAAAAAAATGGAAGGTGTGACACGTGTGGACACCGGTGTTGAACACGACCAGCGGAGTTCTCTCTGTTTATGATTTGTGGGACTTTCTTGCCGTCAAAACACAAAAAACTCATATAACCTTGAGAGAAAAAGAAAAAGGATGTTGGTTTGAGGCTCTCTGGGACCTCAAATGGCAAGCTGTCCTTTAGTCCCTTGACATGATGTAGAAATCATTTCACATGAACGTAAGAAACGTACAGATGTTTATCAATAATCATAAGTCATACTGTGGTCTGAGCCGGCGTCATTATCATTTTCGTCCGGGATAGGCCGCTTCATATTGTTTGCTTCCCGCAACATTTTCCTCTTACTATATCAACCTGAGCTCGTGGATGCCTGGATGGAGCTATCAACATTCTTCTGGTGAACTTGTCGATCAGTATGATCGATCAATACGTAAATTCGCAACGCATCCCTGTAATAGGTCTGTTTCAGCAAGGTGGACCAGCCAATGGGCTGGTCCCGCGGCAACTCTGCTCCGAACATGTTCTAATCGCCTTGCTGCAACAGACCTACTATATTGTGAGAATTATGCGCAGGGAAAACTCTTTCGCAGAAACAACTCTGTTTTCGTTTCCACCGCATCCTATTCGAAATAAAGAAGGTCGATGTATGTGTGCGTGGAATATCCCGTCCATGCATTTTCCACTGGGGTGTGGTAAAAATGCTGTACACTTGTTCATTTATTTGATTTAATTGTAAGTTTCCGGCGTATAAGTACATGTACGTATCTTGAACTTGATAAGAAGTAACACAACTGGATAAGCTCAAGAAACTCAACAGAATATTCGTATTCCTACCTCGTTTGCAAATAGGAAATAAGCTAGTAGATTCCCTTTACATCCTTATAGGTAACAGACTCTAGTGCGCACAATGCATTGTAGGTTGTGGCCTGGCGTAAATGTAAAAGTTACACTGCCTGAAATAAAACAAAACATGCGATAGGTTGAAAACGAGTCTTTAGATACGCTTCCTGAAGCATGCAAAAAAACGTAAACGGAGAGGGCAATATGAAAAAAATGAAAGAAACAATTTCTCAACCTTTGTGCCTTTTGTGAGCTGTTAATTTAATTTTAATAATTAAGTACATAGATACTCAAAATCGTCGAAGCATTGCACTTTTCTTTTTGCACTGAGAAGCAGGATAGCGGCAGTCGTCTTGCCCCCCTCATTTCCCTTTTCTAAGCCTTTTTTTTCTGTTCTTGCCTTTCGCTGCCGTAAGAAAACAATAAGAAATAGTCAAGACATAAATCTTTAAGAACAAAAAGAAAAAAACTGGTAGATCCTCTTCTTGCTTCAAACTAGAGGTAAGAAAGATCCAATGGATCGGAAGTTTCTCCTCTTCTTTTTCGTTAATGTAGAGAGGATTTTTTCCCCTTTTTCACGAAGTTTCGATCTCGGCGCGTAAAATGTGGTTGTATGGTTAGGGGAGAAAATGGGAAGGAAAGAGGCTCTCCATTGCAGAAAAACTCCCCCTGAAATTTTAACACAAACCACTAGACAATTTGAAAGAAAATAAATGTAAGTGCAATGCGCCTACAAACAGAATAGGGGCGCTCTGACGGGACAGGTGAAATATTGCCCCGTGACAAGGAATTACATTTTTATTCATTTTTAGTCAGTCTCAATATAATTTACTGGGCGAAGCTACTCTGCAGCATTGGTTAGGTTGTTATTTGTTAGCAGTTAAGATCAGCCATCATTTCTCTGATTGAATTTATTTGTGGAGACCTGATCCAAGCATGCCTGGCCCACGTGATAGAACTAGTAAGATCCTCTTCGTGGATAAAATGAAAATGATGTTGAAAAGAGAAAAGTTCACTAATCCTCACACGTTACCAATTACCAAGGAATCGAAGCACCCAAGGCTCACACCTTTGGGGTTTGGGCAACCCACATACATACTAACCCTCGCCCCTGCTTTTCACCACACACAATTCACTGGGACATCTCCCTACCCACCCTGACCCTTAAACGTGAGGGGGGTGGTTGTTCCACCACAACCCCGATCACTGACTGCTCCTAAAAAATAAAAGTTCAAAAAGTTCTTTTAAAAACTTGAATCATGCGTCGTTCAGCCTTTCGCCCCATCCCACTATACCCTTTATAATATGTATATAGAACCTTTTATTGCTCCGCAGCTTGTACCGACAAGTTCCTTCTAACGACCTGAGCGCAATTAACGCGACCTAGAATATACGATCATTTGTAACCGTTTCACTTCGAGCTAATTTCTTATTAATTTTCGTGAAAATTCGAACCGTAAAATGATTGCCAAAAATGCAAGCAACCCATTATAAAAGGATTTCCGAATGTAAGGTGAAGGCACTTTGTATATATGTGTAATAATACTTTGATACTTATGAGGCAATTCTTTGTTTGCCGACCGAAGGATTATTTTTCTCCTCATTCCGCGCGAGTGTTGTTACATTCTGACTAAGTTCCAACTATTCTCTCTCTAGGCAAACCCAGGGAAATGACTGGCTTGCGCTTTTTCACATAAAAGTAGGAAAATAACAAAAAAAATTTGATGATTCTCATGGGCTCAAAATTTTTCCTCGCCAATTTCGGCCCTTGTTTAGCGTGAAATCGTCTAATATCTGGAATTTGAAGTCTGACGTAGGAAAAGAAGTGGTGGATAATAAACTCCCAGTTCTTCGAAAGTATCCTTAAAATGTGATCAACAGCGGGCTTTATAGCTCCCTCTTCCACGCCTTTCGTCTTCTTATGATCATCCCTTTAAAAAAAGAAAAAAAATCTTCTCGTTTATACTCTTCAAAAGAAAAAAGTTTAACAACGGAAAAACTCCGGGTAATAAAGAAAAGGAAAAGATATAAAATGATGAGATGACTCTGCCGTTAAAAAAAAATCAAATTTATTGTTAATATTTTAAGCGAAATTGACTGAGAAAAAAAATCCCTCAGGCAACATTTAGCACTTGTCCTTTACGTTGTGACAAACCATATAAAGAACTTAATGTTGGCCATTGAACTTATTTGTACATAACAGGAGTGACATTGTAATTAGAAAATAATTTCATAGCCTCTCTAGTCCTCTAATGGCGTACTTTCACATTTTTTAAAATTTGTTTTTTCTTTTAAAAAGGCTCATACTCAATATTCATTGTACGGGAAGAATTTCATGATTTCTGGCTGACAATGAGTTTTGAACATGGAGGAATTAATATTGTGGAGAGGTCCAAGTGAACTTTTGGGCAAGCCAAAAATCTCTCCTAGTGGGCGGGGCCTATTTATACACCTCATGAATGGATATTGATGTGTTCATCTTTCATGGAAATAAAAAGGAAGAAACACAGGATGAGAATTGGGTCGCAAATTATTCAAATGTTGTATAGTCATTCGAGGCACTTTCCATCGCATTTTTACGTTTTCTGTACCTTTGTGATGCAAATCTGCGTGATTTTTTTTATAATTATTATTTCCGAAACTCCTGTAGTCCTGTCACAAAAAAAAAAAAAAAAAAAGCGAAATGCATTTTCTATTCCTCTTCATTCTAAGAGAACGTTCTGACGTTCAGCCACTTTGATTTTTTTGAAAACCTCGTGCAACAGTTTCACTTTATCTCTCCTGATGAATCAACAACTTCTCACGTAGTATTTTCATGACACGTGCGAAGTTTAAAGTTGTTGAGAATTCTTTTATAATAAAAAATGAGTACGCCTTTTGGGAAGTGACTTCAGACTTGGACAGTAGTGGAAGAGGAATCGATTTTCTGGATGAAATCGCGCCGTTACTTAAGTATTCTTGCCGCACGAAAATAAATTTATTTATGGGGGAAAGCGGTGTGTTGTTGACGAAGTTCCTCATCCCTTAAATAACTTATTTACGCCTTGTTCGGGAAAGGTTAAGAGAGAGTGCTTCGGCTTGTTTATCAAAACCTAAAACTTGATTCGAAGAACTTTGGGAGACGGGTGATCAAGAAGGTTGCTCGTAAAGACGTGACAGAATACATTTTAAAAGTTTATTCAACTGGAACATTTGAGTTCGCGAACGTTATGGGACTGAAAATACTTGTCTGGGACAATGCAGGGAACAATGAGGAATTTGCATGGGTCTGAAATAACCATAAATATCGATTTTATTCGCTTATCTGTGCTCAAAAATGTAAGGAAAATCCAATGAAAAGTACTTTACAGCGATTCATTAAGGCAGAAAATAATGTTGAAGTTATTGATAGCGGAAAAAGCCCAGTGACGTTTTAAGTGTTTAAAGAAGCATTTACTGCCTCACATATAAATTTAAAATAAAGAAGGCCTTCGTTTATCGAAATTTCTCGAAAATTTCAAGGGGGGGGATAAAAATAGGGAATGCAATTTCATAAAAATCGCTAAGTTTCACGCGTTTATCCTACCGCGATACATTTCTGATACAAAATGTTATTTTATTCGTGATTAGTTGTTGATCGGCGTTGGTGATAATAACGGGCCTTAGTGCAATTTATCAAAAAGTGAAGGGGGGAGTTGAGATAATAAAGGATGCAATTTTAAAAAATTAAATTAATTAAATAAACGCTATACGCTCAAAAAACTTGAAGGGGGGGGGGAGGCAATAAAGGGAGGGCATTTGAAAGTCGCCAAATTCTTATGAAGTGAAAAGGGAGAAAATCTTATGAAGTGATTGTCATCTTATAATCTGCCATCTTAAAATTTCTAATAAATACTAAGGTGGCTATGGTTAATGATAATTCGAGGCCAATTGAGGGATAATGGAGGATAATTGGAGAGTGTGTGCCTAAATTATGGTATCAAAATAATTACTTCTATAGGACGGCTTATGGTACCTATCTACATACATACATATATATACAAAACGAAATGCACTCTTTCCTATCGCCAGCTGCCGGAGCGAAATGTTTAGGCTTTTATTTTACGGTGACTGCCCAGTGCCCACCCCTTCCAGTCTGTCGCCAATGTTATGAAGACAATTTGAGCGAGACCCGCCGATGGTGCGGGTCGTGTGTACCCGGAATTAGCGGATTCTCCATTGCAGAGTGAATCGCGCTTTTGTCCAAATTATCCGTTCATTAGGTACCTATCGATTTATTCCACTTTTAGCCGTGAATTAGCTCTTTTTCTCCATTTTTGCCTCAAAGCCTCCTTCCAAAACCACGATTTCGCGTGTTGTCGGTTATTGCAATGAATTAGCAGTTTTAATCAATTTTAGAAGTGAATTAGCGATCACATTTAGCCGTGCGGTGAATTAGGGCGTTAAGTTAATGTTGGACTCTAGCGGTTTTTATCAGTCAATCGCGAATTAGCATTTTTTACAATTTTATCCAGTTCCCCGTGAATGCGGGTGTTTTCAATTTTGGCTGGGAATGAACGGGTTTTCTTAATACTAGCTACGGATTAGCGCTTTGTCTCAATTTAAGTCACGCATTAACGTTTTATCTAAATTTTAGCTGCGAATGAGCGCTCATAACTCAATGTTATCCACGAATTAGTGAATTTTTTCCATTTTCGCCGCAAAATTAGAGATTTTTCCGCAGTTTAGCTGTGAATTAGCGCTTTTTGACAATGTTAGCCCAAATTTGTGAATGTTCTCATTAACGTCGAATTAGCTCTTTTTGTCAATTTCAACAGTGAATTAGCGCTTTTATCAATTTTAAACATGAAGATGCCACGTGGTCCCAAAAGATTTCCCAAAAGTTGAGGGTTCAATCAACGGTGTCAGTTATCAATTAGCCCGTTGTTGGGAGAAAGTCAACCGCGGAAAGGCTTGGGAGCTTGCTTGACGTTTGAGTATAAATAAATCAGAAACCATGTTCATCTGTTCTCGTCAATTTAGGCCAACTAACTACTTTTTCCCCGGTATGTTACGGGCGTTGACCACGAAAAAACATAACCCTTAAGCTGGCAAGAATTTTCGTTGTTGAATTTTTTGTCGGGGTAATTTTTTTTTAGATTCTCAGTGCTTTTACTCAAAAAAATAATTTAAAAAATCCTCCATCGTTCAGTTAACAGCACAGCCTCAATTTAAATTTGAATCCCTCAGGATACATTGCCGAGTCAACGTTGTATCTCTCAGGATACATCGCCAAGTTATCGGTGTATCTCTCAGGATGCATGGTGTATCTCTCAGGATGCATGGTGTATCTCTCGGGATACATTGCCAAGTTTACGTTGTATCTTTCAAGATACATTGCCAAGTTTACATTGTATCTTTCAAGATACACTGACAAGTTTACGTGGCATCCCTGCGGACATGCTACAAAATTATCATCATTTGCTTACCTTTCTGTACCTAATTTTTCTTATGATACTAGGAAATTCATTCAAGAAAATTAAGTTTTTAACATTATATTTATCTATGTCGCACAAAGTACCCGAAAATTGCTGAAAAAATAATATTTCATGCTATTCCTCCCTCTCAGGAGTCCCACTTCATCAATAACTTGCGTTGGATTTCAACGCACTTGGATGAAAAAACAAAGTTTTTGGTGATTTTTGAAAAATCTATCTTTCACGACACCCCTAAATTAATTCTGATACCCTAAAAACCTAATGTGGTATTTATCTACCACCATCAGAGCAAGTAAACAACACTTTCTGTAAGTGGTTTGACTAGAAACACCCACAATAAATCAACTGGAAAAAACACCGGTATACTTGACGCTGTATCCTGTGAGATACAATTTAAAACATCACCTACTTGTTTACGGAAATCAAAAACAACGATCACAAAATTAATCCTATCACAAAAGAGTCTTATATTTGAGGTAAAAAAATTCCCGCAAGTGTGACGCATTGCAAAAAGCAACAACATCGTTATTTAAAACTTACGCTATGACGTGAGCAGGGGTGAAGACCGGTGAAGAGTGAGATCGAAACTACAGGTTTGAAAAGCGAACATTCACACTATCTATCAAGGCCACTTGAACTCAAAACGCTTCTGATAGCAACGAATCTGCTATCTGGGGAAAAATGACGTCATGAGTTGAAATATGACGAAATAAGTCTTTGTATCTCCTGAGATACATTGCCAGCTTAAGGGTAAAACACAAAACTTGTTATCATTTAAAATATGTGGGGAGTACCGGTTTCATTATCACACGATAATGATAGCCGCTAGTGATAGCTGGTCGGATAGAGTGAAAATCGTCGCAAGAAACGCGAAATACTGGAGCAAAATCGACGTCCAACCGGATACCGAAACTTTACGTTCCTACAACCACGACATGGAACATGAACGGGAGGAGAGGTCACGAGTGACCAACGCGAACCTAGGTGAACGATGCGTGTGGCGAGCACAAATGTGTGTCGGTACCATAACAATAAGATTATTAGTAATAATAATGTTCACATAGTGCTCAAAGCTATTATAATAGGTATTTCTTTGAAGATTTCTCTTCTACAATAATGGTAGAGGGAGAAGGCCTCAAACATATTCCGTAATTATTTCTCATTTAATGGAAAAATTTATTTAACAGAAAGGGGCGTGTGGTGGTGAAGTTCCAGAGGGTTGTTGTGAACAAAAAACTTGGCCAAACAAGAAAATTAACGGCTCGCCGGGGGTTCAAGATCCTGGCTTTATTTTCACTGTGTAAAGAGTTGAACGCTTTTGCCTTTGGGAAAAAGTGGAATGAATGGTCGTAGCCTGAGGGAAAGAGCATGAGCGATAAAATACATGGTGCCTCGTTTCTATAAGTGTGTATGTGTAGGAGAGAAAGAGAGGGGGAGTGAGTGAGTACAAGAGAGACAGACAGTCGTGCTCTAATTTAATAAACAAGGGGCTTTCCACTTTGGATTTATTTAGGAAAGGGCAAGGGGAATTTAGGAGCCGATTACAATAATTGGCGAAGGAATGGGAATAGTGGTGGGTGAGGGGTGCCAATACGAGTCGTTGGCCTTGAGCCAGTCGAAAACAACGTGTATTCCCTTTTTGCTTGATGGAAAGGGGACATTTTTCATTTCTGGAAACGTGAAAACGTGATTGCGATTGATTAAAAAGTGGGTGGAGTGAATGATCGAAAAAAAGAGGGGCTTGAAGTATCCAGCACGTGAACGCGTTTGTCTACGGAGGATAAAATAAAACAAATCAAAAAGAAGAACTAAATCGTGCTGCACATAATACGTAGAACTGCCTTTTTCGGAATGTGAAAACTAATGAATACAGAAAATGCACCAATAGCGAGTCGAGCATTTATAGAGCGGAACATGATTAGCTAGCAAAACCAACATTTCGTACGCTTTATTTAAACAAGCCGTGTCTTTGACAGGTTCTTATCAAGAGACTCTCGTGGTTTGGAATAAGGCGAACAAGTGCCTGACAATCGCTCACAGGAACAGAAGCTAAACCTCGGAAAAAAGCTGTCCTGGAGAAAGATTGGACTTTTTCTTTTCATTTCCTTATCCTTTCTTAATTGAAAACCGCGGTATCTCGACGTTCCTATAGTGATTAAGAGGACGAGAAAAAAATTAGTACCGCCTGGGAATTGACAGTTACTATGCGTTATTTTAAGAAAATTCTATATTAGTTCTACTATTGTGATTGAACAGTTGTGTGTTTCACAAGTTTTAAAGTTTCTCAGATTTTCAGGAAATGGACTTAAAGTCGTAGGGGTTTTGACCCGACAGACAATTATTAAAAAATTGCACCAAAGTGCTGTCCAGTCTCCGTTTTGACCACAGACGGTAATTCTACTGGTGGACTACTCGGCTCTGGCTCAATTGTTCCGAGTACGATGGTGGTGAATTGACAGTGCACTGAGACCCCCGGCTCTGCATCTCTATGCATAATTTGGTGGACAAAGTCAGGGGGGATCCGGTTCGTTGAAGCCGAGGGAGCATTTTCTTGTCTCGCAAAGGGATATTTCACAAAGAATTCTTGTTCTTAAGGGTAAGGCCCAGAAATGTGAAAAAAATCTGGAAAACTGGTAAAATATGTCACTCTGAATATAGTCCAGTCAATAAGAAAACGTGGACGACATGGTCAGTTTAATGAATTTTTATTTTTTCCGCTGTGTTTGAGGGAGTTGGGAGGTATATAAACATACTAAAGGTCCCTGGGCGGACGTCCGATGTGAGTCCACCGGAGACCACCGGGAAGGTCACTTGTTTATATTTTTCTTATAATTATAAGGAGACTATTGAATTAATTCTTTGCTTCAATTAAATGCACGTATTTGCAAAATACAGCTGTTGTTAATTACGTCAATCATTGGATTTCCACCTTTCGTTTGTTGATAAAGCCCGATGTCAATAGCGTGGAATTCTTTCGTTAGGAACTACATTCACTCGTCACTCCCAATCTTTTGCGTAAGTAAGTGAGGCTTCTGATTCGTAAAATAATCGGAATTAGCAAAACAACGAAATCAATGTTTGAACAACGAGCTGATTACTTAACGATTCAACGACTCCTCCTTCCAGTTGAGACCCTTCGGGTCAACACTAATCTTTTCCGAAAGCGTCAACAGTTTCTAAAGCTCCTCTCTGCTCATTTAATACGGGCCGTGCGGGTGAGAGAAGGCAATTAAAGACCAACTAGAAATTCAAAGTTCTTCGGAACAGCGAGGCTGACCAGCAGCAACTAGAAGGGAGCTTGGGGATTGTTAAACTGCGGTGTCTAGGGTTGACAGGGGCAGACAACGAGGGTTAAACCCGCAAATTGCCACAATTTCAGCGAGACTCTTGAACGGATTTGAAAATGAAAATCTACCCGCGGAGAGAAACATCTATCCAGTTGTATATTTATAAACTTGTTTTGTTCGTCTGTCCCAGCCCGAAGATTTATTCGAACTAATTAGTACAGACAACGTTAAAACGAGGCTGGAAAATACATTAGAATTGATGACACTGGCGGTCGAAATTTGTTCTTTCAGGTGGGAGAAAAAAAGAGGAACGCCACAGTAAATTAAATCTTCTGAGTAACATGTAAAAACAACCAAGAACAATGCAATCAGGGAAGGAAAAAAGACGTCGAGGTGCTTGGTATGTTACCCCTTCTTCCATGTAGGACATTTTCTATCTCTAACTCTAAACTACGCAAAGGGGGCGTCTTTGAGAAAGGGCAACCGCGGTCGTTCTTACAAAAAAAAAAAAAAAAAAAAAAAAAAAAAAAAAAAAAAAAAAAAAAACGGTTCGAGTGGTCAAATCAAAGAGACGTGCCCTGTCTTGGAAGTTGGAACACTTCGGCGTTAATTACTCACATTGTCGTTATGTTCTTGACTACATGCGTTAAGTCTCCATCAAATCGGGAGGGATCATTTCAACAAAACCCTTTTGTTGAAATGACATTATTTTCACTTCTTCAGAATTGTGTCCTAATTGAGCCACTGATATTTGATTGCACGTTTTTTTCTAGGAAGACACTGATATCTTAATTCGAGAATCGAGAACGAGAGAGTAGAAGTGCTAAGGTGTGGAAAGGGAAACCGCTTGATCATCAATTCCCTCCCATTGACGGATGAGGATGAAACAAAAGATAAAGTGCAGAGCAAGCGATCTAACACGGACAATATGTCTTGAAAGGATGGAAAAGAAGCGGGAAGAAGAATGTGAGATAAAAAACGGGGGGGAAAGTTCAAGGCATCGTCGCCCATGTTTGAAAAATTGTCACGGGAGGAAATGAAAGTTTAGGGTGGTAAAGGAAAAGGGAAGAAAAGAGAAATAGACATAAAGACGGAAGTCTCTGCCCTTGGCAGGAGCAGAACGCGATTTGAGATAAAGGAACTTTCAATGATGAACTCTTTTTTGTGTGTGTGCTTCTTTGCTCGCGCTTCTGCGGATCACCCCTTTTCCTTAGCTTTAGCATTTCATTTTTCAACAATTCCGCTAGGCTTTACTTCAACAAGGAGAAGGGAAACTCTTTTGGTCGCATTGGTGAAGGCAGAAAAAGGCCTAAATACATGACATAATAAAACAAACATTTAAAAAATGCGCGAATCACCTTTTTGAATACAAAATGCGCATTCAGCCAAGAAAAGATTGTCCCCCATTTGCGTACTCTCAGACTTGAACTGCACTGAGACATTACGGTCTCATCAACACAGCAGCTCAAACTTCAATTTTGATGACTTCACTACTCAGCAATCTTCCTTCTGCAGTTCAATTGCGCGTGGACTGAGCCAACTCAGTTCTTCTAAACCCGATTTCCAATTTCACTCGGGGAAAAAACGCATTTGCGATAAGAGAAATTTCGTATATTTTAGCTACCCCACCTTTTCTTTGCAACTCTTTTTCATTGCACGCCCACTACATCCCACTTTCTTCTGTGCATGAAAAGACCCCTGAGAAAAATGTACGGTGAAAAAAAAGGTAAAGGTAGTAGAAATACGTTTCTCAGCGACAAACTGAGTTAGTAAAAACTCTCTATTTCCCTTCGAGTCTTCTAACTCAATATTCGCTCAAAGCTTATATATTTATGCTATTTTAATATATGCATTCCTTCTTCACACTTCCTCGGGAAAGTCTGCTCACTAGAAAACTTTGTGTGTATAGGTAGGTAGTAACTATAATATTATTTAGATGTTTTACACCATTATTACACTTATTATTGCAGGTTTGAAGTCACTAGTGTAGTAGGTAAACGTATAAGCGTCTGCTCCATTTGACGTGAAATACAACAATCGCACCGATCTCTTTCTCTGCTATGCACTGGTGTAAAAAAAGCGCATGATACGATCGAGCATTGGTCTGACGACGAGCTTCCTCTACAGGGTGTTAACATTAAGGTCGCACCACCGGCCAGGGTTCGATTCTGCAACTCATTTTTGCGGCAAAAGTTGTCCTCTGCAAAAAAAAAAATTTCACCCCGCACGAAGTCCGACTTATTTCACTTTTAAGATTTTTTTCGTGTTATAGACATTGCGTTACTAAAACGACTGTAACTCGCTTATTTCTGGCCGAAAATCAAATCTGAATACACCGTTGGAAATAGCGTTAAATTTACCATCTTCCCAATGCAAAATAATATTTCAAATGTAGGATTCAGGGAACGAAAAATAAGCCCGAGTAGTAAAATGTGAGAAATTACGAAAATTTGCAGAATTTTCAAACGTTTTCAACTCCGACTGAATCTGTCGGTTAATCGTACACTGCAATCTTAAAAGTTGGTGTAGAACCTCAGATTTCTTTAGGTCTAGTCATTTTTTAAATTAAAAAATCGAACAGGTGAGAAAACCGCGTCTGATTGAAAAAATAGTTTGTTTTTTTCATCTTACTCAGTTATTTAATGACTGCCAAATCTTCACAGTTTGGTGGAATAAGGGTGGGATACACCTGTTTTATGTTTGTTTTTTCTGTGGCTGAATCGAATGGTGGTGCTAACGATGCTCATGAATTAGTTGAGCTAGGGGAATAGGGGTAATACGATATTTAATATTTTAAAAAGGATTCCGTTTCTACTAAGGGACGCAATTCGGGAATAGACCGTCTGATGGTAACATCTAGAAAAGACAAGCAAGAGCTATTTTATTCACTTTGGCATATTTTCGGTGTGTCCCTCGTGTTGGTCCCCACTATCCGTTCTAAAACCCAATGATTCTGCCTGATTTGATCGCCGAATACGCTAATCCTCAAGCAGATCCTCTAGAAACGCTTTCTACCTATTTGATAAACTATGCTCCGAGGTAATCATGCTAGGCGTTTACATGCAGTTACAGTAAAGCGCTCCGAGTAATCAGAGTACGATATTTATCACTCCCAAGTGAACGCATTTTTTTACACGTGGATTGGATTCAGAGGACCAATTCTATGGCCTCCTAGAAGACCGGACCTTACCCTTCTCGGCTAACGTTTGTGGAGGGACTTAAAACAGGAGTTTATAAAGATATGGTGAAAAACATCCTGAGATCGAGGATCTGCTGGATAGGATTCACATGCAGTGACTAAGAAAGGCGGAATACAGAGGTTTCAGAAGGAGCAGTGGATGAGTTTCGCCGCATATGCCTAAACCAAAATAGCGGACACACAGAAAATATCATGCTGAGGTGAATAAAGTAGCTCTTGTTCGTCGTTTCCCGCATGTTCTCTCGTTGTTATTAGAGATACTCGGACTTTTCCCACAAATAGCAACCCTTAGTGGAAAATAAATTCATTTTTAAACATAACACCAGACTACCCCTATTCCCCTAGCTCTCCTATTTCATGAGCCACATATGCACCACCCGATTCAGCGCTAGCGTGATACGCGCGCCAACCGCTACTCGATTCAGCGAGAAAAAACAGGTAAAACCCACCCCTTATTCCACCAAACTGTGAAGATTTAGCAGTCAATGAATAATTGAGCAAGATAAAAAAAACACCCATTTTTTTCAATCAGACGTGGTTTTCTCACCTATTCGATTTTTTAATTTAAAAAATGACTAGACCTAATGAAAGCTGAGGTTCTACGCCAACTTTTAAGATTGCAGTGTACGATTAACCGACAGATTCAGTCGGTGTTGAAAACGTTTGAAAATTCTGCAAATTTTCGTAATTCCTCACATTTTACTACTCAGTCTCATTTTTCGTCCCCTGAATCCTACATTTAAAATAATATTTAGCACTGGGAAGATGGTAAATTTAACGCTCTTTCCAAAGGTGTATTTGATTTTCGGCCAGAACTAAGCGAATTACAGTCGTTTTAGTAACGTGATGTCTATAACACGAAAAAAAAAATTAAAAGTGAAAAAAGTCGGACTTCGTGCATGGTGAAATTTTTGTGTGCAGAGGACAACTTTTGCCGCAAATGAGTTGCAGAATCGAACCCTGGCCGGTGGTGCTACCTTAACGTTAACACCCTGTATAATAATAATAACTAATTATTTAAATGTATTTATTCATTTTATAGATTTTTTCTGTCAGAAAACTGTGCAATATACATATTTTTTAAACTATTCTGATTTAAACTGAACATTTGAACTCTAATCGGCCACCTAGCATCTATGTGAATCTATAGGGTGACGATGTGGTGGGGATTTCGTCGTCAAAAAGAGTTATGTATTTGCGCTTATTTCCTCTATTGCCCTTTAAAGGATCGAAAAGCATTAACAAAGATAAAGAGGCTGCAACACAGTGTTTTCACTATAATCTCAAGCGAAATAAAAATAATTAATTTATTAATAAATTAAGAAAAAAAATAAATGTAAATTTTTCCAAGGGGAAACAAATGTTTTCTTTTCCAATATTAAACCGGTGGAAACCGTTTTCTCTATTCCCTAATTTATGGATTAATATTACGCCTTCTAGAGGTTTCCCTTTTGCTGAGTCATTATGCATATTATTTCAAAATCCGAGTAGAATTGGTAACTTCTTCTCTACCCAATTACGTAGTTAAGGACTTTGCCTGTAGGGTTTTAAGGCAGGACTGAAAAGTTATTGTGAGATTGTATTTGAGCAAGATCCTTGAAGTCACTAGTTTGAGTTTGGGGTTTCTGAAAAGCCTCAGGCCCGTAAATTATTATGCAGTAAGATGTCTCGAGGAAAATAAACGGATTTACTCCAAATTTACATGTATGTCGCATCCATGTCGAGTAATTGTCCACTTCACGAAATGGATGTCCATTTCACGAAGTGGCTCCACTTGCCGTAAATTCAAAAAATTACGACATCTGGACAAAAAAATTGTCCATTTCTTGAAAAGGAAATCGTGTTTGTCCAGTTGCTGAAATCAAGCTTCCTTACTGCAAGTGGATGCGCAACATGATCCTTTTCGTGAAATGAATGAGTGAGGAATCTCAGAAGCTAAAACGAGTTTTGTTTTATTTAATAAGGTTATTTTATTGAGCACTCAAAAACCCGTTAAGAAATGACGTTGTGCTTCTTCTTGCAGTAAGGAAGCCTAATTTCAGCAACTGGACAAACGCGAGTTCCTTTTCAAGATATGGACATTTTTTTTGTCCAGATGTCGTAATTTTTTGAAATTGTGGCAAGTGGAGCCACTTCGTGAAATGGACATCGATTTCATGAAGTGGACAATTTCGCCGAGTGGATGCGACATATACATGGCTTTATGTACAACCAGAAAAGCGGAATCAATGGAAATTCCGCGATAATTAGGAAAGCGGGAACGCATCAGAACAGTTAGCGTTACCTCGTTGCTTGTAGTAATACATCGCTGAACTGCTCAAGTGAAGGAGGTTTGAATTGATAGAAGGGCTGTGTGAAATGTGAATGTTGTGGTTGAATCGTTTGCAAGGCAACAGAAAATATCGTCGGCCTAGAAGTGATACCTCGTAAGTGACAAAAATGCCATTTTGAGGTTTTGGTATTGTTTTGTTCATAATTCGTAGTCGCGTCTATCTAGCGGCACCTCGTAAGTGAGAAAAATTATTTTAGCGCTCAAAAGTCCATGAAGTGCCATCTCGTATCACAGACATGAGCAAAGTGAACTAGTGATACCTCGTAAATGTGGAGGTAGCTCACCCTAGTCTAGTGTTCCCTAGTAACAGACCTTGTCCGCAGCGTGCTTGTGTTCCTCGTAAGTGGGAGTACTATGGATAGAGAACCTATAGTTACACAAAGGTACTGACAATGCATACAAAGTTTTTTTCGCGCTACCTGCTTCGTAAGTTGCGCATTACGATAACATAGTAACTCCAGTAAGTTGAAGTTTTCATAACCTGGTACTTTACAGCTTCAGTTTTTGAAAACTGTACTGTAAAGGTTTAAAACTGACATGAAAAGTTTTTTACTTGTCAGTTTTCTATAACCTTGTGCAACCTTTGTTGAAATGTTATCACCTCATCCGTGATCATAAAAATACCTTTAGACATGGTTTTATTTTTGTCAAAAGAATAAAACTGGGTAATATTCGACGGCGGTTGCGCGAAAATAACGTACATCACTCGACTGAGTGGTACTACCCGCTCGTTTTTAATTAGCGGCCTCGGTCCGCCAAACAAAAAACTCGCAGGTAATGCACCACTTACTAATCTTGTAATGTAATCTACTATTACTCAATCATTTTAGTAAGTGTAGAAGCAGCTGTCGTGTTCAGCATCTGAATGTGTTTCCACGATAGCATTAAAAAAGAGGGAAAGTGAAAGAGTGAAAATGAGGAGAGCTCGTAGTTGGCGGGTTACAAAACCTTCATTATCAGTGCAAAGCCCGCCTCCTAGGTCGAAAGCTGGTGGTGGACGCCATTGTTTCAACTTTTGCGTTGCGTCCTGAGACAGCGTTTTCGCGTCTTATGTAGACGGGGCTTTACGGCGTGCCGCGGTGCCGGCGTTCACGAAAAAAGCCAGGGGGAGCATAGTACAGAGTAGCCAACTCTCCACTCCAGTCACTCCACAAAATCAGTATTTCTTGTCTTTCTTCTTTTATAGTTGGCAAAAATGGCCCCGTTGTAAAACTCAAAAAATTGCTCAGCACTTGATAAGGTTTTGTTTTCAACACATGTAAAATAAGAGGGAAGAATTAATCGCAATTAATCGCGTTATAGTTTTACAACGTGTAGTGTTTGCTATACTCGGATCAGCGAAAGAATGTGCATGAGTGGTGGGAGGCCATAAGCCCGATTTTTCCCTCTCTTAACGTGGTTCTCTACTTCTCCACTTTTATCAAACAACTGCAACCAATAACAGAGAGTTTTACCGATAAAATAGGAGAGGCTCCTCTCAGGTGATGGCGTGGTAGCGGTAAGTCATGTGGGTTTAGGGAAAAGAGAGAGGGTAATTTCATGCACATTCTTTCACCGATCCGACTATAACTACGGTTCGGGCTATCTTTAGACTAAGTTGGTTGAGTAAAAAGTTGAGATCACCGTGGTGTGTTGTTCCTTTTTGTAAGTTCACGTCCTGAAGTCCTCCTCTTCTTCGTTCTTTAATAAATACTTTATTCGAGTAATCAGTTTCTTACGTCCAGTCCCCTCTCGTCAAACACAACACAACGGACCCAATGACCTTTACTCCCGAAAGTTGAGATGAGGGAATAAAGCTGGTGACTTTCTCTAGAGAGTAATAGGCAGGCTTACCATAAGATTTTGAAATTGATAAGGACTGATTTATCTCCCGGTTGTTGGTATATAAATATACAGGGTGGTTGGTTTTGGCTTGTACAAAAAAAATCGGGTGAAATTATACCTCATTTGAAATAGAAAACACCCCATCGACTATGGTCCGAAAACCAAAACTCTTCAAGATATGATTTTTTAAAATGATTTTTAAAGCTTCAGCCACTTTTCTCAACAAAATGCAAGTTGCTCGCTTCCAAGTGAATGTTTTGCCATTTTTGACGACGAATTCGGAAAGAGCACACTTTTTTCCGTCTGGATAAGCTATTTTAGATCATGTACCGGTTTTTTACGCATTATGTACTTACTTACGGTGGCCTTGGCAGCCATTCAAACTAGGGAGAATCCGGAATTTCTAATTTCTCAAAAAACTTCAACCCCCGCTATTTCATGCTAAATCCCTTCCAATACAATAGCACAATATCGGTTTCCCAAGATCAGAAAAACTTCTTCAACGTGTCCTCGTCAAAATCACTCTTGAGAGTTGTTTTAGTTTATAGGCGGTTTTTCGGCGTGAATTACCATTTTAAAACAAAAAAAGGAATTTCTTTCTACAAAACTTGAAGTTTTGTTTAGTTATGACCAACATTTCAACAACTCTTGCCCTGGAACTTGCTGACCAAAGTCATAGACCACTGTCTCGGATATCTTGCATGCTGTGCAATATTATAACAAGCCTCTTGTGCATGGCGATATTCGAGGAAAGCTTATTACTGAGGGGAATTAGGAAGAAACTTAAAAGATTGATAAACTGGGTTACTAACACTCAAGGCCTACAACTAAATTCTAGGAGAATGGCGCACCACGCGACGACCTAGGGACCTGACGGGATCACGCGGCAGAGAGAGCGAGAGCAGTGCCGCCCTTTCCTTATATTGGTTTTTCGGCACCTGATGGTGGGAAACCCGCTTTTTTCACGCTGTATTTCGCTGACTCTTCAATATTCGTCCTTTCTCAGCTTCATGGTGATTTCCGTTATCTGTAGATGTATGGCGTGGAGGGGCTGGGGAGGGATGAGGAATAATTTGCATAAATAGGTATTTTTAAGAGGAATTATCAAGAGTTGAGGACTTAAATGTTTCTTGCAATAGTAGGAAAAGGGTAAGGTTGCCCCTGCACTTGTGTACTTCGTTACAATATCGTTCGCACGCACTCAGATTCTGTAGCCTTGCTTATTTAGCTTTTACCCTACGGTATTGTCTGATGTTGGAACCTTCCGGTTGAGTGCTCCAAGCCCTTTCGCTCAGCATTATCGCTCGGAGCACGACCTACTTACGTGCATATGCTAGCGACGCTGACCTACTCATTTTCCCGGAAGTATCAGTGAGCGTTTCTAACTTGCGTTAGATAAATGACCACATTCTCGTGACTTTTTGATCCATGGATTCACGCGTCTGGTAATAATAATGCTGGGAGTTCTGAGCGGTCCGCAGCTAGGTCCATTTTTATCGAGATTCTTCCATTAGACATCAGGGATGTCCGAGAAAAGTTCCTGCGATTCCTGAAAACGTGCGCTGGTGCCCTGGTGGTTAAAAACGGAGGCAGCACAGTAAGAATCCCTTCTTTGACTCTTATCCTGATCGAAAATCCGTCAGGAGAAATTACAAAATTCTGAGGTTGAAGCTTTGCAGGGGTTAGAGTTTTGGTGTAGTTGGACATTCTTTGTGGTTGGATCATATAAGCGGTTAGGAGTTTTGCTCATGTGTTTGGAGCTGTACCGTGTTTAGAGTGCTGCTGCGGTTTAAGCTTTACAGCTTAAACCGCAGTTTGGATATTTCCAATTGGGGCTTTACTGAAGCTTAGAGCTTTCCTGGCGTTTTGAGCTTAGCTGTGGTTGGACCTTAGCTGGGGACTTGGCTGGTTTTGAGCTTTGCTGTAATTCAGGCCTGCCGAATGTGTGGCCATTTTGGGCCACACTCGTTTTACAAAATTCGTGCGGATTCTGATGCAACAAGAACGGTGTCATCACAATGAGTACTCTTTCAAGGCTTCAACCGTTCGTCTGACCGAGAATTCGTCTCGATTTTTGGATTCCCCGTGTTAAAAAACTACAAAATACGCGGATTCGTCAATTTTAAAATCTTGATCATTATTACCAAAAATCGCTCAACAGGTGGGATAGTTTTTGGATAAATTATGTCGAAGTCTTTCGATTTGCATAGCCGCGTATGTTGTCTATTTCACTGAGGGGCCGCCAGCACCCCTTAGATTTGCCAAAAGAGAGACGTTTTGAATCATCTCTGATTTTATAGGATGGGGGGTTTTACTCGTGGTAGTGAAGGGGAGGGGAGGAAGTGGCCGTATGATTTTATTGGGTTTTAGGTGTCCAAAATTTATCAGTTCTAGCCGTGGTACATGAGGAGTCATGTCGTTGTCATGGGTTGAATTCACTTTGAGACGTGGACAATAATTTTTGCCAGAAAGTTACTCCATGACAAATATTTGTTCAATGTTGTTTTTTCCCCCACTTTTCTGGTGTCTGATTCTCTTATTTTCAATATTTAGTTTTTCGAAAACTCGGAGCCATTTTACCACAAAAGCTGTCTGGTGTTTGTAGATACGGTGGCAGGCATGCAGGATAGTGTGCACGAGCATGAGCACCTCCTTAAAGCGACTCTGGATCCGCGCCTGCGCGGTTTCTGAACGCACACCACCGGGAACGCCCAAACAAAACCGAGTGTGCTGTACAACAGCTCGACACTGAAGCTGAAGTGGGGAACAGTGCGGGTATTCGAACCCAGGCCCACTTGGTTGTGTGAAGCACGTTTCGTATCCACTACTCCATCGTGGCGTCAATCGGCCTAGCTGTCTATCGTCTTCGTTTTTTCTCCCTCCATGACGTACGTCGGCAGTTCCCTCATGATTTTCACTCTTTCTCCGTTCCTGGCGGTTGCTTTGTCCGCGTCTCCAGCTCTTCATACCCCAACGCGAATAGTTATAAGAACAGCACCTCTTATGACCTCTGGAACCGAGGTGCCTCGGCTGCCTCTGGAACGGTACAACAGGCAGAGGACGCCCAGAGAGTGGTTCTCCTGTGACTGAGATAGCAATTTCCTATTTTCCCCCTAACAAGGCTCTCAGATCGGACTTGCGCCTCATACTGGAAGAATGACAGTGCTGTACAAATCGGCAAGCGCCATTCACTAGCGTGTGACCCACCTACTGATCGTCAATAGAAAGAATGAATCTGCCTGGGCAAAGCAAGTAGTTTTTTCTGGAATCATTCGACTCCCAATGGATGGAAGAAGAGGGAGACAAAAGAATGTTTTCAGCTGAGCACTGTTTTGAGCCTTCCCAACCTTCCTCGCCTTGCCGCCTTCACGCTCATTATTTTGGTTACCGAAGAGTACGTTATCGTGACCCTGTTCAATGACACAACCTTCTTTGATGCTTTCCGCCGCTCCAAAACTGAGCTTTTTGACACTCGCTATCGTCCCCCAAACTGATCGTTTTAATCTTTTTCTTCGTAAAAACATCATCCTAAAACTTCTCTGTGTATAATGCCAGTGTCTAAAGCGCCCCATACACTATGCGATTGCCTGCAGGCCGTCGCCTCAAGAGGCAACTGTCCGGCCAAAATCGACGGGTATCATCAGGTGGACTGCAGTCCATGGCCTTCAGATTAACTGAAAATGTGTGGGTAACCCCGATCGACGGCCTCACGATTGCCTTCAGTTAAACTGACAGTGTATGGGGCGCTTAAGTGAGATAATTTCAGATTCCTGGCATTGAACTCTTTGTTCCAGTCAAAGATTTATCCAAGCCATAAAATCTGACAATTTGAATTCCTGAAATCTGAACCGTTGTCATCTGTCCAAGAAAGATTTATTTCCCACCAGTAGGAAACAGTGCAAGTCGGCCTTGGAAGGACCACTATTAAGCTATGACCGCCATCAATTTCCCCTCGAACCCAACTTATTGACTAAAAACGTGTAGTTTGTTTCGATTGCCGACAATGCATCATTGAAACTATTTATTAAGGCCCGTTCACAAGCTCTATGTTTGCGTTGTGTGGACTCTGTGCAACCAAACAAATTTATTCCCTCGAAAAATGAAGCATTTTGATAGGTTGCATAGAAACCACACAACACAAACATAGAGCTTGTGAACGGGCCTTTATCATCATTATTTATTATAATGCATCATTGAAATTACACTGAAAGAAATCATTGGTTTGTGTTACAAAATTCCTTAATTCACTACAAGAAATTCTTGTTGATAAAGGGACAGCAAGAATTTATTTTACTCTTACAAAACAATTATGGTTAAATGTTCTTGTTCAGTTTACCGTATTTTACCGATTTGGTTACAATAAAAGTTCTGTAATTCTTTCCCATTCATCACGCATTGTTTCCCGTTTGGTTCTATTGCCGGAACTGCTCGTTGTGGTGTTGTTAACCAGATAATTCGGTATTAAAACCAATATTTCTTGTATTTAATACAAAGTTGATTAGAAATGCCAACTGTACACGAGGGTTACTATAAACATTCTTCTGGTTTCAATTACAAGAATTTCTCGTACAGTTATTACAGAAATCGCGGTTACATTTATAACCCAAGTAACACAAGAGCTCCGGTAAGCGAAGATCGTGTAGGTTTGAGCTTCCTTAAAATTTGTGTAGAGCTTCAGTGCAGAAGAAGTATACTACCGAAGCTGGAACTTCTTTAATGACTTGTGTAAAGCATTATGGAAGTTATACTGACAGGTGTAACAGCGGGACATGATTTCAATTTCCATTGAGCTTCGGAAAGGCTTCACCATTCATATTTGAACTTCTGTTGCTCTTCCCTCAGTCAATGTAACCGAAGCAGTGGGAAGAAATTAGGTTAGTTCCAGGACTACTTTTAAAGAAGTCTTATGGAAGTGGGCATCCATTAGACTTCTTTTAGATTGCTTGCAGCAAGCTTTACCCAAGTTTCACAAGAACTCCGGTATAAGCGAAGATCGTGTAGGTTCGAGCTTCCTTAAAATTTGTGTAGAGCTTCAGTGCAGAAGAAGTATACTACCGAAACTGGAACTTCTTTAATGACATCTGTAAAACATTATGGAAGTTATACCGACAGGTGTTACAGCGGAACATGATTTCAATTTCCAATGAGCTTCGGAAAGGCTTCACCATTCATATTTGAACTTCTGTTGCTCTTCCCTTAGTCAATGTAACCGAAGCCGTGGGAAGAAATTAGGTTAGTTCCAGGACTATTTTTAAAGAAGTCTTATGGAAGTGGACATCCATTGGACTTCTTTTAAACTGCTTACAACAAGCTTTATCTTGCTTCATAAAGCCTCTGTAGCATACGCTATAAAAGCTTCTCTTCGACTCACCTGATTACCAAATCATTTTTCACTTTTGTCTGTGCTGTGACGTGGTAGTGTGGCGCACGGAACGACGCACGGAAATTTGGTCCAGTCATCTGCTGGATTTCCGGGCTTTTTGAAAGCATTGATCTTGGCGCTCTTAGGTGGCCAAAAAAGCAATCCGTCTTTCTCCAATATTGATGGAACTGCTGTAATTTTCAACTCCCCCTTTTCAATAGTTTGGACGATCTTGAAAGAAAAGCCTGCTTCCTCTTTTTCGTCCATTTGTGCTAATCAGTTCCCGGAAAACAAGAAAATACATAATTAACATCAATTAATTGTGTTATACGCATGTTAGTACACACGGGTGTTTCAGAATAACTACAAAAAAGTAAAATGGGTTAAAATATAATTGATTTGCAATCAAAAAAGCCAAATATATCATGGTCCGAAACTCAATAGTTTCCGAGATATGATTTTTCAATCGTTATTTAGAGCAGTATCTCGCTTTTCTCAATAAAATGAGATTTTGTCGTTTCCAAACGAACTTCTGGCGCCGGATTTGCAAAGAACACATTTTTTTTTCTGTTAGGAATGACAGTTTCCGAGAGAATGAGCCATTTTTTATCACCACGACACCGGCTCAAAGCTGCGCAAACTGGAAAATGCTCAATTTTGTGATAGAAGTCAACACTAATAGCGTTTCCCATTTGCCATCTCTTCACTGGCACGTGGAGTGTATGTGACGTCATTGCACTGGCAATAAACATGTAAACACCTGGTGTGCTGTGGCTTCAAATGGAGCAGTTTTAAGCTATAGCTTCGTCATTATTTCTTCCTCCGTGCGGTTTATCTGTTATAAACCTAAAGTTAGGTTTACTTGCACCGTCTAATTTCTCGAGGCAGAAAATGTTGTACAAGCACTGTGCTAGCGCAGGTTGCCGTGGCAAATGGAGCAAAATCTCAGTTACAGTGGTGCGATTCAATTGACAAATGGAGCGCCAAAATTCTTATCAGGACAACAACAGTGTGCACCATTGTGGAATTCTCTTGCAAATGGTTAACGCTATAGGTAAATCACGATGCACAAAAACGTCATGGTGATAAAAAAGGACTCATTCTCTCGACAACTGTCATTCCTATCAGTAAAAACGTGTTATTTCGAAGGCCGCCAAAAATTCGTCCTAAAAAACGCTTGAAAATTCTTATCTAGGAAACTATTGAGTTTCGGACTATGGTGTATTTCGCCTTCTTGATTGCAAATCAGGCCTACTTTCTCCAATTCATTTTTTTTGCAGTTATTCTGAAATACCCTATTATAAGTAGGGTTGGCAGACGTCGTTGTATTTCACGGGATAGTCCCAGCTTTTGCTAATTGTCCCGCATCCTTAGACCGGTCGTCCACTGGAAGCGTTCTGAGCGACGCTACAACGAGCGTACTTCCAAAAAGGCTTAAATTGATTTCACTGCAGCTAAGCATACAGTGGACGATGTCACGCGTTCAATTTGAGCCCTTGGGGTGTACGCTCGTTGTAGCGCCGCTCGAAAACGCTTCCAGTGGACGACAGACCCTTAAGGGGCCCACACACGGTCAAACATGCTTGACAAGCATGTTTGCCAACCTCGCTTGACAAGCATGTTTGCCAACCTCGCTTGACAAGCATGTTTGCCAACCTCGCTTGACAAGCATGTTTGCCAACCTCGCTTGACAAGCATGTTTGCCAACCTCGCTTGACAAGCATGTTTGCCAACCTCGCTTGACAAGCATGTTTGCCAACCTCGCTTGACAAGCATGTTTGCCAACCTCGCTTGACAAGCATGTTTGCCAACCTCGCTTGACAAGCATGTTTGCCAACCTCGCTTGACAAGCATGTTTGCCAACCTCGCTTGACAAGCATGTTTGCCAACCTCGCTTGACAAGCATGTTTGCCAACCTCGCTTGACAAGCATGTTTGCCAACCTCGCTTGACAAGCATGTTTGCCAACCTCGCTTGACAAGCATGTTTGCCAACCTCGCTTGACAAGCATGTTTGCCAACCTCGCTTGACAAGCATGTTTGCCAACCTCGCTTGACAAGCATGTTTGCCAACCTCGCTTGACAAGCATGTTTGCCAACCTCGCTTGACAAGCATGTTTGCCAACCTCGCTTGACAAGCATGTTTGCCAACCTCGCTTGACAAGCATGTTTGCCAACCTCGCTTGACAAGCATGTTTGCCAACCTCGCTTGACAAGCATGTTTGCCAACCTCGCTTGACAAGCATGTTTGCCAACCTCGCTTGACAAGCATGTTTGCCAACCTCGCTTGACAAGCATGTTTGCCAACCTCGCTTGACAAGCATGTTTGCCAACCTCGCTTGACAAGCATGTTTGCCAACCTCGCTTGACAAGCATGTTTGCCAACCTCGCTTGACAAGCATGTTTGCCAACCTCGCTTGACAAGCATGTTTGCCAACCTCGCTTGACAAGCATGTTTGCCAACCTCGCTTGACAAGCATGTTTGCCAACCTCGCTTGACAAGCATGTTTGCCAACCTCGCTTGACAAGCATGTTTGCCAACCTCGCTTGACAAGCATGTTTGCCAACCTCGCTTGACAAGCATGTTTGCCAACCTCGCTTGACAAGCATGTTTGCCAACCTCGCTTGACAAGCATGTTTGCCAACCTCGCTTGACAAGCATGTTTGCCAACCTCGCTTGACAAGCATGTTTGCCAACCTCGCTTGACAAGCATGTTTGCCAACCTCGCTTGACAAGCATGTTTGCCAACCTCGCTTGACAAGCATGTTTGCCAACCTCGCTTGACAAGCATGTTTGCCAACCTCGCTTGACAAGCATGTTTGCCAACCTCGCTTGACAAGCATGTTTGCCAACCTCGCTTGACAAGCATGTTTGCCAACCTCGCTTGACAAGCATGTTTGCCAACCTCGCTTGACAAGCATGTTTGCCAACCTCGCTTGACAAGCATGTTTGCCAACCTCGCTTGACAAGCATGTTTGCCAACCTCGCTTGACAAGCATGTTTGCCAACCTCGCTTGACAAGCATGTTTGCCAACCTCGCTTGACAAGCATGTTTGCCAACCTCGCTTGACAAGCATGTTTGCCAACCTCGCTTGACAAGCATGTTTGCCAACCTCGCTTGACAAGCATGTTTGCCAACCTCGCTTGACAAGCATGTTTGCCAACCTCGCTTGACAAGCATGTTTGCCAACCTCGCTTGACAAGCATGTTTGCCAACCTCGCTTGACAAGCATGTTTGCCAACCTCGCTTGACAAGCATGTTTGCCAACCTCGCTTGACAAGCATGTTTGCCAACCTCGCTTGACAAGCATGTTTGCCAACCTCGCTTGACAAGCATGTTTGCCAACCTCGCTTGACAAGCATGTTTGCCAACCTCGCTTGACAAGCATGTTTGCCAACCTCGCTTGACAAGCATGTTTGCCAACCTCGCTTGACAAGCATGTTTGCCAACCTCGCTTGACAAGCATGTTTGCCAACCTCGCTTGACAAGCATGTTTGCCAACCTCGCTTGACAAGCATGTTTGCCAACCTCGCTTGACAAGCATGTTTGCCAACCTCGCTTGACAAGCATGTTTGCCAACCTCGCTTGACAAGCATGTTTGCCAACCTCGCTTGACAAGCATGTTTGCCAACCTCGCTTGACAAGCATGTTTGCCAACCTCGCTTGACAAGCATGTTTGCCAACCTCGCTTGACAAGCATGTTTGCCAACCTCGCTTGACAAGCATGTTTGCCAACCTCGCTTGACAAGCATGTTTGCCAACCTCGCTTGACAAGCATGTTTGCCAACCTCGCTTGACAAGCATGTTTGCCAACCTCGCTTGACAAGCATGTTTGCCAACCTCGCTTGACAAGCATGTTTGCCAACCTCGCTTGACAAGCATGTTTGCCAACCTCGCTTGACAAGCATGTTTGCCAACCTCGCTTGACAAGCATGTTTGCCAACCTCGCTTGACAAGCATGTTTGCCAACCTCGCTTGACAAGCATGTTTGCCAACCTCGCTTGACAAGCATGTTTGCCAACCTCGCTTGACAAGCATGTTTGCCAACCTCGCTTGACAAGCATGTTTGCCAACCTCGCTTGACAAGCATGTTTGCCAACCTCGCTTGACAAGCATGTTTGCCAACCTCGCTTGACAAGCATGTTTGCCAACCTCGCTTGACAAGCATGTTTGCCAACCTCGCTTGACAAGCATGTTTGCCAACCTCGCTTGACAAGCATGTTTGCCAACCTCGCTTGACAAGCATGTTTGCCAACCTCGCTTGACAAGCATGTTTGCCAACCTCGCTTGACAAGCATGTTTGCCAACCTCGCTTGACAAGCATGTTTGCCAACCTCGCTTGACAAGCATGTTTGCCAACCTCGCTTGACAAGCATGTTTGCCAACCTCGCTTGACAAGCATGTTTGCCAACCTCGCTTGACAAGCATGTTTGCCAACCTCGCTTGACAAGCATGTTTGCCAACCTCGCTTGACAAGCATGTTTGCCAACCTCGCTTGACAAGCATGTTTGCCAACCTCGCTTGACAAGCATGTTTGCCAACCTCGCTTGACAAGCATGTTTGCCAACCTCGCTTGACAAGCATGTTTGCCAACCTCGCTTGACAAGCATGTTTGCCAACCTCGCTTGACAAGCATGTTTGCCAACCTCGCTTGACAAGCATGTTTGCCAACCTCGCTTGACAAGCATGTTTGCCAACCTCGCTTGACAAGCATGTTTGCCAACCTCGCTTGACAAGCATGTTTGCCAACCTCGCTTGACAAGCATGTTTCCAAAATTGATACTTGGTTGCGAAAATTTGGATTATAAATTATATCCGTCTAAGACACTATCAATTTAGAATCAGAATAGATTTTTTTCTTCAAAAATAAAAAATGAATGAATGGAAATCTAACCAAGGAACTTACTATCTTCTCAAAAGGGACTTGAATAATTCAGTACATATTAAATTATTCAGGGCTTAAAAATTCATTTTCCGTAACACAGAACTCAGCAAACCAGGAGTTCCTCCAACTCGCGGTACATGAATTGAGCTTTCCAAATTACGTGCTATCATGTGTATCGTAAGTTCATCATCACTAATGTTCACGTCGAATAAGCATTGGAAAGTTCAACGTATTCCTTGGGCTCCCTCGTCACGTTTCATTCTCCCAAAAACTTTAGAACGCGCCTTCCGCTCTATTTCCACTTTTTTTTTTCCAAAACCTTCCCCCTTTCCGTCATCAAGCTACGGCACAGCACCCCTTAATTTTAGAGAGACGCATTGTCTTAACAATTCTACCCTCTCAAAGTATTTTATGTACGTCCTCTTGACAATACGCGGTCTGCTATATACGCGAGTGTAAGTAAGAATGCGTATACCTCGTTTCCACTTCTCATTCACATATAACTTCAACCTTTTCGGTTCGTGTGTGTGTGAGGAGGGGGAGGCGAAGTGAAAACACTCGAAAACGTCACCCTCTCTTTCAAAAAGACTCGCTTCTTCTCACCCCTTCATCATCACCAAGTTCATGTTCCACAACTTCCTACGTACGAAAGCCGACTTATGCCTAATTACTGCCATTCTCTTTTGAGAACGAGAGAGGAAACTTTTAAATGACGTAGTCGGAAGAAATAGAATGACGGAAAAAGGGAACGTGAAACTCTTAAAATGTGAGGAGGCCCTGATGCTCCCTCGAATACAGTTTCCTAATGTTAGACAGGACGACACCTTTATACTTGTTCCACTATCCTGGGAAACAATTAAAATAGACGCCTTTTATACTTTCACTGACACCGAATATTTCTTCAAAAATGCATGAAAAAATCTGTAGCCGTAGGAGCCTACATTGTCTGTCATTCCTCGTTGAGGTGCGTCAAAAACGAACCGGTTTCGGCTGCTCGCCATCTTCAGCGTCTGGAAGTACGTACTAAGTAAATAATGTGCCTACCTTCACTTTCCTAGCTCAAAAAAGTGTGTTATAGGTAAGTAAATAAATAACATTTCTACAAAATGAGGAACCAGGAAGAAGGGAACCCCAAACGCTATTGAATAAAGGCCAACAACAATTGAACCGTGCTAGGAGAATCGGTATAAAGGTAAAAACCTCTCTGAATACCGATTAGGGTGGGGAATTGATAGGAAAAGTTAGAATTTCCCACCCCAACAAAATAACAAAAAAAAAAGAGAGAAAAAGTACAAAGGGGAGAACAACCCTAAAGGCCTGTGGGTCTGCGTGAATAAGGGAAGGATCATTGAATAAATAAGCATTTTCTTTTGAAGCTAGAATGTTACATAAAATGGTATTTTTTAGTATAAAAAAAACAAGGACGGGTACAATGTCTTGTGGAAAAATATTGTGCATTTAAAAAAATGAAACCTGTTGCTTAGACTCCGATCATGGAACTTGTTGCTTTTATACTAGAACTAGAAACAACAACATTGTACATTGCTGAGACGTTTTACTTTTTGTCTTGATTAAATTACAAACCCCAAACTCGGACTATTTAATTAAAGCCTCCGTCCTCTTGTGGGCCCTGTTTTATCACAAAGGTGGACCTCCTTCCCTCATCTTTCCATTGCCCTTAACCCGTGTTTAATTCCTAAGCAGATCTAGTTTCCGTTACACTACACGGAAGATGATAATCTCTCAAAGCATCTAACCTCGTCTTCCCTATAGGGCACTCCTTAGGGTGAGGAAATTACTTTCGTTATGCTTGTAACAGGGTTAATTGAGACAGGAAAGGTAAGCGTATCGTGTAGCGGTTTTTTAAATGCCTCGTTTTTCGTAGAATTCCCTTTTTTCACCTGGCCATTATTAGTTTACTTTAAAATATACACTATTTGTTTAAATTGACATTTTATAATTCTGTTGAGTTTTGGAAGTTATCACTTGAGTAATCACAGGAGGTTTTATGTTCCCGATTGCTAAAGTGGAAAAAAGGAATTCTCAAGATCATTGGAGTTGATGAACTCTTCTCTCACTGCCAAGGATTTCCAGGCGGAGTCGTAATGTATAATTCTCGTTCGGGCTAATTTCGCGAATCTCGAGATCATAATAATCCTTATTCTTGTAGTGTTCTGACGTGCAATTACAATTTGTATCACTCTGACGAGCGCACCTGTACCTTCCAGGAGAATAACATCTGCGTTAAACCGAAATGTCTAGTTGACCTTGAAGCTTCAGACCTCCGCCGATGCGGCTAAAGTAGACAATTTTCATTGTTTCATCTTCTTTCTATTTTCAAATTGATAAATATCAGAGATCCCTTGTGGGTCGTGACACAATACGCATCACCAACATTTGTTATTTCTTAATTAATGTTTTATAGACTTCCAGTTTGCGATAGTCAAACATGACTGGCGCCAAACCGTTTTTAAAATGACACCGGTTGCAATAAATTTACATCTGTAGCCGGAGTGGTGGCGATCTGATGGTAAACAATTAACGTAAGAGCACAAATATTGCAGGTGGGAGAGAATCTTGCGGAGTATTCACAGTACTCTCAACACAGGCTAGAACGCGATGATTCTCGTTGTATACCTATATGTTCAGGGTGCGGCAGCATAACTTCCTTTTTTCAAAAATCAATGAAAACTATTGTATGCATCAGAAAATATTTTTTTTTTTATAATGTAGGTACATGTCTAAAGTTTTTATTTACATTGTTTTGAAAATCAAATCTGTTAGGTGGCGTCCCCCATTCTCCAAACATTGCGTAAACCGATTTCTGGCATTTGTCATGGCGATTTGAAATGGCCGGCACGCTCTCCCGAATTGTGCCCTTTTGATTTTTTTCTATGGGTTTTTTTGAAATCCCGTGTTTATGTGAACCGTCCAAGAACCTTACAAGACTTGAAGACCAACATCCAAGAAGAAATTGCCAACATAACCTGCTATGCTAACAAGAGTCATGACTGTTAGGTGGCGTCCCCCATTCTCCAACATCGCGTAAGCCGATTTCTGGCGTTTGTCATGACTCTTGTTAGCTTAGCAGGTTATGTTGGCAATTTCTTCTTGGATGTTGGTCTTCAAGTCTTGTAAGGTTCTTGGACGGTTCACATAAACACGGGATTTCAAAAAAACCCATAGAAAAAAATCAAAAGGGCACAATTCGGGAGAGCGTGCCGGCCATTTCAAATCGCCATGACAAATGCCAGAAATCGGTTTACGCAATGTTTGGAGAATGGGGGACGCCACCTAACAGATTTGATTTTCAAAACAATGTAAATAAAAACTTTAGACATGTACCTACATTATAAAAAAAAAAAAATATTTTCTGATGCATACAATAGTTTTCATTGAGTTTTGAAAAAAGGAAGTTATGCTGCCGCACCCTGTATAACAAATATTATTACAACATGAATTAACAAAGAAATGTTGCAAGTATGTTATGCTTATTGTTCCATTAATCTTATTCGTGTGGTCAGTCTTGTCGTGGATCTATCTTCAGATGATAACACTGCCAAGTTTTCTAGTTTGAAACAGCTCCTCTGCCCCCCCCCCCACATCTAGCTAACTTGAAAATAGGCTGGAACAAAAAAGAAAATATTCTAGAAAAGAAGGAACTGCCTTGTATTTTTTAATTTTTTACTGTCCAAACATCACCCTCTTGCTTCTGCGTTTATTTATTCATTCATCATTCCTTGGCACGAAATTCCAAAAGGTGGTAGACCAAAAAATATCCAGTGGGTCTGCACCTATTATTAAAAACCACGGACAGTTGGCACATTATAGCAGCGGCAGTGGGTCTACTTGTAATGCGGGGACGCTAGCAACAAAAAAAATAACCAATTGCATCCAATTTGTCACGATATTCATAAATTCTTCTTGGGAGATTTACCTACCATATTCGTTTTAATTTGTTTCAGGTAATTAGAGCTTGATACGTGGTTCTCTGCACGCAGGGTCCTTGAAGTTATAGCACGTAAGTGTTGAACCAATCCTTTTAATCGAGCTATTCCTATTATATTTCAGTGATCAGATTTTCTCTATCCTCGTTGTAAAATTCCTAGTACGTTCTCGCACTATATACCGTCGTCCAACTTCAGAGTTTAGTAACTGATGGCTTCTCGCGCTAGTGAGAGAATGAATAAATTCCTGCACTAATGCAGGAATGAAATCAGATGCTATGGCAACTCATTAAACATTAAGGACCTTATTCATAGTCGACACTTGAGACGAGTATTTCCTTAAATTTCAGCTTTTAGGGCCGTATTCATAGACGTCACTCAAGCTGAGTATTTGCTTAAGTAGCTTCAAATCGGTCGTTCTAATAAGTGAATTCATAGTCCGTATTCATAGTCGTCACTTGAGTAAAGTTTTTACTTATTTCGATTCAAAACAGATGACTCACTTATTAGAACGACCGATTTGAAGCTACTTAAGCAAATACTCAGCTTGAGTGACGTCTATGAATTCGGCCCTTAATCGGTCGTTCTGAATTGTGAATCACCTGTTTTTATTTAAAATAAGCAAATAATCAGCTTCAGTGATGCATTGGCGGAGCGGACATCTCTATGAGGGCCCAGAATCGCTAAATGAGCAAGGAATATAATTTTTCCGTTCCGTTAAATGGCTTTTTCTAAATATCAGACACGAACGTGTCTCTATAAGAACCGTATCAATTTGCTTTTTCTCAATTTTAGCTTCGAATTAGCGCTTTTTCTCATTTTTCCCGCAAGTGAGCCCTTTTTATCAATTTTCGAAAATAGTATATTTCGGTCCAAGGGCGGTATAATGCTCAAGGGGACAGGCTGTCGTGGGAGACAGGAAGTGCCCGAGGTGAAGCCGAGGGCAGTTGTCGCCACAGATCGTAATGAAGAATACCGCCCGAGTGTTGTACGCTATTTTTTGTACAGCCGAAATTCATAATGATTAATTATAATAATAAACATGAAAACCAATCTTCAAAGCCGCCTCGTTCAGAAGCTTTGTGCTATGAATCTGAGGAGTCTATATGCAAACAATCAAATTAATTCCTTCTAAAAATGAAGCAATTTGATAGGTAGCACGGACACCATAGACGCATAGCGTATGATGATGGATTTTGATAGCCATAATATGCTATCTGATACGAGACGTGTAATGAGGTTCCAGCCCATTGGCTGGCCTCACATATGAATTATACACATTGGGTTCTTAAAGGAACTCACTCTTAAAGATAGGCTCACTATGTTTCATGTTAGACTGACTAGATATGGTATATGCTTAATAAACTGAAGTGAACTGAAGAGCCCCACGAGAGATGCGATTTAATTTTTAGCCGCGAATTAGGGATTTATTTATCTTTTTGCTATAAAGTAGCATATTATCGCCGACAATTTTAGCGCTATTTCAAAACTTTTTGCTACGTGCTTACCCTAATGATTAGCACATTAGCTTGCTCTTCTCACTTTTAGCTGCCTATTATGGACCTACAGACATATGTGGTTAGGTATCTCGAATTGGTGTATTTTTCTTAATTGTAGCGGCTAATGAACGCTTGTTCTCAATATTAGCCGCAAGTCAACGCTTAAAAACATATGTATTGGGTTTAATTACCCCACGTATTTCTGTTTTCCAGATAGCCGGCCAGCCTAGCCTTGGTGGCCTAAGTTTTGTTTTGTTCAAAGAGGCGATGTTGGTTTTGAATGAGCCAACACCGCGAAATTACCCTCCGAATGAGACAAACTGGGAAAATTTTGTTTGTGAAAGGAACCAGACGCGTTAAATTGCTATTAAAATGAACCAAAACGGTGGAAATTTCATCGTTGGAAAACAAATAATGAAATCCCGTGAAGTTGGATTTTTCCTGCCACTTCATACTTTCTGGAGCTTCAAAATAGTGATCAAGAGATCAAACTGTTGCATATTAAAGAAATAAAATCCATTTCTGTATGAGTACTTATGAACAATGTACGAATGAACGAGGAAGAATTGATTGCGAATTGCGATGAGAGGAACTAGGGGGGACTTGTACTCTTTCCGGTCTTGTGAAGAGGGGGTCGACGAGCGTTTTCGATGACCAAGAGTGCCACTAGCACGTTATCACTAAGAACTCATCTCATTCTTCATGATTTATGAGCGACCCTCCTTCGAAAGTGTGCTCCGGAGTGTGAGAGCGTCGCTATCTGTGTAATTTAGAATGGTAGGGGCTGAAAGCTGGTTATTACAGTTGAGAAAAAAGTTTCGATAGTTCCTTATTTTATCTTTTTAAAGGGCTAAGTAGAGCGGACTAATAACATTCGTTATTGAGAATATTAACGATCCATTTTAAAACAACGCTGAACCCAGTAAGTGCAGCTAATTAGCGTCAGAATATCAGACTTGTTAACTGTTTAGTCTTTGAACCTTTTTTTTATTGTATGAAAGTTGATCTGGAGACGTCAGACCAAATGTTATGCGGTTAAAAGGGCTCTGACAAAAAATAGAAGATGCTCATGAAACCTTTTTTTATTAAGGTCTAAAATCGTATTATGTACAATACATATTTTTTTAATTACTTCGTTGTTTTGTCCTAGTTAAATGTGTGCCCTGGATAGAAATGAGTTTTTACACTCTACCCTATTTTTCGGAGGAGAGATAAAAATGTAAAATGAGATAGCACTGGTGAGTTCGATACTAAAGCGACTTTCCATTAACTCACAGCGCTTGAGTTGTCGATAGCAGCAGCAAGCGTCGTTTACGACTTTTCCTCCACCTGAAGTTAAGAAGAAGACACAGACTGGATCTAAAGAAACGGGAGGGGACCCTATCTCACTGAATTTAACACTTTTTACGGAGCATTAATTTTATTGTTCGGAAAGTTCAAACCGACTTTCTGAGGTTTATTCTGATAGTTAAAATTTTCTCTGAATACACAAGATATCTGTTGGTTGGCTGAAAAGAATTGTAGAGAGAAAATCATTAAGAGCTTGCGTAATAAAGGATAATGCTGCGAAAATGGTTAAACATATCCTAATTGCTATACCCAGACCCCTTTTCCCTCATAATTACTTCTCGCGGTGTAATGAAAATGGCACACTGTCAGTCCTTACCAAGAAGCCTTCCTTGGCCCTCCCCCCCATACATTGTGTGCTTCTTGAGGCTTTCTTTTGGTCACTGTTCCAACCAAGTCACGTCTACGTTTCCTTTTCGATGATTGGTTTGAGTGTTTATGTCGATCACGTCGTCACCCTTCCTCCAACCCGTGACCCGGCGTACCCACCTCAATCTCTACTTCTCCAGTCAAGCAAAAGAATCACGGGTTGGTGGGGGGAAAAAAGTAGAAGGAGAGATATTATTGGTGGGATGACTAAAGGTGAAAAGCGTAGATTGAACCTGATTGTCTTATGCCTGACATAGTCTTTACAGAACTTGTGTTTCACCTTTTTAATTTAGTCTTACCCCCTCCCGTACATTTAAATATTTAAATCAGCACGGGGAGTGAGTGCACATGATTGGTCTTTCATTCCGCTTTAAGCCTCATTAATACTATTAGACGCGGTCCAGAGTTTTCTTTAGATCCAGCTCGTGCCGGAGGACAAAGCAACATCTCCAACTCTATCAGGACGCGTGACTCGGCACGCGAACAGCAAGGGACAAAAAAAAATGAAGCTCTGATGAACTATGGATTTTTAGTTGGTCTGACTTGTCAGTTCATCTTCATTTGTAAACGAATGTACCTACCTACGCGAGGAAAATAAAGTAAAAATCAGCATTGCTGTGGAACTTTGTGAAATGTTGAGGGAGGAATCGTTTATAAATGAAACCGACCAATCTGATATTTCCCCTTTGCTAACCGGTGGGAATAGACTGTAGGGAAGGCAATTCCCTTGTTAATCGACGGATTCATGCAAATTTATTTAACCGTGTTTTAATGTGGCAAACTTTCGAATGTAGGTAGGTACATTTTTATTTGAAAACGTAGAATTTTGTTTGCTACAAAAGAAAAAAGTTGTACTATTCTGACGTATTGCTGTGCCCCCTGCCTACTCACTGTCCTGCTATATTCTCTTAATATTGTTTTTTTTTCCCCTGCATCGGAGGCTATAACCATCGCATCGGGCTTATTCATTCGTGCCTTACCAGGTTCCCAACCCACCTCCGCCTCGAAAAACGACCCAAGAGAAGGATAAAATTGTTCACGTTTTGCTTCAATACACCCTGCCTCCCCTTCTTCATGCATTCTTGGCCATTATAAGGGTGAAAATGAGCGAGGCTCGAATAAAGAAGGACGTCATCAGTAACTGCAACAGGCTATACATGCACGCTCCCCGCGCCGGACCCCTTCGTCATTAAAAAAAAAGATAAAGAAAAATATTGGATATTTTCCTGGCGGAGGGCCAGTTATATGCGCTCCATTTATTCGATTTGACAGATTATCAAAGAAAGAAATAGGGAATTTTAGTCGTTTTCTTGAACAATACCACTATGCCCAGCCTTCCCATCATACATCGAGGGCGACCAGCGTGGCCCTAGCGCTTCCCTAAATCTCGCGTCTGCCCACCTCCTCTAACTATAACTACATTTAGTAAGAGAAGGCTCTGCACCTGGGGGAGGCACTGTTCGGTGTCATGGTGGACCCTGGAACTAATTGATCTTCACCACGCTAGTGAAATCCCTGGGGGTGTGGCTCTCCCAAACACTATGCTATCCAGTCCTCAGTTGAACGCGTTACTTCCATAGCTGCAGCAATCGGGCAGAAACTCCACAGGCTATACATGCGGGGTCCTAGTCACCGCAGACGTCTACCTACTGTTCTACCATTTTCTTGTCTATCCTTAAGCCCGGTTTCCACTTGAACCTTTTTGCCGTTCCGTACCAGCGTTCCATACCAGTTTGGTATGGAACGACTTGAAAATGACATGCCGTATCATTGCAGCGTTGCGTTCCTTATACCCGTATCATTTGAAGGAACGGGTGGGATACGCGTTCCTTCTTCCTTCAGTTTCACGTTCTCGCGGCGAACCACGTTTCCACTGGACTATGCGCGTTCCATTCCTTTCCTTTGATGGTTCGGGCAAAAACCGACTCTATAGCGGGTCGACCCGTTCCATTCTTTTTCCCCCTCAAAAGATCGGCGCGTATCAGTTTAAAGCCCAGTTTAAAGGTCTAGAGTGGTATGGAACGGGTTAAAAAGATACAAGTGGAAACCGGGCTTTAGTTACGTACAGTGCCTCTATGTAGTGATATAACCGCGATCGCTAATATGGGTCAGAACTCTGCAGCGGGACTTTCTCGTAAGTCTACAGTCCACACACGCCACGACGCCATACCTGGAGTTGAAAAAAAAACAAAAACTGCGGCATAAAGCCGGCCGATCTGGCACTGGATGGAGCCATATTGAAGCACCATGATCTGACGACCTAACGTCATAATCACGACCTCTCTCCAAGCTACTGGAGACCCATCGTCCGGCTTCAGGACCCTCAAACCCTTGCAGAACCCCCATCTTATGGCGTAGATATTGTGGGATTTTTTTTGTACATATATAATCACGAAGAGAAATTGTCTTCCCACACGTCTTTTTTATTATTCCTAACTTTTGTTTTTGATTTGGGGAATTTTTGGGGATTTGTTTTTGTCTGTGGCACACACGCACTGTGCTCTACACGAAAAAAATTTTTTAGAGGTTTTTGGCAAGAATTCGTTTTCCCCGAAGATGGTTTCCTTGTAGACCGAAAACCGGTTAGGAATAATAAAAAAGACGTGGGGGAAGACAATATCTCTTCGTGATTATGTACCCCTTGCAGAACCAGTATAGTCAAATATGGCCTACAAAGAACATGGCAACAGCACTGGGACATGGACACTACAGCTCGTCGCGTCGCACCCACAGCCTTCTACGGGCTGGAGGGTTGCGATCCTCCTTTCACGGCCCCCTTGTGCTTTCCACGTCCGGCTACATTACTTCCGGAGACGTGCCTCCCCCCCCCCTCCCACGGAACTCTTCGACGCACGCCTCGTACGGTGATGTCCGTACAGCCACTTGTCATCAACCGTGGTTTCACTATTTCCGCAACAGCAACAGCACTCTGCGGCTTGCAAGCTTCGCCTCTAATGTTTCATATATTGTAATCGTGATTTCGCGTCAGAAACCTGTACCTACTTGTTATAGGTATTAGTGGGTAATTCTGTTGTTATCTACTATTACAAATTACTTATACACCTTCTCGTCTACTCACTTTTACTTCCATGTTCCTTTCGGGAACGGAAATATGATGTTCGTGAAAAAAATCGAGTCCGAGCTGACATCACATTCATCATGTATTTTTAACGGTTATTTATTCTTGTCAGAATCAGAATTTTCGCCGATATAGGATAATTTATATCCTGTAACTGAAAATTATTCCCCAGAAAAGGTAATTTTGACTCATTTTCCTTTCTAACACTTCCCATCACGGCCTCACTACTTACAATTAGTTGATGGCTGAACATTTTACCCACAAACTCAACTTTTCAATAACAAAATAATTTGCTTTTAGGTACCTTAAGAATCAGAGCTTGTATCCCCCCCCCCCGCTAATTTGCGTTTAACCGTCAATCAGGACTATTTCCCCACATTGTAATTCCCAGTTCTGGTTACAGGAGAAATTCGAGGGTCGAGAAGTTTAGTATCGAGCCACTTAATACTTATTCTCCTAAAAATCAAATCGTCAATTATGCCATTTCAATTATTACCCAACGCAATAACGGACGTTTCGCTGTGGTCCGCATCAAATTGTTCGCGCAGATTTTGGCTTATAAGACTGTTTCTGAATTTTCAGTTCAAAGATCGTCACACATATGCGGCAGATGTGAGCCACATTTTTTTAATTTTTTCCCTTATTGGCTCTCCCCCAGGAGATTTAATCTCTTGTTTATTTAATGTACACTGTCTCTACGACATCCACATGTGACCAAGAGCCCTTTCGATGCCGTGCCTTCAACCCTTCTAGAAGGAGGGTGACCGCCGAAAAATCTCGGTCCCTCTCCCTTCTATCCCTTAATAGCTTATTCTAAAACTGAAGGGGAACACTATGGTAGGGCTTCCACCATCCCCACCCCCATATCTACCAGTATTCCCGATCGATTATCAAATTTTCAAGAAGGGTTAATTGGTAGGAACGAGATGTTTGGTAAGAGCTGAGGCGAAATATGGAGGGTTTACTTCAGGGAAAAGACCGTAGGTCCGTTTTATCCAACGAGTGTAAACAGTTAGTATAACGACTGTTTGCTCTATGCGGAGTGTTCATCCCACTCTTGGTAAATAGTACTCCATTGCACCGTCTTGCTTCATCATAAGCGCACACAATTCCTCAATTTCCCCAAGAAGACTAACCTCTCTATACTCTTGTTAAGACTCGCTTGTTTCTTCCACTCACTCGGTGGTTCTCTCACTCCTCTACCCTATGCATGATAGAGTCCAATTAGTTGATTTTTCTATTATTTAATGGGGTTTTTCTGCCGATTGAAAACATTAGAGAAACCCATTGAAGTCAAGAGGATGTGAAAGTATCCTGAACATGAAAACTTTTTTTTTTTTTTTTTGTATCGTGGGACAGAGGACTTAAAGCTCTGAGTCTACTGAAGGGTGGGCCTCCCTTTCGCCTTTTCGGTCTTCCTGCATTTCCTCAAGGGGTTTTTGTACAAAACAAACCATCCAGAAAAAATCACTTCAAGCTTTTTGGACGTACGTGTATATAAATAGACTTTGACACGCCATATATGGAAATACTATAAATCTGAAAAGGAATGAGTGGCTAAGGCACCTAAAAACCGTGTAGTGGGAGTACCAGAATAAACGTAAACTTTGTTTTTTTCGTGTTTTTAACCCTCCATAAGAAAATGTGGAGGGGAACGATTGTGCCGTGGATAGTTTTCACTCTAAACTTGAAAGCAACACCCCGCGTTAGAAGCGTTATCGAAACGTGAATGAAGTTGTGTGGTCGTTGGTTTGGGGGGGGGGGGCTGGAGACGGCACGGTCGAATAAACATTTTGATATATCAACTGGATGTAACATTCAAATGTATTTTGCTTTGTCTATTGTGCGTCAAGTAGACTGTGAGGGTATATGTATACTAGTGAAGTTGCAACTAATAAACAAGATTATTTGATAGTAAGAAAAAAACATGCACCTGAATTTATATCCAATTAATCAAAAATTGCCAGCCCTAAAGAAGTAAAGTAGAGAGGGTGACTTCCAACATCAAAATTACAAGTGCTCTCCAATTCCAGCGGCTTTTCACTACAATAGGGCACAATAGGGGCACAATGAGAAAGAGCAAAAGTCAAGTGGCTAGAGATAATGGTGTTCGAGGGGTAAGAGGAAAGACAGTCGAAAATTGACGAAAAGTTGAATGGCTGGTTGAGAAAAAAAAAAAAAACCTGGTCTAACGAGATTGGTAATTAACTTGATTGTTAGACTGATTTCTGGCTGGAATCCTGATGTCCCTCTCTATCTCCTCACCAACACGAACTTTAAGGTTTATTTGATCGTGTTTATCTTCTTTAAAGGAGCCTCCAATTTATTGAAGAATATTTTAATATTTTATGAGTTCTGCTACGAAATAAGAAGGGAAAACTTTTCAAGCAACCTCTTTTTCCTCCAAGTTTAAGCGATTTAATTAACATAGCTCAATATATGAGCAACTGCAAAACTTGAGTGAACTTGGAGGGATGAGAAGGAAAGTAATTATTTCATTCCTGTCCTTCCCCCTTACGTTTTCTAGAAAAAAAATTCTTGATAGATAAGGAAACGTATCTAATATTCATCCCTATAAGTCTCCACCCTTCAACATCTGAGCCTCCCCTATTGCTCGAAGTTGTGGAAAAAACAAAAAAACAAAACAGAAACAAAAAAACTACTCGCACGCACACAAAGCCCCGAGGGTCTTGGATACCTTGTGAATTGTAAACGTATAGAATCGTTTTGGTGAATCCGCCTTTGTCAGAGATATCCAACAAATAAATTGCTTGTTACTTTTCCCAAACCTTGAGGCTTTCCTCTTTTCAGTCTTTTTTGCTCGCTCCTCACGCCCAAAGCCATTTTCCGTACCTATAGCTAATGCCTGTAGACTTCAGGTTTTATATTTTGCGTGTTAAAAAATCAACGCGTGTACTATAAGGGGGAGGATTTACAAGAGGTGAAGGCGGTCAAATATTAACAGACTGGAAAGATAACCGCGTTAAAATCGTGGTGTTGGCCGCGTGGGGGGGGGGGGTACAGAAGTTTTCTCTTCCCCCTATATGCCTTCTCCTTGGTCTTCATCTCTTTTTCTGGGAAGGATAGCGGAAAGATTAAAAGGAATAGGGGAAACCTCTGTGTCAGTGAGAGGGAGGAAGAAGAGCCAAGATAGTCCCCCTCTCTACCAGGCGCCTGCTTTTTAAAGTCTAGGTGGCAAAAGAAGGATAGAGGGGAAAAAGAGTTTTAAGGGATGATGATGAAGTTGGAAGATAAAGTAAAATATATGACGCCTTGCGGAGCGCAGAACCTCTCCTGTTTTTTTCTTCTTCGTCAAGCGACTTTTTTATATTTTTCTTGCGTTATTATTATTACCGTTGAAGTTGAAGGGAGCCCACCCCTTAGGAAGTAAGTGGTAAGAAAGAGATCATTTAGATCTTTTCTGCCTCCTTTTACTCTTGAAAATTGACTAATGGGCTGAACGAAAAGAAAGAAATTCTCAGTGGATAGAACCAAGATACAACAAAGAAAAACCTTTCTCCGAAAAAGTGCCGTCAGCTCCACTGATACCTCCATTTTGCTTGAGAAAATACTATCCTATATTATTTTTCAACGTCGAGCTCCTTCGAATATTTCCCGAATTGATATTATTTTTGGATTTCATAAGCTGATTTTTTTTCGATTTGGAAAAACGGGGTGTTTAAGATTAGAGTCGCCAGGCGTCCTCGGTCTTTGACTATCTTCCTCTTTAGAATTCTGTCCGTGTAAATTTTCCTCCTTAATCAATATAATATTGCCTGTTCTCCCTACAATTGAGGCGGCGGGGGAAACGATGTTTTTAAATTTAATAACAAGAGCCCGAAAGGACCGTATTGCCAAAATAAAGACAGATGGAGAGAAATATTAAGCCAAAAGAATACTCGGTGTTGAAGAATGACACATCCAGATCCAGATACACAAACGCCTTGCATGATCTATACATTACAAGTGCTTTTGTGTCATTTGGGTCACTCATTTGGAAACCGGATTGATGGTTTTGTTAAAACAGAAAGGGAAACTTTGAAAAGTTACCCATGATGCCAAAATGATTAGAATGAGGAGGGCTCACTTATGACGTCCACGCCTCTGGAGTATTCCGCCTGTTTAAAACAAATTGACAGATTGAGAATGCAGTTGGCGTTCTGTTTCATTTTTATAAATATAATCAGAATACCCCAGAGACTTCATTGTGAGCCCACCTTATTCTGATCACCTTGCTACGATGCATTACTGTATCACGGTTGTTTGATGCAGGAAGGTGTTGGGTTAGCATTTCGTATTTTGGGTGAGGGCAGAAGTTGCCGGCACGAGACGCTATAGTATCTCGTATAGTATCGTACGCTATTTTTTCTACAGTCGTTAATTTTTATCATTTCCGAAAATTATAACTGCACATACCACCAAACCTCTAGCTCTGGCCCTCCACACACGGGTCGTCTCGTTCTCAGCTCGAACTCAACGCGATTTACTTTTTAACATTGTTTTCAATGTAAATGAATTTGTTCCACACACGGGTCGTCTCGTTCCCGTCTCGAACTCGAAGTGATTTTTCTCGAATGTATTAAAACCGTCTTCACACGGGTCGTTTTCCTCGTCTCGAACTCGATGCGATTTCGCCTCCGCAGTGTTAGATCAATACGTATATAGTAAATAGTTTATCATAATGGTCGTTTTGCTCTCGTCTTGGACTCAAAGAGCTCTCGTCTTTCTCGTTTTTCCATGCGACGTGTTTGGTACGAGGAATCACGTGTGCTTTCGTTTTCAACGGAGCATAGAGGTAAATTTTTATTTCTGCGGAATACAAAAATAGGAAACGACAGAATAGTGGCAAAATTCAGCCCAACTTCAAAAGAGGCTCAAAAAATTTATTTTGATGTATTATTAGAGGATTCGAAGAATCTGCAACGATACGGGGTGGCCAACATCTTCTTAAGAGAGGCTAGACGTTGGCCATCTCATCCCTTTGTGGGGTGTACCTCACCGGGGTAGTTTTGTGTGTTGAATCGATAAAAAATAATCCCAAGTCCGAGGGATGATCACTTCTCGAGTTATGGCATAATTTGTAGGGAATTTGCAAAGTTTTTTCTCTCCTATATCAGTTTTTCAGAGTACATTTCTTTTACGTACCCCGTAAAAAACCCCCACCGTATGAAAAATACGGGTCATTTGATCGTGACTGGCACCTGCGCAGGACGTTTTTTAATGATCTAGGATATGACACTTCTGAGATCGACAGACATTTTCCGTTTGGAGGCAAACACACCTTTGGGCTGCTTGAAAACGGCTGGCAAGTGTAAAAATTGGTTCTTCGCAAACAATAAACTAGAAAACCACCATCGCCTTCTAATTTCGAATGAAGCCTTGGCTGCTTACTAAGCCTCGAAATTTCACATTTTTTAAAGATCGCTCATGGCGCTATCTACCATGAAAATGGATTGCGTTGTTGGTTTCGTAACGTATTGGTCGTGGGAAACGAATTTTTACTCTTGTCAGTCGTTTTCAAATCAACCAAAGGCGTGTTTGCCAACAGCTAGCTCTGCTCTGAGCCCCTGTCCCACTGAAAATTTCTGGTGATCTCAGAAGTGTTTATCTCCTAGGCCAGAAAAACGTCTTGTGCAGGTGCAGGATCAAATAACCTGGATTTTTCATACTAGACTATTGGGCTCCTTGGATGGATTCAAATTAAAAATAAAACATAAACTAGTTTACGCTTAAGGAAAGGTTGTGCACAATATAATATGACCCAACACAGTTGTTCTCAACAGAATCGTTCGATTTAACGCTACTCTTCTGCCTTCTTAACGTAGATTCACAATTGATCCCGTTAAATCATTCGTATACATTTCGTGGATATTGTGGATGTGACATAATATTTAACAAGCAGGAACAGTCATCTTTCACCTTGGATTACTGGAACTTAGCGAAACGAAGCTTGAAGACTCATGAAGAATTAAAAAAAAATGTTTATTTTTCTAGACACCCTCATTTCACAGATGCGAAAATCACAAAGTTCGAGCAAGACGAGCACTTCGATTCCGCATCGAGTTCGAGCAGAAAACGAGACGACCCGTGCGTGGAGGGCTTTAACGGGAAGTGGGAAGGTACTTATATTTCGTGGAAATATTTTCACTTCATTCATCATCAAAAATTAAAAATTGAGGGTTGTAGGTGTGAGAGTATCCAATGAAGATATTGAGGATAAGAAAAGATCTCTCCCACTTATTTGTTTATTTGTGACCGCGGTTTCGACAACAACGCCATTCTCAAACGAGTCAACGAACAAAACACAACTCCAAAACTCGTTGTGTTTTGTTCGTTGACTCGTTTGAGAACGGCGTTGTTGCCGAAACCGCGGTCACAAATAAACAAATAAGTGGGAGAGATCTTTTCTTATCTTCAATATCTTCATTCATCATTTTCAAACAAATTAATTTAAAACGTGTGATCCTACTAGACAAATACATTCATAAAGCTTAAAGAACAGTGAGACACAGGCTAAAATGACTATTCTAGTGTACTGGAGTAAGAGCATTGCCAGTGGCTTTCGTGTCTAGCAATGGGTCCATTGCTCACGCTTCGATTTCATATCGCACGCTTAGGTGCCATAACCCTTGTTGCACCTTCCACGGAACATCGGTGGTTAATTCCAACGATATACTATAAACAACCTGGATTGCTCACAGTGGACTGGAGGGGCGTGGATAAATAATGACCTAAGAAAAACTTTTCTTACTAGCCCTCGCTGCTTGTCTCTCAGAAAATAAACCACATCTTTACTCCCCCGGTATGCATATAATGTATTATTATACCCTCGAAAAATGAAGCATTTCTATAGGTTGCTTAGACACCACACAACACAAACACAAAAGGCAACAAAAAAAGGTCGAAAAAATATATATGTCTCTCCACTTCGTGAACAGTTTATTCAGACCGGTTTCGATGCTTTATCGCATCCTCATCAGTGATAGTTTCTATAAATAAGACCAACCATTTTTACCAACATCCCCTAATGAATTAATATTAATAATATCTAAAACGCTGCGAATTATCGAACAATGCCTTATTATTTCGAGTGTGGGTTTATTATTCATGGATGTAGTCAAATCCGGCTTGAAATTACTTGAAAATCGACACCCCACACCCCTATGACCCCAAATCCTTTGAAAATCCCCATTTTGGACCCGCTTTTGGCCCATAAAACCCAAGGAGGTTATTTGATCAAACGAGTTTTTTCGAGTGAGTTTTTTCGAGCAATCCTAGGGCAAGATATGGCCCGGACGGCGGACGGACTTTTTTTTTTATTGCAGATTTGGATTCTACGCACTTTGAAACGTAAAACTACAAATTTTGAGGGGGGGTCAAAAAATATTTTTTGCGACACGATTACAAAGACATTATTGAGAAATAATAAGCCAAAAGAAAACCGGTCTGAATAAACTGTTCACAAACTGGAGAGACATATATCTTTTTTCGACCTTTTGTTATTACGTAACTCCACAATATCGTCCTAAAAAATCAAAGCTTGAACACAAACACGGAGCTTGTGAACGAACCTTAAGCAAGCAAGCTCTGGGCAGTTCACAAGCTCTGTGTTTGTGTCGTGTGGTGTCTATGCAATCTATTAAAATGCTTCATTTTTCGAGGGAATGAATTTGTTTGGTTGCATAGACTCCACAGAACGCAAACATAGAGCTTGTGAAGGGGCCTTTAAACCATTGTACTCTTGAACATTCGTACTGATGATGGCTTAGTAAACCGAAAGTGCTATACAATAAAGTGAAATAAAATGATACGTGGGGAGACAAAATATTTCGTCGGCTAAGGCGTGATACCTCGTATATATGTCCAAAAAACAAACTTTACAGGAGAACAAAAAATCATTTTAAAAATCCCTATTTTTACATTAATTTCAAATTTTTGGCAATTCTTCCATAAAAAATTATATTGATTATCTTGAAAACAAAATGTATGATAATCAAGTTAGGTATCTAACGAAAAATTTGATACCAAAACCTATTTTTCGCCAAATTGTCACTTACGAGGTATCACGCCTTAGCCGACGATTTATTGAAGGATGATTTACTTTCATTAATACATCTCCGTATTTCTTTCTTTGGAAAGACGGTTTTTTTACCTTGTGAAAGTGTCAAAACTGCGCCGTCATCCCCCACTGAGCTCCAACAAAGCTGCAGGCTCAACATTGTGCAAGTGACTCTCTTTATATTTATATTTAAAATCTCGCGTCACGAGGCTAAAGGATAGCAACTCCTGACCTGAGTCAATCGATGGCTGCCATCCCCACCATAAGATGCCTATAAATCCGGGATTTCGAAGGGTGAAGTCAAAGATGGCACTCAGATTTAGTCCCTTCCGTCCTCCTATTGAATTATGCAACACCTTCAAACCGCGATTATTTTCACTATATTTCATACCCAGAGGGTCGCTGAATCATTTACTCGTTACGGCTCTAAAGTTTCGTTAGGGTGACAGTCTGAATTTGAAGTGGAGTTATGGGCAACTTCTGAAGCGATTTCAATGATTGATTTTTATTGACTAATTACGTACTCCGGAACTGTGTTTCTCTATGTACGTGCTGCTTGAATTGTCTTTTTTTAGATGATTCTTCCTCACGTCAAGCGCCTCTATCTCTTTTATTATTTTTGAGAGTTATACTGCTTCACCACTTGGCGATAATCCCCCTCACAAACAGACCACACGCAGAGGCACTCGAAAGTTACGAACTCGTCAGGATCAATTCAATATAATCACTATTCACTCTTGTTATTTATATGTATACTTAGGAGTATAGGTGCTTTTGTAACTAGATCCTCGTTGAATAAATTAGTGCGAAACAAAGGGAGGGCCCCTTTGTATTTTGAAAGAGACACCTTAACAAATGGATAAATTACTGACTACCCCCGTCTGCCAGTCGGCTTTAATTGGTTAAAATGATAAAACTCTTGTTTTTAAGCCTCTTTCAAATTGTATAGTCCCGTGTTAGTGGGGATTTCCTTTTAAATCAGATCAGGAAATAAAGTCAGGTTCAACGGAAAAGCTTTAAAACGTTCCCGCCCAACAAGACCGTCCGCGCTTTTCCCAAATTCTAAGGTTCCCGGTGGGGGCTTCTCTCTAAAAGTATAAACAAAAGCTTCAACAGAGTATTTTGACTTCCAGTTGTCCCTAATCCTTTCGTAGCGAACTCGGCTGATACTTAAAGCTTTATCCTTTCACCCTTTTACAACAACTACTAAGCCCTACTGGGGCTTTCAAGGGTTGCGTTGCGGCGGATCCGAGCGGGAGACAAGAGAAAGAAGCTTCCCAGCTGATTTGAATATAATACAAGAGTTAACAGCTTTCATTAGCGTTCGGCACCCTTTCAGCGGTTTCAGTAAATCAAAGGCGTTTTGTATTTCAATTAGCCGACTTTACGGCAAAAGAAAGTGAGAACCCTGAGAAAAAGCGATCACTTTATCTTGCCAAAAGGGTGAGCCCTCGCCAAGGATTTCCGCGGCCTTCTCCACTAATGCTTTTTAGTGGCGGAAACGAAGAGGGAGTTGAGCACGGTTTAAGGGAGAGGTGGCGATTTATATAAATTGCACCTGAATCCAACTGGATTTACCCAACGCTGTTATTTTTTATTGTTGAGAGGCTCGTGTAAGAAAATGGCAAGGTTCTACTTTCCAATCTAGTCTCATAGGAAACGTCGTGTTATTTCTGTTGAGAAGGAGCTAGGTTCACCAACTTTAGTTACAGGAAAACGCGCGGTACTTATAACTGGAGCGTATCGAAACTTTCGCTAATTGCAAGTCAAAGTGCACTTAGCTAGAAATAATTTAAATGACCTTTAGGACTCTGTGCATTGCGCATTAGTATTTGCAAACAAGGCATTGATTTATAGAGCAGTCGTGTCTGTAATTCTGTAAAATGACTGTGCATTGGTTTCCTACCGCGTCCGTTTATTAATATATGTAGATTTGCAATTACAATCATCCAGGCACTTCAGATAGTGGGTTTTCGTGAAAAATTTTCAAATAAGTAATTCGAAATTAATTATCCTATGAGAAGGGGTTGCTCGTACGTTTTGGTCGTAAAGTAGCTGACAGTGAATGAAAAAAGGGTAGAAAAATGTGAAAATAAATAAAAAGTATAATCCCTCCCCCCACCCTGTTATTTTCATGCTTGTATACATGTAAAATTGAGTTTTGAGTTGAAAACGTCGCGCGACTCCCACTCACGTAGGACTGGGCCTTAGTAATATAGCTATAGGGATTACATGAGGGTGATCTCATGTACCGATACTCCACTGCTTCCGATGGGCACCTTTATTAGCGTGTAAAGGCATACAACGCCGATAAATATTGTTGAGTTATCATCCGAAAATTTTCAACTTGTTTTTAAGTTCAAATCTTAGTCATCTCCGTTGTCTTTTATCTTATTTTTCGTTTTCCCTGGAAATTAAATTAGACCAAAAAGAAGAAAAGAAGAAAAGATTAAATCAGACCTGGAAATTAAATTAGACACAAAAATCGGGGTAAATCGCAAACATGCATGTAATTGATTTTTTTGTTGCGTGTTGTTAGGACCAATGAGAGCAGTTATTACTCAAGTTTGCAACCCTCAAAAACTTGTGCTTAACTCATGGCACTCGAAAAACTAAGAAATTTCATCCCTTTTTCTGGTTTTTTAAACAAAAATACCAGATAAAGATTTTTTCGAGCATGATCACAGTATACATTCTTAAAGCCAACTAAATTTGCTGCAATTTAAGCCATGCCCGAGGATCCTGGGTCTGTTAGTTCAGGAAATACAGTCAATCAACAAAATACCTAATCTCGCCAAAAATCGAGATTTTATTGGTAGGGTAATTTTTCAAGACCCGTAGCACACAAATACACGGTGATTGATACTTGGGTTAAAAAAATGAGAGGGGTGATTGTACTCCAAAAATGCAACAAAAAATTTCCTATGACCTAAGGTCAGATTTTCATTCCTAGTTCAGATAATCAATTTGTTGTTTTTTAGCACATCACGGGTTTCCGCAACAAAAACATCTGTAACATGGGAAGTAAGCGTCCTGGGTTAAATCCAACGACACCACTGAAAAGAGCACTCTTTTTTTGTGTGAGTAAAGACATTTTGTCTAATGATAGCGAAAGATTCTTTGAGTAAACTGGGAAAATATCAGGATATTTTTAAAAATGTCAGTTTTTGACAACGGTTCAAAGCTAGACTACATTAGCCATGATGCTCCCAGCACCTGGCAAGTTCCTCTAAAACTGTATGAAGTAAAACAGTTTAATACTTCATGCTTATTTTACTCCTGTCCTTTGCAATTTCTTGATAAATATCCATTGTTATACCAAAAAATGAGGCAATTAGGCCCATTTCGAGTGCCTACAAGAAAATCAAGAGCCATTCTCAAAACTTTTTTTTTCAGCTTAATTCACTTTTCCTATGCTAGTCTATGAGGACAGACAAATAAAAGTGGAATAAGCTGAAAAAATTTTCTTGAAATAGCTTTCGTATCTTCTTTTAGGCACTCAAAATGGGCCTGATTGCCTCATTTTTTGGTCTAACAATGGATTTTTCTCAAAACATTGCGAAGGACAGGAGTAAAATAAGCATGAAGTATTAAACCAAGTTACTTCATACAGTTTTAGAGGAATTTGCCGGGCGCTGGGAGCACCATGGCTAATGTAGTCTAGTTTTGAACAGTTGTCAAAAACTGGCATTTTTTAAAATATCCTGATATTTTCCCAGTTTACTCCAAGAATCTTTCGCTAACTTTGGACAAAATGTCCTAACTCACCCAGAAAAAAGTGTGCTCTTTTCATTGGTGCCGTTGGATTTAACCTAGGACGCATGCTTTCCAAGTTACAGCTGTTTTTGTTGCGAAAACCAGAGATGTGCTGAAAAACGTGAAAAAATCTATTATCTCGACTAGGAAAGGAAATCGGAATTTTAGGCAATAGCATCAGATTAAAATTGAGCTACTGCCTAAGAATTATTCTCGCGTGGATATTCTATAGGACCATTATGTTTGAGTGCTACGGGTCTTGAAAAATAACCCTATCAATAAAATCTCGCTTTTTGGCGATATTACATATTTCTTGATTGGCTGTATCTCCGAAAATTACAAACGTAGGACGCTCGGACTGGGCTTAAATTGTAGAAAATTTAGTTGGTTTCAACAATGTATACTGTGGTCATGCTCGAAAAACGCTTTCTTCTGGTATTTTTGTTTAACAACCTAAAAAATTGATGGAATTTCGTGGTTTTTCGGGTGCCACGAGTTGAGCACAAGGTTTTGAAGGTTGAAACTTGAGTATAAACTGCTCTCATTTGCCCTAACAATGTGCAAAAGAAAAAACAATTACATGCATATTTGCGATGTTTGATGTTTATATTGACTGGCCTAAATACGAAATTAACCAAAATACACAAGCATCCCTGCCCATGTATCTATGACATTACGACGCATTATAATACAGTACGGCACATATTCGCATTCTCACCAAGGGCTTAGTCAAATTAGAGAGCGCTCCCTCCCCACGATCAAATGCACCGGTAAACTTGATTTTCATGGAAATCAATAGCAGTTACCTACCGATTAAATAATTTATTCAAGAATTGGCCTCAAAGGTGCGCGCGGGCGTGTCTCGAAACTTCTCACTCCCATTACTACATGTCTACATATCCCTCTCTGCCCACAATGGTGCATAACATTGAGGGAGAGGACCAAAACAGATGAAGATCGAGCGAGGGGAAATTCTCGCGCGTCGTGACATTCTCACAGATACCTCCGAAACTATTATAATGCTCTTATATGGTAATTTCCATTATTACGATTAAATAATGCATTAAACATTTTCTTCCGCTCAACTTGACTATCAATAGTTATTCGTAGGGGAGGAGATATTAATGGGTGCGTGTTGTTTTGGGCGGTGACCATTTGAAAGAGTTGAGGCCTTTTATACATCGAAATTTCCTCTGTAATTCTACAACGCCATTAAAATGAGTTTGTTGAGAATAGAAGTGGGTGACTCTGATTACAAAGACTCCAATCTTCGATTTGAAATCTCTCGCATTATTTGTGCATTTCCCTGTAAATGACGAGACATCACTGTTACCAACTTCCTAACAAACTGCGTGATTGCGGATTCACGCATGAAGAGCCGTGCCCAAGTTCTAGGAACTAGAAAAGAATAATCGAGAAAATCAAGAGGTATGACTTTTCTCCGACTCATCGAAAATCCGCACCCTCTTAATTAAAGGCCTAACTCGTTGTTATACTTCCAATATTCAATTTTTTCTGCCGAAAATAGTAGGTATATTATACCTATTACATTAAAAGACTAGTAAGTGGTTAACTACCACCGAAGCCGCTAATTAAAAACGAGCCAGTAATGCCGCTTTCTCGACGAGTGATATGTTATTTTTCGGGCGACCGTCATCGAAGATTGTCATTTTTTTTCTTTTGACAAAAAACCGGTGTCTTAAGATATTTCTACAATCAAGGATGAGGTGATAACATTTCAACAAAGGTGACATGTGGTGAAACTGACGTGTAAAAAACTTGTCTCGCTACCTGCGTCGTAAGTTGCCCATTACGATAACATGATTGTGTTGGTAAGTTAAACATTTCATAACCTGGCACTTCATAGCTTCAGTTATTGAAAACTGTACCTGCAGTAAAGGTTTAAAACTGACCTGAAATAGTATATTACACAACGAGAGAGGGAAATAGAATTTTGCACGCGAGTTTTGTTTGGCCCACGAGGCGCAGCCGAGCCGAGTGAGCTGAAAAAAAACGCGCGAGGCAATTCTACTCCCTCACGAGTTGTTTACACTATTTTTCGCGTGGCTAGCTACCCAGCTATTTAAATAAGCCTAATAAAGACAGAGTCAATTTTCATTCGTGTGCAATTGATAACGTTCGGTCAACTACATAATTATAAAGCGGAAGCCTAGTCACGTCAGGTTGCCTAGTTACGTCCCAACCCCCTCTTCCGCTGTTCAGTGAGGTACAATTTTTACGCCACTACTTTTCAGTGAGGTAAAGTTTTTACATCACTGAGGTGCATCTCTAGACTTCCAGCAGTTTTTTTTTTTTTTTTTTTGCCTATAAGCTCGAACTTTACACGCTGGACACGCGAAAAGTTTCTTTCCTACGATCGTTCGTAAAGAAGGGTTTTAAGCAGATGTTCAGCGTGCGTAAAGACCTAATTTACTCACGCTGTGCGGTAAATATTGAAATCCCCCCTTGTGAGCAATGCTATCCCCCCCCCCTATTATTAAAGGGCCATAGACGGAAAAGTACAGTGAATAACAATGTTGATGAATGATGGATACATACTTTTGCACATTCCTTTATACTTCCATGTTCCCGTAGGGAAGGAAGTTGGGTAATGGCTAAAAAAAAATTCAGCTGACACCAGATTCGTGTTCCTGGACCCCGAAAAGGCCTAACACTTGATTTTCAGTATGGCGTCTGTCGTCCGTCCGTTGTCCACTTTTTTCTCTACACAAGTGATGGCTCAAAAGCTGTGTCTTCATCTCTAGATGTATACCGTAAAATTGGAATACGATTGGTTGAGCGATATGGAAGATATTATAACAAATGTACCCGATGTAAAAATGGTTGGATCCTTATAATTCCAAGAGAATATTATAAAGTTTGATGATCGATCGTTCAAAATCGTCATCTAGGTTCCTAGAAGAAGCTGCTAAAATTTGAATAAGATTTGTTGAGCGGCACAGTTGCTAAGGGTTGGAATGCGTTTCAGCTCTTTTTTTTTGCCCCAACCCTATCTCCTCCCAGGATTTTAGTCTGATTTCCTCTCATGATGGCTTAAAATGACCATTTCAAAATTCCCCACCGAAGAACTGGTCATTTTTTCGAAATTCAATTTGGTTTTTTGGCTAGTGCTACACTAGTGTGAAAAACCAGGATACTTAATTAACTTATTTGGAAAAATTGAATGACATGACCGAAACAATTTAAAAATATGAAAAATGTTGTCAATGTGGTTTTCCACTCCACTGTAGCACCACCGAAACAAAGGAAATATCTTGGCTGCATCTAAGGGGGTGCAAAGGGGGCAAGCACACCCGCAACCACACTCGCGCACCCGTGCAAACCGCTGCAACCCCACGGTTACAGCTGCTTTCCATAGGGCTGATTTTCTCGCTCACTCTCTTTTTCTCTTGAATGTGAGCAGAATGGGTCTGTTGGTCGCGCGGGGCAGGGCTATCTACTGCGTAGCAGGGCTGTGGGTAGTGTGTAGCGAGGGGACCCTTTTTTAACCCCGATATCGGGGATTTTCCACAGATAAATCATTCGAAGGTATCAATTTCGCAAGTCTGGCAATTTCCAACTACGAATTTTATTGATTTGGCTCTCACAGAACCCAGTTTCGCACGTTTTGCTCCCCGAAAAGCCAATTTCACAGAGCAGACTCCATGAAAAGAAAATTTCTTTGGGTTTACCAATTCAAAAAAAAAATCCGCTTGTTAAGCACTTCACGAAGTCCGAACATTTCACAGATTTGACACTCACAGAACCCGATTTTGCGGTTGGCTAATTCAACAACGAAACTTCGACACTTGCCTCAATAAGCAATTTGCCGGTTGCCTCTTGCTAAACCGAATTTTGCGGATCTGGTACATCAGATACCAATTTTAAGGGGTTGGCTTCCTGAAAAAAGCCAATTTCACGGCATTAAACATGTTCCTCCTTTGGTGAAATTAATAGCGCGTTGGTTCATTTTAAAGATATTTTAGAGAAATTTCTTCAAAAAACATAATTCCGTAGGGTTGGTTAATTGAAAACCAATTTCGCCGGGCTGTGGCTCACGCCAAAAAAAGAATCGCTGCATCAAAGACCAAATTTTGCGCAGTTAACCAATTCAAATAGCTGTTTCGCGGTCATATTTCTTTTTAATGAGCTATTCCAGAGGCCTGGGCTATACTTTTAAAAACAAAATTTCGCCGGGTTAGCGCGTTCAATGACAATTTTGCGAAGCTCTCTCGCCCAAAAAAGCAAGAACCAAATATCGCGCTGCAGAGCCATTCAAAAAGCAATTTCGTAGTGCCGGCTCATTAAAAGCCAACTGCGGAATATTTATTTTCTGTTCAGTGGTGGGGAGGCCCCCTTCAGCTTGAGGATGGGCAATCCTGACACTGCGAGCAAACCCCACGAAGTTTCGCATTCGAAGGATACAACCCAGTGAAATTGGTTCCTGAAAGTTTAAATACATGAAATTTGGGGGTTAGAAAGAGTTAAATCCAAAAAATTGTTCTTCCAATTATTAACCATCACTGCAGAATTTCCAGGTTATTTGAATGAGACAACCCCACGATCCCGGGGTGGATGTAATTTCGCGTTTATTCATCCCCTGAACTAGCCATTGTGTGGCTTAATATCCTCGCAATTTCGAGAGGAGTGTCGGGAGAAACTCGCAACACCGAAACCTCAATTCAGTGGCTATTTATGCTTTGACACTTTCCAATTCCTGCTATGTAAATCTCTAAACTTACATTTAGCGGCTTAACTTCAAAGAAGTTTGTCCAGTTTTCAAGAAATTGAAAAAAACTAGACAACTTATGGTTTACACGCCTATCATTCATAATCTCAGACCCACCTAAAAATTCGGTATTCGAGGAAGCAAAACCGAAACAATTTAAAAATATGAAAAATGTTGTCAAGAAGAACCACAAAAAAACTTGAATAGAATCAAGAGCCTGAAGACGTTAAGATTCCCTCGACTAAACGTCGTAAACAAGAAATAAGAAGAAATAAGTAATAGATAAAAACAAGGCAGGAATGCAGGATCGGCCAATACAATTGGAATAAAATAATGAAATATAAAATTCGAATCATCGATCATTCCTTATAGAGCGCCTTTGGCCGGCTTCTAACTTGATTTTAATGAGGAGCTGCTAGTTCTGCAAATCGTAATAACATGTTTTTTAAATGTTGTTGTTTGTTCTTCATTATCGATTTGACACGAATAGAAGCCTGGAGGTCCGCGTTAATTGATCAAAGGTGGCCAAACAACTGACTTCAATGCGTCAAATTAGAACCCCCTCTCTACTTGTTTTACTCCCTTCTATACACATATACCTACTCTTTGTCACTAACGTGGCACAAAAGCAGCTTCATTTCCAAGTGAATTTACGTTTCGCACTATGAACTATACAAAAGCTCTTCACCGTCTGGCCCTATTGCTCCTGACTCACTCGCTCTCTCTCTTTCTTCCCCCTGTATCACCACCCGGTAACCCCAATAAGCAGCGGAGCTCGATGTCCTATTATGCTATTGTCAACGAGCCTCTCAGGCAGCTTGCGTTAAACTAACATTTTCAAGAGTATACTTTGTGATCAATCGGTTATTTTAAATCCTTCGGTGTATGCCCTGCGGCCGTTTCTGTGAAACCTGTAGGTTCAACTTATTTTGATTCCTGGAATGTATCGACGGTGAATAAGGGAGTATTTTCATCGATTCGGGACTGCTTTTTGTATACTTGTGTGTCTTGTGTCGCTCCTGACTCGTGAACTAACCAACAGATTTTAATGAAAACTTGGTGGTAGCTGTTACATGTGGTGTGGATCATAAATAATTAATTACTATCAGAAATTGACATAGGTATTCAAACATTTGAAATCTGTGTCTGTCTGCCGTGTGCGTCCTTCAAACGCGCGAAAATCGCGTGATAATCTTATAAGATAATCAGATAAGCATATACGCACATTAGCAGACTTTTTTAAAAAAACTAAGTGAGGTTTAACTCTTCTAGAACCATTCAACTTATTTTTCAATATATTGAAAAATAAAATTCCCTGTCTGATGTGTATTAGGCATTCATATATGGCATTCATCTATGGCGGAGAGGTCTGAACTGGAGATTGATACTCGAATGGAGTGGTCCGATCTATTTTCCATGGGCTTCTGCAGTGCCGTTTTTCATCACGTTTTATCCCCCCCCCCCCAGCTCACACCCAGGCACTACTATTTCTTTTTATCCTCAGCAACTTCTAATACATATCACGTGAGGTGTCGGGCGCGATCTTTCGTACTCTTGCTAACGGATGGGTGGGGTGGGAATAAAAGAAGGGATGCTCGATAGATTTGCATCTTTAGAGAAAAGGAAGAGAGAGAAAAAGAGTATTTTCAGCGAGAAAAAGATTGCTTGAAAATCCACCACACGTTTAGGTCCTGTCTTTGCTTTGCGGACTGCGTATTTCATTATTTTTAAACATGATTTCCAATAACTTGATTCATTACTTACTAGGGGAGATTGAATGCCTTCCACGGTTTGATCTCCCACCCAACATTCTACTTTGTCAAGTTAATTTCTCAGAGTGTTGAGGCACATAAGAAATGTTGAAACACTTTCTATATTATCTTTCTTTTCAGGAGCTTCCGCTCTTCTTCACACTATTCACTTCCTTGAATAAGCCGATGGTGAACAAAGATTCAAATTCTTATCTCACCCCTAGCTCATTATCCTAATGGTGCTACAAGTTTAAGAACTTGGCAGTTGGCAGCCATGATTTTAAAAATAGGTACCTCCTGTTTCATTATTCGCAAAAAGAACTGAAATTAAGGGGTGATTTCGGGTAACGGAATGATGACTCCAAGACCATGGGGGACCATGATCTATGTAAGGGAAACCTTATGAATCAATTTGTCCTTATCAATTGTCTGTCTGTAGGTAGGTATACCGTATGAAAACATGTTTAACTAACATTTTAACTGTTATTTCCACGCTCTAATTTTCTAGCTCTAAATTCTAAACATTTTAGTTCCTAGGAATCAAGTTGCAAAGCACTCTTCTTCCACACTAGGAGCCGTCAACCGACAAGTAGTTTAAAGTAGGGGATTCTAGTTGACAGGAGAGGAGGAAAGATGGTTGGAAGAGGTTCCCCTCTTTTCCTGTGCGCAATTCAAATTTCAGACTATACTACGGACCTCAAAGTGAGACAAGCTGCGTGACTCTGGTAGAAGGGGTATATATACGGCACTACTTTCGCCTCCTTCCTTTTACATATTCCCTTTCAACAGTTCCATTGTCTTTGCCCTCTAATTAAACCCCTCCCGACATTTTCGCGAAGGATCGTGATTTGTCAGGACCATCTCCCCTCTATAACAGAGTCGGTGCCGTCTTTCAGCATTCTAAACCCTCCTTTATTTATCCCCCCCCCCCTTTTCAGTGAGAAAAAAAAACCCTTGGGAATGATTTACTCATCGTAAAAAAGGTGGAGTGAGTGTCGGGATAAGGTGGCTTTTGTTGATTATTTAATTAAATTTCCGTAAAAGAAACATGTCTTTGTTTATGTGCAACTCTGTGTGAAATAAACGATTATGTAGTCCAGTATAAGTTAAATTTATCATAATTTTACTAATTTATTACATGAAAAGAGCAAACGAACAAGGACTTGAATTGTTTTCTTCCGTCCGGAGAGCACCCTGATTACAATGGGAACAGTATGATCCCACAGTTTCTGGTTAGAAGGTTGAAGGAATAAAGTGATTCAAAACATTTTTGCACTCGCATTGTCCACTTTAAGAAACAAGCTTGAAAAGAGGGAAAATATCTTGCCGACTGGAATTGGTTTTCTTAGAGTATTTTATTTTATTTCTAGTACTGATTTCTCACAATGAACAAAAGGTTTTGTTATTTACATGGATCTCGGTACAGATGAACATTTGGCCTGACAGGCACCAGTAAAAAAGTGTTTCCGCAAGTGGAATTTGCTTTGAAAAACTCCAACACGTAATTACTCCCTTTGAAGAGGGCATAGATTGAATAGAATGGAAGGCAGACGAATCACGTCGTACGAAAAATTGATGTTATATTGTTACATGGCTCTTAAGGGGGAGTTGCACTCGTGTTTCTTCGACCCCCCCCCCCCCGATCCTATCTCGCCGAATCGGCGTTACGTAAATCATCGCCGTAGTTCTGCACCAATCCTGGATTTTAAGGCCTCATTTTAATCTCCAGATTGTACAGTAAGATATTTCCGCACACACGTTAAGTCTTGCTTTCCCAAATAAGACGTCGGAAGAACTTTTACCCAGGAAATTCGAGCTTTTCCGACGTCTTATTTAGGAAAGCCCTTAAAATGATGAGAACTTAAAATCCAGGATTGGTGCAGAACTACAGCGATAATTTAGGTAACGCCGAGAAAAGGAGGGGGGTCGTGAAAAAACGAGTGCAACTCCCCCTTAAAGCTTTGGTTTCCTAGAAAAGCGGTGCCGTAATATTACGGTAGAAAATTTCCCTTTTAAATCAAACCATAGTTGCCTAGAGAGCGGTAAACAGACAGCGGCACCGCTTCCATCGCGCTCAGTCGCTGCTCGCTGGTTCCAATTAAACCCCCCGTGTCGCAATCTGGGACAGGGTGGTCACCATGTTGTTGGAAGAGACGGACAGCGGTCGACGGAAGAAACTTGTATACCGCCTCCGCGTTCCGTCGAGCTCTGCGCAAGCGCAGGGGACAGGAATATTGATAGGAACTACTTACGTAGACGATGTTCATGCCATCAATCATTTCAAAACCCGAGCACAACACAATAATAACGCTCACAACATTTTAAATTTGGAAGAAAAGAAAAACACCATCAAGAAGATGTGAGAGGTTTAAGATCATGGAGGCTTTCAGTAGGAATGTTATGATTCCGTCCACCATGGAGACCGCTTCATGTGAACTCTCTTACCGACTCCGCCAGCCCCTTCCACTGGTTTTTCTGCCTTCCGTCCTTCCGCTTTCCGCACTCGTTCCGCCCCATGTGAATCCTGCTTCAATTTATTATATAAATCAATTGATTTTTATTTTCGGGTGAAAGACTTCGAAGGAATGAGCCCAATACGATTCGAGGAAAATTAGACTCCCCAGTTGGGGTTCGAACCCGTAACCTGTGAATTACTGGTTAGGGTAAGGGGATGTCGTTGTTAGCCATTGAGAGGAATGAGCCAGTTTCATTGAACTCCCATTAAGACCCTAGGGATTCATCAATCGACATTTGAAGTTATGTATGAGCGTAAGTGCGTGCTTTTTTGGGTTGATATTTCAACAATCGCTGTAACTACTGGAATACTTAACTGGAAATTGTGGGTAAAAATGTCCTATGGAAAAAGAGTGTAGCTTCATGGAGGTTCGTTGTTAGCCACTTGCGGTCCTTCGACGACCGGATCACTCTGTATACGTCCCTTCAGCCTTTGTCAACAGATAGCTGGCTGGGCGATCACCATCCTGAAATTGGGCACACAAACACCGAGAACCAGTTGCGGCGTACCAATTAAGTTTCGGCCCGAGCGCTTCCGGCTTCCAACGCTTACCTGGAAGCTCTGATCCAATAGACAATGACATTGACTGCAGTTAGTATGAGCTATTTAAGAGCTCTTCACCTGTAGTGAGCTCGATAGTCGATATTTTTGAAATATCAATATGTATTAAGTACTTCAGCAAGTGACTCCGAAGTGTTGCGCCAGAACACATAACACGAAACATGACGAAATATGCCCCATTCTTTTCTTTACCGTTTGTTTAGCCCTAATTTTCATTTTCTTAGCTTTTTAACATTATACTATAACGTTGTAGCTCGATCCCTACCTAGCAAAGTAGGAAATCAAGCATTGTGGTAAATACACTTTTTGGAAATGGGACAAATTTCGCCGTGTACCCTGTTTCTCGTGAATGTCCCTTTTATGGTTCAGATCGATATTAAGCTACCGTTTATCGACATTTCTGATTCAATATCATCGGTCACCATCGGTATTACACCAACGATGAATCGGTGTATTAAATTTTGTTTGAACGATTTTTTCTGAATTGAAAACTACACTGTAAATAATATCAAGATTGAGAGAGAGGGTAAGATCTGTCAGTGTTTTCCAGTTCCGATGTTCAGTCCCTCTATGTACTCTTGTAGCAGCTGCAATCCAATCCAAGCGTTTCAGCGGTGTATTATTTACATTATGTATAGTTTTCTAATCAGAGAACCCCGTTGAACCAAATTTTAGTTCACCGATATATCGTTCGGGCTCTTACAGAGCCGGAAACTTGGTACTTTTAGGTTTCGGGGTGGAAGGGAATGGAAAAAGGGTGCGGGATTCGAAAGAAAATCCTCTGAAAATATATGGAGGCGAAAAATCGGGTGAATTCTGGAGAACCGACAAGTAAACATTGATTGGGCCCCGGGTCGTTTATGACAGGTCTTTTTCACAAATTTGAGACGTTTTCTCTGCTGAAAATCTTAGTAATGAATGAAAGGGAAAGAAAAATCATTTACTTTCTCTTACCCAAAAAGTCACTTTATTAACTATTTTTCCTCTGCCTCTTTGTTGTTTTAAATTTCAGAGAGACGACAAAGGCAATTAGGTGTACTGTTTCCCCTTAGGGCTCGGTTATGATTGTAATATAACTTTGGAAGAGAAATAGAAGGATGGAGGGGGTTATTACTTCGTCTCTGACTTTTACTCAACCCCATATCCCCTAGCTGCCTCCTTGGCCCTCATTTCGAAGCAGCACGCATTCCATCCTCTCAGAAGTCTTTACCTATTGCATCAACTATGCACCCCAACTTACAGCATCTGGAAAAGTACTGAACTCGTCCCCCCTCCCCTGCCGTTCGTATACGCATGCCGGGCTGAAACCACCAGTTTTAATTCTTTGCCTTCCCCTTCATCGTATTAATCACCCTCGCTTAAGTTGAGCTATGGGCTTTTCTTATTGGCATGGAGAAAAACCATCGGAGGGGTTTTCTGATATATCTGCAGCTTGCCGTGAAAACGAGACGAGAGAGAGAAATAAAGCTTTTTGGGTCTTCGCTAATTGCTTTAAGAAAGGGAGGAAGCTGAGGCGTAATGAATGCACCTTCTTCGATTTCCTCTTTCTCTTCGAACTTAAGTTTTTTACCTCCTTTGCCAATCCCCCTCTTAATTAATTGAAATTCTGTCTCGAAATAACGGATTGCCAACTTGGAACTTTCTCCCTTCTGACAACATTTTGGAAATTTGGCGAGCAAGAAATTCAATATTCACATTTATAAGGTTTAGAGCAGTTCAGATATACCCCTAAGACTTGTAAAAAGAGAGTGTAAAAGGAACCCTTAAAAATGTTGAGACCCCCCTGAAGACCCATATTTAAGCTGAAGTGTAAGTAGGTGCGAGTCGATCCCTTTCCCTGCCCCCCTCACCAATCCACTACCGATTGCCACTGCCTTCATAGGCACTTTCAAGCGACAACGACGTTTATTGCTTCATAAAGGGAAAATGGAAGGAAATGCCTTCACCAGAGGGGAAGAGGCAGTGGGAAAGCCCACTTAAGAGTTGTTTATGCTCACGCCAGGTTCGATTCTTTTGGTCTCTTGACTTCAACAACTTTATTGGTGAGAGCCGCCACACTTCTTCTTCCAGGAGTGTACGGCGAACTGTGAAATAAGGGTGAGGGCAGCAAAAAGAGATTTACTCCCTTGAAGATTTCGAACACGAATTTTTTATGGCGGGAAGGCTTGATGGATTAGAATAAATAAAGGGGATCAATTAGAGAAGTGTCAATATGAGGGGCGATGAATAATGGGGCTCATTAAGAGGCAAGAGAAGCGTGTGCGTCAGTGCGTTAGTCCGTAAAAGCATCCCAAGTTTTTATTTGCTCAGCCTTGGATTTTACCTCTTGATCTTCTCCTCCGCCACGCCAAATAACAAGCTTTAAAGTTCTTGAACAAAAAAATTAAGAATTTAATCCTGCGTGCAGATTATTTTTTCGTTAAAAAACGTTTTAATTATTGATTTCTAAAAGTTTTCATTGCTTCTTAATAACTTTTTCAACCCTTAACAATGTAAAAAAAGTAGACTTATCCTATCTTTTTTTTTCTATCTAAAAATCCAATCTCCAATTTGCGAGTAATTAAACTTGTACTCCTCCTCCTCTCTCTGTTTGTTTCACTCTGAATTCAATTGAGGAAGTGGAGAGTTGAAAATTGGCGAGGAAAACGGAAAATAGTTTTTCCTATGGGGGTGGTAAATGTGTAGGTGTTGGGTGGGGGAAAAGAGAGGTGACTGGGCCTCGCACAATGTTTCAGGATGCCAAAAGTGAGGGGAAAGGTAGGCAACAACCGGCACAACCGTTCGGATGTGCGTAAAGTTTCAAAGCCGACGGCTCAAAATGTGTAACTGTCATACGAAAGGAGAAATTTCAGGCTAACAGTATTAGCCAATGCTGAAGCTATTCACCCGGGCAAAAAGCTTTAGCCTAAAATGATCTTAGTCTATTAGAAAGGGCAAGGAATGATGTGTTGTATTCCTCTGAGAGCGCAAGGTCAATTCACCGCAAGATATACCCCTTAAATGATGGTATAACCTTTATTTTTAACGAGATTGCTACGTGAGACAAATCAATTTTATTCCTTGACTTGATCTACTTTTGCCGTCGGTAGAAAATGTCTTGCAGGTGGAAATTGGGGTTCGCCTACAACACATTCGTAGCAAATTGTTCTCGTAAATGAAATGAATATTACGGATTTTTCAATTACCTTTTGTTTAAATATGTAATTGCGAATTTTGTTGTTAATGTGCTACCATTATGTAAAGCCTTGTTCACACGGTGCAATGTTTGAAGCTATATTGCATGCTGGTTTTTCAAAAACATCCGGGGGGTTATTCTGTAAATTTCAAAGTTTACGTGTCGTAAAATGGAAGAAGGGTGAGGGGAGGTACCTCGTTGCCATGGTTTTTACGATACCTAGTAAATTGAACTGCGGAATTTTCACGCGAGAATGTGTGGTCTCGAAGAAATAATAAATTCTTAAGAAATGTGTGGAAAAACCAAATTCATATGGAAAACCAAGTCCTCAGACTCGAGGGAAAAAATGTTTTTTATTTTGGGTTGGGATTTTTTGCTCCCGTTAAGAATAAAAAAGGAGAAAACCCGCCAAATACAAAAATTATTATATTTATTTCGGTTTGAAGTTGTAGCGTGATATCTATCTTGATACCATATGTTTTTTCCAACACTTAACTTTTGTATAATTTTTGAATTTAGCGGGTGATCTACTTTCATAGTAGAGCAGCGCAACGTATCGGGAGCAAAAATCCCAACCCACGAACCGCTTCATTTCTTTAACATACAAATAATACAAAGTTTAATGACTTGGTTTTCCATATGACTGCGGGAAAAACCAAGGCAACGGGGTACATCCTCTCCCCCTCCTTCCCAGTTACGGTAAATTTTGCAAGTTACAGAATCACCCCCCCCCCCCGGTCATTACCAAGGAACATATGTTTTTAAAAAACCAGCATGCAATATAACTTCAAACATTGCATCGTGTGAACAGGGCTAAAAACATGGTTCAACTATAATAAGTATATAAGATTTGATTGTTTCGTCTGTTTCAGGTAAAATTCATGAACTACTGATGTTACGGGGGAAACATTTAGGTGTTCGATTATCGTTACGCAGTGAGTAAAAAAAAAAAAAAAATCCACGCTCGAGCACTCGACTCACGTTTCAGAAGCTTCGCTGCAAGTCCGCCAGAAGAAACTCCCCATGTTGGGCTGAAATATAAAAAGCCTTTCTATAGGTGCGTATACACTTGCGAGCCGAGCAGCTCGCGAGCCGCTCATTGGAGGCTCTGAGCATGTTCAGAGCATGCTCGCTGAAATTTTGTTTCTCTCGAGCCGGGGGAAAGCTGTGAGCATGGGACAAGTCGAGAGCTGCCTTATAGTGTATATGTATTTATTTATTATTACTCAGTGGTGGTTCTAATAGAGTCGCAGGTGCACTATGGCCTCGAAAGATGTTATTATCGCTCTTTCTAATGAGCGGTGTGGTGTATTTTCTGGCTAGCCCAAAAAGTGGAGGGCCCAAAAAAGGGAAGTCGCCTAGGTGGTGGCAAACGGATTTATATGTATACCGAAAAAGAAGTGAGTCCGACTTATTGATCAGCTTGAAAAATCAGGAGATGATCGGTGAATCTTGCCACTCTGTGACGATTATGGTAAAATCAAAGAAAAACAAAAAACCCGGGAACTGAAAAAGGGAGATGTCAAAGTTCTCCTCAGAGAAATGCCCCCACTTCATCCTTTTGTCTCGACCGCGCTCTGAGCCTATAAAAGCCCGTCCCAACTTGACGAACCAAATCCTTTGAGTGAAAAGCCGAAAGGCAATGGAGCCTAGTACGAGCGGCTCGGCTCGCAAGTTTATACGCGGTTTATAAAGCACCTTTGTACCATCGGAGAGTGTTTGGAGCTCGAACGGGTTAATGACGCAACATGAACCTCCTCCAGTGGCGCTTTCCCGCGGAGATATGTTGCGTAATCCACACTAGTTGTTTACAGCATTGTGTTCTCCCTAACATTGGCGTAATTTACAGTAGATGTTGCTTATACTGCAGTAACGTAAATGAAAACGCCAAAAGCGATCATTCCCGAATCATTCCGTACCATACGACCTACGAAATGGACGTTTTGGGTCAAAACCTGATTCAAAAAGGTGTCAAAGTCCAACTTCAAGGCTTTTACTTTTTAAGGCTTTTATTCTGCAACAGCAAAAATACTTACTGGTAAATTGTGTTTTTTTTTTTGTACTTGTTTTGAGTTTCGAGAAAAAATAGCTCCCTTAGGTGGGACTCGAACCCACGACCTCCCGGTTTTGCGGCAGGTGCTCTAACCAACTGAGCCACCCGGGAGTCCACGCAAAGAGCGAATGCACCCGGGAGAAATCCCCTCTCGGAACTCAAACTGCACCTATCGGGTCAGTGCATGTCATACGTCACGTTTTTCTTTATTTGTCCGATAATTAATTGAATAATTGAGCTTAGATGACCCTATCTGCGGACATTAAAGAGATTACTCCCCCTCACCGCATCACCATAGTCACAGCTGTGAGTGTATATGTAGACCAGGGGACATATCACGTTGAACGGGAAAACGTTATTGACAACATATTTGGTAACGTTTCAGTATCGTAACCATGTTGGCGTTTCAGCAACGTCGCTTTGCGATGTTTTTGTCATTAATGCGTATGAATAATGCGTATAAAAGACTATTATCCATTTCGTTCGATTCATTTTACATTGCAGTTGCAGTACACGGTACTAGAGTGTGACGAAAATGATGTTACATTATCTAATTAGGGATTGCATCGACCGAAATTTTAGCTCTGTTCATTTGTCAGTCTCGGGCTACTCCGATCCCCCATAAACACACTTCCATCGAATCAACGTCTAAAAATAGATCCTTTATTGATTTTTATGTTTTATACGAGCAAGAGCAATGGTCTTGTAGAAGAACCCTCTTCATGAAAATCCAAGTTAGGAAAAATTTGCAAGTTCCTTTCCTGAAACTAATGTTTTTGAGATTACGTTAATTGCCAGATTGGCCACATTAGCTCATAGTGTAAATGATATAACACAAATCTACGAATCCAAAGTGTCTGGGTTCGAATCCAGAATACATTGTTGTTTATTTTATTTAATTTGTTCCATGCAACCCTCAATATCGTTTCATGAACGTTGGAATGTCACGTTACTTTTTTGTCATATTTATCCGTTTTCGCAACGTTTTGAAAACGTTCAATGAAACGTCGCAAGGTTCCATTGTCACGATAGTGCGACGATTTTGAAACGTAACTGTGTTGATTGGGATACTACTTCACTATTTCGAAGTTGACTATCGACCGTCGATATAATGCACTAAGCGAGAAAAGTATGCAAATAGTTACACATTGTACGTCAGTGGCTCCTGCTCCATAAACTTTAGCTTCAGTTATCAACGGTTTCAGCTGTGATTCCGAAGCTGAAGATGCCGAGGAGCCGAAACTGGTATTACTGACGCACCTCAACTGTCGAAGTAAGCTGCTACGGCTACGATTTTATTCAAGTTGACCTGTAATTTTCTTAAAAGTTTTGAATGAATGGAGTACATAGAATACATTCCTCCTCTTCTAGCGCCAACTGTTGAGCAGAGGGGTAAAGAACAGCAGAATTCCTCCACTCTGCTTTGCGATTCCTTTCGCGTCCACTTGCGCCTTTTGGGCTTGATCCACTTCAATACATAGACCGTAGGCTGCCTTTTATTTTAGTAGCATATCTAATCCGTGTAAAGTAAGCTTAATAAACAAAAATGCTATTAATTGACGTTCTTTCAGGAGCACAAAACCTGTATTGGACTGTACATGGGTTGTTACAGAGTGTACTGGCGCTTGGTTGTAATGGACGTCAATTTTGGGTGGTATCTGCGCAATTTGAATCGATTGTTTCCTCAATCCGATTGGGATTATTTTCCATTTCACGTTTCTGTTCAAAAGCAGTCCGCACCCCAGAGATTCCCCTCTCCGCTTCATATCTTAATTTCGCGAATTTCTATGGCCTATTATAAAATGGGGCAGATTATGAGAGGGTGTTGTAAGAGTGAAGGGATCTCATCTCACATTCGATCCAATGCCGCCGTTTGGTGCCACCTGCAGTCTCTTTTTAAAAAAGGAAAATGCGAAGGGGGAAAAGAATAGAAGACAAAAAATGGGCTTTTGGAGATTCTGTACTTCCGATAATAATACAATACCCCTCTCCCTTGCATGACCCGCTGCTGGCAGTCGTTTTTCAATCACAGTGCGTGCGCGCATTTCCCGATCATGAAGGGCAGTGACTTGGGGCTTCGTCTCCCTTTTCTTAATCTGTTTTAATCAGCTTTCTGATTTGATGAAATCGTCAGGCTCTTCGAGTTATAGAAAACTGTATACCTGTGTACCTGGAAGTATTTTTTACAACTTCTCTGAACTGGGGCCTTTTTCACTAACTCTGGTTCTAGCGCTCCAAAATGAGCGCTAAGGGGTAGCTAAATGACAACAAACAAAAAAAAAGCGCGTTTTAATGAATTTAATGAATAACATCCCTGGGGGCCTACAATGAGCTGACGTAAAAATTCCGCCAATTGCGGTATCTAAGGCATTATAACATTATTTGTGATGTAGCGTCCTCAGTTACCTCAGTTTTTAACGCTAGCTCATGGTTGACCCCCTGCAAGTACGAACGGGCGTTATAATTAGCACGGCGTTATCCTATCACAATTAACATGGTTTTCACGTGGATACCATCAGTGTTATTTCATTTTACACCCCTTCGCACTTGATCCCCTGGTACAACCCAGGTGTTGCCCGGGGGGAGGGTGTTGAAGTTAACGTTAAACTTGAAATAATTCTGGTCCAAGCGAAGGGGACAAGAGATCATGTAATTCCATCCCTAACGATTTCTTATTTTTTCGTGTAGGGCATATTTTTTTTCTTTTATACTTATCTAGAAATTCCGAGCAGATTACCAGCTTCACAAGGTTATTTATTTAACATAATAGTATAAAAATAAGGATTATGGATAATAAGGATTAATCGGCTAGTGAAGCGGCATTACTATGCCTCCTATTAGGACTGACACATTAATATTATTAACAAAATGGAAAAAAAGCTACTAAATTATTGAGTGGGCTAAACTAAATATTTATGGTTCGTCCTCCACCACGGGCTAGCTTACCGTGATGAGATGTTTTGCTTGCGTTGTTATTTAACCATATAAAAAATAAAGGAATTCAATTTTAAAAAATTAATCACTTTTATTGTAAGCCAATTCCAACGGTAATTGTTATTTTTGTCATCATTGATGTCTTTAACAAACATGAAGCGTCACAATGTGACTTCATAGCTTGAACTGAAGTTCAAAGATCTAATGAATGAAAATCAATCTTATAGACCTCAGTTATTGTCTAGCTGCTCAAGTGAAATAAAAATGTTAACTCTTAGTAACGATCATTTATTTAAATGAAGTTATCATTTTCAAACCATTCAGCAAATCCATTAATAAGCTTTTACGATCAAACCTCGTCCCACAAAAAGATGGGGAGAGGAGAGTCAATATTCATTAATGGATCCGTGTGTCTGTCGTTCGACGGTGAGGACTGAGGAGAGGCGAGTCGAAATAAAGGCTCGCACCATACGTCCCATTCCCCTCCACCATCAAGGCAGACGACAGCTGCCTTCATTGTCTTGTACGAAAGCAATATAAGGGTGAGAAGGGGTGGAACCTCGACAACTTCAGCGCGCTGCAGCGTTCCACTATTGCTCAATCCCCAAAGCCACTTGCTCCTTCCCCTCCGGTCCTTGCTCCTGAATAGCTTGTACAAGCCCCCGCACCTTGCCGCCAGCAGGCACCCATCGTTCGCACGAAGTCATTCTGATCCCCTGTGGAGCTTGGCACTCCTATATATGCGAAGAAGTAATGACACGGTAATAAATCCCGAAACTTTTGTGTTGGGAGTCTCTTCTCAGACAATACTGAAACTCCTCCTACAACATATTAGTTTGATGTACAATGCAAGCTGGCACAGGTCTTTCGTAACCAAAATTCCCTTCGTTCGTAGACGACGTGGAAGGTCGTGTTTTTAAATTATACGGTGCTGCCCCTTAAACAATAAAATTTAGACTAAAATAAAACTTCTTGAAAGAAAATTAAACACCGATTTTAGATCTCTTTTCAAGCTCTTTTAAAAATAGGAATTTTTCCAGCAGATCCGGCCTTTCTAGACTTCTTCGAAATAATTGTTGCTCGAACTTTTATGGCTGGAGCCACTCTCACCAATAAATTATTACCCTCTTCATTGACCCAAAAAACGGTTCCTCTTTTCACTGCCGAGATTTTGGCTCGTTTGATAAGATCAGCCAGACAAGACGCGGTCGTCTCGATACTTTTTTTAATCTCAAGAATCGACGGAATCCGGTCCATCAAAGTTGCCTGATTTAGAGACCCGGAAAGATGTTCTTTCGAAGTTTGCCCATCCCCCTCAGGGATAGTTGGTTTTGTCTGAGGAATTGGTTCCTTTAACAATGTGACAGAAGAAGGTTGGACCACCTCATCGGGTGCTTTTGAAGATTTGGGTATTTCTCTTGTTTCCTCAGCACTGAGACTGGTAGGTTCGGCTGGACTACCCAAGATACTCGGTACAGTGCTCCTGTCACGTGCCACTTCATTTTCGGAGCTTTCTGATTTTTCGACCAGGCCCTCAGATTTCTCGATGGCTACTGATTCCTTTGATTCTGAAGTTTTATCGTTCCCACTCTCGTTTACAGTCGGGTTACTCACGGCGGCCTCTCGAGAGAATGTCGATTCCTCTCCCACCGATTCATCATCAAACCCAAAGGCTAACGCTGTGCCCAAAAACAATATTTTAAATTATAGTGAAAACAAAATGCATTCTATTACATCCAACTGTCGCCTTTGTAGCTGTGGAATCCCGTCGAATCAGTGGTGCAACCAAAACTTCCGCCTCTTGGAACGGTAGTTCAACGATTTTTCCATAAGCCGGTGGTATCTCTTTCAGTCCGATCTTCACTTTCCTGGTGTTCACGTCACTTGAATCGCTTAGTTCGGGACCTGGAACTGGCGGCTGGTTTTTACGGCTCATACTGAATGGAAAATGTTCTGGCCGTTTAACACTAAAACGGCTAGCGGCGTGACCTTACATGGCGTGAAAAAAAAAAAAAATGTTTTGTGGTCATTGGAGGGAAAACATGTGGGTTCTTGTAATTCAAGTTAAATTGCATTTTTCTGCTTGGAAGGTCCCCGAGGTTTAGATCTTCACGGTTTTAATTGAATAATTGCGTCTCTAATTGAAGAATAATCGGGAACGGACACAAGATAAGAGTTGGGTTATATTACCTTTCCTGGTTACCCCAAATTTATTACAGTATTGTGATTTATTTATATTTACTTAATTTTAACGTTCCAAAAGTTGTTTTACGTTTTATGAGCTGAAATTTAGGTCTATTGCAAAGGTCTATTGTAAGCAATTGATCCACAGACGGAGATAGCTTCTTCCGGTTTTCAGTCACTGAGGCAGAACAGAATGTGTATTCCCTACATCGCTCGGCCAAGAAGTCTTGTTCCTATGTTACTTGGAAAATGAATTTTGACTAGAGAATCATCAAAACGTGGTCTTTTTATTCTATAACAAATGGCGTTTATTCGACCGATCCAAAAAGAACGAAATGCCGGTGAACTACGCGTTTGTCGGGTGCTACTCGAGGGCTGGAAAGGACCGTGTATCCTTCTTCAGATTCTCTTCCAAGCATCAGGGTGAGGTAATCTTCTTCAGCACTATAAAAGGAGCACGTGGGCATTCTACGTTAAGCATTTCCCAACGCTCTTTTCACGCGACCGGCTTCACGAAAAATGCGTTTCACTCCCTCCACTTGTTCCTACCTCCATGGTTCAAACGAACGTGCCTAATCATAAGAACTCATTGGAGCCAGGCTTAAGGCCAGGTCACACCTATCATGCACGCTTCCGATCCGACACCGATCATGCATTTTTTTATAGGTGTGGGGACCGTAATAGGCGTTAATACCGAATAATTTACGGCTATTACGCTTCTCAGCTCTCTCAAATTGCCTTTCCAACCCAAATATAGTCTAACCGTTACGAGGGTTTCCACAGTCTCGGATCCGACATGCATGATCGGTGTCGGATCGGAAGCGTGCATGATAGGTGTGACCTGGCCTTTACCCGAGCACTTACGGAGAACTAAATGTACAGATAACCCAACCCTTTTATTCAATTACGATGCAATTAGAGCTTGAATCGAAAAGAGCCTGAAAAAAGTTCCAGTATAAATCATTCAAAAACCTGCAAATGTCGTTTAATCACCACTCCATCATTTAGACTCCAACTTCATCGTAACTGATCAAGTAAACAAGAGTTGAATTGATTTTTGTTACCCATCCCGTATTTAGTTCACACGCGAGGCAGAAAAGAGGGTCTTTTCTTCAAAATGTCAGTTATCCTTACATTTGCAGATTTTAAACATTTTTCTCGTTTGTATAATTGAATCGTCATCACTCATCAGGTTTCCGCAGAAATGGTTGAGAGGGTCCCCTCAACAATAACAAACCTGATTAATGAATACTTTTCCTCGTCCCTTCAGCATCTTACTCCAAATTTAGTTACTTGTTATTATATTGTATTGTAACTGTGGTCCTGTCCCTGGGTTCGTTCCTATAGTTCAAAGAAACTAAGTTCAAAGTTTTTGGAGGGCGCGTTTATCCATATTGTTGATATCTCGCCTTGTCGGCATCAATTTACTTATACATGTCGTGTAACAATGACATAAATATACAGATTGTCAATCAGTGATAAATTTTAGTTATTAAACGTTTAGTTATAGTCCAGTCAAATTAACCGAAAAAAACAGGTTACCAGTCAAGAGCTCAAGACGCGTAAAATCATGCCAATGACCAATTAATACGCCGAAAAATGATAAAAATGAACTTGAACATTTGCGGTTGTTCGTAAGGTTTAAAAAGGGGGGGGGGGTTTGAGGTGTCAGACCTTTCTTGTTTGACTCAGGCGGGATGAATGGCGTTGAGAAGGTATCGGCATCGACGATTAGGTCATAAATATGCCACACGAAATCCCTCAACTTTCCTCGGTGTACGACACGCCCGGAGACAGGGTAATCGTACGGCGGAGCGAAGAAAACGAATCTATTTCCCAGTGGATATCTCCTGATGTGGATGGTCATCGGTGGTGGGAGGGGGTCACCTCACAAAGGGAAAGAGAAAGGGATCTCCCCAAGGGCAACGTTCCCACTTTTACGGGTTTACCTACAGCGTTACGAAGTTGACCTTTTTCGTCCGCAATTTTGCTCTTCTTCTTCCGCCACCATTTTTTTGATTTGGTTGTTCCTTCAGACATGAAAGTTATGTAGCTCAGCTTGTACGCCGTGGGGATCCTTACGAATGCATATTTTCAACCCTTTTCCCTTTGTTCGCAGATGTTTTCACGTAAGCAACGTTTTGTTTCAGGGAACAAAGGCGTGGGGAATGAACTGTTGGTTGAAATTTGTTCGTAAATGTTTCATTAAACAGGCTATAAACTCAGGAAAATACCAATTTTAAAAAAATCGATCCAATCAAAAAGGAATGTGCATCCTTCTGCTGGGGAGGGGGGGGTGCATGGTCTTATCACCTTCGACCAGGCCCACCCTTCCTTAACCACCCACACACTGAATTCAATGCCCACACCCTTTTTCCACAGTCGTAACGTTTAATCTTTTGTAATGTTTATGCATCGTGGGCCACGCGTTTCTGATCTAATGGTATTAAATTATCACGTTTAGGAGGTGAGCTAAATTTTTTAAATGGAAAATCAAGCAAACTAATTATCATCAGATAGAGCAATTTTTCTCAATTTTAGCAGCAAACAGCGAGTTAGTAAAATCCGAATTCGCTAAGACACCTGTGACTTAATGGGGATAAAGCGCTAACTCATAGTTAAATGTGAAAAAATCGTAAATTCATGTCGAAAAAACAAGTATTTTCCCCCAATTTTAGCAGAGAATTAACGGTATATTCACATTTAGCGATGAATGAGCGTTTTTTGTTTTCAATTTTAACCGAGAATCAGGGTTTATCTCTATTTTGAGCGCGGATTAGCTAAGGCCCCCACCCCACCCCTCATTACTTTTAGACCCCTCATTCCTTCGTCGTTGCGCAATACAGGTTCCGGATCAAAAACAAAAACCCTAAAACATTGAGGCTCATAAAAAATATCTTGTCCAAGGTTCAACTAACGTTGGTCGCCTATCGATGGAAGACGAGTATCTTTCTTCCATATTAGAAAAGAAATCTGAAGAATCCGGGGCCCCCTTTGACGTGGGGCCCAGGCCCGTCGGGCCCCCGCCTAAAGACGGCACTGTGTGGTACCGTATACGAGGGACGAAGGGATTTTTTGTGGACGTCGTCCTTCAAAAAGCCATGTGAACTTGTCGATAGGTTCTTGTTGACGAAAGAACGGTTGGTGTTTTCCCGAGTCCGGGCGATTTCTTGTTTAAGAAGTCTAAGCAGATCATCAGTTGGTGTAATGTTTTTTGTAGGCATGAAATATTCGCTTGGTAGTCGCAGCGCTTGGCCGTAAATTAACTCGGCTGTGCTCCGTCCTTCCTCCTGTCGTACCGCAGACCGAAGACCGAGAAGTACTGTTGGCAGAATTTTGATCCATTGCGCTTCCTCGAAATGTGCTGTCAATGCTGTTTTGAGCGTCCTATACCGCGTTCTATTGCGCCGTGCGGATCCGTTGAATACCGAGAAGCTTTTTTAGCTCTGCAAAAAGGTGAGACTCAAACTGTCTACCCTGATGAGGTGTTACTTTCACTGGTATACCGAAACGCGCTATCCAGTGGGTTAGGAACGCCTGATGTGCAATTGTTGAGGCTTCGATGTTGGAGAGTGGTATAGCTTCAGGCCAGCGTGTGTTCCTGTCCATCATTGTGAGGCAATAGGTCTCCTTGTGAGGGCTTTAGTGGCCCTATGATGTCTAGACGGACGTGTTCTAGTTTATCCGATGGTTCGAATGTTCCAAGGGGAGTGACGGTATTTTTGTTTACCTACTTTTGTTTTCTGACGGTACACATGTTTTTTCCCATACCCCGTCTTTCTGCACGTTGGGCCAAAAGAAACGTTTGGCTATTAGGGTTCTTGAAGCACGGATTCCAGGATGACTTATTTTGTGCAGTTGGTCATAAAGGACTCGTCGGAAGCTTTTTGGCAGAAATGGTCTTGGTCGCCCACTTGATGTTTCGCAGTGTAGTTTGAGCTCAGTTCCCCAGAATTGAAGAAGGGTTATTTTGTGTCTGTTCTCCTTGAGGAGATCTTGGAGTTCATTGTCGTTTTGCTGAGCTTCGACGAGTTTTTGAAGGTAGTCGGGTAACTGTTTTCCTTCGCCCTCTGTTTTCTCACCTCCCTCTAATTGCAATTTGTGAATGTAGGGGCGTGCATCAAGCCGAGTTGTTATAAGGGAGTTCCATGGATTCGGCTTGGGGGTTCCGAATTCTCCTTAGTCAAAGCATTTCGTACAATTCCTAGGCAAAGCATCAAAGACGCGAATGAATTACACAATTTACCTAAAATGCTACTGATCGGTGATGGAAAGAATGAATTTGCCGTGGGAAAGTAAGAATACTTTTCTGGAAACTGTTTCGACCCTTCCCAACCTTCCTCAGTTCCTCGCAAAGCCCTCCTTGATGGGGTAGGGGAAACTGAGCTGCTCAAAAGCTTAGAAGTATACCAGGAATATGATTAAATATCAATTGCTTCGATTTATGAATGCCGGAAGGCATATACGACAAAAGTTTTTCATCTGAAATTTGTGGAGGGGGTGGCTTGTACAGTCAGCCCAAGAAGGGAGATAGCAAGAAGACTAATTATGAGATTCAGATAGCTGCGCCCCATTTCCCTCTCTGCTCTCTTCTCCCCACCAATTTCTCCTTCATTTGCTAAGTTTCCTTTTCCAAAACCGATTTGGGTCATTTCCGGAGAGAATGAAGAAGAACCAGGTTGACGCGAGAGTAGGACAAGGAAGAGGTGATGAACGAAGTGGTGGAAAGGGGTAGAAAGGAAGGATTTAAAGATAGAGCAGGGGGAATGGGGAAAGAGCCAGTTCCACACTTTGAAACTTGAACACGTTATGTTTGTGATCAAGTATCAGTAAAAATAAAGTTTTAGGGGGTTGCTTATGACATTAAGAGGGGTTGTGATTACTTCATTGCTATATTTGAAAAAGGAAATTAACTGCGGGATGGAGCTCAAGAGAGAACCATTGATGCATTTTTTTACTACTACTATAAAAACGTTAACAGCGCTTTCTAAAAAAGCGTAGATGGGTTCCACAACTTGTGTTGCGGTATTCGTACAATCAAGAGAGGTATTTGTGACCCATTATAGGATACTGCATGAATTATATTCGTGTAGGGATTTTCGGCAAAAAAAAATAAATAAATAGATGTTTCTGTTACGCACCTCAGTATGTGTTCGTTGCGGGTGCTACACAACCCCCTTCTTCAGCCTTAAAACGTTTTACAAAACATGAAATCGTCAATTGCATAAGTTTATAAGAAGGGAGATCTCCTCTTCCAGCTATCCATGAAAAACCATGCAACGCGAAGCCTCGTTCACCTGCCGCCGATCGGAAACACGATTGGCCCAGAGTGCCTCTGTGGCGTTGAGGGAATGAGCATTATTTGCGTCAAACTTTCGTTTGAGCAAGAAAGAAAGCATCTTTCCGACATACCGAAAATCGAGCAGACTATTATGTTAACATCACCTCGTTTACATATATGCTTTTCGAAAGTTACAGAACTTATTCAGAATCGCTCTAGTTTGGATGGGACATCGTAAAAATCCATAGCGGAACTTTTAAACGAGTTTCCCAATCAGTCCCAGCCCAGGACTCCCAGGGGACAGAAATGTAATCTCGACGGCGCTAATTCTAGAGCGCACGACAGGCTTGACATGAAAGAATCTTTTTTCACCATATAAACTGCTTTGTTACATTGATATGACGTTACGTTTTTTCCTTTGATTTCTTCGGTTTTGATAGAATGGTATAGGAAATTCACGCTGGGCGTTTTGAAACAGCACTAACCCCAGTTTAAAGGACAGAGGAAAAAATTTTAATGGCGTAATATAAAAAGGACCTCCTGTGTGTACGGTTTCAAGTGTGTAAACAACTTAAAATCGTTTGAAGGGCAGACCTTTTACCCATAAAAATTGTCGCTTTCGGGCCAGAATATGACCGTAATTAAAAATAACGACTTATTCTGAAATAGCCTATTATATTCAAGTAAAGTACCCAAGAGCAGAGCTTTTTTCATTGTTTATTATTTTGTAAGATTTATGGTAGAACTTATCTTTGATATTAAACATGCGCAGTCGAAGGCTTTCTTATTTATTAAATAAATGACGATCACTTAAACGTCCTTCAATAAAATTGATCTTCAATTTTCAGGCCCAGTTGGTACCCTCCTAATTACCCACCAATTCAAAGCATAAATCTCGGTCATCCCTCTTGGACGTTTCACGCTTTAAAAATGGTGTTGGTAGGGAGGGTGTCATGTTTAAAGCAAAAGGGCTTTCCAGGTTGCCTACACAATATCGCAAACCCAAAAGAGTTTCAAGGGGTGACAGGTTTTATGGGTTCTCTAGCCAAAAAGACTTTCGACTTTAAGTTTCTCAAGAGAGGTTTTCTATAAGCTTTCTGCCGAGAAAACGTGTCTTCTTGAGAGGGTTGGAGAGAATAAAACTAACAAACGAAGTTATGACTCACGGCGAGATGAAGGTGAGGGGACGAAAGACGCGTCTACAGCAGGAACAGCAAAATAAAATGAAGAGGGTGGACCAGAAGAAAGCGGCACGAGCGACGGCGGCGAGGAAGATTTAAAATAATTATCATATCGAGCGAAGCATCTTTAGTGCTAAGGAAGATTACTTAACTTCCAGATTTACTATGCTTATGAAAAACGGCAAAGGGAAAGGGTTAAGTTTTCCCTATAAACTGAACGTTAGTTAAATTTACTTAATTGTTTTTTCACGCAACCGTTTGGAGTTTGATGGCGTTTCACGTTAACATTATATAAAATAAATCCAACTTGCAGCCCTACCCCTTCCCTCTTCACACTGACTTGAAATCACCTACTTATTTTTTATTTTTCTTTGTGTGACATATTCTTCCCATTTTTCCTTTATACCCCTGAATTCGGACTATAAAAACTGTAAAAAACAAAAAAAATTATGGGCAAGCTTAAATGTAAGCACCTATTTCTCCTATATAAGGAGACAGCAGCAAGAATGCCTTTAGCTGACGCTCTCCCGCTTTTAAAGCCGTATGTGCCATTTTGGTTTATTTTGTAGCGAAGAAACATTTTTTGCGACTTCCCTGCCTACCGCCAACGATTTTCGCTTCTTCTTTAATGAAATGGTGTTGCAAGGAAACATTTCACTGTCCTCTCCCTCTCACAAGATTCTTGGGTTCATCGTAATCGAAATTGTGTCACCAGAGAGCTTTCCTTCTTTGAACATGATGGTCGATAACAAAATTATGCAACGTGGCAGGTACAGTGATTTTCGGCTTTGGCGCTGTGTTTGGGGCTGGTGGAAGGCGCATTAGCATGCGAAACGCCCCGAATTTGTGAAGCGTGCTGAGCATAAGGTCACTAAGGGGGGGCGGGATTACTATCTCGGTACCGTACCATATAAAAGTATTCTGGTATAACGGAAGTTGCAACGCGATCGCAGGAAGAGAGTAGAGATATTCTCTTTTAAGCTCGGTGCACACGATGCATTTTTTCGAAGCATGATGGCCTGCCTGTTCTAAAAAACATCCGGTCACTGCTGGGGATCATATGTTTTTTTTCACCATGCAAGTAAACATGCTTCGAATAATGCATCGTGTGCACCGAGCTTAATTCAAGAATCCCATGAATGTGTGATTCGTGTAATTAGAAGATACCTGGGAAGAAATCTCGATACCGGTTAGGTGGACGTGGCGTAGAAGTGAGGGCGATTTTCACAAAACAAGAAAAAAAACCCTCAAGGCCGAGCTCGCAGTTATATGGCGTAACATACTTTATACTTGCTAATCTTGACTTTTCCGAGTGTGCTTGTGAAAAGGTATAAGTCTCCCGCGCCACTTAAAGCCATTTATCTCCGCCTGCCTCTTTCGTCCCCTTCCCACCAACACAGTGTTAAGACACAAGGATACAGGATGAGTGCTCGAGCCGTATCGTCTCTACGAAAACCTCTCTAGGAAGCTGTACCTATCAGTGCTGGATTTAAAGTAGGGTGGGGGATATGGCTTGAGAGTTGAGAGCCAAAGGTTCTAAATGGAAGGGTTGGCAAGAAGGAAAAGACCCGCTTAGGACAAATGAGCAACACGTGTGCTACAATCCTTGATTTGTGACCGTTTTTACGTCCTTACAAAACTTAAGTAATGATATACGTCAAAAGGTGAGAGGTGGTTACTGTTTATTCAAACTTTTGAATGAGGGGGGACCAGTCTCGCTTTTCTTAAGTTGACGTCCCACGGTCCCAGTATATCCTATACAAAATTCACTTTCACTTTAACACTAACTTAAGGGCCGATTACACTTGCAAATATTGCCGGAATTCAGAAAATTGCTCCACAAAAAGTTGCCCGCCAACTCATGGCAATATTTATTGCCGTTCCACGTCACGAGTAACATATCTTGCCAGAGGTTGCTCCATTTTTACACTAATTACAATTTTTGCACAAGAGCGAGATGGGAAGCAGTTGCTCTCGATGTTTCAAGAACAGGCCGTTGTCGCTGCTGCGGTAGTGATCATCGCAGCCCGTGGAAGAAGGAGGAAAAAGAGATTTTTTTTGGATCATCAGCGTTTATCGCTCTATTCTCTCAAAAATCCCTTTCTTGGCGTCATGCCCCCTTTCCCTGAAGTTCCGAACGTTGTCCCCCCTTTTGAACGTGTTTTGTTCTATGGATTTCAATTTTTTTCATTTATATATTTCTTTTTGAAAACCATATTAAATATTTAATAATTTAATTTATTTAACATTAAATATTATTATTTAAAGAAGTAAATTAATTAATTAAAATTGTCATTGGCCATGTTGTCGTGGAGTTATTCAGACGTCCGGGTGATACAGTTGTTGTCTATCCACAAAAAGTTGTTTTTATTTATTTATTGGTCGAATCGATTTTCAGCCTGTCTAGGCCATCATCAGGACCCTAATTAATACCGCAATATTAGTACGAATAACCTTCTTTAAATAAATACATTAAAAATTGAAACCTAATTATCACAGATAGGAGCTTTGAAGTTGACGGACGGGGGGGGGGGGGTACGAATTTGCGGCTATTCGTCATGGCGCTGTCGTGGCCGACTAGATCGGATTCAAAGTTTCGAAATTGACGAGAGATTTAATTTCTTGGCCCGGCATCCATGGCCAATAAAATAAATCCCCGAAACTTGGAGGCTAGCCCGGGATGTTCAGCCACTTTTGCCCGAAACTTGCAAGTTCCCGGCAAACACCCGATTTAGACCCACAACTGGCTATTTCGCGGATATTTAGACCCGAAACTTACAATTACCGCAGACATACAGCTTAAAATGAAGTAATATTGAGGCTATTTCTCTCAATGTTAGCTGCAAATGAACGCTTTTCTCAATTTTATCCACGAATAATGAATTTTAGTTGGCAATAGGCGATTTTTCACTTTTATCCTTGAATTTAATACTTTTTCTGAATTTGAGCTGCGAATGAGCGGTTTTAATACGTCGCGAATTAGCGTTTTTCTCGATTTCATGTTAGACGTAAAGCGACTTCGTGAAAAATGACCATTTTTTCTGTAGAAAATCTGTTCTCGGGCTGAATTTCAAGATTATTAGGATTATTTAGAATCAAAATGTCCAGTTTTAATGTTGATCAGCCTGTTTTGAAAAAGCAAATTGACGGTTTCCGAGTGCAGCTGGTTTCAAATAAAGACGATTTGTAGAAGGGTGGGGTTGGAGGCCACTGAGTCGAAAGAAGAATGTGAAATTTCCAGGTTAAAAATCAAGTGTATTCTATAATGGTGACTAAATACCGGGGGGCAAGATGTTTGGTATAGAACGGAACTCTATTTGCGTTTTAAAGAGCAAACAACACAAATCTGTGGTCATCTCGAAGACATATCATTTTTGGTGGGTATACTTCCTTTCCTGAACGAACATTGAAGTGCAATACAAAAAGCCAAAGTAATAAAGTAAGGTGGTTGATGCTGGGGGGGGGGGGCGAACCTTAGGGACAAAATTGGAACAATGTTTCATGAAAAAGAAGAGTTCATCAGATTTATGGTTGAGACCCTCCTTTATTTAAATATTTATTCTGCTAACGTACAAATAATGCGTCTTGATATCTTTCACGCGAGGTATAACAGATTGATATTTCAAAGGAAAACGCCCCTGTCCGTGTTAAGCTTTCCCAGACAATTGTTATCACGTTTTGGAGGTGAATTGATCACTTTCGTTATCCACTCATTGTACGAGTAAAAGAAGACGTGAACGTCTGGGGAGTCTTTTAATCCGCACGCTATTCCCCGCGTTATAATACTGTGCATACAGAAACAACCTATAATAAACACTTGCGAACTCAATCCCGTTGTTGCTTTGACAAAACCAATTCCAGATGGTTTCCTTATAACGTCTGGTGAGGAATTGATGTTTTCTAAAGCCGTGCAAAATAACGCCTTTCGTCTCCTTACTGAGTGGGGCGAAAAAGGTGTGTGTCAGATTCCTTATAAAACAAGATTTATGTCATTTCTTTACGCGTCCGGCAATTAATTAATTAACTGTGTTTAGACGGCCTTATCTCGGACAATTATTGGGTTCACTCGCCCCTCACCTCACCCCCTAGTCAGAGCATTTTGTGGTTAGGGCATTTTATGGTTAGACCATTTTGGGGTTGGAGCATTTTGTGGTCAAGTGCTTTCTGGGGATGAGAGTTTCTTGACTAAGAGCTGTTTGGGGTTAATGCATCTTAGGTGAGGGGTTTTGGTGGTCAGAACTTTTTGTGGTTAGAGGATTTTGTTATTTTTGCATCTCGGTGTTGCTTTTTTATGTTGTTCGAGCTTCTTAGGGATGCAGCTTTCGGTTGTACATGGGTTCAAGTTTTTGGGTTTAATTTGTTTGTGGTTAGACCTTGTGGTCAGGGCTTCTTGTGGTTAAAGCTTTTTTAGAGGTTGTGATTCGATTTTTTTTTTTTTTTTTTTTTTTTGAGGGGGTTACAGCATTTTGAGGTTAGTACATTTTGCGGTTACAGCTTAATCTTTTTGTTCGTGTTGTTTGAGCTTTTTGGCGTTCAAGCTTTTTGTAGTTAGAGGACTTTGTGGTCATAGCTTTTTGTGGATATAAAGCTTTTGAGTTTAAAGCATCATTTTCTTTGAACCTTTTTGTTGTACGAGCTTTGGCGTTCATGTTTTTGCATTTAGTTTTTTTTTTTTTACGGTTAAACGTTTTGTGGTCAGATTTTTCTACGGTTAGAGCTTTCTGTGGTTAGAGGATTTTGCGGTCAGAACTTTTGAGGTTAGAGCTTGTGTGGATAGAGCATTTTGTCGTTTGATATTTTTGGGGTTGTAACTTCCTGTGGTTATACCTCTATGACTACACCTCAAGTCGAGTGTCCTGGCATTTTTTGGGCTTTGAACCTTTTGTGCCAATTTTGTCAAATATCGAGTTGGCAATCCTACCCATGCTGGGTTCTGAACTTCTTAGGCAATAAAGTATTCTGGTATTCCTGGTGATTTGACACGTGAACTGAAAAATATCAACGGAAGTTGCAATGCGATCACATGAGGCGAGTAGAGGTATTCTCTTTTATCCAATAATCCAAAAAATGTGATTCGTGTAATTAGCAGATACCTGGCATAAGCCACGTTGTTCAGGTATTTAGTTCGAGTATCTACTCTCGTCGAACTGTAAAGTGGAGGGGTTGCTTCCAGCCGTTTCATACTTTCCTTCCGACTTGACTTGGCTCAGTCCTATCATAACACGGAGATGGAGCAGATTCGTCTCATTGTCATTAGCCCATTGATCCCCCATCAAGTGCGTGTGGCATAAATCTGGACGCCCTGAAAGGCCTTAGGGGGCCAATTTCATATATAGGATAGAATGGGGGGGACCACTCACAAAAGTATACGGGGGAAAAAAGACAACCGCAGACGGTTATTTTCTAGTTCAACTGGCACGTTCTCCTTACTACAGTTGTCCTTCCCGTAAGGGCAACCCCTCAGGGGAAATGCGGTATATCGGAAGAGGAGGGTGAAAATGGCACATATCATTCGCACGCTCCACATTATATATTATAAGAAAAGTCATTGCACACATCACCACCATCGTCTTCCTTATCCATCGCCTCTTCAACGTTGTTTCTTATGAACAGGTTCCACCCTACATAAGGGTCAAGAAAACCAACAATTTCCAACCTCTTCCCCGTTCTTCCTTTAATCCAAAACAGAAGACTATTATAGTTTGTGAGCGAAAATGCCCTCTTTCCTTCTACACATTTTGGCAGAAAGGGGGGGGGGATAATTGCTTTTTCCTGTGCGCAATAGAGCTTTTAACGGGGATGAAAGAAAAGTTGGTAATGTCTTTCTTAAAAATGTCAACTTCATAGGGAGTTCAAGATGAGTGGGGTACGGAAGGGTAAACAAGTTCACTGAGACCTTTTGAACAGAAATAAATCTTAACGAAAATATTATTGGTTCCTTTTTTTTAAAGTTACATAATAATTGGGCGGGATTTTGATCACTTTTGCACCCATACTGAAACTTGCGGGACGAAAATATTATAAAATTTGGTTTGAAGGAAGGGAGAAATGAAACAAAAAAAGAAGAAAGGAAGTAACTGTTTGGACTGACAAGAGACGAGTGCCAGAGGGTTCCTCATTGGGAGTGAGTGAAAAAAAAAAAAAAAGTGTTGTTACAGCGTTTCCTGAAATGACAGATGGGGGGATGTTTCTGGAGGCGATCTAATTCAAGTTGAGGAAGAATTAGAAAGCGCCTGGCTCCGCGTTCATTTTGTTTAAAAAACGAGGTATAAAAGAATGAATTTGGAATGTAACTAGCAGGGAAAGGTGAATTGGGCTAAACGAGATTACGATTCCATTATTAATCGGAAACCCCGCAACGCACAGCCTTACCTATAGAGATGGTATCAGTAAAATGATGGGTTGGGTGGGGATTGTTCCATTCAAAAAACCGGCAGTCCATGAGTCCACAAAATAATCTTAACAGAAAATCTCCAGTTTATTAGTTACACAATAGAGCCCATTCCAATTATCTCGGGTAAAATACATTGTATTCGGTAAAAACTTAATAAGAATCAAAGAAATGGCCCCGCAATAACGAAATAGCGAGGAATTCAGTAGGAAATTTTACGAGCGTTTGAGGTTGTTAGCTATGAATTTCCTTCCGGCCAAACATACACTGAGTTAAGAGTAAAACTGCTATGAAATGTGTCGTAACGACTATCACCATGTTTTTCCCCATGACTTCGAGCGTTTTTGACTTACTTTCAAGCTGATTATGGAGTTTTTCAGAGCGGATGAGTGATTGGAAGTTAGTAATGGGGCTTGAAAAAAAGATCGATTTTAATTTTGGACAGTCGCCCTCGCGACTGAGGACGTAAACCGCTGGCAAAGTCGGCAAGAGGAAAGATTTGGCTCCAAACCAAACCTTTTTCCTCGCCTTTTTTCTCGCGGAGGGAGAATTAAGGAAAGAAAGTCCTAAAAAATGACTCGAAGAAAAAGAAAATAAAAAAAGAGAGAAAACTCCTTCAACCCTCCTACGCACACTTTCCATCTTTCCGTTTTTCGAGCACCCTGCAGGGCGGCCACTAACTCAATCGTTAAAGGCGTTGCGAGGAGCTTTTTGGCAAAAATCAGTAGAATACAATTCAGGCTACAAATGGTTGGGGAGAGAAGGGGAATTTGCGGGAAAACAGGGCACATTAATGAAAACGAAATCTCCTTTTGCCGCCACTAACAAATCCTTCCTGTCGCGTTTTATTGCTCTTTCCTAAGAGGATCTATATCAACTGTTGTGCTGTCACTTCTCATCCACGCACAATAGGAGCTAGGATTTTTCCTCAATATAAGATGAAGGGATCTTGGAAGCCGTCTCAAGTATTTACTATTTCCCCACTAGCCGCATTATAAGCCCTTTTCTTCTCCGTCTACTCACCCCCTTACACGTACTTCAGAATTTAATCTGACCGGATTTATTTCCCAATAGGAGGGCCTTCAAACTTCGAAGAAAGAGAAACTTTTCTATAACGTCCCCTCCGCACTCTCAACTGGTCAACTCCTTTTTTGATTCTCTACACAGTTTTTTCATTGTTCAGTAGGAAACTGAGAGTTCGCTAATCCCTCAATTACTTTTCCCTGATGTTCTCACCCAAACGTCAATTCCCTTATCAGAGAGCTCCCCTTTCCGATTGTGTACTTTTTTTTTCCTTTGGGGAAAGGCGTGAATCACCCAATTTGTTATCCCTACTTTTATGTCGTGCGTTTGGTTGGAGGGCGGGGTATTCAGCCGATTTCTGTCCAATTATGAGAAAAGAGCACCGTGACATTTTCTTTTCGGGGGGGAAGGAAAAGAACAATACACACATCAGACAGCCCCTTTCCTGGATTCATGGATCGAGTTCTAAATTGTTTATAGCCTCAGATTAGTCAAAAAATCTATTTTAAAAAAATCAGGCTAAAAACACAATAAAAAGTTGTACGATAATAAATTAAATAAAATAATGAAGGCCTTCCAACCACGTTCCTAGGCTGTACACGCACTACGACGCTCTTTTCAATGTTCTGCCGACATGATTCCCACCTCACGTTCCCCCCACATCACTTTTATCCAATGGGCTATATAACAATGAAGTGTGGTTGCACGAGGGAACTTTCCCTCGTTTTAATTGAATGCAATCCTTTGTTTCGACGATGCGAATTGCGAAGGATTGGGGTGGTGGATGGGGCCATAGTTCAAGAGACTGAAGACTGGAGGCTATTCATTAGACATGAACGAACACGATTCATAATTTTGCTGCCTTCGCCCCTCGTTAAAACTTCGACATTTTTGTGGCTCTCTCAAAATGGTCGGACATTTCAACGATGACGTCCACGATGATACAGGGAAAAGTATTTGGTAGTGGCGTTTCGCAGTGGAGTTCCATTTTTCCGTCCTCTCTTCGAATGTTTTTCGTTTTTCGAATGTTCCAAAGTTTTCCCCTAGAAATTTGCGAGATTTCAAGCATTATTCCGTGCAACTTGTTAGTTTTTTAAAAGGTATAATATGTCATTCTATTTCTCCATTGGATGGAATTTCACAAACCTTCATGGATCGTACGTTCTCGGCGGCCACCTTACCATCGGTTCCGATATGCTTTTTAGTCGCACTTCCTCCACCCCCTTCATTTTGGCCCCTCCTTTTAGGTTGCTGACTAGCCTGTTCTCGTCTCTTCTCGTTTGCTTCGGGCAACAACTGGGCCTGTTCAGTCCGTAGTCACATTCTCCCTCACTCCCTTCTCTCCTTCCCTCATATTAGTGCATTCCACTTTTAAAAAATGCACTATACGTCTCTTTTACAGGGTATTCATTCTCAGAAGTTTAACATTATGCTGCCTTTTGCTGTGAGCAATCCAGGTTTATATGTATATCGTTGATTCATTCTCAGAAGTTTAACATAATTATATATAAGGGGTATTCATGCTCGGAAGTTTAACATATGTTATCGACGTAAACTCTGTTATTTCGTATTTTTTGGGTTCAGTTTCTCCGTTTCTATGGCCTTACCCATCTGTTCGGAATTTAGCAAATAACAAATACAAGGTTTAACATTTTTCATGAATACCCCTATAGTATTATGTTATCGTCGTAAAATTTCGTGCTTTTTTGTTCAGTTTCTCCGTTTCTATGGACTACACTCATCTGTTCGGAATTTAGCATGTAAAAAAATAATACAAGGTTTAACATTTTTCGTGAATACCCCTATGTAAGACGAGATGAGATTGACTTTGACAGCTAAACTTTATGCGCACATGGCTGGGAAATTCATTCTCATCTCGTCTCAAACGTGTTTCACTTTTCTATTATAACCGCCCCAGATCTACGAAATTTATCGTAGAACCTACGATTTTTTCACCACATCACGGTTTTTTGTCTGAAATTACGGATTTCTCTCTCGCCCTCGTCTCCCACCAACACCCAGATCAAGCCCCCCCCCCCCCAGTGGGAATCACGTTTTTCCGCGTTTTTGGGAGCACGTCACTTCCAGGGTGGAGAAAGTCTAAACGCCCCAGATCTTCGCACCACGTTATATTGGACCGCAATATTCGAGCTCTCAGTCTCCACGTACATGCGTCCCTTCCATTAGCCATTATATTCGATGCCTTCAGATCGACGCAGATTGACGTTGGTGCATCTCAGATGGCAGGAGCATCGCAGCTTTGTCAAGTTCAATGGGGAATCGCCCTCATCGCTCATACAGATTTCCACGGGGCAATGGTGGCGCATCCGCCAAGAATAAGAAATACTGGTGGAGCTGATGCTTACTTTGAAGGGCCATTTTCTCTACCTTAGTAGCCCTCGTCCCATCATATTGTTATTATTATTATTATTATTATACAATATAATATATGATGTACATTTTTCCTATTGTAAAAGATAAGAGGGTTCCAGTTTAACACTCTATATGATTGACAATTTTACCTGAGATTCGACGCTTTCGAGCTGGGAACGTGCCTGAAGAAACTGAAAATCATCAAACAAATAAAAGCACCAAAGGGGACTTGGAATTAATTTATTCGTCAAATATACAGTTCCATCTGACACCACGTAGCCTCCATTGACGTTATGACAAGACCGTCGGAAAAGAATGAAGAAACGTGAAAAACACAAAGAATCCACCTGCTAAAAAAAAATTAAAAGGTGTGCATGCATCTGTCCTCCAATTGTTAAACCAGTGAAACAAATTTTCTGAACGCAGCACCGGTGACCGATGAAGAAGAAAGAGATATTCACCTGAGATCCCGATCTGAAATATCAAATACATGCACTGAAGGGAAGTAACCTCAAGATATTCTGAGGTATAACATGGAGACTGGCTTTTCGCCATATTTTTTTTTTTTTTTTTTTTTTTTCAAGTTAAACATTCTTTTAAAGTTTGTTTTAAAGATTAAAGCAGTAGTTAAAGGTTACATTTTCCTTTTATTTTTAAATTAAATTTTACAATTAGATCTTGAGATCTGACAGTTTGAGTTAACAATGAATTTAGATGTTACAGTTAATTAAAAAACTATGGGTGTTCGGAAATTCGACGCTCAGTCGAAAACTGGTTATAGAACAGTTGATTTTGGTCGATAATACTAAATTCACTTCTACGGAATTCATCTTGGTTTTCGAGTTATTCCACCATCTTTAATTTTTTAGTGGGGCTCTTTTTTTTTTTTGTAATACTTGCGTTCGGCCGCTCTAGAATCAATTCTAGGTCAAAACTAATTGGGTCCTTCGAATGAGTGCACAATTTTCTTCAAAATTCTGAATTGTATTCTGAATTTTGCCATTTTTTCAGGGTGCTAAAGCTGAAAGCTGCTGGAGAGTGATGTTTTTTATCTTTGTATCTTTCCCATGTTTTTCAGCAACGATTTCTCCCACTCCTGAAAGAGAAATATTTTTTGGGGTTTATTGGAAAAACTTCCTCATTTTGTTAGCTTTCAAATGGAGTGCAATGGTCTCGGGGTTTTACAAGTTTTCATGAATAAGTAGTTGTTTGAATAGTAAAAACCGATGGGCATTTACGACAGACCGTTTTTATAGGAGAACTATGTTTTGAAGCCAGAGGGTGAGGTGAGAAGGCAGGGCCTCTCAGAATGTCTGAATGCGAGCTAATAAATCACAAAAATTACAAGAATAGCATATAGATAATATTAATAATAATTGAAAAAACAGCCGATATTTAAGGAAATACAGATTAAGAATGATGAATCAGGTAAAAGTACGAAGTGCCGTGCGTTGTGGAAAGGGCGAACCTTCATCTGCAACCAAATGTTCCTCCTCGCTTGAAGATCGACTGTGACCCTGATGGTCTGTCGCACGCTCCGTTAGGAGTTACCTTTTTATCGAGATCGGAGAGCCCAGGAGTCTTCAGGAATAGGTAGTGTTTCAAAAAAAGATATTAAGCAAATTTACTTTCTTTTCTCTTTAAAGAAAAACGTTGTTTATTTATTCGAAACTTGAAGGAAATTATAACTTAAAATTCTATGTATGTACAAATAGAAAAACTCGGGGACCGCTATAATATTCTAATGATCTCTTGAGGGTCGTTTTATATGAACCCAATCTAATGGTTATTTCGGAGAGGGAGGGAAATAAAAAAAAAATGAAATGAAGGTTTGATAAGGAATAGACGTTGAGACTCACGAGTTTGTTTCGAAGGGGAGATGTTAGTGACGATTTGCGAGACACCGGTGACTTGACCGATGGCGACGGAGGACGACGTGGTTGACTTCAACTCGGGGTAGGCCGGTAACCAAAACCGGTGACGACGGATGACAACAGGGTCTGACCTCAACCCTTGAGTAGGCTGGTGACAACAATCGGTGACGACGGATGACGACGGGGTCTGACCTCAACCTTTGAGTAGGCTGGTGACACCAATGGTGACGACGGATGACGACGGGGTCTGACCTCGACCTTTGAGTATTCTGGTGACAACAATGGTGACGACGGATGACGACGGGGTCTGGCCTCAACCTTTGAGTAGGCTGGTGACACGGTGACACCAATGGTGACGACAGATGACGACGGGGTCTGACCTCGACCTTTGAGTAGTAGGCTGATGACAACAATGATGACGACGGATGACGATATTTCGACTTACGGAGTATGGCGTAGCTCACGCACCACGACGCGGTGACCACCAAAACGGCACTGGTGTCAATCACCACTAGGAACGTTACGACACTTGACTTTTGTAGATCGACTTGTACTCACGATCTCTCTTTGACACGGACACAATACGGTGACCACCAAAACGGCACTGGTGTCAATCACCACTAGGAACACTTGACTTTTCTAGTCTTCTAGACTTTCTAGTACTTACGACACTTGACTTTTCTAGATCGACTTGTACTCACGATCTCTCTTTCTCGAGTCTTTCTAGTCTCGTTTCTCGAATCTCTCTTCTCGAGCTCCAACGAGCTCTTTTATATATAAGCTCAGGAATCAATCGACTAAAAAAGGGCAAAACAAAAAACGACACTTTTATCGAGTTACGACGTTTCGACGGTGGAATTTTCCCGTCCTCATCAGGCATCAAAACATTCGATCGGTGGATCGAATGTAGAAAATACATGTTTTGATGCCTGATGAGGACGGGAAAATTCCACCGCCGAAACGTCGTAACTCGATAAAAGTGTCGTTTTTTGTTTTGCCCTTTTTTAGTCGATTGATTCCTGAGCTTATATTAAAAATAATTAAGGGCGTTATAGCGTTCAATAAATTTGTGAGCTCTTTTATACTCTCTGTCTCAAGGGGTGGGGAAATGGGTGGTGAGGAGTTAGAGAGGGGACAGCGTGGTTCGCTTCAATACTCAATAGAGATCGTTAGAATGATCCGGAATCTAAGGCTCGATTTATTATACTTAATACTGTCGTAATAATAACGTGAGAGATTTTCATTGCTTAACGTCTAATTTCCGCATTTCTATTTACAATGGATATTGCTGACTTATCCACTAAACCTTATAACAACAATAGTACTGAGATTTTCTTCTAATAGATGAACGCGAGAAACAAAACATTACAAACTTATTCACTAGACAAAGAAAAGAATTCCCCTGTAAAATCCCGTTACACGACATCAACCAAGATTCGGCGATGCCTTCGCAAAACAGAATTTGGATGACTTTTTAGCAGTAACGCAGAAATACTTTTACTGGTCTCTCAACGGAAATGAAACGACCTCAATGCGTTCAGAAAGGGCCAAACAGCAAATACTCAGTGTATAGGAATCTCTTACTTTGTGGGCAATGATGAGGAATGAGTCGTGAATGATTTCTGCTCGTCATATTTCGACGTTTTAGGTTAAGGAGATATCTGAGGGATCACCCCGATGGGGGATTTAAAATTGATGAAGTTTCCGTGTCTTGGTGGGGAGGGGTTAACCCCCCTGCCATGAAGGTAACTCATTTCATTACCAACACCAGTTTCGAGTTAATGTGCTTATCGGAATGACGATCGTTTCAACGAATACGCCTTCTTGTAATGCACAAAACCGTCGCCAAATTTCTGGTTGAAGTCACTTTTCGCACAAGCAGGAACATTTGGCTCCATTAGTTTGTTATCCACATTCATTATCACCAATTCAGAAAATCGGCGGTACTTTTTGTAATTTATTAAGCTTACATTCAGACACTCAGAGAGGTTCCTGCCTCTCACCTTACCAACTCTGGCTTCAAAACATATTTCTCTTCTAAAAAAGATCTCCCATTCTTCACATATAGCCCATCGGTTTTTACTATTCAAACAGCTACTTCTTCACGAAAACTTGTAAAATCCCGAGACTTCTGCACTTCATTTGAAAGTTGACAAAATAAGGAAGTTTTTCCAATAAACCAAAAAAAAAATTTTTTTTTCTTTTATGGAGTGGGAGAAAATCGCAGTTGAAAACATAGGAAAGATGTAAAAAGATGAAGAAGCATCACTTTCCTGCAGCATTAGCGCCACGAGAAAATGGCAAAATTCATATAATACAAAACAGTCATTCTGAAGAAAATTTTGCGCTCTTCCATGCAATATAACTTCAAACATTGCATCGTGTGAACAGGGCTTTAATTACAGAGAAATACTCCATTACAGGTTTACAGGCTGATTATTTGAGTAGGTATCCCTGGTATGCACTTTGCCCGTATAGGTTATCTGTCGACTCACCTTAGAGCATAGAGTCTATCATATAGTTGACTGCTCTCTGCCATACTTGGTGTTCATAAGCGTTTGAAGTTTTGAAGTAGTTTCTATTAGCCGTGTAGTAGTGCGGAGTCGGGTATCATAATTTTTAGATGAACCAGTGAGGTCTAAAACCGATTCCACAAAGAAATAAAACTTATATGGAGAAACAAATAATTCGTTTAAAAGTTTGAAGTACACTCGTGCCCTCGTTTGCGGCCGCACATTATAAAAGTTCAAACCCAACTTTCGCCCTAAAGAGTTGTCCTTGAAACTCAAATTGATGAGATGACCTCTTCCCTTCGTCATCGGGAGTAAAATCAACTTTATTCAAAAGTGCACTTTTGTAATAAATTAAATGCACTACAACGGAGATATCAACATAGGCCCGTATTCATAGTCGCTACTTAAGTTAAAATTTTCCTAAGTAAAAGTCAATTCAGTTTTTGTTGGAATAAAATCATCTGTTTTGACGCCCACTTAGGGAAATTTAAGTTTAAGAATGTCTATGAATACGGGCCATATTCCCCACATGAGTAATCTTTAAAAATCAAAATGCATCTCGAAGGTGAAGAAAACTCTTTGGTTCAAATAGTAGAGTAAATAAAAACTTGAATAGGAGACCATTGCCGGATCTTGACATTAATCTAAGAGGAGGGAGGCAAGACTTGATTATGCAACCTTCAAGTGAAGCTTTAAGGGGGGGGGGTGCACGTTCCATCCTTCTTCTCATTCAGTGACCAGTGTATAATTTGAGCCTCACTCGCCTTCTATCTTGGATATAGCAGCAGAATGGGCCGAAGATGGAAAAGTTTCGCCTTTGAATGAGCCAAACCCGCGAAATTAGTTTTCGAAATGGCCAGATCAGCGAAATATTGAGTTTGAAAGAGCCAAGTCCACGAAATTGTGTTTCTTTTTTTTCATCGAGTCAAATCGGCGAAATTTCGGTTATTCGGATGAGTAGATCCCGCAAATTTACTTTTGGAATGGGCCAGCGCAGTCCGAAATTTTGTAGTTGATGTAGCAAAATCCATGAAATTGCCATTTTGGATGAGCTATACCAGCGAAATAGATTTTATAATGAGCCAAACCCACCAAATTTTGTTTTTTCAGGGATCCAACCCCACGAAATTCGTATTGAGAGGGACGACCTTGCGACATTTTTGTTTGAAAGGATGCAGACCCACAAAATTATTTCTTGAATTAGCGCAAACTCAACTTGGATTCTCCGAGTGCCAACTCAGCGAAATTTGGACTCCAAATAACCCAACCCATGGAATTGCATTTTTGAAGAAGTCAACCCTGTGAGATTGGATGTTTGTACAAGCTAATCCTCCAAATTCGTTTATTAGGGGGTTAATCCTGCGAAATAATTTGCATTTCGAGTGAGTAAACACCACAAAATTGAGTTCAGTAAGTGCCAATACTCCGCATGATTTGGGCTTTGAATTGGCCCAACCCGCTAAATTTTATTTTGAGTTAGAGCGAGATCTACGAAATTGCTCTTTAAAATTAGTCAACACCCTGGCAATTTTGATTTTGATGGGACAGGGAACTGTACGGACACGTTCACGAAAATAATTTTGATTCATCTCAAGAATGCCCCCCTTCACGTGGAGCCGGCCCCAGGGTCACATGAATGAATGCAGTGTCAGGGAAATTGAACTCAGTCTGTTAAGGTTAATGTGAGTAAACGGTAATTGTGCACATTTACCGGGAAATGTGCACATTTTCTCTGGTAAATGTGCACATTTTCTACGACGTCGTCAAACTGAATCAAAAACTTCTTCGGTTTCGTTGTGACTCGCATCAATATGAAATAGTGAAACTACCCGCTTAACCAACAGCAGACGGAAAAATCAATGGACCACTTCCTGTTTATCATGTTGCCGTCTGCTTTCTCTGTACAACCAGAGTCGACCGTCAACATAAAAATGATTTAAATCAAGACAGTTTCATTTCCTTTTTGTTTGGATGCGAAACTTGCAACTTCCTGGCGCAACATTAATAAATAGTGTTCAAACTCTATACCTCGCCGTATCCATGCCTATATCGCGGCAACTTGGCTGCTTCAAGAGTAGAAGCCCATTAGCGAAGGTTTGAATCCCACCTCGCCCTATTTTACCAACAGTGCATTACTTGTTCGAAAAGGAAGTCCGTTCGTCGTTTATAATGCAGGAAAGTTACACCCCCCTCTTTAACCCCCTTCAGTGCTCTGCCCTGGTGTTGGTGACAGGGGAACCCAAGTGTCATTAAATATTTCAAAGGTAAAAGGTTTAACGCTCTTCATTTAACCTCGTCCACCCACTCTCTCACCACCACGACACTGATTTGACCATGCTTCAAAAATTCCACTCCCTGTAATTTGATGCCCTATACGTGGTCTTTAAAAATGGGAAGGGCGAGTGATGATAATCCAATTAAAATTCAGCTATCGCATTTCAGATAATGAGAGAAATCACTTTAAGGCCTGACTCAGGAGCTAAAATTTAATTACTTTGAATGGTTGAAGCTGCCCCTCCCTTTTTATAGGTAATTCTTTTCTCTTGATTCCATTATCCTTTAGCACTCAATTTTCGTGTGAGTAGGGTAGTCTTCGAAGTTGTTAATCTAATCCGAGAGTGAACGTAGATGATTATGGAGGGGCTAGCCAATAATCGAAATACGTATTGGGTTTCAACTGAACCCCTCATAATTTTTCCCAAAGTAATTTTACTGAAAAGATATTGCGATTTATTTGATCTTTCCTCCAGTGAAACTGTTTTTATGAGAATTTAAATTCCTTCGTTTCAAAAGGTGGATTGACACAAGACTTTTTTTTACTTTCTTCCAGACTTTATTTTATTGGGAATGAACTTTGCCTGAGTGAGCATGAAGGGCCCGGAGTTGTTGGATATGGGGAAAATAAAACTCAATGATACGCCCCACCTCCCTTACAGTAAAGGAAACCTGAAAATACGAGTTTTATTTACTTAAAATATATATGTTTATAGATTTTCAGATCGCAAACTGGAGTATGAGGGTAAAGGAACATAAACATAGGTTTCTTCGCCCCCGCTTCCTCACCGGACCTCTCCAATCCGTTTTTGCTATATAACCCTCGCTCTATACTTACTGTAACTCTACGGCTTACAGCTTTAAACGTAATGGTTGCAGTAGCTATCACAAATAATCCTTTATTCCTTTCCAACGCTCTTTTCTTACTCCGCGCTTTCCCTCCCCTAACCCACTCACCCACCCACCCGAAAGCCGTCCAGACCATTAAAAGTTTCACCTCTGGATCACTAATGATCCCCTCCGAACTGACAGCCAGCCTAGGCTTTTCCTCTAGTTTGTATCGTCATTAAATCCCATTGGTGTTTTACTAGTTGTTTTGGGAAAATGAGGAGACAGAGACGGAAGGAAACACACAGCTTTTCAAAGTGAGTAATGTCCGCGTGAAATTCCTCGTCACTCCAAAAGGGATGACGTTGGGTGAAGGTGTCCTTTAACACCTTGAGTTGACTCAGCCCTTTGTTTCCATCCCTAGAGATCGTTGTCAACAGGGGTTTCATCAAGAAGGTTTTCTTGGAATCTATCACAAAAAAAAAAAAAAAAAAAAAAAACTCATTCAGTGGATGAAAGGATCATCCCCCCATCCTTGGTTTTCTGAAAGCAATTTCATTTCATTCTGAAAATGCACTATTGGTCTCGTCGTGATGGTGGCAAACATGGGTCATGTCATGTTTTTTTCACGTTTCAGAACCTCTAGAACACGAATTCAGTGGTCTCCAAGATTCATATATATATATATTCAATTTTATATACAGGGTGGATCCTTATAAGTGTGACAAAAATTTTTGGGTAAAACTACGTTAAAAGTGGAGTAAATTGGTACCTTTGGAAGTGTCCTACGTCGATCCGTTCCGGAGTTATGATTTTTTGTGTGTTTAAAAAAGTAACCAATGCTTGCTTCAAAAAATCCGCAATTTCTCGGCTTATATCGCACCAAATCCAAAATGTGATGCCATTTTCAGAAAATACGGAACATTTCCTTTAGGATAGAGGCCATTTTATTGCTTGAAATAATCGTCAACACCCAGAAATCTGGCATTTTTTCCGTAATTGTACGTGGCCTCCAAATTTTGTCCGTTTTACGAAAAGTCGCTGTACCCAAACAGCTTTCTCAACAGATTTTCGATGTATCACAAAAACTTCCCCGTCTTGTAAGCTTCCTTTTGGCGTGTTCACATTTCATGTTACCACTGACGTTTCTCACGAAAACGTCACGAGAATGCACAAAAACCGTGTTTTTACGGAACATAGGCCATTGTCTACGGTACGTATACTCCATGTTATAGTTGCCTTTGATTCCCATTTTAATTTTTCGAAAAAGTCAAGGTGGTGGGGGTGGTCCTTCCGGTGTGGAAGTGTAAAAATAGCGTTGAACTTCACTAGTTCATCTTAGCGCTCTAAAATTTGACTCAATAATTTAATGTAATGAAAGCACTGGGCTCCATTGAGATTTATCGAAAACTTTGATGGGGGGGGGGGTGAAATTTCAAAAAATCGCTTAAATTCACACGTTTAGGTATTATAATACGGCACAAAAATTTAATATAGCAAAGCCCTTGGAAAACTACCGAAACTTTTCGACATTTTTGAAGAGAGGGTGGTGAAAATAGAGGAAGAAGTTCGGCTTAATGAAACAAATTATAGTATCAAAATTATTACTTCTGGGGCGGCTTTGGGTATCCGTAAACGGAATGAAATGCACTCTTTCCGACCGCCAGCTGCCGGAGCGAATTTTTTTTTTTTTTTTTAGTTCTGTTCATTTTTTTAAATTGAAAATTAGAGGTCCTGTGTCCTTGAGATAGAAATGTTAATGAAATGACGTAATATACGTTCCTATTCGTGTAAAAACTTGCACGTACGCTCAGTACGTTTGGTCCTAAAATGAACGATGCATGATCCTTATTTTACAGAATTTTTAACAGTGCAGTATAATTACCTACGTCTATTAAAAATTGTCGATATGTCGACACTTTCCCATTGCAATAACTTTGCTCGCGCACTACGTCCCGTAATCAAATGCTCTCGCGGAATCGCAACACATATATTATTTTCGTAAAGGGTAAAAGGGACATCTATTGTGCCTACAGCCTTGCTGGGGTTGCTTTGCGGTTGCCTCCGCTGCGCCGCGAGTGTGGAAAAAAAAATAGTCATCCGGCTTTTTGATCTGTCGCATGCGTTTGATACCGCAGATCTCCAGGTGCTCACTGTGAAACTCGTCCATTTGGGAATGAACAGTCAGGAACTTTTTGTCCTTGGCTTCTGAATAGCTAGCACAAGACAGTAAAGTACAGGTAGCTTTTCTCAACAATGAACGCGTCGGAAAGAGCTGGGCATATATATGCTCATGTGTTAAACACACGGCAGCTCTGTATCTGAGCACTGCCGTCCAAACCTGGCTACCAGTAGCCGAACGCCCCTGCTACACGGCTCCTTCACCTCTCTCCTCTCATCGGCCCTAATGATGGATGGATCGGCTCCTGAAGAAAAAACCACCCGCACCCTTCAGGCTTACCGTTGATTGATCGATATACCACCATCACGTGGGATACTTTGTACAGAAAGCCAACCTGAAGTACCGAAACCGATATGGGTCGGCGCACCGACTGACAGAAGGAGCCACTCAGATTTGACTCCAGTATAAAGCCCCTTCCAGGGAATGTAACAATAAACCGAATTTATAGTCCCTATAGCACTGAATTTACAGATTTCCATGCTTATTGCGCGCTTCGTGTGAGCGTTGAAAGTTCGAGGATGGCGGGTATACAAGCTCAGCGACGAGAAGCCTGTGATGAAAGTGGCATAAATGGTGGAGGCATGATCCTCGACAGGTTAGCCTGCCCCCCCCCCCTCAAAACAATGGTGGAATTTTAGTTAGCGGTTATTTAGCCCAAAAGCTCGCGAATTCACTGATACCAAGTTCCGAATGGTGTAGGTCATTTTACGGCTATTCATCAAGCATCAAATATCACCGAAACTTGCAATCTTTCCAAAATTAAGATGAGTATCTTGCAATTTCCCTAAAAAAAAAAAGACCTGAAACTACAATTTCGCTGAAATTTAAACCGAAAATGACATTTTCACAGGAATCAAGACCCCAAACTTGCCAGAACTTCCAGCCTAGAAACTTAGAGTTTCGAGAGAGTTCGTGGGAAAAAATGGGGCCCTGAACTTGCAATTTTGCTTAAAGTAAGACCAAAGAACACGTTTCTGTTAATTGCGCCTATATTGAGCGTGGAAACTTGTATTTTCACTAAAATTGGGACCCAAACTTGCAAACTCAAAATCATGCGTATCTAGCCCTAAATCGTGCAATTACACGGCTATTCGTGAGACAATGAGCGCAGTCGAGGCCGGTTAGCCCATGGTCCGTGACCATTAAAAGAAAAAGGCCCAGAAACTTGCAATTTCACAGATACTTCAGGCTTTATTTGCCAGACTTAAGGTGCTGTTGGAGCCGGTTAGCGCCGTCATAAAAAAAACCGAAACTTGCTATTCAGCGAAAATTAATAACATTAATTTGATTTAATCTATGTTTTTAATTTTCGGTAAATATGTATTTTATTTATTTATTTATTTAGATCTGAAAGTTGAAATTTCGCAGACAACTAGCCCCGAATTATGTAATTTGGCGGCTATTCATTAAGCTTTGGGCGCTCTAGTGGCCGGTCAGACTGGGCTCCATGGCCAATAAAAAAAATAAGATGGAAGTAAAACCCGGAATTTGCTATTCCGCTAAGATTTAGACCCGAAATTTGCAGAGACATAAATGATCTCGAACCAAACTTTTTGACGGCGGAAGTGCACTGGAGGAGTACTCCTAAAATTCGCCCAAATCTCGGTCACCAAGGCTTGTGTTTTTACCCAACTTTTAGCGGTCGTTTTCACATGAAATTGAAGTCATCCCATCACCATCCACTAGTTTGTTCTTTGCTCGCAGTAATGAATCAGACTGTTACAAAATGCAAATCATCTCATGATTTAAAGCACTGAGAACTGTAGAAAAAACACAGCACCGCCAAATGGTCCACCCCTTTTTCTTTCCCTCGGCGAAATCCTAGGAACGTTAAATAATTCCGTCGCTGAATCTTTTTTCCCCTAGCTCTCTCCCCCCATTGCTTTGCCACATCCAAAAACCGTCATAGTTCGTTTGTCTTTAAAGTGGCTCTAATATAGTGAACTGGCGTGCGTTTGAGGTGAAACGGGGAGGGAGGAGGTCGAGTCCTGTCACTGACAGAAACTGTATATTTTCGTATAATTGTTTCCCCTAAGGTTTAATTGCGAGGGTGGGACACGCGCTAATTTTATGCAACTTTTTCTCGAAGGGTTTGAAGAAGTGCGGGCGGTTGGATGACATGCGATAAATAATATCCCAAACGGGCGGTTGGGAGAGGAGTGCCCACGATTTTAAATCTTTAGACCCTTGTCTTGGTTTCATAAAGTATGATCCAAAAGGAGGTGAGGGCTTTTGTGGTGTCTGTATATAAAAACCTTGGTTTCCTGGAAATTATTCAACGAGAATTGACAACCTATTCCCGGTATACAACCTATTGAAAACCTATGTGCTGTGCTGTTTAGCCTGACAAAACGTATTCAAGGACGGAAAGGGGAACGCTGAGTCGCTGATTATATGTAGAAGTTGTACTGAAAATGCCTTCTAATTTGCTCAGTTTTGCCGGGGATCATACATTGATACGACGCATGGACACCATGCTTTTTTCGCGTCCTCCTCAATTGTGAATCCACCTACCTACGTCATCCAATCATTGTCTATCATAGGGGGGGGGGGAGATTTTGTGGTAATGTTGCAGGCACAAAACTTATGCGTTTTTTGTTTGTTTGTTTTTTTTCAGACTGCTTACACCTGCAACTGTACAGAGACAGCAAAGATAGATATAAACAGGGACAAACGAAGGCATCGCTTTCGCTTCAGCACTTCCTCGGCGTTGAAACAGGTACCTCTCGAGTTTCCCCTTCTTTCGTTTCGTCGTCCGTCGTCGATGTTTTTTAACACCCTCCCTTCTCCTTTAGGGTTTACTTTGGACAAAGAGTCCAATACAATTGCCATACTCTGTCAAGATGTCACTGTCGTACTTGCATTTGATACGAGAGAGAGACTGATTCAATGGCAAGTCAAAATTGCCAACAATTTAGGCGAAGGTGCGTATACTAGCGTTATTGATGATTAGAAATTGAGTGTTTACTACAAGTATAATTTTTCAGATCAACAATTCCTCGTTCAAATTTCGTCTGCCCCTCAAAAAGCGAAAATAGCTCCAGGCCCTGCCCGTCTACACGTTCAAGAGTACAGATTTTGCATCACGATGGGCGTGCCACCGAGGCTGGTTGGCGTTTGGGAAATATCGAAGCTGAGGTAAAGAAAATAGCAACCCCATCTAGAATTTGAAGAGCTAAAACAGAGGGAAGAAGATATTTTATAATACTTTCCTTCTCTTATTTTTCTTTTAAAGGCGATACGGTGTAGTCGAATCACGTTTTTGCTTCGAGGGTGGTTCTCGATGTGGCAAGGGAGAAGGTCTCTATGTATTTATAACTGACCAAGGCGAGGAAATAACTAGAACCCTACAAGCTGCCTCCGAAGGGAAAATGTCCGTTCGGCGCCGACCCGCTTCAAGAAATATGTCAGGTAAGACTTTATAGCCGTTCGATTCTATAAACGCATTTTTCAATATTCGCTCTCTTTTCTAAGTAATGGATTCGCCGAGAAAATGCTCAACAAGGATGTCTTCTATAGGAGGTGATACTATGTCCCTTTGTCAAAGAAGTCTCGCCGGCGACTCAGGAATGGACTGTCAGTCGATTTGTCGTTCAGTCATGCATAACACGGACGATCACGAGACAAGCTCTGTATGGCCGTCGTCAGAAACACGAACAAATGTATCGGATTTTGGTGACACGTCGTCGGTGGGTGACTGCGCCGACACTCATTCACAGGTTGAATGTCCACCTAATTGCCTCGTATATTCCGTCAATCACTAAAATTACTCATTTATTTCAAAACCCCCTCCCCTCACGTTCATTAGGAGTGTCATAATTGGGTCGAACCCGGCATTGGACGATGTGCGAGTTGTATAAGTAAATTGGGGGCTCTGTCGAGGTCTTCGACAGCCGGCAACTCGACGGGAGCTGGATTTAGTCCCGCGTGGACCATGGACAGTCCGGCTAATTGCCAGGGTACGATTTTTTCCCCCATATCTCCTTAAATTAGAATTAATTCAATCGCGTTCCTTGCTTTACTTTGTAACTTTACAGGGAAAGACAGGCCGAATTACTCTCAGTCAGTGTCGTCCCAAGACAGTGCCGCCTCCGAGTATTCTGTTCCTCGACAACAAAATGAAATAAGGTAAGCAACGTCAGAACTTCCTAATTTATTAAAATTTGTAATTTTAGAGCTTTAATTTTGGCAAAAAAGGGGGAGAAAAGCTATTATTCTTTATTACATTTTAGGGCATGCTGGGGGCGACATGGAGCAGTTTCATTTTTATGTTTTTTCATTTACTTTTTCGCTTATTTATTATAAAAGAAGAAATAAAACGAGTCGTTTAAGATTATTAGATTTTTACAAGCGTCTAAAATTATGGCTAGGCATCCCCAATGCCAATAATGACAACCCCGTCGCTACTTTTATTACTTGATGTTACGACATTCCTGTAAGTTATCATTTAGGCTGAGTCGTGGGATTGCGTGAAAGGTAGTTAGTTGTAAAAATTAATTGATTAATTTATTAATTTATTGACATCGAAGTTCAAACTCAGTTAACTAAGGTCACAATGGATTATTTTTAAATCCTGGATTAGCCTCAGCGCAAATGCCTTAGGGTAAAAGTTCAGTTAAATTCTCAGGAACCCTTTAAACAGGCATTGCATTGTCGATCGGTTCCCCGGGTCTACTGCCGGAAGCCTCTGCTTCTAGAGCGCGGTCTACAGCTCTGAACTCGGCTGAATTTCCGGGCTGATGAGAGCCAGGAAGTTGAAGTACATCGGTGCAATGGCCATCAAATTATACTATTTGCGGCCTATTCTCTGTTATTTCTATGTCGAAATAATAGAGTGCGGAAAAAATAAATGAGCCGAAGAAATTACCCGAACTTATGGCGTTTTCCATTCAATGTAATACACTCGTGTGGTGTGAGTTTTTCCACCCGTCCTCTCTGAATTGAAACATATGTTTATGGAGAGGACGCTGCACTACACTTGAGTAGTGTGTTGAATGGAAATCGCTATTAATTATGCACCTGTAGGGACGGTCAAGAGGTCCTTCTTTAGGAAGGATGGTACTACTTTATAGCTTGTGGTCGTGTAAACGGGACCCTCAAAAGAAGTTTGTGATCCTCAAAAGAATATGAAACATGTACTTTCGAAAAACTGGTTTAGGTAGTTTAAGAAGGTTCTCATGAATCTGGGTCAGCTCCCAAAGTTTGACGAATGTCCGTAAAATCGCATTATTTCAGAGCTAAATATCCGTGAAAATAGAAACTGCCTGGCTGAATATTCGTGACATTGCAAGTTTCAGGTCATAATTTCAGCGAAATTGCAAGACAAGGGTGTCAGGTCAGGGCCCGGTTTTTAGTGGGCACGGGTCCTTAGCTAGTCGGCGCCGTCCGACTGCGCCCGTAGCCAGACGAATAGCCGTGTAACTGTACTTTTTGAAGTTAAATATTTGTGAGTTTACAAGTTCAGATAATAATTTCGGCGAAATTGCAAGTACGTTAATAAGGGCCTTAATTAAAGTACGATTGCAAAAGTTTCGGTTTTTGGCATAATACACGCTAGCCTGTGTCAACAGCACCCAAAGCCTAACGAATACAAACGTAATTGGAATGTGCTGGCTAGCATTGTAGCTTTAGGTTCTTATAGTTCCTGCGAAAATTGACATTTTGGGTCTTCATTTCCGTGCGATTGCAAGTTTCGTGTCTTAATTACCCGTGGGACACGGTTCGCAGTTGCCTTTGTATTGGGAATCAGAGGGATAAGAAACTCCCAGGGCACTATATTTAGAACCTGTAATCGGTCATATCTGATTTCTTGGGCAGCCTGCAAAACTGCTGATTTTGCGGCTGACTTAGTGGCAGACATCAGCCTGGGAAAATGTTAATTCAGGGATTGAACAATCCCTGTCTTTTTTTACATTCCCTGGACTAGAAGAGGCGAGAGAGGCCCCTCGTGTCAGTCGTTGCGCCTTACGCCTCTAGGCTGGTCAAGTCTTTTGCTATAGACTCTCGTTTCTACTCGTGCTGTTCACAGTTCATACATCTTGAGTAAATTAACAGAAAAAAAAAACAGTATTTTAATTAAAAATAATAAAAACGCTGTTTTTTGTTGTTATAAAATGTTCTCTTTTTTTTTTTTTTTTTTTTTTTCAGGTATTGCCGAGTGGCCTCGCCTTGCGATTGCGATGGACCTCCATCTCGGCCACCAAAATCAGAGCAGTTGAGAACAAGTCAAGACTGCAATAACTCTGTGAAGAGCAGTGCGGCTAAAATTCAATACACCAAGAAACCACCCATGCCTCTGCCGAATCAAAATTATGGGAACTATGACATTCCCAAAACTATTTTCCCCCAGGTATGTTCCTGCGAGTATTACGACAAATTAATTAGTAATTAATCAATAAACCGTTCCACCTTGTTAGGAAAACAATACACGTTGTCACACACCTCAGTCGACGGCTTCTGTTCATGGCGTAGCAGCGGCCGAGTACTACGACACTCCCAAAGCCATTAAAGAGTGCCTTGCCTACTCCAACTATGACAGACCTCAAATGGTTGCCAGCGCTGGCACTGCCACTCTACCACCCGCAGCAGCGGGTCCCGGCTGGTGTCTCACGGGTGCGCATCAGACTCGAGTCGTCCTAGAAGAAGACTCATCCGGTTGTCCGTGCAGGCGCCTCGTTTGTTGGCCGGCGAACTGGATTTCTCTGCCGTATTGTCGTCGAGGGAGTGGTATTGAGAACACGTCCGTTCATCTTCACAAGGTTTGTTTCGGGTGAGCACTCAACACTGAATGCAGTTGAATAATTGTCCCATGTTGCTAGGTCAAGTTGAGCGGCGAAGGAAAGATGCCTATTGTGAATAAATGTGGCGGGCTGGCCATTTACGCCACGGTAGATAAAAGTAAAAAGTTGAAGTACAGAAAACCGGAAGACATGGATGTGAATAAGGAAGCGAAAGAGAATGATTCTGGAAATGTTACTATCAGTTCAAATTACGTCAACTTAGATCCGAACAACAAAGAAACTAACGCAATTGGTTTGTTGAAGATTTGATTTTCTCGTGTTCAAGTTCAAGTGTTGCCAAATTTGTTTTTAACAGAAGAGAGGCTCCTAGCTCCCGCCAACTACGAAAATCTAGACTTTGCTCAATCTCTGGAATATTACGAAAATTCTAAGGAAGTTCTTCAGAAAACGTCGGACCCTTGTTTCAGTGTCGACCGACATGGAGTCAAATTCTGTACAAAATGCGGTCATGCGTGTTCAAACTCAACTGAGCGAGGAGGCGGCTCTTCAGACGAAATCCCTACCGATGACTACCTGATGATGGAACCACAACGGAAAACTTATCATCACCAAAGTGTGAAATTCCCCGGTTACATTCCAATGCATCCTTTTAAACCTGAAATTTTCAAGGTGAGTATATGACTTCTGTATATGAACTTCTGTATGTGCATGTCCCTGGTCTTGCAGAGTTCTTGGAGAAAAAGTAGAGGACTTTTCGAGCGGGCTGCCTCAATTCCAAGCCTGTCAGACAGAGGACGAAGATTGTCGTGTGACGCTGAACCAACCGGACGGAGACCTTCAGGCTCGGCTATGCTCAGTGGTCATACTCAGTCAGCTAATTCTAGTCCCTATTTAATGAGGCGTCGCCCTCCAGTGCAATCACCATGCCCGAAGAAGAGAAGTAACTCCGTGGACTCTACAAGGTAGACCAAAGACCAAGTACTTGGTAAGGCTTTTTGAAGGTAGTGTATTTAAACGAAGATTCAAATAGATACGACGACGACGATGAAACGCTCAGGTGTAGCCAAGAAACTGTCGAATCAGAATTGTGTCCCCCTTTGAGTGGTAATAAGGATGAGAAATCGGAGAATGAAGTGGTATGCGGGGGACCAGAGCCCATCATTGAGCTCGAATCTCCATCAGAAATGGCTTCTGTACAAGTCCGCCGGTCCTCGTCAGTTCCGTGTAAACCATCTAACCGAGATTCGTCAAGTTCGAACGATTCTGGAGTATCCACTGGTTCTTTGAAGCATCGGTAAGAATGTCATTATTTCAAAACGTGATTTCCTGCAATAACACTCATGAAAACGTTTCAGAGGAGGTGACTTCGCGGAATTCGAACTCCCCCTGACTACGTCAATGAGTAGCCGAAGGCTACTATTGGCACAGCAACCCGGGCGCACCGAGGATTGCTGCCTTCACGCTTCCCTCCCACGTCGCTCCAAATCCTCAGACCCGATGAAAGAACTGTCTTTTCAGTTCCCTCGAGTAAAAGTCCCTGCTAAATCTTCGTCTGCAGAGGCTGAAGTACCTATATGCCATGGGAAAAGAGAGCCAAAAGGTAACCACGCCTTTTGAAACCACATCTGAAAATTTACTTCACTCTACTAATTTTATCCTGGCAGATTATTCAAGTCCAAACGGCGACGGAGCGATCGTCGTTCCTTACATCGACTCACGAAGCACAAGTAGCGGTACTTCGGACATGTCGGACTACATAGAAACTCTGTCCTTGTCGTCTCATAGCTCCAGTGACACACCCGATAGCCTTCGGTATGAAAGTAATTCACGTTTTTTTCGTTGCGAAGTCGCTATTAATTGGTTTGCCTTTTTCAAGGCTTGGCAGAATTCCCGTTACCACACTTCGACCACGATCCGGCAAAGAATATCACAAAATCGACCGTTATATACTCGAAGAGGATGTGAAGGTAAGTAACCACGGGTCGTTTGCTCGTTGTTGAAGGGACTTAACGAGTGGTTCAACGATTTTTCTTTTCTTTCCAGGCAAAAGGACAGGTCATAACGACAGTTCTGGAGAAATCCAAGTCGCCGTCTCCTGGATACATGAGCAGCTCACCTGGAAATTAATGAATGAGCCAATACAAATCACTACAGTGTATCTCATCAAATTGGGGTACCGGATTTTAGTGACTTCGTAAATGATACTGCCATAAAGTTTCCCCATTTGGAATAAACCGTTAGGTCTGAATTTATTTTTACTGCCGTGCTCCCGTTATCCTGGCCTGCCTCAGAGTTTCTACTCAGTTTAACCAAAGAATCATTCGCGTAAATATTCTAAAAAAATAATAAAAGAATTGCGTGCATTTTTTAACTAGTCTTCAAAATCAAGTTTAAAAACTGATTTCAAAAATCAGGATAACTCCTTAAGATAAAACTAGTCTTTGACTGCATGAGTAGCAATTTGGCCGTGATGAAAGCCTCAAATATTCACAGACTGGTCCTTTTTTTATATACTTAATTCAGGGTCCCCGTGATTTGTTAGAGTCTGGGAACAATTATTTTATTTCGTGATTTATTATTCCCTGCCATTCCCTTTCTTTTTTTTTTGAGTCAGGGTTGTCTTGTCATAAAAACTGAGTAACCGAAAAAGAGTGTTATTTTTAACATTATTGAAGAAGGATTATTAGGCTTCAGAACGTAGAAATTCCAGAATGTATGTTAAAACCCTGGGCGTGCGATCTTCCATTTTGTTTTGTTTTTGTATTTGAGTGTAAATAAAACGAGTGGTTCAAATTTTTGTATCAAACTTAGCCTGTAAGGTAGTGATTTATACCAATAATATTAATCATCATTACCATAATAATTGTAGATGTTTCCTGGAATGGGTTGTCGTGGGGGATTTACTAGTCATTCGATTTTACTTTTTTGTTCAAAAAGAATAAAATGAATTAACTTGAATTGGGCCTAAAGTTAATGTATATTTTAGGCTATTTCAATATTTATAATAAACTGATCATTTTACATACAATTTCAGTATTAGACGGCTTTGAACCAACGTGTTGATCCTAAAAAAATAAGTACAGAAAGGAAAAACGTACGAATGTATTTCAAATACATCCATCAGAATTGTAGAAAACGTCATGTCACACCTCCGGCCTCTAGACGATCTTTCCAGTTTCCTTCCACTGTGCCCGCCGCCGTGGGCCGTTTTTAGGGGTCGGCGACCGTCTCTGGGGGGCCCCGGCTTGGAATAAATCATCACAAATAATCATTCAGGAGTTTTTTGTAGGAGGGTCCGTGGCGCAAGCCTACATCCTCAGCTTATAAGGACCACCTTCACGCGCCGTCTCTCGGGCGCAACTGACTGGGCACCAGTCGCGGCTCAGAGATCGAACTGAGCGATGGGACAGGCTCTGCTGGGGAACCCGGGCCAAAGGTGGGCTTCAGCCCAGGTAAATAGGTGTTGAATTCGGACGCAGTTATATTAGAGTTATAGGATTCGGTCCCTTCATTGGTTTACTGTTTAACTCTCTATGCACTATCTTCTATCTTCCAAGACTCCAGCGACCTTAATGAATTCGTCATTAGTTTGGCTGATCCAGAGCAGCCCGGAACTCTTTCCTAGCTTTGAGGAAGGCATCTAGAGAAATCGGTTGCGGTTTAAATGATTAGTTGAAGAATTTAACAAACGTAGAAGACCGATATAATGGTCTCGTTTCGATGCCAACGCAAGCGTTAATCAAAGATGTTTGGAGGTAGGGCGCCCCCAGTGCCTGTTCTTTTGTATGTCTCTACTTGCTCAGACTGCATTGAAGAAAGAAGAAAAATTCATGGAATGGAGAAGCGATTAAACCTTGAACACTTGGTGATTGACATAATTCCCAAACAGTATATGAAATAATACTGAATATATTTTACGTGCCGGGATTGGTTGTATGTACTTATAACGTAACTAATTGTGAGAAATAGGTAGAGCTTTCGTAGCAGCAAAATATTTCCTCCTTCCTCGTCTCTGCATAATAACCGATATTTTTCTTACTGTATTTTCTGATTCTGATGATAACAACAATAATATTACCCACTGTAAATATTTTGTAATAAACATTATAAATAACAAACAATGCTTGTGAAACAATGTTTCACAAGCAGCTTTGCAAGAATTGTTCATTGCATTAGAGTTTGGCTAATGACCTCGCAGTCGATGCCACTAAGAAAAAAAAAGCATTAGACAACAAGCATAAAACTACTGGCTATTTTCATTGTTAACGAATGAACGAAACAAAATGAAAATCTATGGCCCAGCCCTGTCCGGCTGTCGAGATCGGATCGGATTAAAGTTCTCAAAAACTTCCAATTGACTTTTTTTTGTTTTTTTGTTTTTAGTGCATTTCATTCAAAAAATGCACTATTGGTCTCGCCCTGATGGTCGCACATATGGGTTGTGATACTTTTTTTTCACGTTTCAGAACCCCTAGAACACGAATCCGAGGTCGGTTCGATTTGCTATATATATATATATGCCCCTCGCTTGTTAGCACGATCACGGTCGCAATTTTTGACTTAGGGCAACCAAATTTGGTCTAAAAATCAATAGCGTGAATATCTCGGACGAGTTCGTGATCCAGATGAATCGGTCCACGGGAACGGTGTGAAAGAGGGGTTTGAATTAGTTGAAAATTCGCTACCGCACGGCTGTTGCTGCAATTGCCCCCAAAATTGACACGAGTAATGAGAAATGAACGCGCTTTCGTATGAGACCCTTGTGAACCAAATCCGTTGATATGGCAGGGGAGTTCTCGGCGGAGGGGAGCTATTAAATTAACGCTATGCCTTACTGGACCACCCAATTACCAAAAAAATTCATTGACACTGAATTTTGAGCCTATCTTTTATTTGATTTGCCTACAGCCTAATAAATATTGAGTAAAAAATCCTGAGGTGGGCCAAAAAGGGAGGAACAAAAAAAAATTTAAAAAAAATTGTTTCGGATTCGAACCCAGGCACTCCGCATTGCGCAATGGTGAAATTGAGACATGCCATTTAACCTAATTTAACTGATCTGAAAATTAACGTAACCTGAAAAAAGTTTTGTTCCGACAGCAGCCTGTCGGGAAAAGTGCATTTCATTCATGCGACAATCGAGTCAAACCTCATAAGTTAGAACGAAATCAATCAATTATGAATGAAATTTAGGCCGGGATAAAGATTTTAATTGCAAATAACTCCTCTAACAAGAGTCCACCGTCCCATATCGTATAGGCAACCAAACCGACTGTGTTTCATTTTCATAATTTTGTTCCCCCTCAGTTGGTGCCAAAAAAAGGGGCCTGCGGTAAAAAGAAACACGATTTTATGATTTTGACTTTCTATACCACGGCCTAAATGTGATTCATAGTTGATTGATTTCGTTCTAACTTATGAGGTTTGACTCGATTGTCGCATGAATGAAATGCACTTTTCCCGACAGGCTGCTGTCGGAACAAAACTTTTGTTTTTTTGTTTGTTTGTTTTTGTTTTTTTTTGTTTTTTTGTTTGTTTTACAATTTTTGAAACATGAGTCAAAAGTTAGCTCGGAAGCGATCAAATCGCATTTTATTTGTGAAAAGTAAGACATGCCTTGAAATCGTTTGAAAAATCACATTTCAGAAATAGTTTTGGCCATTGTGTCTTTGATTGCGAATCGTGAGTACATATCTCCTTTCACCAAATTTTTTAAACAAGATTTTAGAAGCATCCTGTTTAATCAGCTCGGCAATTAAAACCACGTCGACGCGTCGCAACACACGCGTGACACACGTTTCCGGTCAAAAAGCTATTTTCTGCTATATACATATACATCACGTCGTCGTGTTGCTTCAGTGTGTGGGGTGTGCGCAGGCTTCTACGTATTTGAAGCCAGAAACACACCAACCTCATGCATCATAAATACCGTTTGCTCACAATTTACCACTTGTCTTTGTTGAGGGTATTTTTTTTTTTTTTTTTTTTCCCCAATAGTTTGACAAAACGGTGCCTATTGTTCGTTATTGCTTATTTGAATGAGGATCCCTAAATTTGTAACCGAGGCTGATATTATCTGCAAAAAAATAACACAAGTGATCAATATTCAACACGCAAAATAATTATGTTTGTCATTTTCCGTTGTGTTAATCTGCTATACTCACGGATCTAACCAGCGGATAGCCTAAGGTGAAAAAGCCACAAGCAGTGAAATTAATTGTTGGTTTCATAGCGACAAAGAGTCGTAGTCGTTCGTTTTCCCAATGTTCTTTTCTCATCTCAACCAAATGGAAGAGTTCGCGGTTGAATTTTTCGATCTGAAATCCCAAGTAAATGGTGCATAAATAAAGGGGTAGTGTGGGGTAAAAATAAAATATTCAATTCAATGTTTGTTACTTCTCTCAGGTTCATTTCGCAAGCGTGGCAACCCAAAATAAACGTGGAAATACAAAATAACGAATAGGACGTTGTACACGTCAACCATTCTACATTTGTCCACGTTCTCACCTTCTCGAGAGCGTCATAGGATGCGACGAAAAACTCAAAACCAAAGTACACCATACAAACGAGCAATTGCCGTTTGAACACTTCAAGAATATTTTTGGCGAGATCGAGTATTTGTGCGTGTCTCATCGCGATCTGTTCCGCCTTGTAAAAACCAACGACCAGGAGCCAACGATTTCTCGAAAACTCTCGAGTTGTCACTTCGAGAAATGTACAAAACTCGGTGACAACGAAGAAACAGGTCAGGACGTCAATAACTGAGAACGCGTCACGTATCACGGCCAGCCATCGGCGTTGAATAATTTGAGCCGTGATATAAATGTAACACTGGAAAAACACTCCAAATATAGTTATAGTCCTGTATTTGTTCCGGATGAAATCCTTCTTGTAGAATTTGGACACCATGTCGAGAAAAATACCCCGTCTTTTGATGACCATAATGACGTGTACGGAAGTACAAAGACATTTTAAAATAGTCACGGTCATTAGCAACGCTAGAAGCGACTTGGATGTAGGTGTTGTGTATAAAAAATACGTTAAAACAGACACGTCAACTACTCTGTAAATGAAATGCGTCGCAGCTGTATAAATGATTTCGTTTCTGTTCACTTTGTCATCGGAGGCGCATGGGAAGAGACCCAATATTCGACTAAAAATGAAATAGTCGCTAAGTCTTGCCACTGGCTGTTTGTAACGTTCACCGAAAAGGTCCATGATGTACTGATATACTGAAAAGTGGGAAAATCGTTTCATTGAATAGTGTTAACTGGTCACGCGAGCTCTTCAGGCATGTTCGATGGTTTTCCGAGGGGAATGTCAATGGCAATACAATTGGGTCATTTTCCTGACGAGGATGATACAGGAAAGTAGTTTATTCAAAGTGGTATATAGGCAGGACACAATCTCTTTGCTTTGATCAGAGGTTGCAAGTATATAACGATCAACATTCTGGTCGGGTAGATAAGGAATATTTAAAGTTGTGGGAAAGCGGCTTTTTATTTCCGCGACATTGATCCGCTTGTTTTGTTAGGATCAAGTGGTCATCGTAGTGCCGGCTCTGCGCTCGTGGGTTGGACGCGAGTGAAGTTGTACAAAGACGTAAGTGTATACCTATAATAATTTTCGGTACATAATATACCCCCCCCCCCTCAAGGTTTTTTTCCCATTCAACCTCCAAACATTTTTACAACCCGTCCCCCCTCAAACTTTTTTCTTATAAGTTATGTATATAAGTGTACGTTTTAGCATGCCTAGACTCGATTTACGGAATGTCGATCCGCTGCACGGGCCGTATTTTGCCCCAGGATTGCTCAGAAAAATCTTCTTTCGCAAAACGCCCAGATGGGTTCTTATGGGTCAAAAGTGTTGTAATTTTAACACGGCGTTATCCTGTCACAATTAAAATGGTTGTCACGTGGATTCCACCCGTGTTATTTCATATAACGCCCCTTCGTATTTGGGCCCCAGGTGAGCTCACGGCCATATTGGGGTAGATAAAATTATCATAAATTTAATAAAGCCTCGTGGAACACTCCACAGTACTTCCAATTCCATGCATCCCTCTTACCCACTGAATGTCAACTTTATCTACCCCAAAATGCCGTATAGTCACCTTAGGTCAAATGATCACTGTGTAGCGTCTATGTGTACCTAACCATAGTGCCCGTATAGTCCAGGAAGCAGGTAGTTCTGGGAGGAAAAAACTCAGGGACTAAGTTTTATGACTGATTCTAATATTTTCAGAAGTGCTTAATCCCAATTTCACCTTTGCCCAACGTTACGACCCCGGCAACATGACAAATTTGATTAAACTTTTAAAATTCGTTTTTTTCTGGTCTTTTGCCATTCTACGCGTGATATATATTTTTTTCAATGTGATTCCCTCACATTCCTTACGTCTTCAGGTGTGCTTAATCTGAATTTCAAGCCCCCGAACCCCTAAGAGAGACACTATATAGCATACAAGCCGAAAAAACGGCAAACCCCCCTTATATTTAGGGGTTTTTCGATGTAAAACGCGTCATAAGCTGAAATTGACGTAGTACACGTTAGTTTGGGTTGGAAAAAGCTGGAATTTACATTCAGCACACCTGAAAACATAAGAAATGTACCGGAACCATATTCTTTAAAAAATTATTTCTGGTGGTTGTCAAATCGTATACAAAAAAGACCATACGTGGACATCTCGTCTTTGATTTTTTTCACGTTATGCTATGTTTTTTGGGGTGAGGAACACGAATCTGAAGAGATGCAACAAAATTTACTTGTGCGTTTTGAGAAAATCGCGAAAAACTGTTAATTTTTAGCACTTTTTCAGTTATTTACTTGCAACTCCTCAATGACGCATTCTATAGAAAATTGTTCCCTGATCTTTTTTGAAGAGCATCTAGTTCTGAGTCGAATCATTTTTTCTTTTGTCGCAATTGACCCAGCCATTTCATCGGTATTGATTTTTTTTAAATTGATTTTTAACCGCTTTTGGCAAAATGTGCGACAAAATAAAAATAGTTCAACTCTCAGTTGAGTGATATAATCTTTGACGCTACCTATAAAGCCAGGTTCACACCTATCAAGGCCTGGTCACACCTATCATGCACGCTTCCGATCCGACACCGATCATGCATGTCGGATCGGAGACTGTGGAAACCCTCGTAACGGTTAGACTATATTTGGGTTGGAAAGGCAATCTGAGAGGGCTGAGAAGCGTAATAGCCGTCAATTATTCGGCATTAACGCCTATTACGGTCCCCACACCTATCAAAAAATGCATGATCGGTGTCGGATCGGAAGCGTGCATGATAGGTGTGAACTGGTCTTAATACTGGTGATATGTTGAGTTTCAACATTTGTGGACAAAGTTGGTGGGTGTATCCACTTTTTTGGAACAAAACCGATGATCATCGCTCTGTACAGAATATTTTCCGGGCCTTGAATAATCTGGCAAATATGGTATCTGACTGTAAATTTCACCAGCTTTCTCTAATAGGGATTTCCATTCAACTCACTACAAAGTGTAGTGCAGCGTCCTCTCCATAAACATATGTGTCAATTCAGGGAGGACGGGTGGAAAAAACTTACACCACACGAGTGTATTACACTGAATGGAAATCGCAATAAAAAATAATGCAATTTTCATCAAAGGCTCCGTTCGAAAGTTATAGGCAAAAACGTTCGGCTGAAGAAAGGAGTTATTGAAAAATTACTCATTTTTCGGATTTCTCATTGCATTTATTGCCACTTATCGGGTCTTTATAAAAACACCATAAATGAATTATTTTAGGAAATTCAACGAGCTCTCACATGAGATCCTTAATGTTTAATCAGATGGATAGTTTTTGAGTTATAGTCCGAAATGTAACAAAAACGTGCGTTGAGGTTTTGCGTGAAGGTAAGGGACAAAAATTACTGAAGACTTCCGGTGTGGTAATTCCTATTGGCGAAAGACGAGTTTCTTTTGTGCAAATTATGCTGTTTTATGACATGAAATGAGATGGCTATATTGACACCCTTGAACCCACTTTTCTCTCGGAAACAAGGAATCTTGCCCCAATGATGAGTATTGAGTGGTAAAGGTGAAGGGGGAGCACCAAACCCGCAAGCGCGTATGGCTTCTGTTTTTGACTGAGAAAACGAGACAGCGCCACCTGTTCTGTCCTCGCTCCCCAATCCTTTGTTAACTCTCTAATGTTAATACATTTTATACTCCTCGGTTTACACTTGAAAGTTACTTGCCATGAGAACTGTCGAGAGTGCTCTCAGGTCCGTTTACATGTGAGAGGAAGACAATCGGCTCGTGAGAGTGTTAACCACGGCTTAGTAACGACTGCAGTTGTTGTAATTTTTATGTGAGAACATGAAAGTAAAAGAAAAGATGGCACATTACGATACAAGGTCGTAATTAGAGCTATTTCTTGTGAAGGCGGATAAGTTGTCGGCACGAGACACAAGTTGAGTACTGCTGCCGGCGACCGCCCAAACCTGAAATGCACATTATGACCGATTAATCCTGAAAGTAGGGGTTTGAAGGAGCCAAATCCAAGAAATGTTGTTTTCAAATAATAACCAACATCTCTAAAAACAGCATGGAAGTATTGTGATTTCAACAAGCCGAATTCGTAAGCTTTGGTTTTGAAAAAGCGAATTAGTTGTTCGAGATTGCCTAAATCGCGATCTTTGGGGTTTTGAAAGATACAAACGCGCATTTTGAGATTGCGTTCCGCACTCGTATCGTAATTATTTTTTACAATATATGTAGTTGAATAATGATAACATTATTCACTGATTGACAGAAGGTCTGTTCGCGGAGAAAAAGTGTAGGGTAGTGTAGTGTAGTGTAGGGCAGGTTGGGATAGCTGTTGTAGGCGAGGGCAGCGAGTTTTTTTGTTACGCGAACGCTTTCAGAGCAGCCAGTGTAAATTCATAACAGTCGTGATATTTTCTCACTCCTGTGCATGTTGGATAAGAGTTATCAATTTATAACAAAAAAAATTCAGTAACTTCGGGCAGCCCGGAGTAGCTCTGAACTCATCGCGAACACCCTACACTCGCTGCATTAGCTACACTAACTACACTCGTCTGCTCGCGAACGCTTTTGGGGCGCCCGAGTGTACCCTCGGGCAACCTAGTGTAGCTTCGCGAACAGACCTAGAGAAAAGCGCAATTTTCCAAAACTTCATTATTCAACACATATGGCGACCTATTCAAATTTAGCGCCGGCGCTATCCACCCGGCAATTGGGACAAATGCCGGCGGTTGGAACAAATGTTTTTAGACAAGACGGGTGGGATACCGCCGGTGCTACGTTTTACTGAATTGGCCTCCTGAGTTGAATAATAGAGAGATTTTGCAACCAGTCACGTAAACGCTAAAGTTAATTTTTTTGTACGCTTTGCTAGGGTAATTAACATTTCGTTGGTTGAAAAGTAAATAGCGTTAACGTTAGCGTTAGCGGAGCTGTTTGCAAAAGCTTTCTAATGACTAAACTTTATCGACGAATTTTTATTATTTCGGCTTATGGAAATCGTAAGATTATATATTTTTCATTATCCTTGAATTATTCCCTTCAAAATAAAATAAAATTAGCCGCGCTCGAGAATGTCAAGATGACCTTTTTTTACAAGTTTGTAGGCCTCCCCCTTCTTTGCGTCACTCTTGAATTGTCGGATTAGTGGAATATAGACTTTTTAGCGTGTAATTAACCCCCACTTTTTTAATCTGACGCGCTCGAGAATGTCTGATGACCATTTTTTTTTTACTAATCTGATCCTTTATCTTTGAAGGGCGGCCACATAATACAGGGCTCATATTTGGTGGAGGTACTCAACTATAGGTACAAAGTATCCCGCGGTAAATCAGACGCGCTTTAGTAAATCCCGAAATCCCCGCTTGGGCTCCCCTACTATCATTTCATTTCTTTTGGTTGTTTTAAAGTAGTGTTTCAAGTGCTTGTGTCGAGTTGTAAAACAAAACAAAAACAAAAAAATCCAGAAGCCAGAAAAAGCAAGTGTTTGCCAAAATAAGGTCGTTCAACCGTCCATCAAGAATTATAAAGTCAGCTCGGACTCAATTTTTTTCACGAACACTATACTTCCATACTCTAGGGGATCATGGAAGTAAAAGGATAGAAAACCCAATGCTTTGAAATAGGAGCGCCCAGAGCCCCGTAGACCACGTCACACGCTTCGTGCGTTGCATGTTGACTAACCGAAGTGATCATACCAGTGTGTATAAAATCACCTTGCTCATCGCAGAATGTAAAATTGTTTATCAAATCGTATCGTGAACGCGATGATTTCTAAATGTGGCTAATGAGGAAGAACTATTCTTAATTAGAAAGAAAACTAATTCTTCATGAAAGAGCTAGATCTACGGGAGTGCATGAAATCAATATGTTTACTTTTAACTTCCCTTCCTCAGGCTCCTTCCTTCCACTGAGCTACACGCCTGCTCTCAACGCTGTTGTCAAGCATAATTACGTAAATAAATATATAGACTAGGCGTGTTCAAAAAGTTGACTTTGAATTGAGAACGTAATGTTGAAATAAGATGATACCGTCCTCAACAAGCACTAATTTTTAAATCAGTCAGCCTTGCGACTCCAGTCAATGTGAATTGACGTACAATTTTTGTTGTATTTCTTTCACAATAAATTTATGGCGGATAAATAGATGTATTTATTTTATCGAGTTCATATTTGTCACTGAACATTCTTCGTTTATCGTGTAACCTCTAACTGTTTCGTTTCCTTCATTTCAACAAAAGGGGCCAATAGCACTAAAAAAAAGTTACTAGAATCCGAAAATTACTGTTAGAAGGTCTGTTCCAATACGAAAACCATGGACTTCAAGCCAACAGGTACTATCGATTTGTTTCGTTTTAATAGAACAGGTTGTTTGAAACCTATTAAGCAATGTTGCAACTCGTATATTTCTTGTTTCTTCTTCAGAACATCAGCACCAAAGGTGGAACCCACTAAAGGGAGAGTGGGTTCTCGTTTCACCACACCGGCTCCAACGTCCTTGGTCAGGCCAGGTAGAAGAAGCGCCCGAGAAAGAAATAGATCCCAACAATCCCCTTCGCCCGGGCGGCACGCGCTCTAACGGAGTAGTGAGTCCATAAGAAGGAAGAGAGAGAGAATAAGTACAACAAATCAAATCAAAACATGTTAGCAAACGCCCATGTACGAAAGCACTTTCGTTTTTACCAACGACTTCCCGGCTTTGGTGCCCAACGCACCGCCTCCTCCTCCCTCGACTGACCCGCTGTTTCAAATGGAGGCAGCTCATGGAACTTGCAGGGTGATCTGCTACTCGCCCGACACTTCAATGACTTTAGGAGTTCTACCCGTTCAGGAAATTTACAAAATAGTAGAAACGTAAATTAATCTTCAACACTCGAAACCGCTTTTTATTGCTATTAATGAACAATTTCAAGATGGATCAAAGAACTTGTGGAACTGGGCCACAAATATGAATGGGTGCAAATTTTCGAAAATCGCGGTGAAATGATGGGATGCTCAAACCCTCATCCTCACGGTCAAATCTGGGCTTCATCTTTTATCCCGAATGAGCCACGAATCAAAGACAAACACCAGAAAGAATATTACGAGAAGCACAATTCCCCATTGTTGATGGACTACGTCAAAAAAGAGCTCAATAAACAGGTTCTTTGACTAAAATTACACCGTGACTGTAAGTTGACTAATTTTTCTCGAATTAAAGGAACGAGTCGTTTTATGCAATGAAGAATGGATCGTCGTCGTGCCATACTGGGCCTCCTGGCCCTACGAGACGATGGTGTTACCGAGAACTCACATTAGGCGAATGTACGACATGAACGATAAACAAAAATTAGCTCTTGCCAATATCCTGAGGCAATTGTACACAAAATACGACAACCTTTTCAATACGATTTTCCCATTTTCAATGGGTTGGCAAGGTAAAACGGCAAACTTTTTGTTATAATGCGAAAACGGAGACAGCAATTTTTCGGTGCTTTCAAAGGGGCGCCAACTGGAAAGTTCAGGAAAGAACGTATGAACCATTGGGTTTTCCACGGAGTATTTTATCCTCCACTGCTCAGATCAGCCACGATTAAAAAGTTTATGGTCGGGTAAGTGGTATTATGCCCAATTTGGCAAAAACTCCCATGTTTTTTGAAACGTATTTGTACATACTTTCCGAGCAGTGTTGCGGGGTTTCAAAGAGTTTAATGTTTGCAGTTATGAAATGCTTTGCCAACCACAGCGCGATGTGACGCCTGAAACGGCGGCAGTAAGCCTACGTCAAGTGTCTGACTCTGTTCATTTCAGTTTGAACGAAACCAAAAAGGAAAAAGAAGTAAAATAATATAACTAGGAATCATAGACTCTGAAGCCAGGTTTCCACTTGTATCAAAACGCGTACCGTTTTATTGTTTCATTAGGGTGGGGGGAGTGGACTTGCTGCCGATGGGTCTGTTCGAGGAACCTACTCCGAGTAGCCCTGGAGGCGGCGCCCGGAAAGTGTTCGCCGAGCAGCCGCTTTCACTATTTTCAATATTCCCACTGGCTTTTCAGCCCATCCCCACCATTCCTTACTAGCACTGGCGTACTAAACTACACTTTTTGCCTCAAATTGACCATTGGCCTCTTGTTATAAAATTGGGGTTTCTTCTCGAAATACTGTCACTAACGCAGATTTGATACAAGAGGATATCGGGCTTATAAGGGCCTACAAATAATATGTTGTGCTTGTAATGCCCAATGGAACAAATAATCACTCCCGCTAGAAAGAGAGCCTGGGACAGCTAAAATTGTTTTTTCCTGATTCAATAATAATATCCTGGAAAAAATTCACCTTGACTTAATCATTATCATTTGACCAATTCCTGATTATATTCACATTTTTACACCAGGGGAAAGAAAAAGGAGCGAAAAGCGTAAAACGTGGAAGTACGAAACGAGGAAGTACGAAACGCGGAAGTGTGAAGAGGAAGAGCATGAAGAGAGGTAGTATGAAAAAACGGGGGAGTGTGAAACGCCAGAGTATGAAGAGAGGCAGCGTTAAGCGAAAGAGCGTGGCAAAGAAATGAACATTTTTCTTCAAGAAGAACAAAATTAATTTAAACAAATAAATGATATAAGAAAAAAAGTGGTGGTAGTCAAAATAAAACTATAATTAAATTATAATTTAAACAAATCGAATTAACAAAATTGTGGTCCGTCAATAGCTGTTGAGCTCACGAATGATGCTCAAAGCCGACAGTGAGAATGTAAATGAGTCCTCTAGGTTCGACCACGATTCTTGTCGTATAACACCGATCTCATTGACTAGATTCGACAGACTCTCACTTTCCGCGATTTCATTCGTGTGAGACTTGAGGCAAACACCGAGCCAAGCCTCGCTCAATTCCAAGTCCCGTTTGATCGTGAACAGAGCACGAACCACCCCCAGAAGACCCGCGATCTCCTCTTCGGAAGTGAGCCCGGTAATTTCCGCGTGCACTCCCGCTGGTCCCATCCCTTTGAACCGCTCGACAAGGGCGAACCTGTCGGCATCTGTCGAGACGTTAGACAGCGCTCGGCCTATTGCTGTTGTGTTGAAGAGCTTCAGACGGGAAAGCCGAGCTTCCTCATCGGCTGCTTTATCCTTAAGGTCGAACCTTGACACGTTCGTTTTGATTTGCGTCATTAAAATTATTCACACGACCAGTAATTCTCGAACAAGGAAAAGAAGTAAAAACACCTACCTGATATCTTGGTCTGTAGTTGAAGGTAATTGCGGTAGAAAAAAAGGCGCAGTCTTGGGTTTTATTAAAGATGATTCGTCGGGCTTGTTCCTTGTCTTGATGATGTCGTAGTCAAGTAAATTCTTCCACCGACTTCCAGCAATCCCAGAAAATGTGATTAAACTATCAATCTGATCGGGAGAAGTAGACGGGTTGTCTTCTTCGGGTACTTCATTTTCTTCTTCGTCCGACTCAGTGTCGTTCAGTCTCCAGTTCTCGGTAAGAGAGACAATTTCATCCTGAAATGCGTATTTTCGTGAGAAAAAAAAAAAACAAACACGAAATAGTAACGTGAAAACAACTCTCAACTCACTTCACTATGCTTATTCAAAGGCCTGAATGACACCTTAGAGTACAGAGTTTTGTTTGTCCAAATGTAGACTCCAAGGCAGTTGGCGTGCACTGTAGCCAAGTATTGACCGTTGGGAGACATGTCGAGAGAGATGCAGAAAGCGTCAGTCTATTGGACCAAATATCTCTGGTTTAAATGTCTCGCAACGCGAAGAGCGCTCAGAGACCTGGCGAAAAGAGCAAACTCACCTTGAAAATATCAATGAGCGAACCCGTTGGTAAGTCCCACGTTCTAATCGTAGAATCAATCGACGCAGTGAGAAGCCATCTGGCATCGGGACTGAATACAGTATCAGTCACCTGTCCTTTGTGGCCTCTTAACCTCCTTACAACCTAAAACACAGTTTATTAACATAAAACACAATTAAACTCGTAGAATAAAAGCTTACTTTTCTGGTTTCGAAATCAACGATGTTTACAGAGAAATCCTCTAGCACTGCAGCCATCAAATTTGATTCCTGATGAACTTTAAAAAAGTTAATAGAATCTTCCAAACTTATTTCTGCCGTGGGCGCCTCACCTGAAACACAATATGTACTACGTGAACCTAAGCGAACTTTTAAAATGTAACGATAATAACTCACAAAGACTGGGCGATTTAGGTATGCGAAACTTCCAAAATTTGACAATGCCTTCACCACAACCAGACACCACTAGCTGGTTGAAGGGATCGACTGCTACACCTCTTAGAGAACTCGTGTGAGCCGACGGCGTTCCATAAGAGCACCTGAAGTATTTAGTACTTTGTAAGTTGTTTTTAATGAATACAGGACACAACAAACCTGTGAATCCCAGACTGAACGTTAAACCTCTCCAAGTGACCAGAACTGTATCCAATTACAACGAAATTCCCACAGTTTGTCGCTTGAAGACAAGTTGCGACGATGTTGAACGTGGCTCTTGTCACGTGTTCCCATCTTTTAGGTAGGAGCTTGTGATCGCCGAGACGTCGTTTGTCGTAGGACCAAGTTACAGCCAGGGGTGAGTCACGGTGAATCGTCACGATATTGTCCCAGTCTTTTTCACGGGTCGAAGTCATTGTCATTTCAGATACAGGGGGCAGCAGAAGGGATTCAGCGTACTCCTTGTTTTTCTTAGCCGTTTTCCTGTTGTAGTAGGCTCGACCCATGGAGAAATTCATTGACTCGTTGATGAGATTGAACACCCTGAAAATGATTGAATGGCTCTTAATGTACGAACATTTCCTGACTTTCAGGTTCCCGAAGAGACAAGGTACTATGGCCCGCTTCCACGGTATTTTTCAAGTAAAGAACAAACATTAAGCATGAAGAGGAAACAGTTAGTGATGCAGTTAAAAATTTAACCAATGATTAAGACCAGTTGGGACCCATAAGAATTGTGAAATACGAGGATAATCTCGAGCTAAAACTCGATTTTACACTTCTAGCTCTAAAAAAAAAAAAAAAACTTCAAATAAAAGGTTTCCTCGACACGAATGTGTCTGGGACAGTTAATATTTTGAAGGTCAATTATTTTACTACCTTGTGGAAGAGTCATCTCCCATAGTGATCACGTGATTCGGATTTGACAAATAAAACTTGGCAATATTGGGTTGGGAGGGATGTCCGGCTCGAACTCTCAGTAGCCTTCCACCAAAATCTGGCTGGTCAAAAATCCAAAGTTTCAAAGAGTTATCCGATGAGGTTGACAACATTAATGGCTCCCCAGCCAAGCACTCGAGTGAAGACACTGAGGCATCGTGTGCAGACAAAATCTAAGCAAGAAAAATGGTTATAGGGCTGGGATTATGGTTACGGTAATGTTTTCGTTATGGTCTGGGAGACAAGTACACGCGAGAGTAATAATTTTACACTGGCGTGATACTGTAAATGTTTATCATGTATACCACCAGTGTCATTTCATTTTACTCCCCTTCGTACCAGGCCTCCTGCTCTCCTATTATGGTCAAAGGTTTAGCAACTAACTTGGGAAGCAACAACTTGTTCCTCTAAATTCCACAAAATAATGTGACCTGCGTGACTTCCAGACGCCAAAATAGGTTGATTGTCCAATCGGAATGATAGACAAGTTACAGCGCCCCAGTCTTGTTTACACTCCATTACTGTCTCGTCAACTCTGAGAGCACCACAAAAAATGTTTTGATCAAATCATTAGCCTAATCGTTATTTCTACACATACTTGATATTATGAATGATGATGCGACCGTCGTTGAATCCAATGGCGACAGTGTCTAAAGCGGGAGCTTGCGTCAGAGCGGTTACTCCCGTCCCATTCCATTGGTTGAAAGAGTGAATCAACGACGCAGTTTTGATGTTCCATAGCTGTAGAGTCCCTTGTTCGCTGCCCAAAAGAATTTTATTCAAGTAGGTGGCGGGATGAATTACAGTTGATACTTTGAAAGTTTTTGAATCCAATGGGAGTTCTAAAGCTACTTCTCCACTACTTCGATGCCAGACCTTGCAGTAATAAAAGAGACAAGCAAATACAAATTAGATGAATATCCAAGTCCTGAAAATTGATGTTTGAATGAAATAACGTACCCGCAGTTCATTGTCCTCCGACACAGCGATAATTTGAGGGCCGAATATTAAAAGGAGCTGAACGGGGCATGTGAAGGCAGGCTCGAATTTTCGTACGAGAATAGTACCGCGTTTCCAGCTTCGTACGAACCCGTCAGCCGACCCTGTGAACACTCGGTAGCGGTCCGCTCGCAAGGAAGTGATATCTGAAGGAAGTGAGTCGCTGACCGTTAGGAGGGAGAAATGATTGACACCGTAACTAGAAAGTGAAAAAAATACCGTTAATGAAGAGGAATAAACACTGACCAGGGGCTTGTTCAAGCCAAATTGGTATTTATATTAGATTAGACGACCTAAGTTTCAGAAATTGAATAAAATAAACGCACGAGAAGGGTTGGACCAACGTTTGATCGAACGATTGAACGTTTTGAAGGTTGAGTACGCTACAAGAAATATTTTACTAATTTAACGGGAGGAATTTCCGTTCCTGGCCCATCTGTGGTGACCACGATTTGGCTCCCTGAGGTGACCACGGATCCTACTACTTGCTTCGGTGTCGAAGCTTGCCGCTAAATGAGTATTTCCATAAGATAGCTTAAGAAAAAACCAAAAGCAGTATCATCAACGCAATGTCATAATTACCAAACGTAGTTCTTTACGAAATTACACGTCGTACCTATTTCTTGTAGTTGTTTATCTTGTGTAATTTTTTGCTTTTGCCAACAATAATTGAATATCACGGCCTTTTAAGGCCACCAAAATGGATTTTCCTGAGTCCCAGAGCTCAAAGTACGTAATTCTGGTTACCAATTGGTAACCCCGGGATACCAATCTCACGAATCAACCAGACCCTTTTTCGAACTATGATGGTGCTGCCCAAGCCACATTCATCGCCATTTTCTATTTCACCCTCGAAGTTCTCGTCGGGAACTGGAGACGTGAATCCTCCCTGCTTTGGTTCGCCGGGTCAGTTAGAGACCCGGCGCGGCGCTTCAAAATTCAAATAACTTATTAGCCCCAAAACATACCTTACATTCCACATCAAAAATTATCATTTGCTCAAAGAAGCTCTAGAAAAGGCCGTTAATTTAGCCGGAAAGAGATTATTGGTCCCTGGAAAGGTCATTTCTCCTAGGGAGCTCAGATCGCGACTAGAAAACCGTCAATTTTACTCCGTAACCCGGATATCCGGATACTTATTATACTCAGCATTTTACTTTTTTGAATTTATTTAATCATAATTTTTGATTTACTTCGAAAAACCAACTTGGGAAAAACGAACAACGAAAAGACAATTTAGGCTTTTTCAAACGTCAATTACGCTGGAGACTTTCGCTCTTCCATACCTAACCAATTGCCTGAGATTTTACAAAAAAGGCTCCAATCACAGCAGTACTCCAAACACAGTAAAGCTCCAACCACCCAGGCCCAACCACAGCAAAGCTTTAACCACTGTAAAGCTCCAACATTAATATTTTGGGGTTTTTCCACACTGGGAATCCGAAAATTGAGACGATTTTTCGATCAGAGGAGTCAGTGAAAGGGTTCTCACTGTGATGCCACCGTTTTTAACCAGCTACGCACCAAACTTTCTGCGGACAGCCCTGAAGTCCAAGGAAGTCCGAGGAAAGCTCTCGATGCACATGGACGTCGCTGGGCAGCTCAGGGGCCTTGGTACGAACAGTCTCAAAAAATGCCGCAGGTGGGATTCATGGACGCTGTGGAAACGACACTTTCTTTTTTACGGAACCATAACTAGTGGCCTGGAGTCAAGAAAATCGGCTTATCCCAGCGACCATGACTCGAAACATTCATTTCTGGACCGTTTAAGTTCAAGGGGCACTGGTAGGATGACTAGATGTAAAAATTATCGCTGATAACTTATCGTATAAGTTATCGCAATTTCAAGAGTTGTTTTCATCCTTTCCTCCTTAAGGGTCATTTACACGGGCAATTTTTTAAGGCAATTATTGCATGAAAGCGAATTGCAGCAATAGCCGAAAAATTGCCCAGCAATAAACTCCCCGTTTCGTGCAATTTTCCCCCTCCTGGGAACTACCTCTTTTCTTGATGCAATAATTGCATCGAATTGTCCAATATTGCTCACTGTTGTCCAATTCCGGCGACTACTTTTTCTCGCAATTTTTTAAGTCCACGGAGGTTTTATAATTATTGCACGTTTTCCGCTGGTGGCCCGGATGACAATTCTCGGAAAAGAAGAAAGAAACAATTTTCAACGGTAGTCTAAAAGTAAAAGTTGAGCCATTTTTGTTGCTCAGAAATGGAGCAATTCACTGCTATACAATTGCAAAATCCCTCAACTATCCGCTGAGGGAAAATTGCTTCTTATTGCTGCAATTTTTGTAGAAGGCAATTACAGTGGTTTGTAGGGGTTTGTAGGGGGCAAACAGTGGTTTGTGTTTTCTGTTGAAGGCCATCGTCCCAATATAAAATCGAGCTGTTTGTAGAAAAGAATTGTCCAATAATTGCCGAATTGCAGCAATTTTTATTGCTCGTGTAAACGGGCCTTTAGCCACTAAATCCCAACTTTCCATTCAAAACCTCCCCACCATTCACCTGTAGACTGTCAGACCCGCTTCTCAAGCATGAACGTTTGAACCGTGCAAAAATCTATTTTCGCAAGTCTGACTCACCAAACAACCAATGTCTCGGATTTTTCTTACCAAAAAACAATTTTCGCAGGTGAGACGCACTAGGAAACCAATTTCTCGGATTTAGTTATCTAAAAACACGAAAATTGGTAGAGTTTTTTTTTGTTAAAATCGCCAATTTTGTGGTAAAATTTCCATTTTTGTGGTACAATCACCAGTTTCGGCAATAAAATATTCGATATTGTTAGTATGGTCGCTTAGACTACGAGGGCTAGTAGGTAATGCATGCATGAAACTGTAGCCGTAGGAGCCTACGTTGTCTGTCTTCCCTCGTTGAGGTGCGTTAGAAGCGAACCGGTTTCGGTAGCTCGCCATCTTCAGCGTCTGTAAGTACAACTGAAACAAGTTTCAGTAGGCTTCTACGGCTACAGTTTCATGCATGCATTAATAAAACATTCATTTTTGAGGTAAATAACACCACAAATCTAGTTTTAGAGAGAAAACGCCAGTTTTGTGGGAAAATATGTAGTTTTGGTGTCAAACGAAACGCGTAAAATCCTCAGTTGTCGGCTAAAAATAGACAGTTTGGAGTAAACTCGTCCTTTTTACTTCCATGTTCCCGTAGGGAAGGAAGTTTGGTAATGGCAAAAAAAAAATTTTTAGCTGACACCAGATTCGTGTTCCTGGACCCCGAAAAGGCCTAAATCTCGATTTTCAGTATGGCGTCCGCCGTCCACTTTTTTGGTTTTGCTTTTGTTTTAAAATCGTCAGTTCTAGAGGAAATCGTCAGTTTTAGCGTAAAATTGTCATTTTGGGTGTAAAAACAGTAGTTTTAGGGTAAAATCTTGAATTTGTTGTTAAAATAGCCAGTTCTGGCGACTCGGCAGCTTTGGCGTCGAATCATCAATTTTTGAGGGAAATCTTTATTTTGGTTGTAAAATTGGCAAGTTTTGTAGTGAAATCTTCAGTTTTAGTATTTTTTTGGTCGCCTGTATGGGCGTAAAATCGTCTGCTTCAGAGTAGAATCATCTTTTTTCGGATAAAATCGCCAGTTTTGGAATAAAATCGCTTAAATAGAGGAAACACCATGTTTGATGTAAAAAGTTCTGTTTTGGAGTAAAATAACCAGCTTTGGGGTGAAATAATTAGTCCTGGAGTAAAACCACCAATTTTAAAATCGTCGGGTTTTTAAGCCGCCTGCTCATGCAAGCTTTGAAAAGTTGAGCGGTGGGCTTCAATCAATCCGAGAGCTCCGAGTCCACGGCGCGGAGCGCTCTGAATCTATCATTGGTTGAAGCCCACAGATCAGCTTTTTAAAGCTTGCATGTGAAGGAGGCTTTAGTGTTTAATGTGGGTGTTTATTGTAAAACCATTCTTTTTTTGGACAAAATCGTCAGTTTTTTAGTGACATCGTCAGTTTTGTAGTGAAATAGTCAGTTTCGGAGTGAAATATTTAGCTCGCAGGTAAAACCACCAGGGGTTGCCGCTTTTAAATGATTCATTTCCCAGAAATATTTACCTGAAAAACTATTTATATTTTATTTTTGGCTCCGTAAAAATCCAATTTCGTAAGTTTGGCTCTTTCAATAAGATGATTTCACCGGTTTTTGCTCAATAGAAGCAGAACGAAAATTTCAGTACATATGGGGGAAGAGCAAGGTAAATTTTACACGTCCAGACTACAGGCAGGTTGCCTTGCTGGGCTCTCATCCCCGAACATGTGCCAGCAATAGGTAGTGATGCTTCTGGCATCTTAGGGTGCACCTCTGCAAATAATCTGGTTTTCCGTTCAAACGTTGGCAAAACGATCCCAGAAAATTTATACTCGCTGGAATTAAACAGGAAAATAGCCCTGGCGATTGTGCAACCGAACATTTGAATCCAGAATAAGTGATTTTTCTTTCCCCAATAAACCAGACATTTGACCGATAAAATTTGCAATTTTGCTTCCCGATAACCCACACGGGCAGAAACCTGTAAACTAACTGCTGAAACTGGTTATTTGACCATGAAGTTCGCTAATTGATTGGTCCAAAGACAGATAATTTAGCCTTGTGTCAGTTGTGTAATTGTAAAGCTTCGTGGACCAAATAAAATAGCATCAACCCCAAAAAGCTGTAACCACAAGTAATTCTGATTACAAATAAACTCAAGCCACTAGGAGTTCTAAAAAAAAAATACGATTAAACCACACGAAGCTCTAAACACGAACTCTAATTCCGAGAAGCACTAACCAAAAAAAAAATAAAAATAATAATAGGGTCACCAGACGTCCTACTTTCCCTGGACATGTCCTACTTTTTAGAGCGTCCGAGGACATCCGGGCTCATTTTTAAGGTGTCCGGGGAGAGGTTGAAATTGTCCTCTTTTTTGTCCTACTTTTCGGTCTCAAGTTGTAACGTCTAACAACTTTCACGTTCAAGCTGAGGGGCTTAGCCTCTGGCACTCACCTCACAAACTACGCAATCAGGTTTGGACAATCAGGCGCGTTTGGTAATTTACAAAACCAAATTTCGCCATTTTGACTCTGTGAGCCGTATTTCGCCGATTTTTGTTCTTTAAAAAAAAAAAAAAAAAAAAAATTGTGGATTCGTCTCATTCAAAACCCAATTTTGTGGACTGGGCTCCTGTAAAACCGAATTTCGGTCAGCTCTTTCAGTTTCACAGGTTCGATTAGTTCGACAAAATAACTTGGCAAAAAGCAAATTTTGTGGTTTGGGCTTTATCAAACCCCATTTTTGCTCTTCCACAACCAAATGTTTCACATTTTGGCACCTTGAATACCAAATTTCATGGATTTCGGTAATTTCCTACCCCGATTTGGTGGATTTTCACGCTTTTAAAAACTGAGTTTCGTGATTTCTGCACTTTCAAAAACCAATTTTTGTGAGTTATTCTCTTCCATAAACCATTTTTCTGGACTTTCGCTCATTCAAAACCCAATTTTGTGGACTGGGCACCTATAACCCCCAATTTCGGGGACTTGGGTCCTTTAAAACCCAATTTTCGGGGATATTTTCCTGATCAAAAATAAAGTTTCGTGGCTTTAGCTATTTCTAAAAATTAGTTTCGCAGGTTCACTTAATTCGAATAACCGATTAGCCGGAATAAGAGCGGTATAAAAGCAAATTTCGCCATTTTGGCGTTTTCAACCTCCAATTTCTGTTCCATAACAAAATGTTTCAAATTTGGAACCTTAAAAATCCAATTCGACAGATTTTTGTTATTTGGGCATGTTCCTAAATTCACCACTTTGTTCACCGATGGATTTGGTTACAAAACTAACACAGGTTAAAGGGAAAGGCCAAGCTCGCTGGGGAAGGCGCAATCACGATGGAAATTTCTACTCATCTGCTGAATTTAGGAACTCATCCTTTCTTACCTCAATTTAGCGATTTTCAAGCTTTTAAAAACCAAATTTTGTAGGGTTTGCTCTTACTAAAATCAGTTTCGCAGGTTAATAATTGGCTAATTCAAAAAATTAATTTGTCTCTTTTAAATACCTAATTCCCGAATTTCGTTTTTCGAAACCCAAATTTCGTCATTTCTGCCCCTACCCGATTATTGTGGACTTTCACTCTTTCAAAATAATTTCTCGGGTTTGATTCATTCAAACTAGTAAACAACCATTTTAACATTAAACTGATCAGCGATTAGTCGTTTTTAACTTGTTTCCAGGCGTCCTACTATTCTGCTATATTTTCCACCGCAAGCGTCCTACTTTTTTCGTGTCAGGCGTCCTGGGAAACTACTTCGCCATCTGGTCACCCTAGATTGACAAGAACTTACGCTTACGTGGAAACATGCTCGAGTAACTTCAGATTGGCCCCACCAATTATTGACCTGTATAACGGCTTTCAGATTGGCCCTATGGTCCATATAATGCAGATTTGCGCTTCGGTCCCAATAATTCAGATTGGTCCTTTCGCCAAAATAACGCAAATGGGCCCTTTGGCCGCTCACGTGTCGACACACACAGTAACCCCCCCCCCCCTTCATTAACTATACACATAATATAATATCTCCGGGCGAAAATTTACGGCTATCTGGCAACCCTAGACACAGGAAGCAGTCGGACGTTGCATGTTTAGGACCGAAAAGGAGGACCATTTATGACAATTCCCGGGGAAAGCAGGAGCTACTCTGTTGCGTGTCAGGCTGGAACCGCCTGTATTTATCGGTTAAGCGTGATTCGGGGGCTCATAAGTAAGTAACGTCTGTCTCAGACCTGGGGCCTTATTCTGAACGGTCGGGAAAAAATGCCGCAAGCGGGATCCAAGGATGCAGAATAAGAAATAACATTATCCCGCCATAGCAACCGCTTTTTGCGGCATTTTCACACGACTCCGGAATACGGCCCCGTTACTTGTGTAACGGGGCCGGTGTATGAAGTTACTTCATACAGTTTTAGAGGAACTTGCCGGGCGCTAGGAGCACCATGGCTAATGTAGTCTAGCTTTGAACCGTTGTCAAAAACTGACATTTTTTAAAATATCCTGATATTTTCCCAGTTTACTCAAAGAATCTTTCGCTATCATTAGACAAAATGTCTTTACTCACACAAAAAAAGAGTGCTCTTTTCAGTGGTGTCGTTGGATTTACCCTAGGACGCTTACTTCCCATGTTACAGATGTTTTCGTTGCGAAAACCCGTGATGTGCTAAAAAACAACAAATTGATTATCTGAACTATGAATGGAAATCTGACCTCCATTTTTGTTGCATTTTGGGTGTGCAATCATCCCTCTCATTTTGATCAACCAAGTACCAATCACCGTGTATTTGAGTGCTACGGGTCTTGAAAAATTACCCTACCAATAAAATCTCGCTTTTTGGCGAGATTAGGTATTTTGTTGATTGCCAGTATTTCCTGAACTAACAGATCCAGGATGCTCGGGCATGGCTAAAATTGTAGCAAATTTGGTTGGCTTTAACAATGTATGCTGTGGTCATGTTCGAAAAACTCTTTCTTCTAGTATTTTTGTTTAAAAAACCAGAAAAAGTGATTAAATTTCTTAGGTTTTAGAGTGCCATGAGTTAAGCACAAGGTTTTGAGGGTTGCAAACTTGAGTAATAACTGCTCTCATTGGTCCTAACAACACGCAACAAAAAAATCAATTACTTGCATGCTTGCGATTTACCCCGATTTTTGTGTCTATATTGACTGGTCTACCTAGGGGTCAACCATGAGTTAGTGTTAAAAACTAACGGAAGCGGTAACTAAGGACGCTTTTACAAATAATGTTATAACGCCATAGAACCGCGATTGACGGGATTTTCACGCAAGCTCATGGTTGACCCCCAGTACCTTTGAGAAAATGACCCTAAAATTTGAAAGGCTTACCACAACTCGATAGGAATTTGGAGATGGCTCGGCGAAATTAACCTCGACTGGCCATGGCCCCTCCCTTGAATCCACGACTGCCGCCGCAAGCCGGATCCAAGGGCGTCGAATGGAAATACCGCCATAGCAACCGCACTTGCGGCATTTTCCCCCAACTCTGAGTGGGCCCCCAGAACTGAGGCATCGAATGATACTTGGAACTACTTGGAAGCCTGGTGTAATGTCCGTAGTTTTATTGCATTTGAAACGCTTGAACAAAGATTGGTCCAACCAAATCCACGCCGACTCCTCAACGAATTCTCCACTCATTTTAGGTCTTATCATAAATTCTCGTCGAGATGACTGTCTTTTGCCTACATAAACCAGTTCAAAGACATCTGGCCAACTCCACTGAATGCCAAATTTCACAAACATTCTGGGGCCCTCGAACGACTCATGATCTGACCAAAATGAAAGTGTCACGTGAATAATTAAATGCTATTTGAAACCAGGCTAGCGTGCAAGAATAAAAAGGATGGTACTGTACCTGTGGAATGCCCGCCCGACGCTTGTGACGACTACATGCTCTTGTCGAGCGTGTAAATATCTTGTGGCGGCTGGGACTCCGGTGCTGACATAACCGAGAGCTCTACCTTTTGCAAAAATTCTACTGCCGTCTTTGGTCATCTTCACTTCGATGTGAAAAACCCCCCAGTAAATCACTGGGAAAAACCGAAAGACCCGCACACTCAAACACGTGAGAAGTTGTATCAACAATACAACCTTCTCAGATTGTAACAGGAATAGTTCACGTGTCCGTGCAGTCTGCAGTCCCCTGTGCTTTGTGTGTTTTCCAGAGTGCAAATCATGACGTTTCAGCAAAGATTATTAAAGAGAAAAATTAAAAAGAGGGAACAGAAAAAGCTCAAGATCCTCGATAAAAAGAAAGGTACGTGAACAAATACATTTTGTGCTGTGCTTGGGGTACGAAAATTGTTTCAGTCAAGGGAAATACCACACACGAGGAGGAGGAGGAAAACAATTTCGAGGAACGTGCTCAGGAAGAGGTTCCGACGGAGGTTGGGGAAACTACAGAGCCCGAGGAAGAAGTACCCGCTCACGATGAAGACATCGGCTCGAAGCGTAAGTGATTGATTTAATTGTCTGCACTTCACATAAACTGACACTATTTTGTGGGTTTCAGTTCCTGGAAGTGGCGTGGGTCTCGAGGCTCTAAGCAGTCTCTCTTTCAAGACTCTCGAGGGTAAGATCAACGAGGCGACTCTCCAAGGTATCGCCGATATGGGTTTTACTCATATGACTCAGATTCAAGCGAAAGCGATTCCACCGCTTCTCGAAGGAAGAGACTTGGTCGGATCAGCCAAAACTGGGTCGGGAAAGACACTGGCTTTCCTTATACCTGCTATAGAGCTCATTGTCAAAGTTCGATTCATGCCTCGTAATGGTAGGTAAAATTGCCCTCGGTTTATACCTTGTCATAAGCTAACAATTCACTCATGAACAGGTACTGGCTGCATAATTCTATCACCAACGAGGGAATTATCAATGCAGACTTTCGGCGTTCTTCAGGAGCTGATGAAACACCACCATCACACCTACGGTCTTATTATGGGTGGTGCTAGCCGAGAAGTGGAAGCTAAAAAATTGAACAACGGCATAAACATCTTGGTGGCAACGCCAGGGCGACTCCTGGATCACCTGCAAAACACTCCTGGCTTTCTTTACAAAAACTTACAGTGCCTCATTATCGACGAGGCCGATCGAATTCTTGAGATTGGGTTCGAAGAAGAAATGAAGCAAATCATCAATTTACTACCAAGTATACAGTATAAAAGTTTGATATTTTCTATGGACTGTGGTATCATCAGGGCCTGTTATTTCAGAAAGACGACAAACTATGCTGTTTTCTGCTACGTCCACCAGAAAAACCGAAGATTTAACTCGTTTGGCAGTTAAGAAAGAGCCAGTATATGTTGGAGTGCACGATGAAATGGACAAGGCAACAGTTGAAGGGTTAGAACAGGGTGAGTAATTTGGCGATGAGATTTTTTCCCCGGTTTTACAGTTTTATTGTTTGGTTTTAGGCTATGTGATTTGCCCGTCGGAGAAACGCTTCCTTCTTCTATTTACGTTTCTCAAAAAGAACCGTAAGAAGAAAGTTATGGTGTTTTTCTCTTCTTGTATGTCCGTTAAATTCCACGACGAGCTATTGAATTACATCGACTTGCCCGTCATGAGCATTCACGTAATACATTATTTAATCTTAATAACTCGGTTGTGTCTTGACTCTCGTGTGTGTGCCTACTACAGGGTCGTCAACAGCAAACGAAGCGGACCACTACGTTCTTCCAGTTCTGCAACGCCGAGTCTGGCATCCTGCTATGTACCGACGTCGCAGCACGTGGCCTTGACATTCCAGCCGTTGACTGGATCGTTCAATACGATCCACCAGACGATCCAAAGGAGTACATCCACCGAGTGGGCCGTACAGCTCGCGGAGCGGGCGGTCGAGGTCACGCCCTTCTCATTCTACGGCCTGAGGAGCTCGGCTTTCTTCGCTATTTGAAACAAGCCAAAATTCCGTTGAACGAGTTCGAATTCTCTTGGAACAAAATTTCTGACATTCAACCACAACTCGAGAAACTGATTCGAACCAACTACTTTCTCAATTTGTCAGCTAAGGAGGGCTTCAAGTCGTACGTCCGATCTTACGATTCTCATCATTTGAAACAGATATTTGACATTGACACGTTGGATTTAACTGCTGTTGCTAAATCCTTCGGATTTACTGTTCCGCCCGCTGTTGACCTGAGTAATTTCATCAACGTACTCGGTTCCAGTGTACGTTTGCTGTAACTTATTTTTTTGTTACAGAAATCAACAGCAAAGGAGAAAGGCCGAGGAAGCGAAAGGGAGGATACGGAGAATACAACAACCGAATGAACCAACACAAGAAAGTCCCTAGGTTTACGCAACCGAGGCCGCGACGCTGAATTATCAATAAGGGTGGGCTCAAGCCCAGCATAAATAGAATAATGTAATGCTTAATTAAAAAAGTGGTTTAATTCCAAAGATGTAACTCATTACAAATCCTTGACTTCCCTCAATCTTCTGACAGCCGATCGAACCGAAGTTGCGGCAGTAGTAGCGACTACCCAAGCGCCTCCAGCAACTGTTCTCTTGCACCGTTTGCACGACCAAATACCAACGCAAGTACGTTTCATGGCGGTCTTAAATGTAGGGGAGAAAAACCGATAAGTTTGACAAAATGGAAAGACAAATTTAAAGCACAATTTTACATACCTTGCCACAGAACGAACACGGGTATTTACCGTGCTGGGTGATTTCCATCTTCTTGACCATTTTACGGAGCGACGCTCCATACCTGGTACCATATTTACCGGTAATTCCTACCTTCTTGGTGTGTTTGGCCTAAAAACAAGACGCAATTTACATCAGACAAGGAATTGAAGCTAATCGTTAACAAATAATGTGGGATGTTTTAAAAAGGGAGGGGGCTCGTAAGCGAGATCCCCCAAAGCTTCTATCCAAATTTAACACCTGGGAAAGCTCATGTATTCAAGCCATAAAAATAGTGGAAAATATCAAGGATTTTTTGGATAAAAAGGGATAAAACTACAAACCATTTCGACTATCAAATGACTCCACGCGTATGAGATGAGAGAACGAAAGAAATCGAACGGACGACAAGCGTAAGGTTATGGCATCAAGATTGGATTCATCACTGTTATAGTTTTTCCATCAAAAATCCTGTTTGAATGTTTTTAATTTGTTTTTAACCCACACTTTTTTAAGTTATTCACCTAGTCTTCGAAACTCGATGATTATTCAAAATTGATTGACTGAAGAACGTTAATTACGTTTTTGCATTTTGTATCAAAGCGCTGTAGTCGATTGTTTTGATTGAAACCTCTTTACGACCCTCCACCAGCTGATAGCTGAGTGAGTCTGTCTCTGTGTGTTGTGTGAATCACGTCTTGTAGACTGTGATTTTAAAATTTTTGTTAATGTTTCACGAGTATTAACGAGAAGGATCTTTTGAATTATCGCCAGAGTATGGGGAAGAGAAATAAGAATGGTGGAGGAGGTAAGTATCAGCGCTTCATGAGCTTTTCATGATTTGTTTGACCAAAATTGTGAGCCCCTGTATTTTGTATAATGTCGTCGTGGGGGTCGTAATCTTATTTGATCAACAAGAGAGCGTCCATTCCGTTGACCGCGGGCCAAGGTGCTAGTTGTGATCCCAAGGGGATGACGGTGGAAAAACTAGCCGCGCTTGTGTGTCCGACTGTCCGGGGGTTACCCAATGCTCAAGGTGTCAAATGCCCGAGTCGTCCGTGAGGATAACTGAGAAAGAACAAATCTTCGGAGCCGCCGCAGTGTGCAGGGAGTATCAATGGGGTGCCACGTATATGTGTATTAATTACTACGTTAGGGCTTGACGCCGGCAGTGGTGATGACGTGGGATCGCCAGGATGCCGTTACACCTAGGAACGAATAGGTTGATGATCCGCGTATACCCGGAGCCGTTGAGAAGAAGAGTGCAAAGTGGTGCACGAGAGGTAGCGTTCGGTGATACCGGGGATATGTGTGTTGTACGATGGAGGCTGGGTTCTAGTCATGCGAATTCCACGAATCCTCCAACTGCATGTGAGGCTCAATTGCCTTGGGCCAGCTGTCCGTAGCGATGCCGGGCCGGGACGAGCCTGGGGTACTTCTTCTCCGGGAGCACTCCTGGAGGTAAGGAAAGTTATTCTGTGAGTGAAGTCAAGAAGTGTTTCGGGACGTCTGTCTAGGTAATATGTCTGGCGTTTGTCTTGATACTTTAGGTCAGTTTGATGTAAGTAGCACCCGTGACCTTCAACAATGTTACGGTCGTGATTAGGACGACGATAGAGACAGAGTTGCCAACCTTCCCGGGTACCCGGAGAAGTCCCGGTTTTTCTAATTTCGTCCTACGTTCAGGGCAAAATCACCTCAGGACACATTTTGCCCCGCGGATTCTGTTCTATATATCCTAACATTAAAATCGGAGAAAGGACACAGACAGACCGAAGCCCCAGTCTCAGGGCCATTGTCTGGAGTCAATCGAGGTCGGGCGCTCCCGCCGGTCCAGAGAGGTCCATGTGCATCGAGACTCTTTCTTGGTCTTCAGGACTGTCCGAGGGAAAGTTCGAGCACAGGTGGTTAAAAACGATGGCATCACAGTAAGAACCATTTCATTGACTCTTCAGATCGAAAATTTGTCTAAATTTTCGAATTTCCCCGGTGGATTATCCCCAAAATGCTCAAACGCGTCTCCGGGATTTGCTCATAGGATGAGCTTGGGAAATGGTGTGCTTCGCTCTACTAAAAATGCCTCGGTTCGTGCCCTGAAAATGCCTAAACAGACGGTTCCTGACCTGAAAACTGCAAAATCGACCATTTGCAGGCCAAGAATGGCCAAACTTACCATTCGCGCCCATTGAGCGGTGAAATTGCGCCCTAAAAATAACAAAACCGACTATTCACACCTTGAAAATGGCTAAACTGACTATTTGCGCGCTTAAAATAGCCAACTGGCGATTCGCGCTCTGAAAATAGCCAACATTGATATTGTTGGTATGATCGCTTAGACTACGAGGGTTAGTAGGTAATGCATGCATGAAATAGCCAACATGATTTTACGAACCCCGAAATTCGCGCCCTAAAAATGCCTGAAACTGTCCATTGACGCGTATAGAATGCTACGCTGCTAGAGACATGCAACGCCCACTGTAAAATGGCCGAACGGGCAATTCCCTCTCTAAAAATGGCGAAACTGACTATTCGGACCCTAAAATGGCAAAACTGATGATTCATGCCCTGAAAATATCGCCTTGGCTATTCATTCCTAATATAAATGACCTGACAATTACTTTAGAAATAGCGAACTGACCATTCGCACCCTTCAAATGGTATGATTGACTATTTGCACCATGAAAATGACAAAACTGACTGTTTGGATCCACACAATGGTTAATTTAACGATTCGCGCCTTGTTAATGGCTAAGCTGAGTTCGTACCCTTGACTTAAGACTGATGCGTACGCCCTAAAAGTATCTCACTGACTATTCACACCCTAGAAATGGCCATACAGACAGTTTGCGCCGGGAAAATGGCCGGTGAAAAATTGATAAGATTGACTCTATGCAGCGTATAAATGGGGGGGGGGGGGCTATTCACGCATTGAAAAGCCCTTAACAGACAATTTCTGTTCCGGAAATGGCAAAATCGACCATTCGCGCGTCAAAAATGGCCAAACTGAGCCTTCCCGCCTTGGAAATGGCTAAACTAACTATTCTTGTTTGAACTCGTGCCGAAAATTGCTTCACGGCGGGCAAATCACACCCTAACAATTCCTAAACGGACCATTCGTACCTGGGAAATGGCGAAACTTACCATTCGTGCTTTAAAAATGACCAAAATGAGCCTCCACTGGCTAAACTTCAGATGATGATGCCCCAAAATTAGCCGAACTGATCATTTTCGCCTTGCAAACAGCTTAACTGACGATCCATGCCATTAAAATGCCTAACGTGAGAGAAAAAAAAATGTCAAAGCGGCTATTCGCGTCCTTAAAATACTAAATCGATGAACCATTCGTTCCCCCATCGAATAGGACCCGGCTCCACCTTATCAACTGAACAGAAGGAGCGGGCTCAACTGATCAAGCCCCCTGAGGCCCTCCCTGGGTCCGTGCCTGCTAAGGGTGGACTGTTGGAGCTTTCTGTGGTTAGACCTTCTTTGTGATTGGAGCTTCTTGTGGTTGGAGCTTTGCTAGTGTTGGAAATAGTAGTAGTGGGGACGTTACAAGAATTTGACAATTTTGGCCGGTCAAATTCATTAACCATCAAACCAGCAGACGTTTTGTGTCTAGCAAGACGCGTTTGAGCTTAAAGTATTCTCAACTAACCCAGGGAGGAAGCATATTCGAACAAGTGGAAAATCGACTGCATCTTGGCAAAAGCGAAATAAACTGGATGGAATTAACTGTTTTGTCAAGTTGAATTTTACATAATGACGGAGGTCTAAAATTCGTTATTTTCATAAACGGTATGAGTCATGAGCACAGCACAGTGTAAGACTCCCCCCCCCCCATTTTGACGTTCGGTCGAAATCTTGATGGTCAATTGAAAATTTTGTCCGCGGTCAATTGACCAGAGCCGAACACTAACCTTTGCTGTGGTTGGGGCTTCTTTGTAATAAGAGTACAGAGTAGTCTGTTACAGCGGTTTAGATTTTTGTGGTTGAGGCTTCTTTGTGGTTTACAGCTTCGCTGGGGTTTGGAGAATTGCTGTGGTTGGACCCTTGCTGTGGTCGGCCCATTTTTTGTGGATGAACCTTTACCGTGGTTTTGAACTCTGCTGTAATTCTGTAATAATTAAAAGGCAGCTGTTGATTGCACAACCTTTATGCAAACTATGGCCAAAAACGGGGGTATGACAGTGAGAACCCCTTCAACTATTCGTCTGATTGGAAATTAGGCTCGATTTTCGGATTCCCTGTGTCGAGAAACCTCAACCTGGGCTGGGCTCGCTAAAATGCTAATTTCACGGGGTTTTCTCGCTCAAGAATTATAACCCAGATTTCGTGGGGTTTGGGCTTGCTGAAACCCAAATTTTGATGGTTTCGGGCTTGCTGAAACCCCAATTTCGTAAGCTTCGCTCATTGAAATGATCCGTTTCACCGACTTGGCTCACTAAAAAACTATTTTTTTGAATGCAAAAGCCTGTAAAATGCCAAAACTCTGTAAAAATGTCAAATTCGATGAGCCCATTCAGTACCAGACGTCACGCGATATTCTCAGAACAGCTGCCCTTTCCTAATATCATAAGCTGGTCTACGCGCTTGAAGTCTATTACTTGACAGTGTACAGGCCGGCGAGTTCCTGACAAGGTGCCATTCGTGCACCTTAGAGGTGAAGCGGTAATGCTGATAAGGGGCACCGGGAATGGGCCCGAAATGCATTCTTTAAAAAACACCATGGCTGTATGGTTCAAAAAAAAAAGTTTATGGTCTACCATTCGTGTCTTCGACGGAAAAGTTTGGGGGACTGAATTACCGTCCCAGGAGACGAACATCCCAAGTTTAGTTCCTAAAATATCACTTTCTGGGCATACAATTGTTAGTTATTGGACGGAAAATCCGGAGTAGAATGCAACAACGACAGTTTTCAGCAGTGATGTTAGATTTTGGCAATTAACGACCTTTTCAACCCTTTATCTGTGCTAATTCAGTTTTTGGGGTCGAATTGATGATTTCCCTCGCCGAGTTCTGAGTTGATGAACTACTGAGATCTTTTTCAGGGGACTCATCCGAGAATATAAGCCAGCAAAATAGGCATTGAATGCACCTGAATTGTTCTCACGTGAAGCTGCCCACCCCTAGGACAAAGGCTGGCTGCCGCCGCTGCCATGAACTAGCTATTTTTTCACTTTTAGCCAAGAATTAGCGTTTTTTCTCAATTTGATTTGCGAATTAGTGGCTTTCTCCATCCTATCCGCGACTTGGCGTCTTCAGTTTTAGCTGTAAATGAGCGCTTTTCATACATTTTAGTCTACAGTATGAGTTTTTATTTTTTTTTAGCCATGAATTAGCACTTAATCTCACCCACGAAGCGGCCGTTGGAAACCGTGAATTCTCAACTTTGGATGTGAATGAGCGCGTTTTTTGTTTTTTTTAGCCGCGAATGCTCGTTTTTTTTTTTGCCGCGTAGTTGAAACAGGGAATGTCTTATTTTTCATTTTTAGCTATGATTGAGTGCTATTATTTAATTTTATCCGCAAATTAGCGATTTTTCTCAATTTTAACGGTGAATAAGGGTGTACACTCCATTGGCCGCGAATTAGCTACTATATCCTCACATCCCCCTCGACCATTCATCGTTGCGCGACTGACTCCGTATCAAAAGCAAAAAACCCTAAAACAAAACTCATAAAAAAAGGGCTCAAAATCCGTGAAATATTGTTATGAAGAAGCCAAATCTGTGACGGCGTGTTTATGAAAAATCGACGAAATTGTGGTTTGAAACGGCCAAAGACACGATACATGGTCTCTAAATGAGGCGAATTAGTTTTTAGAGCTAACCAATCCTGTGGAACTTGTTTCGATGAAGCGTAACTCCCCAAAATGGTGCTAAATCCAATAAGTTTGGTTTTGAAAGAGCGTATGTCCGCGAAATTGGGGCTTGAATGAGCCAAGCCCACGACATTTGAATTTTGAGAGATTGACATTTGAATTCGCATGTTTGGCTATTTCCCCATTTTGTGGTCTGGCGTCTTCAAAAAGCCGATTTCGTGGAGTTGAATTCTTCAAAAACCAAGTTATTCGGATGTAAAACCGCGGATTTATTACTCCCCTTTGAAAATCATTATTTTGTGAGTGGCCACTTGAGGTGGGGTTTCAGTCGGGTTTCCTCGACCCCTTCCCAGTCACCCCTCGCCCAAACTTCGCACATAAATTTTGGCTCCATTTCTGCATTAATAGGTAGGTCTATTCGTTTGTCGTCCCGGACTACTCCGAGCAGCACGAAATTTTGCAACCTCGCGGGTTGTTACTTTTACTTTTTGTTCGTTTGTTACTTGCGGGTTAGTACTTTCAGTGCTAATAGTGCAGCTCCGGACGACAAACGAATAGACCTAATATTCTGTTCCAATCGAATATTGGTGCAGAAATGGAGCCAAAATTTATGTGCGAAGTTTGGGCGAGGGGTCGAGGAAACCCGCCTGAAACCCCCCTTAAGAATACCAATTTCATTATTTACAAAAGTTTCTCAAAATTGTAAAAACCAAGTTGAGTTAAGTCCTGAACGATTATTTTGTACTGATTTTTATTCCAAGCCCCCTGAATCCCCTTTGTTTGCCTTTCCCTAAAAACGGTCCTGCATCAAATGACAGAACAAAGGGCAGAAGATCAATTATTGCGCCGAGCCTGGCGCTGGTGGAGTACCTTGAGGGCAACAATCTTTTAAGGCCGGAACAATATGGATTTAGAAAGAAAGAAGCACGTTACAGGCCGTCCAGAGGAAGGTGAATGGTCGTCCATTACTTTGTGTGATGCAAGCAAGGCGTTCGATTCCATCTCTCACGAAATTCTTCTGGGTAAAATTAAATCGTATGGTATTCAGGGGGCTGAGTACGCTTTTTTCGAATCTTTCCTGAGTGAGCGCCAGCAAGTCTCTTGTTTCAAAGGTAGCACTTCGCGAGTTTCCCAGGTGTCGTGAAAAAATAAAGTTTAAAAAAGTTGTTGCTGAGCGTCTGGCAGTGGCGGCGGAAGTCAACCGGCATTGGGGGAGCAAGAATCTGAGCAGTTCATATTCCCCCCCCCCCCTAGAAAATACCATTTTGCTAATCAATTATGCCTACATGTGAAAAATACAGTACTTGAGGCAAAAATTCCAAATCCTTCACCTAATTTACCGCCGCTTCATGAAATTCTCTGGTTTCTGGGTTAATTTTCCTATTTTCGTGGGTAATTTGAGTCCTAAAGACACAGTTTTACTAGATAAATGCGTGTTATAAGCTAAATCGGCTACGTTTGAGCTCCGAGAAAAATTGCTCCCAAGGTGGGTTCGAACCCACGACCTGGTTTCGCGGCAGGTGCTCCAACCAACTGAGCTACCCGGGAGTGCACGCAAAGAGCGAATCCACCCAAGAGAAATCCCCTCTCGGAACTCAAACTGCACCTATCGGGTCAGTGCATGTATTTCAAATGCATGAATGGAGCTCTAAACAAGTAAAAAATTTTTAGTACCTATTTAATTTAAAGGTCGACTTCTTTAATTTCCCTCGAATTCACTGTTATGACTATGGTAGTGCGGTGAGGAGGGGAGTAATCCCATAATTGTCCGAAGAAAGGGTCTTCTAAATTCAATTGATTTTTCAGGTTCATGTTATCATGACTTGCCCCTTCTTGTCCTCCCTTTCTCTTAAGTCCTATTGTTTGATTTGTGGGAAGCTATTGTGAAGGTAATGCGAATGCTGTTATTACGTCATCAGTCTATCTAGCCTATTTCAAATGGGTCCCGCAACCCAAAAGTTTTAGAACTTAATAAAAAATATAGGCCCTGATTTTATTTGAACTGATCGTGTTTTCATGAGTTTTGGTACCCAAGCTATCACAACAGCATGATTTTGGAAAATGTGTTACTTCCTCATTGACTTGACCTAGTGCGCGATGCGCCTAATGGTCGTATAATAATGATAATAATAATAATAATAATAAATTTTATCTCAAGTTTGCTGTTAATTAATTTTGTGGCCGGGGTTCTATTGTGGATCGTTTCCTGTCATTGTTATCGCATTCAATTTTATGTATTTCCGATAACTGATCTGTTACTTCATTTATGAACTTATCCTTCCTTCATTCCGATTTAGATAAGCAAAAGCCTGTTAAACAACCGCCAGTTGTATTCTCGGAGGAGGAACTGAACATGCCTCGACCCCCTCCATGGGCTAGCGGGAAAAATATTGGTAAGACGGATATTTTACATCAACAATAATTGTTTTCATCATTGTCATATTCACACATCAGGCATGTGGCACCGACAGAAGAAACTGTTAAAACTCAGGAGTGGAGGCGGAGAGCAGGAAAAGAAAAAGGACGAGGTTTAAACTTCGAACAGTAATTCGTGTGGCACACGGTTCTTAATATGCACATTTTACAGTATTGCTTCGTTCGAGTGCAAGTGAGCCAGGATAAAATTGACAAAATCACGGAAAGTTTGAGAAAAGTTGCGGTTGACGTCCCCCCTCAAGTTGCAAAAGCCAGGTTAAATTCATTTTTAACAGCGGTACGCGACGTGTTTTTAAATCACCTAATTCATTAAAGGAGCGGTTCATCAGCGTACGACAAATATAAGCACGTAGAAGAGAGTGCTTTTAAAAAGAAATTCCTCAAATCAATTACCGGCTCTATTCAAGACAAAATTCGTCAAGGCCAAACTAATTGCACGGTACATTTCTCTGCAGTTGTTCAAATTAGATGGAGCATTATTAATAATTTTTATATTCATTTTAGATGAAGAGAGACAGGAGAATTGACGATGATCTTCGTCGGTTAGAACAAGATAAACAATACGACCGTCGAGTTCAATGTATGAGTGATTTTCGAAGGAAACTCCCGGCTTGGAAACAAAGGAATGAAATTCTTGATGCTGTGGACAAGAACAACGTCATCTTGATTAGTGGTGAAACAGGTGTGATAATGAGGTTACGAATTTTCAGCGTAACTTCCAATTCCTTGATAAAACTACTTATGAAAATGAAACATCCGCACTCAGGTTGCGGTAAAACGACGCAAGTCGGACAATTCATTTTGGAACGTGGTATCCTCGAGGGTCAAGGTTCGGTCACCAACATCGTGTGTACGCAGCCGCGGCGAATATCCGCGATTTCCGTCGCTGAACGCGTCGCCGACGAGAGAGGAGAACGCCTCGGCGTGAGCGTCGGCTATCAGATTCGCCTGGAAAAAGATTTACCTCGCGATCGAGGCTCCATATTGTACTGTACGACCGGAGTTCTTCTTCAGTTCATGCATTCGGATCCCTTACTTCGCGACGTGTCGCACGTTATTATCGACGAGATTCACGAGCGAGACACGATTTCTGATTTTATTCTGGCCATCATTAAGGATATTATTCCCGCCGTAAGATCCTAATGTATTATTTTCAGCTCACTGAATTGCTCACGCTTAATTTCCCTTAGAGAAAAGATCTTAAAGTCATTCTAATGAGTGCAACGCTGAACGCGGAATCCTTTTCAAAATATTTCAACGACTGTCCGATGCTCCACATACCCGGATTCACGTATTCAGTGGCTGAGTACTATTTGGAGGATATTCTCGAAAAAATTCCGTAAGTTCTCTTTTTCACAGAAAACTCCAATAAACAGTGTTTAATGCAAATTTCTATCATAGGTACAGGTTTCCTAAAAATCATCCTCTTCCTCGTGCTAAAGGAAGAGAAGCCAAGCTTGAAAGGGCGGCTAAAATGGAACTAGAAAGTAACGCGATGGAGGCTTACGTCAAGTATAATTTGAATACTGTAGCAATCAATCAGGGGAATGCTGAGACAATAATTTTTAAAGGAAGCTGGAAAAGACCGGAGCGTATTCGAAATGTACTCTGGAAAGATTAAGGAACGCTGATTCAGATATTCACGTGGATTTGATCATGGACGTTATTCACTACATATGCTCTAAAATGGGCCCGGGAGCTATTCTTGTATTTCTGCCGGGATGGGATAAGATAGCATCACTTAACAGGATGATGAACGATTCTGGAAATTTTCCCTCAAGTGAATTAAATAAATCGATACCGGTCCGGAAACAATTTTAATCTTTAACTTGTTAATTTAGGTCGCTATCTGATTATACCTCTGCACTCGATGATGCCTACAATCGGCCAGAAACAAGTGTTTAACCGGCCGCCTCATGGTGTTCGGAAAATTATCATAGCGACGAACATAGCAGAAACATCTATCACAATCGACGACGTTGTTTATGTTGTTGATTGTGGTAAGGTTAAAATTAATTCGTTCGATCCCGAGACAAATTTGACGACCCTCGCTGAAGAATGGGTGAGTCTGGCGAACGCGAAGCAAAGGAGAGGCCGGGCTGGTCGCGTTCAGGAGGGCTATTGCTTCCATATGTACCCTAAGTGGAGGGAAAATGTTTTCGACGAGTACATGCTACCTGAAATACTTCGAACTCGCCTGGAAGAAGTGATCCTACAGGGGAAGATCATTCAGCTTGGAAAAATGGGGGAATTTCTCGACAAAGTCATAGACCCTCCGAGTCCAAAAGCTGTTGAACTTTCGATTAAGGTAAGACGGTTTTGTTAATATTTGCTCCTTATATAATAAAAAAAAAGTGCACGACTAACGAACTTACGCTCCAGCTTTTGAAGGATATGAATGCCTTGGATGATGACGAACAACTAACTCCTCTAGGGTACCACCTTGGAAACCTCCCAGTTTCCCCTCAGGCCGGTAAAATGTTACTTTTTGGAACTCTCTTCAGCGTCTTTGATCCCATTACATCTGTCGCTGCTAGTCTAACATACAAAGATCCTTTCTTAGTTCCTTTGGTAAGTATTCAATTGTTCTCATTGGTGTCCACTTTCGTTTTTACGGTGGCACTCTGCAGGGTAAAGAAACTGAAGCTTGTGAAGTCCGCAAAACATTCGACGCGAATGAACTATCCGATCATTTAACAGTTGCTAAAGTATTGTGTAATTACGAAGATGCTAAGATGACTCGTAATGATCGAGATTTCGTGAGAGAAAACTTTCTCGCTCGTACTACGCTCGATCAGCTACTGTAAATTGTCAAGTTAACCAGCCTCCTCGGGTTTTTATTCACAACGTTCAACTTACCAGGGAACTAAAAGAACAGCTGACATCATTACTTTACGATATGAAGTACCTTAGCAATAGAAATGTCGTCTCCAAGGATCACAACGCCAATTCCTACAATGTACCTCTCATCAGATCAGTGATTTGCGCCGGATTGTACCCCAACGTTGCTATTATCCAGTATGATTGTCTATTTCCCTTGTCTATTTGTTTTGGATTTTGTAGAAAAGTCTTTTCAACAGGGAAATGAAAAAGAAAAAAATGGTCACCGTCCAAAAAATTGTGACATTGGACAATCAAAAGGTACACTTTTCTAGAAGATCTGTGTTTGAAAGCGCTGATCATTTCAACAGTCGGTAAGTTTTTTCTCGTGGATTGCCAGTGCTAGTACAAAAACTTTGTTTCAACTTTATATTTTCCTCAGTTTTGTAGTATTCCATGAAAAAGTTATGAACAAGCAAATCACGCTGCACGACGTTACCATGATCTTTCCAATGTCCTTGATTTTTTTCTGCGACAAGTTCAACGTGATCGACCAAGGGACCACTATGACTTTCGAAGTTCATTCGAAAGTGAGATTGGTTTGCAACGCGGACGTGGGTCAACTAATCATGGTGAGTATTACATCATGCGACCCAGCAAGGCACTGTCTTAATCGACCGTCATGCCCCCCCCCCTTTCATTCACCCGTCAATATCATCAGGAGCTGAGAGCATGGCTAGATTGGCTACTTGAGTACAAAGTTTCCCATCCTGGCGTTACTAATTGGTTCACTGATTCCGAAGAAACTGTGTTCCTCAAGTAAGACTTTGTCGAGTGGATTTTATCGAATCAACTCTTACATTTTCTCGTCTTCTTCGCAGAGCTATAATTGAACTGATATCTTCCGAGGAACAAATGTATTCCGCTCCTGGAATTGGAGGCGACGAAGGAGTCGTAGAAATAAGTGACTCAGATGAGTCATATTAAATGAAGTTCTCGATTCTTGCATATTTCTGTTCAAATTATTTCGTTTTTAACTAGATATGTTTTTCTTTTTATTTTACTTCTAATTGATTTGTGATATTTTTACTAAGAACGAGCGAAACTTTTTTTTTCTCGATTATATTTATTTAAAAACTCAGGAACAAGAATCATAAGGTTTGAAATTAACGCAAGGCATGTGAACGTTAATTATATCAGTTGTTCGGACTAGGGCATACTGTAGAACGCCCATGCCAACAGGCGTGCGCAGTTGTTTGAGGAAAATGTCCTGACCATGAAGATCCATACCGTGGTATTGCCCGGTTATCGCGGAGCCCTCAACTGTGGTTATCTCGCAGTTGCTACCTAATAACAGACATTTTCACACATCACTCGAGAATATAAGGAAAATTAAGGGTCTTCCACTTTCAACAAATGAAATAAGAATTGAAACATCGATGATAGTAAACACAGGTCAAAAAATTCGCAGGACACCGGTTAAACCATCCCACTTTTGTAGATAACGGAAGATTTTCGTTAATTCATTACTATAAGGCAACGTCAACAAAGGTAGCAATTAGCAAATTAAAGACTAGAGTGATCATTACAAAGCTCGTTTTGTCGACATTGTGAAACTAGAATTCTAGGAGAAAATTAGTCAGCTACGTTGATTTTTTAATGTGAATGCACATTTCGGATCGACCACCGCTCCCTAATCAACACAAATAAAACAGAAAATGCAAAAATTGCCAGTTTATGAAACTAAAAAAAAAGAGAAAAACTAAAATTTTCAAGAAAACCAATGCCTACCACAATGAACTCCACCTTTCTCTGTTTTTTTTTAGTTTTTAGTTCCATGCACTGGCAATTTTTTTTATTTTCAGTTTTATTTGTGCTGATGAGGAGCGGGGGTCGCTCCGAAATACGCATTCATATTTTTAAAAATGAACATGGCTGACTGGCACTAACCGCAAAATGCACTTATCCAAAAAAATTTCTAACCACAAGAAGCTCCAACCATAAAATCCCACTGAAAAAAATTATTTAACTAAATAAGACCGTACACCGAAAGCTGCAACTCAAAAATGCTCTATCACAAGAAACCTTATGCACAAGAAGTTCTTCAGTTTAAAAAAACACACGAAGAATTTAGCTAATTATACGTAATCAAACAAAGTAGCAGCGCCAACGGTAGAGGTGGATATGGTAGATAGTACTACCCACCTGAAAGTTCTGAAGGTGGGTAATTACCCACCTGAAAAATTATAACTCTCATGTCATTGAAAATCCTAAGGTATATTACCACAGGATACGTAGTAAATCCGGGAGCTCACCGCATGAAAAATCCTGGTCACTTGATCGTGTCTGGGTTAATTTCGAAAAGCTTAGTCACTTATGGTAGAAAACCTTTAAGGGGCATACAAGTACTACCGCTCACCCATTATCCCCTCACCGTTTTACAAGCAGTGTATTTGGAATATTTAATTTGTTATAGTCTCATTATAAAACCTTATAGTCATGAGACAAAGGCCAGAAGAGCCTAAATTTCAATTTTGAGTTCCCCGGAATTTAAAATTAACTTTATAAAATTACTAGTACTTTTACAAAAAATTCGCACAAAATGTCTTGGGCCACAAAAATGTCCAACCATAAAAAGATTGAATAACGAAATGATACAGCGACAAAATGCTCTAACCACACAAAGTCCCAATCACAGAGAGGTCTGGCCAAAAAATGTCCTGACCACAAAAATTCTTAATTCCTAAAATGGTCATGTCTGATTTCAATTTTGAATTTTTTTTAGAGCATAAATCCAGGACAAATTGCATCCTGGGATTAATTACCCGGAATGCGGGACATAATTTGCCAACCTGGGACTGACCATGTAGTAATTTTCAAAGGGACACATTTGAAGAAGTTATTCTGACTTTTGGGAAGGTCGATTCACTCAAATCGACAAGTGGGAGTCTACTATTGTGGAAAGAGTTGCACGACTTTGACCAGTCGTCAAAGCAACAGGAAATATAATTCTGATCAAAAGTGGGTAATGCTGACAGAAAGACGAGTGGTCTTTCCGAAGGCATCATCAAAAGTTGCAGTAAGTCAACTTGAGGCTAGTTCGCAGTGTCGTTCCGAACATTTCTCCCAAATCCCATCCCCGCTTGCGTGGGACGGTCAGGAACTGTACGGAACTGCGCTGCGAACAAGCCATTGGAAACGAGGTACCCACATTTCGACAATAAAAGCGATGTAAGCCTTAGGAACGGGGAATTATTACCCACCTGGCTTTAATATGTGTCGTCGGCCCTGCAAAGTTGTATCCTATTGTGGCGCTAAACAAACGATTCCGTGCATCAAGGTTGCATTAATTATACAGATTAAAAAAGTATCGAAAAAGTGAAAAATCATAATCGGCTGATTAAATAGGACGCTTTTTATTGATTTTTCTCACTTGATATATCAGACTGGATTAACACGTTTCTTCATTCCGAGATTTAAATTATTACATGTATGCCATTTTTCAGAAATGTAGAGCAGAATCCGGGACAAATTGCGTCCCATTAGTGTCCCGGACAAAACTAGCCACCTCGGAACGGTTGGCAACTCTACATAAGCAGGGCTGTTGCTAGCCCCCAAGGGGCCCCTACCCCTAGGCGAGCATTATTGCGGGTCCACCTGACAGGGTATACATATACAGGGACAAAGGGTGTATTCGGTCCACGTGGCCACGTGGTGCGGTTTTGGAGAAAAACGGAACGCACTTTTCCGCTTTTTCAACGTTAAATTGATCTCAGAAAATCATAAAAATACGAACGCAGTGAATTCTTCACTCATACGCCCCTCCTCATACTTTCCATAATCGCATTTTGGATGTCATCCATGAAATTAGTACTGGGCACGAAATTCGTAACACACTATTGCCGCCTTATCGGCTTGTCGACATCGTGAGACAAGGAGGAGGGCAAACACGAATAAAACAGAAAAAATAGAAGAAATAAATAGAAATATTGTTTTTGCTTTTAGTGTGTTTTGTGGGGGAGGGCGAATGAGTGAAATCATAAAATACGAATGCAATGAACTCTTCCCCATCTTCTTAGGAACTAAACAACCGCTACTGCAGTTTTCATTGTATGCATTTCGGGCACAAACCATGTACGTCTTTAAGCAGTTCAAGACGCTGTAGAGGAGCTGTGGTATGTGCCCGAAATGCATACAATAAAAACTGCAAAAGAAGTTGTTGTTAGTTCCTAAGAAAAAGAAGAGGAAGGCCGTATAGGAGTAACAAATGGGAAAAAGGAAAAAGAGGGGAAGTAAAAATAATCGGTTTCAGCGGCTAAACAATCAGTTCTGAACCGAAAACCCGGATTTAACGGTGATATAATTGGTCCAAGAGTGTTTCTGGGTGGAAATTTTCAAGCTTCTTTGCCAAATAATCAGTTTCCCTTGGCTAACTATAAACTATAGAAAATTTCAACCTTTGAAGCAAAATAATCTTTTTTTGTGGCCAAATAATTAGTTTCCGGGACCAAATAATTCGTTTGTCCGCGTGATATGAGGTCGCGTGAAACCAGAATTTTACCACTTATCCAGTTCGTCAACGATCCAGTTTTTGGGGGCGAATTTTCAGCCAAACTTGCGCGTTTTGGGCTGAAAATTACAAGATTTTTGGGGCTAAATTCCCTGTTTTCTGCTTGATTAGTCCTTTCCAGGGACAAAATTGAAAGTTCCTGAGCATCAGATTTTTTTTTCTTTCAATTCCAAAAATGAAGGGACCCTAGTCAAAGGTGTAGCCAGCCCTTGGTCTAGGGGTGGGCAGAATATGTTGGAGATGCACCAGGATTACCCCCCCCCCTCATCCCCCTACGTAGGATAGTTGTGTTTCTAGCAGGATTCATAGCAAAAACCTGTGAAATCATTTGTTAGAAAAAGCCAAACTCACGAAATTCTTCGATGAGATACCTACACCAAAACTGAAGATTCACAACTTCTCCGGTTCGAATCATGGTTCTAATCTGGTTCTATCCTGAAACTAACATTTTTACTCCAAAAATGACGATCTTACGCTAAAACTGATGATTTCCTCCAGAACTGACGATTTTAAAACGAAACCGGAGACTCAATCTTGAAAAAAAAAAACTATTTTACTCCAAAACTGACTGATTTTAGTCGTTACGTTGCCACCAAAAACTAAAGATTTCACTACGAAGCAGGCGATTTTACCCCATAACTAAGTTTGTGTTTACAAAAGAAGTTGAATTTCCGGTAAAAAAAAAAAAGAAGAAAAAAAAAAAGTTTTGTTCCGACAGCAGCCTGTCGGGAAAAGTGCATTTCATTCTTGCGACAATCGAGTCAAACCTCATAAGTTAGAACGATATCAATCAATTATGAATGACATTTAGACCAAACGCCCCTTTTTTGGCACCAACTGAGGGGGAACAAAATGATGAAAATGAAAAATGAAACAGAGTCGGTTTGGTTGCCTATACGATATAGGAAGGTGGACTCTGGTTAGAGGAGTTATTTGCAATTAAAATCTTTATCCCGGCCTAAATCTCATTCATAATTGATTGATATCGTTCTAACTTATGAGGTTTGACTCGATTGTCGCATGGATGAAATGCTCTTTTCCCGACAGGCTGCTGTCGGAACAAAACTTTTTTCAGATTACGTTAATTTTCAGATCAGTTACATTAGGTTAAATGGTATGTCACCATTTCACCATTGCGGAATGCAAAGTGCCTGGGTTCGGATCCGATAGGTACATTTTTTTTTTTTTAATTTTTTGTTGTTCCTCCCTTTTTGGACCACCTCAGGATTTTTTACTCAAGATTTATTAGGCTGTAGGCAAATCTCAAATAAAAGAGACGGCTCGAAGTACAATGTCGATGAAATTTTTTGGTAATTGGGTGGTCCAGTAAGGCATAGCGTTTATTTAATAGCTCCCCTCCGCCGAGAACTCCCCTGCCATATCAACGGATTTGGTTCACTAGGGTCTCATACGAAAGCGCGTTCATTTTTCATTACTGGAGTCAATTTTGGGGGCAATTGCAGCTACAACCGTGCGGTAGCGAATTTTCAACTATTCAAACCCCTCTTTCACACCGTTCCCGTGGACCGATTCATCTGGATCACGAACTCGTCCGAGATATTCACGCTATTGATTTTTAGACCAAATTTGGTAGCCCTAAGTCAAAAATTGCGACCGTGATCGTGCTAACAAAAAAGGGCCATAAAAATATATACAGGGTGTTCACCGGTGGCGTTGACTATATTTGCACACGGTGAAAGTACATGCCAAGAGCTGTAAAATTGTCCCTTTCACTTTTTTATTATCTCCAGCCGTTACCGAGATATGACGTTTTGAAAACTTTTCATGAAGAAAAGCAGTTTTCATGAGAAAACCAGGTTTTCTCGGGTTTTATGTGGTGCTTGTAGAAATTGAATGACAGATTCGGATTCTGCACAAAATTTACCCTAAGATGCAATGAGATTCGTTTCGGAATTACCTTGACACACCCATCATTCTAGGCGTCAAAGTTTTTCTTTGCACAAAAAAAGATTTCTTGCTAATTTGTCCCCTTGATTTTCAATAGTGGGAAAAAATCGCAGGTGACGCACCTGTACTCTAAAAACATCTCCAAGCAGTCAGCTTTCGAATGACGTATCCCAAAACCAGCTTCTGGCTTATTTTGGCCACCAAAATCAGCTTTCTTTTTTAAAAAAAACTACCCTCTGAGTCAAATACCAGAAGGCCCCAATGCCAGTTAATTAAAAACCACTCGTTAATCTCATAAGCTATGCCTCACAGCCATCCTGCAGCAATCTTGTATTCTTACTTCTTAGTGTGTGGGATCTCCACCAATAAAGTCCACGCTGTGGACAGTGTTCATTGTTTCCCAAACGTAGGGATCCGGAGGCGTCAAGATCAGGCGGAAAGATCAGGTATCATGACTATGCATGAGCGGCACTCTTGTGTTCATATTGCGAGAGATCTTCATCAAACAAGCCCACGATGTGGACAGTGTTCATGGACCAGTCAGATCATGTTTCCTCATGCTGACCCCAAAATGAGTCCTTGAGATAATTATTCCACTATGAGCTGGACGCTGTACATTATCCACCCATTATTTCTGCTGACGGCTTACAATGTGAGGGGCATCTTCAATAAGTCGATTCAAATCGAAAAACACGTAGAGGATAAATTGGTGGGATAGGTATCCAATTTTCAATTATCCCTATATCCAGGTTTTAGCTATAGGCATATTATCCAGACCTAGGGTCAACTTCTGGATGCTAGAGGGAGACTCTGCTTCGTTAAGTGTAAGGAATTGGAAAGTCCTCAAAAAAGATAGTCGGCATCCATTTCACCTGAAAGAAGTCCAGCAGCTGCTACTGAATGCGGTGGCCAATGGGTGGATGTCCTGATGCCCATAACTGCCCCCTCACATGGGATGATTCCCATAACGGAAGAAGCATCGTGGAATGGCTAAACGAAAATTTTGAAGACCGGTGGATTGCGCGTCACGGTCCCGTCATGTGGCCAGCGAGGAGCCCTGGCCTAACGCTAACAGCTTTCTACGTTTGGGCAACTCTAAAATCCACGCTGTACAGGGTTGGTACAACTGACCAGTACAACTTCGTCCAAAGAATTCAAGAGTGATGCCAAAATTGAGTGTCAATATTCTTAAAAGAAAGGTGATTTCGACGGCAAAAATAAGCCAGAAGCTGGTTTTGTGATACGTCATTCGAAAGCTGACAGCTTGGAGATGTTTTTACAGTACAGGTGCGTCACCTGCGATTTCTTCTCACTAGTTAAAATCAAGAGAATAAATTAGCAAAAAATCTCACTTTGTGCAACGAAAAACTTTTGACGCCTAGAATGATGGGCGTGCCCAGGTAATTCCAAAACGAATCGCATTGCATCTTATGGTAAATTTTGTGCAGAATCCGAATCAGTCATTCAATTTCTAAACGCACCACATAGAACCCGAGAAAACGTAGTTTTCTCATGAAAACTGATTTTCTTAATAAAAAGTGTTCAAAAAATCATATCTTGGTAACGGCTGGAGATTTTAAAAAAGTGAAAGGGGAAATTTTTCAGCTCTTGGCATGTACTTTCGCCGTGTGCAATATAGTCAACGCCACCGGTGAACACCCTGTATAACTATACAGGGTGTTCAAAAAATGGATGTCAATATTTTGCCCTGTGAATGTACGTTCAAAATGCGTCAAAATTATCCGTATTAACCATAGTCCGATTCCTAATAGTTTCCGAGATATTAAGGAAATAAGCACTTTTGTAATGGGCCTCGTTTTTACGGATAAAATCGTTCGTAGCTTGGCAACCAGAGCTCTCACGTCAAATTAAGTGGCACCATTGGAAAGGACTTTTGGACATTGGAAGGCTTTTTTCCATTAGTATTCATAACGATCAATTCAATTTTGTTCGTACGCACTGAGGAAATCAGCTGCGAACTCAAAATTATGTTCTAGTTCATCGTAGTTGCCCATAATTTGAAGTCTGATTTCTGCTCAACAGGTGCTTTCCGAGATGACATTTTTTGAGAAAAGTTGGCGCACGGTACCATCGTTAATGTGACATGTTCATCCCCACCCTTTACCCACAAAAAAAACGCTACATGCATCCTCATGTAGTCATTACATTAATGACCAGAGTAGCGCCTAATAATTGTAACTCTCATGTTTTATTATTCTTCTTCTTTGTGATATCATTTCTCTAGATAATCATTTCTAGAAAAATTTGGAAGTTCTGAAAAAATGAATTTTTAAATTTCCACTTTTCGGTGATCCGGTAGGATTTTCCGAAAGTAAACCCCTAGAAAAACACGAATAAATTCATTACAAATTCTAAAATTAAGTTATCCATAGAAGTTTTCGTACATGAAAGGGATTAAGTAATTTTTAATTTAAAGAAAAAATTCGAATTGCCTCCCTTGTTGGCGGATACAAAGTTGTGCGCGTCTTTCCAACGACCAGTGGACCTTATATCGAGCAATTCATCACGGATACTGTTGCACGTGTTGATTATTTTTTGTCTTAATGTCTCGATGTCTCGAATAGGATCTCCATGCATGATGGAGCTCCTCCTCATTTCAGTGGATTAGCCGGCCATATTCAGGACACAACTTTCCCGAACCGATGGATCGGAAGAGCTGGTCCAACATATGGCCGCCGCGTTCACCTGGCTTGAACCCTTTAGACTTCTACGCTTGGGGACACATCAAAACTATGGTCTACGCAGATCCTATTCCAGACATCGAGACATTAAGACAAAAAATAATCAACACGTGCAACAGTATCCGTGATGAATTGCTCGATAAGGTCCACCGGTCGTTGGAAAGACGCGCACAACTTTGTATCCGCTCACAATAAGGGAGGCAATTCGAATAACTTAACTTAATTTTAGAATTTGTAATGAATTTATTCGTGTTATTCTAGGGGTTTACATTCGGAAAACCCTACCGGATCACCGAAAAGGGGAAATAAATTTAAAAATTCATTTTTTCAGAACTTCCAAATTTTTCTAGTCATGATGATCTAGAGAAATGATCCGCCTATCACAATGAAGAAGAATAATAAAACATGAGAGTTACAATTATTAGGTGCTACTCTGGTCATTAATGTAATGACTACATGAGGATGCATGCAGCGTTTTTTATAGTATGAATAGAGAAACTCTGGAAAAACTGTGGGTGAAGGGTGAGGATAAACATGTCACTTTAACGATGGTACCGTGCGCCAACTTTTCTCAAAAAATATCATCTCGGAAAGCACCTGTTGAGCAGAAATCAGACTTCAAATTATGGGCAACGATGATGAACTTGAACATAATTTTGAGTTCGCAGCTGATTTCCTCAGCGCGTACGAACAAAATTGAATTGAACGTTACGAATTCTAATGGAAAAAAGTCTGTCCTTTCCAATGGTGCCACTTAATTTTACGTGAGAGCTCTGGTTGCCAAGCTACGAACGATTTTATCCGTAAAAACGAGGCCCATTACAAAAGTGCTTATTTCCTTAATATCTCGGAAACTATTAGGAATCGGACTATGGTTAATACGGATAATTTTGACGCATTTTGGACGTACATTCACAGGGCAAAATATTGACATCCATTTTTTGAACACCCTGTACATATATATAGCAAATTGAACCGACCTCGGATTCGTGTTCTAGGGGTTCTGAAACGTGAAAAAAAAGTATCGCAACCCATATGTGCGACCATCAGGGCGAGACCAATAGTGCATTTTTTGAATGAAATGCACTAAAAGGAAAAAAAGTAACTCAGTTCCAAAAACCGCCAAAACGACGCGGCGGTTACCCACTGAAGCTATCGAAAAAGATCGTTAACTTACTTCAGGCCTACCCCCAACTGGATTTATTAGCTAAAATTTTCAATTTTACCCTCACACGTCCAATATCAGTCTATTCCTTTATTATTATTATTTAAATTTCAAGTCGTACTCAGGTGAAGATTCATTATTATTAAAATGAAGCCTCAACCCTTGTAGTACGGTGCAATTAGACCTAAGGGTGCGTTCATAGTGAATCACCTTCACTGCGATACCTCGATGAGCGATGCCCCGATGAAACATCGATGAAGAACAAACATCAATAATTGTATGGGACTGTTCATAGTGAAGCACCCTCACTGCGATGTGATCTTCGATACCTCGCTACTATCATCGATGATTTGAACCATATGGTTCCTCGACCCCCCTCCCGTCCGTTGCCTTTTTTTTCTTTTCAAAATCTTTTAAAGTCACGAACACCTGTCCCCTTCAAGCTTTAACCCTTATTTTGAAAAAAAAAAAAAAAAGCAACGGGCAGGAGGGGGGTCGAGGAACCATATGGTTCAAATCATCGATGATAGTAGCGAGGTATCGAAGATCACATCGCAGTGAGGGTGCTTCACTATGAACAGTCCCATACAATTATTGATGTTTGTTCTTCATCGATGTTTCATCGGGGCATCGCTCATCGAGGTATCGCAGTGAAGGTGATTCACTATGAACGCACCCTAAACCCCAACATCCAAAGTGAAAGTTTCCCTTCAACGCTAAATTGTTCCTCACAACCCACATATTGATTGGTAAAAAGTTCCACCATTTGGAGCTATGGGTTTGGGTGGGAAGGGGTAATAACTTGGTAAATTCTTATTTTGTTCCAGTATTTCTCAAATATTTCGAAATCTATGAGGTTTAGCGTGAAAATGAGCGTTTACAAAAATAATCTTCATCAAATTGCCCACAAAAATGATCCCTAAGATAATTTTACTTGAGTGAACGGTTCGAGAGTTACGGCGGGTGTAGTAGTAAACATTTTTCGTATTTCGACGTTTTTTGTCGAAAAAACTGGCATACGGAAACTTTTTTTTGTTTGCACGATTTTCTTTTGTAAAATCAAATTGCGATTTCAGTGGACTGTAGAATGTTAGTAATATGCCCTTGGAGGGAAAAAAACCTTCTCTTCTTCTCAAGGGGCACTGCTTTTTAAGGGATAATAGGCTTCCTTAGGCCTAGGGTATATACACAAGGTGGATCCGTATTATTCAGATACAAAATTTTGGATGAAACTACGTCTAAAGCCGAGTACCTATCTCGAGTCATTCCTGGTTTATGATTTTTTTTCTTTATAATGCAAAAACAGGGCAATTTCGTTCAAAGATCCGCGATTTCTCGGCTTATATCGCACCTAATCCAAACATTGATGGCAGTTTCGGGAACTACGGAAAATTTCATGTGAGATAGAGGCCATTTCATTGCTTGAAATCATCATCAACTCCTAGAAAATTGGCCTTTTGTCATAGATTCACGTAAACTCCATAAATTGTACGTTTTCCAAAACATTGCTGTATCCAAACGGGGTTTTCCACAGACTGACGATGCTCCAAAAAAACGTCCCTTATTTTCTAAAGTTTGTTATGGCGTATTCACATTTAACGGCACCCCTGACATTTCCCGCGATAATATCGCGAGAATGCACAGAAACGCATTTTTCTACAGAATGAATAACAATCGCTCACGATATTCGTCGAGAAACGTCAGTGGTAACATGATATGTGAATACACCATAAAAAAGCTTGTAACATTGGGACGTTTTTGTCATGCATCGCAAGTCTGTGGAGAAAGCCGTTTGGGTACAGCAATCTTTTGGAAAGCGTACTTATTGTGGAATTTACGTGAATCTACGACAAAACGCCAGATCTTTAGGATTTGACGATCATTTCAAGCAATGAAATGGCCTCTATCTTAACCGAAATTGTCCGTAGTTTCTGAAAATGTCATCAAGGTTTGGATCAAGTGTAATGTAAGTCGAGAAATCTGGGGTTTTTCGAAGCAATTGCCGTAATTGCCTTTAATTAAAAAAAAATCATAAATCTTGAATGGATCTCGATAAAACCCGTCCGGAAGTGGCGTTGTACTCGGATTTAGACGTAGATTCACCCAACATTTTTTGTCTTAGTAATACAGATCCACTCAGTGTTTATTGCCTAGGCATATGAAAGCCTATTATCCCTTCAAAAGTAGCGCCCCTTGTGATGGAGGGGGAGGTTGTTGTCCCTTGAAGAGCATATTATTAACATTCTACCGTCCACTTCAATCGCAATTTGATTTTACAAAACTCAATCATGAAAAAAACAAAAAGTTTCCTTATGCCACTTTTTTCGACAAAAAACGTCGAATTGCGAAAAATGTTTACTTCTACACCCGCCGTAACTCTCGAACCGTTCACTCAAGTAAGATTATCTCGGGGATCATTTTGTGGGCAATTTGATGAAGATAATTTTGGAAATGCTCATTTTCACGCTAAACCTCAAAGATTTCGAAATATTTGAGAAATACTGGAACAAAATAAGAATTTACTAACTTATTACCCCCTCCCACCCAAACCCATAGCTCCAAATGGTGGACCTTTTTACCAATCAATATGTGGGTTGTGAGGAACAATTTAGCGTTGAAGGGAAACTTTCACTTTGGATGTTGAGGTTGGGCCGTTTTTTTTACTAATTGCACCGTACTATTATTATTGCCTCGAAAGATCTTATTGAGTAATGTCAAGATTCGAGGCACAGGACCCCTTTTCGGGAGCTAAATTATCGGTAATCTAGAATTTGGAACAACTATTGTGACTGAAAAATGAGTTTTGCGGGTTGCCGGGGCGATTTCCGTGATATACTACCTTTTTTTTATGGACATTCGCTTTTCATGGAAACCCCTATTTTTAGATCGAACAATGGGCTACTCTGGCTGAACTTGGCAGTTTCTGGGCACGATAGGATTTCCGACCAAGAAACAGCGTGGTTCTTGTTTCTACGGTTTAATTAACAGAAAAATCTCCTGTCCTGGAGCTTTTAAGACAACCCGCACTACTTTCATTGGTGCATCCTGTCTGTAGTTCCAGTAAACCATCGTCCTAGCCTAGCCTATGACGACCCCAAAACAGATTTGAAAGCATACATATGGTGGATTTCACCACCTCGGCTTAACCTTGTTTACATAAAATTCAATTAAGCGGAGGTGGTGGAATCCACCAATTAAGTGTTTTGGGTAGTCACAAAAACTCGTGTGAGTGCACTGGGACACAAAACTACTATGTGATTTGAAAGGAATCTAAAATGTGCGCACGACCTCAAACACGATTTGAGGATCAAACTTCTCGATTACACGAGGCTAGTTTACAAGCTGAAAGCCAGCGAGTGGCGAGTAAATTAGCCATTCTTCCTATTTTTTCGCAGCTTTTTTACAATCGGATAGTGAACAAAGACGATGCCACGGGGCGAGTTCACAAGCTGCTAGCGAACTCGCTGGCTTTTAGCTTGTAAACGAGCTCCGTGTTATCGATGCTTAATGATCTGGGCTTTGAAAAATCAGTCCTTATTCTGTGGGTAACCATGCACCTTCTGAAAAGCGGTAGTGGTAATAATTTCCAAGGGGTTTCCAAAGAAGTGTGGAGGGTCTGGAACTGAATGTTTCATTGGTTCATCGATACTTCCAAAGTAATTAGTGGTGTGAAAGCATCAAATTTGCGCTTTGGTAGCTTTGAGTAAATCAGTTGTTCCGTGGAATTCTGAAATAACGACGAGCGTTTTTCGGTAGATTAGCCATTACTTCAAATAAGGACCCCGGAATTCTATTTTTCAATGTCCTGAAAATCGAATTTCACGTTCGCATTTATCTTCCCCCGTCTAGTTACTTTCGAAGGCTTCGCTCACTATACCGGAAGAGAGAAGCAACCTATGTCAATAATGAATTCACGACTGAATCTAATTGGCGTATAGACGAAACCCACAGGGCCACACACGATGAATGATGGTTTTGATGGGCCACTCTGATGATTGTCTCAGATAAACGTTATTTACATTGAATAAATTAAACTGTCATCTCACCAGCTAAGCCAGTCACGCAGCGTAGAAATGAAGACCGTAACTGAGCTCTTGCTTTTTGCTCCTCGTCTTCGTCGGGGTAAGCCGGCAGCTTGCTCCTAGACGCTGTCGAAGAAGCCTCTTCAGCTATTTCCGTCATGGGTAAATGCGTCGATCTTTCGTAGAAATCTGAATTGGTCGTGCTCACAGCCAAGCACAATTAATTAGGTTTATCGGGACGAAATCACGAGTTCAAATCGTGATGAGAGCAAGAGACGTTGGATGAAACAAACGTGTTGTTTTGATTTGTGTCGGGTTCGATATCTTATCAATCGCAAGGCTACTAGAACTAACAAGGTTGGCCAATACGCCGTTTGTTTACGTTTTTCATCTACATAGACGGGGACCTACATAGACGTCACAATATGCTCCATCCCACCACACTGAATTCACTTAGCATTCCAACTCCTTTGAAACTGAGTTATTTAGGTGAATCAAAACTTACTATTGAACGTTTTACTATTGTAACGCACATTGCTTGGCCCCTAAGGCAAAATAGACCACTATTTATTACATAAATATTTTATTTATAAAAAAATGTTACGTTAAAGTTGCACTAAGCACTCACCCTTCCTTCAAGAACATTAGCCGGCCTTTAGGACCGAAACTAGGGAGGGGCAAAGGGGGCACGTGCCCCCGGCGGCAACTTTTGGGGTGGCTTTTTTTTTTTTTTTTTTGATGGATTTTAGTAATACATCAATAGAAAACCAAACAGCCTCACGTATCAACTACGACGATATTATAAATGTATTTGTATAAAAAAAAGCTCGCAAAATAAACTTCGATAAATAATGCAAAACTTTCCTGACTTTTTGTCTCCCGTATAAAAGTACATTCCTGTCTAAAACGAGCGTGTCAAAAAAAAACTATTTAGAGACCAAGATCCTAAGGAGGGGTTACACCTAACTTGTATTAACCCTACCACCGATTCGGAAGTGATTGAAGGTGACTATTACAGGATTTGGAAAATCTTTGGTGATGAGGGGGAGGGGGGGTAAGGCTGCAAAATAGATCTTGCCCCCCCCCCCTCAGAAAATCCCTAGTTTCGGCCCTAGCCGGCCATACACTTGCGTTATTCTTTCCTCTCAATAATCGTGGCGCGTCGAAACGCCAGAGGAAAGCGTGAAGGTATTAAAAGCGGGGAAGGAAAATTTTGCTTCCAAAATCACTTTCCTATGGTAAATTGTGGCGCATGAAACGGTAGAGAAAAGAACGGCAAGAGAAAACTTTATAAGTATCAAATTTGTGTGGTATAGGTATAGTGAGGATTTTACAAAGGATTGTCATTTGAAAGGGATGAAACGTTGGTGCATGGTCAAATCATTTCTCGTATCGTGCCATTTTTTGGCGTGGCGCGTTGTCATGTTCAAAATTTCAAGAGGATAAAGTGTGTAGAAAACACGATTTTTGAGGGGAAATAACGTAATGGTGAATCCTATTTTGAAATAGCCACAAACACGTGCAATTGTATTTTTCAAAGAGCTAAACACGCGAAATTGTATTTTTTGAATAGTCAAACACGTGAAATTGTAATTTCTAATGGTGCAATTACACGTGAGAGAAACTCTCGAGAGTTGAACTCTCTGAGAGTGCCAGGACACCCTTCCTTTTATCTAAGCTGCGTTTACGTTTGAGAGTCTTTTGCACTCAAGAATACTTTCGAGAGCTTAAGGGGGGGTTTCAGGAGGGTTTCCTCGACCCCTTCCCAGTCACGCCTCGCCTAAACTTCGCACATAAATTTTGGCTCCATTTCTGCATCAATATTCGATTTCAAAGTCTAATTTTATTCTTCAGAAAGTTCTACTGTGACGTTAGATCTTGCTTTTCCAAATTTCATCCCTGAAATTACCTTAAAACACATTCGAATTCTAAAGTGCTAATTGACTAAATTTTTGACAATTTAAGCCCAATTGTTGCTGCGTACGACTGATAGTTCCTGAGATAGGACTCGTCAAAAATTGTCCATTTTCTGTCACTGATGGAAAATTGGCTGGAGCCTGAAGCTGGAAAAACTGATAAATGTTTGGTGCAATCTCTATCAGACACACCTCATTCCATTTCCTAAAAAAATCTTGAAGATTCCACGTCGGGTGTTGGCGCTGCAGGGTCTTGAATTTGGATTTGAGGGCTCTTTTGTTCGATTTGCTGAAATATCTCAGAAACCATCGGTGTAGACTAATCTCACTATACTTATCTTATATACTTACTAAAGCGTGAGTTCCCCTTGAGGGGATGGCTGGTGGCTGATTTTCGGTTTTTCCCTATTTTCGCCTCTTTCTTTTCGTTCTTATTAAGGCTTGGTTCTTTGAAGACCAAAAAAAAGCCACAACAAGTTCCCATTCGCGTTTTTCTTCGATCGCATCGTATAGCGGAAGCCACGTGAACAACTATTTAATAGGTATGCCTACCTTTTTCTATGCCGAACCGGTTTTATCGAAATCAAGGATGCATATTGAAAAATGGTATAGGTGGATTATAAACGCATCTTTCTGAAGAACGTTTGGCGTTTAGCCAAACTGGGCACCTTGCGTTATGAACTTATCTCACAAAATTTTCTATGGATTATTTAACGAAAATATAAAGAAAATAAAGAACGAGAAGGCTTATTAAAATTTCTTCCGTTGGACGAGAGTGTTTCATAATAAAAAAAGTGTACTCTTTTAGTAGGGTTTGTCACCAAAATTACCCTAAATACAGCTGGAAGGAGAGATTTTTCAGTCGTACTGAAAAAAATGAGACTGTGTCAAAAAATAATGAATGAATTAGGTACTATACCTATCCTACTAGATAGCTCAAAAGCGTCTGGGAGTCTTAAAATGAAAATGACTCGCTTTGTGTGCACAAGCACCCAGGCTCTCACGATACTTCGGACGAGAAACTGGGTTTGTCGCGCACTTGTCAATTTTTGAGGGTTCATATCTGAGAAGCTATTGGTCGTACGGAGCTGTAATTAGGCTTAAATTGTCACAAATGTAATCTACTTCAAGAATGCTAAGGTGTGTCATCTTCGAAAAGTCCATAGTTCAGAAATTATAGGCGATTGAGTACAAAAAATCAAACCAATTTCGAGGTTTTATGCTGATTTTTTGACCAAGTTCGCAAAGTTTAGATTCGGATTCATCACCCCCAAAATCATGTATATCCGTTGAGAAAAAAACATCTATACGATTGTCCTAAAACAGGTTTTCCAGAGCCCCAATTGACTTTTTTTTTTTGAGAGAGAGAAAATCCCCTGTTGCTGGCTGTTTATTTTGGTAAGAGCAAAGGCTGCTGTAAGCAGATTATTCTGAAGAAAAATTCTCGGGAATATGGTGTTAACACTTATCAAACTCGCGTTTGGTTTTTGAAGCCGCCAGGATGGTGGAATTGGTTTTTGTATGAGCCAAACCCCCGACTTATTTCTAAAATTAAATCGTCGATCCGGCTGGTGAATAGTCGATAGTATTAGTGTTTTTTTTTTTTTTTTTAGAGCTGAATAAATGAAATTCGGTTTTGAAAAAGCCAAATTCACCGACCAAGTAACGCTCAGAAAGCTTCATTTCTTTGCAGTCAACATTTATTCAATTAGATTTCCAAACCGAGCCACAGCTCCGACTCGGTTGAAAATGTTGACACCTTCTCGAATTTTAGTGTCCTGCAACTCCCTATAGGCTCGGTAACCGGCAATTTAGCCCCTCAAACTGGCCCTTCATAATCTGATGAGAATTGATTTTCATCAGAAACTCACGGGTCTGTTTACTGGACGAATTTAGTCCTTTCTTACTTTCCTTCTATTCCTAAATTATCCTAATTTAGGATATTTTATATGAGTAAGCCATTCGTTTTGAGGATGTTCAGGAAAAAGTACCAAAGAAACACGGTTTTAAGGCTGCCAAAAGTTGTTCTGCGAGAGTTTAAATTTTTTCTCGAACGCTCCCTACCCTACTATAAATATAAATACAAAATGAAAAAAATATATGTAATATAATAAAAAATATATGTTTTTTTAAATTATTTTTGTAAGGTAAAATTATTATTTTTAAGTAAATAATAACAAAAATGAAGTTATACATATTTTTTTCATTTTGAAGACGAGTTGACGGATGCAAGTGAAGTTACTGACAAGATTGGGCATCCACGTGTTTTTAAATGAAACGAAACTCATCGAAACTAGCTGGGACGAAACGTAGTGATCTCGAGACAATCCTCCCAGTGGGGGAGGGACAATCCTATACACATGCATTTGCATACAATGGGTCCAAAATAGGATGGCAAGCTGCAATGGATTTTGTAGGGCTTCATCAATGAACCATCGGTGTTACACTTGATTAAATCCCGGTCTCAAAATTAAGCGTAAATCTTCGTATAAGCTGATAATGCCTTTTTAAAAACATTGGCAAATAAATTGCACCCTTTCATTACACCCGTGGCATCATAATTTTGAAGAAAAAAATGTTCGTTTTCAATTTATTAATTCATATAACAAAAACAACCATTAATTACGTTATAATCAAGTCCAATTAAATGGATCTAAATTAAAATTAAATTATTGAGAATGAAATGTCGTACTCGGTGTTATCATTTATTTTGAGGGAGGGGGGGATTGATGCACAGAAGGAAAGTTATTTACGTAACGCCACGAGGAAAACGTTTCTAGAGTTAGGCAATGTGTCAAACATGCTGGTAGATGGATACTTAATCATTCAACGCTCTTACGGAAACGGCGTTCGCGATTTCCTTACACTATTTATTCAACTGAATGGTTTAAAAATTATTATGGCAGATTGGGACCTTGTTCACATCATATACTTTTAAGTGAGGTGTTAATGTTGTGATCTCAGAAACTTGTTGTTTACCCTGCTCACTAATTTGTTGTGGTCGCTGAGGAACTCTCGAACTCCGTTTCCCTGTCTTTGGGCAAGTGTCGTTTGGGGCGAAGGTGGTGTTGGAGTATCATCTTTAACGTTTTGCGCTTGCTGAAAATCGTATTTTATGTCAAGGCAACTCAATTCACATTTTTTGATGCAGGTAGAATGGCACTATACCAAGTCATTTTCAACCACTTGTGGGGCGATACCGGCACCTGGAAGCTGGCCAACTCCATTTAGAGTTCCATAAGAAACGGATAAAGCAGAGTTGACCACTTTTCCGAATATTCTGATGCTGTTACTGGCTGCTAATGTTCCAGATGATTGTAACAACCCACCTACTTGCATGCCTGATAGTAAAGTTACACATATTTTATTTACCGTCACTCGAAAATTCAATTCAAATGTAACCAACCGGCTAAAAACGATAGTTTTTTCAGCAGTCCTCGAGCTTCTCGAGTTGAGTTGTCGTTTTCCAGTTTTTCCGCCAGTTTCAATTTATCCAGTGCATCGTTTAACTCTTCTACCACTTCATTCTCATCTACTGAGAAGAAAAACGTGCGGGAAATACCATTCTATGTCTCACTAGCTACCACGAAAGTAATGAAAATGTGCGTAAAATTATATTACCTTTTTCTTGCAACCCATTCACGCTGGCAATAACCGCGAAAAACAGACACAATATCCTGGAAAACTCCATAACTGCGGCAGGAAACACACGTGACAGTATTCTTTAAAATGCCAACTCTCTCTCCTCTGTAGCCCACATAAATATGAGGTTCGAAATAATGGAAGGGGGTGTTACTATTTAGGAGGGTAGAGGATGAAAAAAAAAGCGAAATCCTCATTGCAACATACGTGAAATTGCCACCTTGTGTGAAGGCGTCAACGCGTTATAAAGTATACCCGGGTGTAACGTTGAGTGAATTTCGGAGGAAGGAGAAAGGAAAGCGCTTGATATGCGGGGTTCTGGGAAACATATATGTATTTGACCCAGTAACCGTATTTATTGCAAACTTTAATAATTATATGTTAAAATAAGTAAAAATCAAGGGTTTTGGCGTTCAAACTCCCGCCATTTATGAAGCGCTCTTCGCCCGTTTAGCAGCTACCGACATTAGTTCGAGAAATGACGCATCCTCGTCGCCATCATCATCATCAGCGTTGTCTTGCTCCAATTTGGGATCTTCGTCGGTTTCCTTTAAAAAATTGAGAGGGGACGGTTTCTGAGGAACTGTCCGACGATCGCCATGTTCGAGTGAATCTGCTTTGCTGTTGTATATTAAGCGATAAAAACACAGTGGTTGACACAGTGATTGGAGTTGATCCAAAGTACTAACTTTTTTAAAGCTTGCCCGAGTCGTAATTGTGTCAACGGTTTCAATTTGCTCATTCTTAACAAATCTAACAAATCCGACTGATTGGCCTCGTGTGAGAATGCTTTCATAATTTCCGTCGTATTATTTTTGAAGACATCATTCGCATTAATCTCTATTGAAGCCCGAGGTAAAATAATGAGAACCTGTAAACAACTTTGCAAAGTATAGTTACCTGGAGCTGACTGCATCGGATTTTCTGATTCTTTTTCGGGAAATAAGTCGGGACTGAATGAACGTCGTCGCCTCATTATGATTTTGCATTGACCGTCGATATCACACTTGTAGGTCCAACTGTAAAATTCAATAATTGTCAATGATTGCCTACCACCATATTATTTATTCAACTTCATTATTTTGCATTACCCTGTCGGAACTTCATATTGCTTTAACTGATCGTCCTCGGCTATTTCATTCAAGTCTGCATAATCTGCGCTGAGGGGGCTTAAGGTGATTGACGGTCATACTGAGCAGTAGCGTCTTCAGGCGATGTGTCAGCGTCATTATTTTCTTACGAACAGATATTAAAGTTGAAATTACTTTTTAGCCCAGTCAAATTAAACAAAAAATATTCAAACGTCACAAAAAAGCGCCCTGTTTTGAATATTTTATATGTTGCTCGGACGTGTGCTAGTAATGTAAAACCAAGTTCGCAGCTTCAAAAGACTTGAGCTTTCCTCGGGACGCACGAAAAACTGCGACATTTTCAGATTTGTCAAGGATTTCCGGTTAAAACTTTGAAGCGGTAATCTGGGAGTAATATCTCTTTTAATATTTTTTGAAACAGACAAAAATACCTACTTACACTTTTAGCGTTCCCCATTTGCACAAAATTCTGCATATGGGCAGTTCATTTCCACCCGTCTTCACTGAATTAAATCATATGTTAGTGGAGAAGACGGGTGGAAATGAATAGCCCCGTTGCAGAATTTTGTGCAAATGGGGAACGCTATTTGAGTGCAAAACTAAAAATTCTGGTCCAGTTGATCCTGAGATACAGGTGCTCAAAGATGGGCAATTGTTTCCAAAAGTGCAAAACCTAACTTTAAGTCCACAGCAGGGCGAACCGCTCTCATTAACTTGTGTAAAGGAGCCCATAGACGGTCAGTCTGATTGATCAAAATATTGAACAAACAGATTGAAGTGAGCTTCAATAATTTCTTCAGTTGTTTGAACAAAACCCTTTGCAGTACCAATGTCTCTCGCGGTTTTGTGCTGAGTGCAATGAGTTCAAACCAGGATTTGTCCGTGCTTTTTTTGTTGACTGCGGCTGCACTCCAACTGAAGAGAAATAAGACGAGGAAGATGGGGGAAAAGGCGGTGGTCATTCAATCTTCTTCAGTCATTGACTCAATCGTAAAACACGCTTCTAGACGGTCAATCATGGCTGTCACAGTCGATTGATCCACCACGTTTGATCAAAAAACTGATCGTCTAGGGGCTCCTTAAAATTTCTGCTGTGCTATGGGCTCTAGCCCATAGCACTGGGGCAGCACATGTGCACATACTATCTGAGTTTGGTTGCGATGCGACAAAAATGGTGGCCATGTTTCCTCTGCAACGAACACTCTTGAATTTTACGAACTCAGTTTTACGCATGCAAAAAATCGTAGCCGTATAGGAGCCAACGTTTGTCAGCCTTCCCTCATCGAGGTGCGTCATCGACTGGTTTCGACTGCTCGCCATCTTCGGCGTTCAATTTCACGGAGAGTTTCAGTTGTTAAAATGAACACTGAAGATGGTGAGCAGCCGAAACAGGTCCGACGATGACGCACCTCGACGAGAGAAGACTGACAACGTAGGCTCGTACGGCTACAATTTTTTGCATGCATCTCCTTCGAACGCTCGTAGCCTAAGCGCTTCTACTAACAATTTTAATTAGGTTTATTAACGTTCAACATTCAGTTTTTTGGAATTCGAGTCTCGAGTTTAAAGGTCAATTCAGACTATTCGGACGTGACGTGGGAACACGCTGTCCCACGTTTGATATAAAAGTCCAACATATGCTTTTGTATGTTAAGTTTTGTATGTTCACATTGCTCAGACACGCATCATCCCACATCTTCCCACGTCACGTCAGAGCAATGTGAACACAAACAAACAAAAGCCTTTTCTGGAATTTTTTATCACACGTGAGACAGCCTCTTCCCACGTCACGTCCGAGTAGTCTGTAGCGACCTTACGTTTTCCGCTGAATAAAATGCTTCTGGAGCTAAATATAATGTTTTTTGCCGACTGGTCAAATTAATAGGCAACATTCATAGCGATTTCCATTCGACACACTACCACACTAGTGTATTGCATTGAATGGAACGCTATAATAGTCACGTAGAGACGAAAACTGTAGACTCAGCTCTGTATCTTTACCCTACAGTTTACTTGACAGAATTTGTGGGCTGGGCCGTTACGAAACATTTTCCAGGGAGGGGCAAGATCATCCCTACTCCACTACTAACGCCAACACCAAAGCAAAATTACGCATCCAAGCGAGGCCGTGATTCATTGTAACCGCGAAGACGAGAGGGATGATTCCTGAGTCACCTTCATCCAGATCCACCCTGTCCGCCCCGGTCCTGGTTACTTCTATGGATATAGAATCTGCAGATTTCCCTCTTTTAAAAACCAATGTTCCACTTTATAAGAAATAAGTTTCACAGGTTTGGCCCTTTCGTAATCAAACTTTTGTGAATAATTGCTCACAAAAACCAATCCCACGGGTTGAAAAAAAATAAAATTCATGAGGTTGACAGTAAAACCCGTTTAAAAAAGCAAATCCACTACATATTTAGGCACCTTTTGAAGTCAGAAGAGATCACGGATTTGGGGTTTTGCACTCAGAGAGACCAATTTTGCGGCTTTGGCTAGTTCAATAACCAAATTTTGCCTCTGCCACCTTTTTGAAACCAATTCGCCAGTTCGGTTCTTCCCGGAAATGAATTTTGCAGATCTGGCTCGTAGGAATGGAAATCACTTTCGCGTGGTTGAGCCCCTAAAAAAGCAATCTTAACATCATTCCACACTTTTTTCCGCCATATTTGAAATTTCCATCGTGTTGGTTAATTTTAATGAGCAGTTTCAGGGGTCCGGCACTTTTCAAAAACAAAAAACTCGGAAGGTTGGCCCTCTCTTGTCCGAAAAAGGAATTTCACGGGTTTCGCTGCTTTAAAAACTAAATATTGCACTGCTGACCCATTTAAAAAGCAATTTCGTGGAGTCGGCACAATCAAAACTAACTTCGTGGGGCTGGCTACCTGAAAAACAAAATTTCACGGAAATTGGGTCATTAAAATGTAGTTTCGCTGGGGGGGGGGGCAAAATGTATTTCGTTGGTTTCGCTGCTACATAATTATAATTTCGTGCCGTTGGCTCACTTTAGGCGCAATTTCACAGGTATGAATTCCTTCACCGCAGGGTTGGCCCAAGTAAAACAAAAGCGGGATTGGGTCACCACAAAAAACAATTTTGTCGAGCCAACCAAAGTGGCTGACTCCTTGAAAACTTCAATTTCGTGGAGTTGGCTCCGATCAAATCCAAATTTACGCGGCCAGCTCGCTGAAAAAAACCAAATTTTACGGGGTTGCCTTACTAAAGCGCAAATTTTGTGCTGCTGACCCATTCAGAAGGTGACTCGGGGAAATTGGCGTATTAGAAAAAAAAATTGCGGGGCTGCGGGCTCGCCCAAAAAAAAATCATTTTGTAGGTTTCACTGCAGCAAAATCAAAATCACGCGCTTTTGGCTCATTCAAAAAACAATTTTGTGAGGCATTCCTTCAATTCCGCATGCTTGACCAATTCAAAAAAGCATTTTCGTAGTTTATCTCTTTTAACCCCACATTTCACCACTTTTTTTGTATAAATCTAAGTACGCTAGGATAAACGAGTGAAATTTGGCGATTTCTTTCCAATTTCATGCATTATTATCTCCCCCCCCCCCATCATCGAGTTTTCAGAGAAATTATTTTAGTGACCCCCCACCACCACCCCACCAAATTTCACTCCAGATCCACCTTTGAATGGCCCGTGATCTGCGATCTTCTCAGAGAAGCTGCCCACCCATGGACCAAGGGCAAGGGCTAGCTGCGTTATTGTTATGATGTCAAAATTCCATCAATGGGCGATTACGCCAGAACTCGGTCAACAGATCTAGGTGGTTACAATGAGTGCATGCGTTTTGTGTCGCCTAACAAAGATGAACGAACTTGACGAATTTCATCTTTTTGCCCATACGCAATTAATAAAGCCGCTTCAATTCAATATGCATCTTTCGACTTCCTATTTTCACCCGGTGATGTCATGAAGTATCCACTTGGGGCGATGGACCAAAGAGGACCATTGCAATGCTCAGGCACTGCTCTTCAGATTTTAAAATGGCTAATTGCCAATTGCCCAGGCTCTGCTCTTCAGATTTTAAAATGGCTAATTGCCAATTGCCATTACCATTGCTGTTCAATTAGCGTTTAACGGGGCAATGAGCGAACTGATGAATAGAGCCACATCTAACATGAGAAATAAAATGACGACAAAGCTGGAGAACGTGAAAAGCACTAGAATTCATGGAACTTTATTAGAATCAGAGTTCCAGCATCTATAAGGTGCTCCGTGAAAAATTAATTATTCTCAGGCAATAAGCTGATTTCAGTAATTAACTTTTCTTTATCCCATAAAATTGCCTATTTATGCCTCCCCTTTTTCACCCTTCTTAAGTTAATCAGACGACGTAATATTTATAATCCCGGCAAGAATTGTCATTAATCATCCCTCAGTTATTAACTAAATCCATCGTCTTTCAAAGATTACCTCATACTAATTTGCTTGCTTCCACAATCCCGAATTAAAAGGAAAGATAAGTAGTAAGAAGGGGCAAGAACTGGAGAAACGGTTTTTGATGCCCGATAGTTTGTTATGTGGGGGGAATATAACCCATGGTAAATAAGGCATGGTGGAGGTGACAAAAGTTTACGTTGCCACCTTTTTCACAACTTCCACTAGACCCACCCCCACCTACCAACCTTCAAAATCAAAATAGTAAAGGAAAAATGTCTATTCGCCTTCCTCCGAGTTGGCATTTCCTTTATTCCCCTTTAATGGTACCTACACCAATGATTTTGCAACACCGAATATATGTTATACTCAGTATCCCGAGTATAACATTATTTCAAAAAGAAAGCTGGACAACAAAAGTTTTCAAGATTCACCTCAATTTCGACCCCTCCTTGACAATAGAACATAGTGCAGATCTACAGGCTCATAAAAGCCTGCAGATCTTTCGATTTAGAATTTTTGCCCGGTGGAATAATCATACAGGGTGTTTCAGGAGAAATGTGCAATACTTTGCCATGTTGTAGTATACGCACCTGGACGCACCAAGAATGCCATATGAACATATGTTCGAAAGTGGTCATTTTATACGAGATATTGGCATTTACCTGTTTTTCACGCTCTTCGTGACTTTTTTACACAAAGCGCGGATTCTCAGCTCGCAATTCAAGTTTAGACTCTAAATAATGACTGATTCCGAAAGAGCAGAAAATTTCCATCACGAATCTGTCATTAGAACGGGTTTTAGGAGTTGATTTGGACCAGTAATCTGCACGCGAACACAGGAAAAGTGAAATGTCAAAAATAGCACGTGAATTTTAAGGTGGCGTACGTCAGCTGTTTTATGGTCTCATGAGTGGCAAAATTGATGAAAACTTCTCCATTCGATGGCCTTTCGAATGGTCTATTACAAACCGTATTTACGTGAAGTATGCGGCCAGCAGGCTCTCTAGAAACAGGGAAAAACGTAGGAAAATGGTCGAATTGGAGCGATAATCAGTTGGGATTATGTGCTTAGCGGACCCTGAAACACCCCTGTATGTGGTTTTCTTCGTATTTATCTAATTTGGAAGAAATCTCTGCATTTTTTGCCTTTGCGGAGGAAGTTAGGAATCTTAAAACGCTTTGTGATCATCAGCACAGGACGCAAAAAAGTGATGGACGAAAAAAAAAGAATAAAAGCTCGAGGGCCGGAAATGCGGGCCATCCAGTTACACAATTCATCTTTTTTTCCCACCTTATTTTTTAATATTAAAGAATAATGATTATAATATCGTTTAAGCGCTACGTAAAATAAAAAAAATTACCGTGAATTCCAGGGAGAGCAGATAGGCGATAAAAATTGTTACAAACAATTAAAAATAGTACAATAAAACGGACAAGCTCCATGTTTCTGAAGTCTCTTCGAACTGATGCGGGAATTGAAGAATTATGGAAATATTTCAATGGGATAGGATGAGTAGGGAAGCTTCAGTCAAATCAAAAGGGCAAAGTTCTGTATTTTATTCCTGTAAACAGATTAGGGTCGTAGGATACGTGTAGCAACAGTGATCGATCAATAAATTCCCTTGGAAAATATAACGGTTCATTAGCAACATTTTGTAAGCAAGTGCGTTGCAAGAGGCAAGTATTTTGTGTGTGAGATGGGGAGGGGGAACTATTACATCAGAATTTTTTCATAATGCCACAAAATAATTCTCTCCTTATTTTAATATTCTGCGGTCTTCACTAGATTCTTCGGGACAATTTGTTTGTCGCATGGGCATGCGATGTTTGGGCATGGGAATAATATTGAGAGGGAGACGATTCCTCGACCCCGCCTCAATCATCCCTCTCCTATCCCGCGGCACAATTTTCTCGTGCTATTTCTGCGCCAATTCTGGTGGGGGGGGGGGGCTGGTTTTAATCTGTAGGTAGGGTATCCCACTTCAAATGTCATCCCCCTTAAACTTTGGCCTTAGAAATCCGTACTCTCTACGCTCTTCCCTGGACTAATTGAAAAAATGAATTCTGTCTCTGTATGTACTGCTCGCGCAAATGTAGAATTTACCGGAGTAAAATGAGACCCTTGGATTGGTGGTGGTGCAGAAATGAGACGATAAAATTTCCACCGAGCGAGTGTAGTTAAGGAGGGATAGTGGTGGGGTTAATTAAGGAATCATCTGAGCAGCTCCATCTTGAATGTGAATTCGTCATTGGAGAATTTTGCTCGCAATTCCACCCTCATCAAGTACAACAAAAGGCAAGGGCAAAAGGGCAGGGACGCTATCATCGTAAAGCGTCGCCTTTCTGGTGCGATTAATTCCTCAGGTTCGACAGAAACTTAGTTTAATATTTTACAGTTAACAGCTTTAAGCAAAAAATGTTTCACAGTAATAAGAACACCACGGAAGAGAAGATCCTGGGGAAACGAAGAACGAAGGGCTTGATGATAGCACTTTCGATGGAACAAGGGGGATGAAGGAAGAGTCCAGGATGATTGTGCTCCGTTGAACTTATTGTGAGAAAAAGTAGACGAGGGGCTCTTTCCTCGCTGACTTCACCCTCTCTCTTGCTTCCAACCTTCAACAAAAAAAAACCCTCTCGCTTCAGGCTCTTTCGCTCCAACCCTCACCATTCCTCTTTTCCACACCCCCTGCCTCTTTTAGATATTTCCAGTTTTTACTTTTAGCATGGCAGGAGGGTTGCACTCCCCACTATTTCGCTTCCCTTGTTGCTTCTCCCTCTCTTCATGAGCGTAAACTCAGCCCGCCTTACACCTCCGGCTCGTCATCAGCGGCCCATTCCCGCGCCAGTCTGTGTATATCTAGTGAACCGTGTACAAGTGCGTAATTAAAAAAAAAAAAAAAACAGAATTAGAAATAACAAAAACTACATTTTTTAATTTAGTACAATGAACATGTTGATGCCGAGCGGAGTGTCAGAATTGGGAGGCAGTGGTGGAGGCGGCGGAGGTGGCACCGGTGGAACCAGTGAGGTGGCCCTTCTTGCGGCCGCCTCCGGCTTGGCCCAAGGGCACAAGGATACCACGTGGACCAAACTGTTTGTCGGCGGTCTCCCTTATCACACAACGGATAAATCACTCAGGGAACACTTTTCTGTGTTCGGTGATATAGAGGAAGCGGTAGTCATAACTGACAGGCAGACCGGCAAATCAAGAGGATACGGCTTCGTAAGTATTGTTTATACATCATTTTGCTAGCGGGAGGAGGCCTAGTCAATTTATCGTCGCGTACTCACCGGAAACCCCCGTGAAGGTGACTTGAAACATCAGACGCAATAGTTGTTTGAACACTCCGTTTCTGGTTGTGTAATAAATTGAAGCGTTCCGAGCAGCAGCCACTATTTCAAAGTGGTGAACGAATCCAATTTAAACAAAATAAAATATCCCATCAAAGACAAACGCATTTACTGTGGTTAAGCACCTGACATTCCTCGATATGACCGTGAATTTTACCCATAAAGCAAAATTCTCTCGTCTTTCCCAGCATATTTCGCACCTGTATTTGTGCGCGCGCCGTAGACAACTTCGTAAATTTCGTTAACACGTTTAATAAACCCTGGCTCCCATTTTTCCATCTGTGTGAATCACCGACCTCTTTTTGGGGCTTTAAAAAAAAGTTCGGTCTACTCTTTTGAATCTATTTTCGTCCAAAATGTTTGTTGTTTCTCGCCCATAGGAAGTACACACACATTCTTGTAGAATCCCCTCCGTTTTCGGTAGTCGGACGAATTCCCTTTTTCGAATAGAAGGGCTTCTGGCTCAAGCTTCGTTTTTGTGGGAGTTCAATCCCTTGTTTTAATTTACTGGTGCGTGATTTATTGGAAATGTTTATGGCGCTGTTAAACAGCTTAGCCTCGTGGTCGGTTCTTTTTACTCAATGTCAGTTCCTTTGGTATCCTCAATTTCACTCCAATAAATTGAGAACCAACTGCGGATTGAATCGCAGACTAACTAATTTATGTTCTGACGTCAAGAACTTATTTTTGCCCCATTTTCCTCACTTAATCAGTAACCGGAGAAATTAGAGGTAGGTAATAGTTTTATGTAAGTAATTATTTTTTTGAGAATAGTTAGGTTGGAGGCTTGATTTCATTGGCACAACGCACATTATGTTTTGAAATTATTTTCCTGCAGCAGCCCCCTATTCCGTTCCTTCTAGTGACGGAAGTGAGTTTTTTTTTGTGTTTTATCCTTCTTGAGTTAATCTTATTGATGGTGTGCACACAATTGAATTTGTCTCTTATACTGTCAGATTTCTAAACTGAATTTCCTTTGGCATTATTTGCTTTTCAGATGAATTCCTCTCCTCTTCATTACACCAGAGTTTATCCGAAGAAAATTCTCTACCCTCATACCATTTTGGACAAAGAAAGCCCCCTCCCCCCTCCCTCGAAGGGAAGAAGTGAATGCCAGCAAGCGAGCTATACTCTCTTTTAAAAAACCCCTTGCATCTATTTTGTTATGAACATTTCCTCTTTTAATTCTGGATATGTTCTAAATGTTCTCCCGGTTAGTTTCAGTTTTCCTAACCTAAAGTCAGTCTAAACTTCCTCGAACAATCCACTCAGAACCGTGGATTTCTCCGAAGTGTCAAATGGGAATAGCGCGAAACTTCAGCTCAACTGTGTCATAGTCGCGACTATAGGAATTGCTGTTTCCCGGACACAAACTTATTTAGAGAGAATGAGTGTGTGTGTGAGAGAAAGAGAGAGAGAGTTGTCTTAATGGCAAAATACAAAATAACTTATCCATAAAGTAAAAACACAAGCTTGAGTTTTAAATTGGGATTCTGCTATCTATCGAAGAAACGGAAAGCTCTCTGGATTAGAAACAACCGTAGCTATCACTCTGTGCAGATGGATATTCACACATTTCTCACTCGATCGAGCATGAATCAGCTAACAAACCAAGACCATAACTTCAAAGCCGCATAAGAGCTCATTAAAATAATATAACTGATCGCAAAAGCAACTACACTTCAGTGTTTCTGGAAGTTGAAAGAACACTTTCAACAGATTTATAATAAAGTAAATAAATAAAAACGAGCAATACAATCGTCACTTGAATTTATAATAAATAAGAGATCAAACAAAAATTTAACCAATACTCTATAGTCTATGCAAACAAAGCCCAAGAAGAAGAACAAGTAACAGAAAAAACTATAAACACGCTCTATAAGATCAAATAAATTCCTGCGACAAGCATAGTTGGTGAAACTTACTCGGAGGGTTCCGAACAAGGAAACACCGCGAATACTTAGCCCTATATAGATGGCCACCACTCAAAAATATCTCAGCGAACGGGAATGTTCGCAGGTATACCTAGAAGAAGAAGGATTGGGTCACACGAAGAGGAAAAGAGGATATTTGAAAAACATACGGTTATAGGGAGTTTCTTTCTCTACCTCTCACCCCTTTTCTGCCTTGCCCCTACAAATCGCTGAGGTGAGAATATAGGTATAGGTATAGAGATGAAAAGGGGACCCGTTAGTTCAGAATTCAGAAGGACTTCAGTGGTTCTGGAAGTTCTAGTACCCCCTCCCCACCTCCGGGATTTTTTTTTTTTTTTTTGCGTGGTGGGCACTTTATACTGTTCCTTACTCCTTAGTCTATAGCGACATTACCAGATCCATGCAAAACCGAGATTCTGTGAATGCCAGTTGGACCCAATATCTTCGATCGATTCTGTACGCCACGAGAACTGTAGAACTTTCTCAATTACTTATAGCGTTTTCTATTTGCATAAAATTCCGCTCTGAAGCCGAGCATTTCCACCCGTCTTCTCTGAATTATATCATATGGTAGCGGAGAAGACGGGTGGAAATGCTCGGCTCCAGAGCAGAATTTTACGTAAATAGAAAACGCCATTAGGGTGAATAACTTCCTAACCCAGCAACATCCTAATTGGAAATTTATCCTCCTCGCAGGCTTTAACCATCTATGTTCTGCATAGTGAGCCCTCAAGTGGCAAGTCTAATTTGAAATAGAGTCTCACTTGAATCCTGGGGCTCGCGCTCACTGCCCGCTGTAGAAGAGTTTCCTTGAAGAATGTTATAAACGAGCAAGGAGCTGTCTATAGATGCGGAATAATGATACTCCACCCAAAGTAATCCATAATACTATAATTAAGTTTTGGGAGCATTTCATTACCCCTGTTCGTTTGCCATTTCGAGCTACCCAAAAAGCGTTCGTTTTTAATCACAACCATCAAATTTTGTAAGGATGACGTTAATCCTTGTTCCTCCATATCACATGCTCCGCACATCAAATGAACAGACAACAGACCTATTTACAACTTACGAAATCTATGCGACCTATTCATAATTTTACTCAACAAGTCACTTGTAATGAAGAGAATTATGTATAAGCACAGTGAACGATTTTGTCGGTTTTGATTCCAATTTTTCCCAAAAAAGGTGTTAAGTCACCAAAAATTCTAGCCAGTGTGTTCTATGTTCACCCAACAGTCGTGCGTTGCAATGTAAAGAACAGGTAACGGGACTTGAGGAATAGGTATTAATTAATATTTTTGAAACTACTCAGCATACAGTTCCAAACGCATGCGCTGAAATCTTCAAATGCCCAAACGACGTCATTCGTGACCCCCAATCTATTTAAAAGTAGCGTTTAGGGCTTGCAAAGCGGGATCCTGAGGTTAATGATACTGACAATGGATTCCTATTCTTGTCGTTCTGTTCTGTCCTGAGTGGTCGGATCAGATGCGGAAAGGCTTGAAAGTTTTTTTGGGGGAAGAGCGCAGCTCACGCATAGGGAATGCAATCGGAACCTGTGTCATTTATTGGGGAACGATGGTGTTTGTTCCACAGAGATAAGTTTCTGAGCATCTTCAACAGAGAAATGCTGCTCAGAGCAGTAGCATGCGACCATCAGAATACATATGAAAATCGGAAACTGTATTACTTTTCCTTCAGAGTGGAGTATTCAAAAAGTAGGAGTACGATGTCCCTCCTGCATACCTTACTATCGGCTATAATTGGCTAAGACGATCCGCTAAATTGCCGAACATTTGCCATCGTCATGGTGGAGTAAGCAGGAACGTCATTGGTTATGGCGATGGCTTCATACATGGGTTTTGCTCGCTGCCTGCACCTATTGAGTTGCGGTTTTCACCATTCTGTTTTGTTTTAGCACTACTCTCGACTGAGAACGAAAAATAGAATAATAGTATATTATGCACCTAGCCGCGAAAGTGTGTCTTTGCCGGGCCGAGAGGAGTTGTACGGCCGAGGCGAAGGCGAGGCCGGACACCTCGAAGACTGGCAAAGCACTTTCGCGGCGAGGTCAATATACTATTTTTTTTTTTATTGAAGTGAAAACTAAGGTGTAGAAAAAACCAAATCAATTTATTATCAAAATTAGAGACTAATTAATGGTCTTTTGGGTCTGAATATAGAAGGTTGGGTTATGAAGTAGCTCAGGACCCTCTCGGCAGTTGTCTCCCTATTTTCACAGATGTTTAAAAACTCCTTTGGATGATTTTGTTTTTTACCTTTTTGTCATTATGAAGTGCAGTTCGGAGAATCACTGCTCGGAACGCTCCTGACGGACTCTTTCCGAAACTACTTTCCCGGGCTAGCCGTAGAAACGACCGTTTTCCAGCTATAAAAACGTGTTTTCGCTTCATGAAGAAAAAATAAATAAATTTCATGCAAGTTATCCATTTTACTATGCAACATTTTTCGAAATTCGACAGTTTTAAAAACATGAAAATCGTGTCCGAAAGTGTCTCAAATGTTTGGAAAATGAAGTTTGTTCCTGATTAAGCGTCTTTTATGCCAAGTATAGACACGATTTGATCATGATGAAAATGGGCTGCTCCGAAAAGAAATTTTGTGCTCTTTCCAATCAGCTCCTTGGTTTCGGTATTCAAACAATTAAAGCCGGATACACACATGCGGTACTTGCCAAGTAACTTTCAAAATATTCAATCAATTTCATGCAATGAGGAAGTTTCACGGGTCAGAACTTATTCATAAATGTATATAAGGTTTATTATGCTAAAATAGAGCGTAAATCGTGATCCGTTCGTAAAATAATCCAACAGCTAATAAATACGCGATTTTTGAAGTTTTAGGTCGTTTCAAACACGCCAGCTAGCATGTCTGCGTCATATGCGCCTTCCGAAAAAAAATTCACCTGTAATGTAGCTGTCGGAGAGCGGTTTGTTGTGTTTCTTTGCCTTATTTTCTACTACAGCTCTCCAATAATAAAATAACGGAGGATAAACAGATGAGCTATTTAGAGGCATAAAAAGGACTGAGAATACGAGGGATAATATTACGGCCCGTACGCCAAGTCGTTCATCGAATTTTCCTCAACCTCAAAGCTCCCTCCCAAACTGGAAAAATTATAAAATAACTAGAGATACTATAAAATACAGGTAAAGGCAATGTCTGATAAGATAATTAATTGACGACGCCATTACTGTTCTGGATAACAGATAACCGCCAACTTCAAATTATTTAACACTAAAAAAATTCTCATTATCTTGAGAAAAATCGCTGGTCATCGTGCCACAACCCAAAGGCAAAGGTTGTTGGCTACGGAATGTTGCTACTCAATTACTAAAACTTTCTGGTAGTTTATTGAAAAGCGCAACACTTTATTTTAGGGAGTTCAACGCAGTTTAACTACTCTCTGAAGCGGTCTGAATATTTCACGTTCAATTTCGAAGATACCTACCCTTCAAAGACGTACGGTCTGTTGTTCTTCTGCCTTGATAGCTATTCTTTATATATTTATCCTCTTGACCCCCTGCCCATTCCTACGAAATAAGTCGGAACATTTTCTATGCCTGTAAACAGAGAAATTTGAACCCCACAAGTTATAAATCGCGTAGTTTTCTGAACCTAATCATCCGGGTAGGGGGCCCTTAAAGATAATTACGTACTTACTCAACATTAATACGACTTTTCGTTTTGACTCGCAACCGGCACTTCGTCAGCGTTTCACTTGCCCGTTTGTTATTTCCCCTCTCATTACTTGGAATAATAAATAGTCGATAACCAGAACTTAGAAATCGTCTCATTAGAGAATTATTGTGCCTCGTGCACCCAAACCTCTTTCACAAATAAACGCACAACACAAAATACAGTTTTAGACGGAAATTAAAGAGAAACAAGCTTTTTCCAGCATGATGTACATATTTCAACAATCACTGTTGTCATGGTAACTGTTGTATGATATGATAACAGAACAAAAATGGTCAAGGTGACTAAACTTTACTATAGGTGCCACAGATTTCCCCCTGCCCATCGGACGGGAGGGGTGGAGACTGACGTCACCAGCAGTCCTTTGCTCCCGATTGCTCACCCTAGAGCAGCAAGGCAAGTTAATTTTGAAATTGAAGTTTATGATTTCTCAAAAATCACAACCCAATAACAATTAATAATGTACTGGGTCCAGCGCAAAGGAGGTTGGGACTTCTCGTGACGTAGGTGAAGGACAGTAATGGCCGAAGATCTGCGGCACCTATAGAAAGTTTAGTCACCTTGAAAATGGTGGAGCCCGGTAAAAACTTTATCAAACATCGCCTCTACTCGTCTTTATAGTATCCTTAAAATAACATGTGATTATACAGTTTGTGAGGTAGGTTGGAGTCGAGGAAATTTCGAGGAACGACTTAGCATACGGGCCTACGTTGCGGAAAATGTTCGTTTTGGCGGGATTTTAAATATCCCACCTTTTGTTAAGAAATAAAAAATATTTCTGAAGGGTTTAAAATTTTTATTTATTTATTTACGTGGAAGGATTGATATGCCTCATCGAAAAAAATATTTTTGGAAAATGTGAAACTTCCTCATTGCCTGAAACCAACTTGCTGAGAATTTCAAAAATGTGTAGCTCGTTACTTGGCAAGTACCGCACCCGGCTTAACAAACATAAATTTCCATAAAAGTAGCGACTAGCCAAAAATACCAGAAAATTGCTGATTCTGAGAAAACGAAAAGGAATTTCAAAAAATGTTACATTGTCATTTTGGTCTCAAATGACTTGCCAAAGCTCAGGTTTTTCTCTGAGCATCTCGTTATTGTACACCTTGTACATAATACATATATTGTTGCCTCCAAACAAACGAATGCGGTCTACTTGTCAGATGTTAGGTGGGTTTCGGGGTGAATTGACATTAATTGAAAAGTTAATAAACCAAAAAAAGGTGAGTCCACAGGAAGCGAGACTTGTGCAATGAGGACACTTTGTCATTCCACTCAGTTTTAATTCATGATTAGATCTCGCGCAATGGTCTAATAGTTTTATTTCCTTCTCTGACAGAGAAGAAGTCAATTTTTGTTACGGTTGGGTTCAATTTGTCTTGAGGTATAAATTTACCTTTGGGTCATTTCAGTTTGGTCAAAATAACTGGAACTTCCTGTTCAAGGAAGACCGAATTCTGTTTCGAGCTATCCAAAGAGGGCATTTGCCATTAGTCAGCTGTGTTACTTCCCCTGTTCTTCAGAGCTTTGGAATTTCATACATGATGAGTATGATATTATGCCTTCAACATTCACTGCTGGATAAAATGTTCCCAACAAGACCTATTTTTGCCAGTGAGATTTTTAGAACCTTGGCAATGGCAACGCTCATATACGAAAGTTTGAACGTTTACCGGGCTGGGGGAAATTCTCCATTTATACAAATTAATCAACATGGATCAATATGGATATGGGTGGTAGGTTTTGATCAATATAGATCAACAATAATGGTCAATTGTAACTGCCAAGCAGGAGTTTTCCTAACTATTGAAATATTTTACAATGAATTTCAAAATGATCTTGACGCTCGAAGTAGTTTTCATGTATTGTACACGCACTTTACACAGTCCATTCCACGATATTTTTGCTTGCGAAGCAAAGTGCTCAAGTGGTAGTCATGCACGGACCACCCTTCTTGAAACCGAAGTAGGGCGCTCACAAGGTGTCTACCAACTCTGAGGCTTTTTTTTTATTAATGAAAACAAAGCAAGGAAGTTTTAATTTGTTTGCTCTTCCATCACCCATCGTTTGTAGACAGCATCTGAAATTGGAGCTCTCAGGATTCATTAGAAGAAGAACGTTTGCAGTAATAAATGAGTTACTGTTTTTCCGTGAAGCCAAATATTCTGTTTGAACCCACCGATAAACTTTTTTTTTAAAATGATTTCTCATCGTGATTAAAGCAGACTTCCTATTCCCCCACCCCATCAATCCTATCATCTTTGCGCTTCATGCTTGGAACCTGTCCTTATTGTAACGGGGGCTATTTTACACTCAATACCATCGCTCACATTTTATCGCAACGTATGCACACCTAACCCTATTGCAGGCAATCATTCAATGTTCCTAATGAACCCCTCCACGTTTATTTTTCCCCTCAATCTTCTTTCGTTTACAATTTCAGTTATTCGAAGCGGTCCGGTATAGTGTAGGATCTTTACTTCTTTACTCACAGTTATCCGGCATTAACTGCGTAAATTAGAATTGTTCATTTATAGCGAGGTGCCGCGTCCTCTCCATTAACATATATTTCAATTCAGAGAGGACGGGTGGAAAAATTTACTCTACACTAGTGTATTGCACTGAATGGAAAACGCCATTAACGAACGAACTTTTTCAAGAATTGGAAGCGGGTCATGAATGTAGTTCAAACAACAATCTATTTTTTCCTGAGGTGTAGGTTGCATGGTGTAAACATTCATTGCGTCAAATTTGGCCCATGTCATTATACATTTTTGGGGAGGTTGCAGGATATGATCTCTTTACTTTAATTTTTAATTAGAAAAAGAAACCACCGCGGAGCGGGAATCGAACCCACAACACCGAATCTCCAGTCCGGCGCCCAAACCTCTGGGGGGAGTGGAGGAAAAAGGACCGAGCAAAAAGACTATGGCGATGAGTCGCGGGAGAAGGAGATCACCCGGAGCAGAATGGTTTGGGCGCGTGTTGTAGGTTGGATTCCCGCTCCGCGGTGGTTTCTTTTTCACACGGCAACAGACATCGCCATTCTAATTAAAAACATGTTCATACAGTTCTACATGACTTTCTTTTGTCTCTGATATCATGCCGCATGCGATTCGGTGTTAACCAGCGTGAATGATGGCCCCTTCATGTTTCTTAAAAACAAATCTTAACGATTAGCAGAGTTCTACTCTCTTTAAGATCTGTATACCACTCTCTTCACACGAGCATTCTCACTCACCTACTGTTGACTGAGTTTTCTCAAACTGAAAATTGAAACGGGGGCGTCATATTCAACTGTATCAAGATTTTCCATTTCAACCCGTTGTTTCAACGAACCTGTTGAATAAAACACTATAGATTTACTGTCGTTCATGTTTTCCAACCCTCCGAAATCTTTGATTTGTGCGAGTAGTATGGTATGAGGTGACCATTCACACTGTAAAGCATGACTTATTTTTCCCTTGATACTTTTTCCAGGTTCAAATTGTTTACTGCCACTCGTTTACAAATACTATGGACTTGTATTTCCTAATCTCTGTCTCCCTCACTCCTCTCTCTCTTTTCTCGACTGCATTCTGTCTTGTGGGGGTTTCCGTTTTTATTGTGAAAATTACCTACATCAATTTTTTTTAATTCTTTGGTTTTTATAGGATTGCTTAACGTTATTTGGAACGTTTTCCATTTGCATGCATACAATAGACGATTTCCGTGGAAAAAGCGAAGGTTTAGAACTGCAGGTTATGGGTTTATTTCTAGTTGCCTAGAGCCTCTTTAACAGTATTTTTTTTTTACATTACTAGCATTACTACGAGTGTATTTCGGTTTCAAATACTACATGATTTTTGAGTTTTTCGTTTATTTCGAGTCTGCAATTACACTTCCTTCGCGTGCTTCTCATCTAAAGTCAGAAAAATGCGATACTATTGCTGCTTCAGTGACTGTAAGAGTTCTTCCATTCCGGGTCGACCTGGTTTTGACCCAGCTACTACATTTATCCCTTTCCCTCAACCTTACCGGCACTTGACTAAAAACGTCCCAAATTGAGGAAAAAGTGAAGAGAAAGTACATGTGAAGGAGTGTGATAAATGCGCAACTATGATGTGACTTCATGTTGAGGTGCCCCCGGAACGACGAGTTTTCATCGATACGTTTCGTGAGACGGAGGCTGAAGAATAAAATCAGAATTGAATAACTGCAAATGTGGTTTTAGTTTGACGGGAATGAGAGAAAAATAAATTCACTTTACACAGCACAAGACAAGAGTAACCCATAACCTGGCCTAAGCGGGTTGCAAAACTGTTGAAGTAGGACTGGAGAGCGCATGCGTGGAAATCGTCTATTCTGCAATGGGGAAATTCATTTCCATCCGTCTTTTCCATTAACATATGATTTAATTCGGAGAGGACGGGTGGAAATTTTGTGTGAATAGAAAACGGTATTAATTATAAATAATTACAGGTATAATAATTGGTAGTTCTCCAGGATTGATAGTGTGATTTCATTTGGAGCACTTCTTTCAATTGAAGTTGCACGTTTGCTTGGTTGTCATTCCCTTTGCCTGTTCTCGGTTGGAGAACGTCCCTCTCGGCAAGAAAAACTGATTTTGAGCCATTAATTACTCAACATGAGTAACTTTAGGAATGATGTTTACCTTATAGCTCCCTGCGGGTTCGTTCGTGGCTTTCCCTGTATAATAATCGAGCTTTGCCCATGTAATCTAAAATTAATCACATTTGAAACTTGATTAACCCCCGCCTGATGAAGATTAAAAATGCCTACACGCGCCCTAATTTTCCACCTTTTTCTCTCATTCGACAAATAGTTGACAGCGTCAGAGCCTTTCTCCTTGAACCATTTGACACATTTGGTTGTCTTTTTTTTCTCTCTCTCTCGCATCCGCGTTTTTGTAACTAGGCGATGATGTATAATTAATCCATACGTTTCCTACGGTTAATATTCGGTTATAGAAAGATTCGGCAAACCGTGTGACGTAAATCCGATAACTTTATTTTCAAACTAGCTGTCCTACTGTCAGTGTCGACGAAATTGTTACATTTGTGTACTACTTGAGTTCTATTAGAGCTCCCCTCCCTCCCCGCATTTTAAGTGTTTTAAAAAATCTCATCGGCGGAAAAAATAATAAAAAATGGAACGGGAAGGTCGTCGCTGCCGTTATTACTCTCTTGTTCGTTTGCTCGAGGAAATAACTGTGTATGTAAACAAAGCACTCACATTAGTTGTTCTATAATAAGCAAAGACACTTTTTAAATGGTTTTCATGATTTCTTACATTTCAAAGCAGTAGCCAAGTTGAAAAGAAATTGGGTTGTACTTTGTGAAATTGAAGGAAGAAAAAAATGTGGGGGAAAATAAGTCAAAAGAGCCTTCTGAAAAATCCTCTGAAGGGCTATTCAGGCAAAGTAGTTTACCTGAGGCGTCCATAAAGCAACCCGCTGTACACTATTTTAAAACTGTCCTATTGAGGAAATTGACAAAATAAGAATAATTTAGATTTTTCCGCTTTTCACGTGAGGAAACAAAGGAATTATGACAATTAAGGAGATGTAAAAAACTTGGCATCGTGCAGCTGGTTCAGATGCGTGGTAAACTGGTACACATGTGATGGGGTGGAGTGGTGGGGTCGCCCCGTTCCGATTCGTTGCTTCGGCACGCTGACAGATGTGTGCTAATTCATACGCGTAATAATATGACGGGTTGTTCCCACCCTCGGTACAATATTATCTCCCCGCACCTCATCCCGTCTTCACACTACGCTCAGGCAACCGGCAATGTACATTGTGTATGAGGCTACTGCATTTGATTCGACTTGAATCTCCCACAGGACGTCTCATGACTGAACTGTGTTTGTTTATTTTTAAAATCCCTCAACCTACTTCTGAGGTCAATCCACTCTCCCAGTGAATGATTTTTTTCTCAAGAAAACCCCCCGCCTTGTTCATAAACCCCCTTTGGGTTGAACCTCGCAGGAGGTAAGCATATGTCAAGTTTTTCTGTTCTGTAAAGGACGCGTAGACATGGTAGAGAGGAAGATTCAGGCTCTGTGCCTCCCCTAGTCCCCCTTTAAGTCCCCTTTTTACTGTTTTCGTGTGCTCTATGGAGGTACCAAAAAAAGAAGAAGAAAAGAGTGACGAGAAAGGGGGTTGTGGAAAGAAAGAGAGAGACAGCTTAGAAAAACTGGGAGAGCCAGATGGAATTATGTCTCTCTCGCACTTAAGGCCTTTAAAACACGGTGCAAAGGGTGGCCTTCAATTTTTGTTTTCGTTTCGTCCTTTTTTCTCCCCCGAATGCCCAATGAGGTCCGTGGTGGGACTCAGAATTCAACCCGAGGGGGAATATAAAGGACTAATTTCACAATTTTTTGATAAAGCATGTACAAAAAAAAAAAAAAAAATGCAGCTGCAACCGCGTGTCCACCTAGGTGAACAAAATGGACTATGGTTCTTTTCTGCATATCGCGGGGTTCTACGGAACGTAGGTAGTCGTATTTTAATAGAATCATAGGGTGTAAAACATCAGCACATCGGCGTTCACCAACTTTACACGGAGGCTTTCCCAAATTATTTGGAGAACGCGCAAAACGGGAGCTAGAATGACCTGTCGACTGAAAAATCTGTCCGTTGAGTAGTAATGGAAGGCCTTGCACTAATTGGAAATTCCTAGAATTCCCTTGTGTAATTGCAAGTAGAATAATGTTCAGAGAATGGCCATGAAGCTGGAGGGGTGGACGATTTACTAGTTTTATTATTGAAAAATTACGTTTTAGAACTTGGAAATTATTATACTACTTGTTAGAGGGTTCTGTTATACAATTCCTAAGATATTCCCCCTCTTATTGATTTCTCATGTTAAATTTTGAATACACCGTGCAGCGGAAGTGGGAAGAAACTTACTCCAGTTCTTGACATTTTTTTACTGTTTCTGCGGTGTATTTATGTAGTTCGTTCCTCAGGTATAAGATGGGCTGTGTCGGGATAGCGTTATGGCTTAATGGCTATACCCTTTTCACAACAGCACAATCACTCTAAATTCCAAAGTTGCTCCGAGCTTCGTTAATAACTCGATTTTCTTCACGTATATCCCGTTTAATGAATATATGGTTTTGCTCCTGAGCATAGCTGAATGTATTGCTGCTAAGGACCTATTTGTTGGTCAGTCTTGTGGGAACAATTTTCTCGTCTTCCTCTAAGCGTTTGGTTCAAACCATGAGAATTAGTCACTTCTTGACATAAAGTGCGAGCTGGCATGAAAATTCACTTCAGGGTTTTGATGTGGTTCTCAAGAAATATTCAGGTAGGCGAAAGGGTCCCTACCTTGGACAGGGGCATACCTTGGGCACTTGATGGTTTTCCCTGGATAGCAAACGCTCAATGAGCCCTAACAAATTTGAGTAGTGCAAGGTGATGTGGCAGAACGTTTTATTTAGTTATTAATAATATGGTAGTTGCTTTACTGGAGATAAAAGTGTTCGTTTAAATTTGGTGGTGCCAACTAAATTTTAGCAGCAAACTTTCATAATATCTCCTGCCGCACGTGTAAGTAATTTTTGGCCATCTCATTTTATTGATAATGATAAAAGAGGAGATGATTGATGGAGGTGATTGACCAGCATTCAACTTTTTATCCCAAAAGTGAGAGTATCCAACCTTGGACAGTCATAAGTGTTCCTACCTTGGGCAGTGTAAGGCTTGTACTTTTTGCATGCTTAAGGCCCATGATGTATTTGATTGGATTGATTTTGGTTGCCGAAGAGCAAAGAATGCCACAAAAAGAGCTCGTTCACCACCAGACGCCATCCGACCACCAAATAGAAACGTGTGCCTCAACCAGCAATTTTTTTCTGAGGAGGAGTTCTAGACCGCTTGGTTCATGGCCTTTCAACCTTATAAGCTTTCGATACCAAGTCATGTTATCAACTCATTTTCAGTGAAAATTAAATAAGTCTTGTTCTCGAGATTTTATTTCTGTAGTCTTCGTGATTTTTCCATGAAATATAATAATATTATATTTATAACGTCCTATTAAACTCGTTAGAGTTTGAAATAATACTTTTCTTTTTAATCCTAGTGGAGAAGAACCTTGAACAGTAGGTGTCCAACGTTGGGGACCTACATGTCCAAGGTAAGTGACCGGGTTCGAACCTTGGACAGAATGACACTTTTCACTAATAAATGTTTCACGCATGAGTAGGTCGTCCAAAAATCTTGTATTCACAGAAATAAGTAGTTCGCAAGTGGGGCTACCAGAATGTATAAACAAAATGAAAAAAATTTGCCACTAAGCTATGGTTTCAGTGGATTGAAAAAAAAAGTGTCCAAGGTAGGGACCCTTTCCCTACGTGGAGAAAGAAAAATGTTTTATGAAGAAAGATTGGAGAGACGTCGAGCTTCGCGTTGTCTCTTTATTCTCAAGTTTCCATTTGACAAGAATGCACGCAGGTTAAAAGGCTTCTTCTTTCCTCAGGCAACCAAATTAGCCTTTAGAGGGGGAAAAATATCGCTTATTCTTATTATGTAGCGAGTATGATATGCATACTCGCATTCAACTTGCGTTTTTGAAATCTTAAACTTGTTGTTTCCGACTAGACCATTATCTGGCGCGATAATTTAATCCGTGGATTAAGTTAAGTAACTTCTCTGTTAATGCAGAAGTCAATAAACAACTCATCACCCGGAGCCACTCTTTCCGTCCTAACACATTCATCTCTAGATACACACGCGTCAGAAATTCTCGTCTACTCACCATAGTAAAGAGAGGAAACGGGAGTTATACATGCGTGCTTGAGTTGGGTTCTCTCTCAGTTATTTTGAATCCCTGGGAGAAGGGAAGTACACGGAAATGATTGAGGTTTAAGTTTTCATTGACAAGTTTCAGTTTAACAAGCGAAGTTTGCAATTTCCCTGAGCTCTAACCGGTATTAAATTTCTGGGTTAAGCCTGCGTAAGGAAATTGTTACACTCAGGGTGAGTACGGGAGAGGCTCTTGGGTCGGGATTTCATTAACTTTCTAAGAGCTCTTAGCAGAAATAAGTTAGTTTTTCTTTCCTGAGACTGTCTTTGTAATTTGCTCGAGTGGATCAACCTTATAATGTAGCCCGGTCCCGAAGCAGATAGTTCTTGTTACTCTTGATTTTTCCAGGTATAAAATGCTAGGTGATTCGGATAGCATAGCTCGGGCACTTCTCTCCGTTAATAATGAATGCGGTGTATTTATGTTTACTAAAGGCACTAGGGGCATGTGCCCCTAGTTTTTGGCCAGGGTTTCGAATTATTCGGCCAAGAAATTAAAGACCTCAGAAATTCTCCAAATCAGTACCAATATTCTTGCTTTGAATTATAGACCCTATATTTTTGGCCTCATATTCATAAATAAGATTTGCAACTAGATTTTTCTTCTCCGGTCCTGGATTTTTTTTTTTAATCGGTCGTTTTCTTGTAGGTAACGTAGTTCAGTTGATCGATATACCTATACTCAATTGAGGGCTTCAAAAGAATGTTGGATTAGCTGCTTCAAGATAAGGATCTATTCAAAAGTGATGCAGCCTATGTTCTACACACATTTTCTCAAGAGAAAAAAAAAGGAGAAAATGAAGTGAGGATAGGAGGGGAAAAAGGGGTAGTGAGTATACTTAATTGTTGAGAGGTGTGGGGCTGTGATACACACACAAGTGGCTGGCCACTGAAGTCATGAAACTTTTTTTTTTTTTTTTTTTTGCCAGAGCTGGAGATTTTTCTTGCAAGACCGAGACTTACAGTCTGCACCAATGCTTCACTGTAGTTTAGCCGTTGGAACAGTAAATAATTACGACTGCTTGTTCGAGCACCTCACGAGGCTTCAGCGTAGCACACTCTCAGACGAATATTTTATTTGTTCGATTATATGATAGATGTATGGTGGTTGGTTAGCCGCCGACATTATCCATTTTTCCTCTATTCTGCCTATTTTGGCGAAAAATGGCTATTTCCCGTCAGAAAAGCATAGAGAGTTAGTGCGGAAATCGTAAATTTCCCCGTTATCATTTACCTGGCTATTTATCGAGCGATTGATTTAGTACAAGAATCTCGTTTATCAGTTCAAACCCGATAATTTACGCTTAATATTGGTTTGTCGGGACAAAAACGTGGACTTTTGTGTATTCAGTCGGTTATGCCTTCTCTCTAATAAGTCAGCCGTTTTCAGACGTTTAGGGAAAGACGTGCTGCTGGAAATGTAGTGTTCGGGACGATAGAATTTATCCTCCACGAAACCGGCCGGTAAATGAAAAATCTGTCTAGTTAAGGAATTGAGAAAACAAATCAGAAAGGGATGGGGGACCCCCTCTTCAAGGCTGTGCGCCTGGCCGTCACTGAACTAATTCAACAGGATAGAATGAGAAAACCCTGATTTTAATATTTTTAAAAATACTGGTATATATTATTTGGTGTGACTTGTTTACCAAATGATTTCCCGCTGTTTGTGGAACGAAGTGCAGGGAACTTTGCTTGTTGGTTGTACATATACCAGTCCCGTTCTCCCGTAATCTGTATTTCCTGCTAGGGGCGTAGCTATAGCCCTTGATCTAAGGGTGGGCAACTTCATTGGCGATAATATCAAGTGCTGCACCATTGCCTTTTTGCAGGCTTACATTAGGGGATCCGGTGCCATGGAAATTGTCAATTCATGGTCTTCAGAAGCTGAATTTGCTCAGAAACGGCCATTATCCGTCAAAAGTACATGTCTACTTAAATACTGATACTTGTGAAGCTAAAGCTTTGAAGGTTGATCCTCCTGAGACGGTAAACTGCCATAGTTTAGCCTCTTAAACTGTTGGACCCTTCCATCCTCGAGACGATCTATCGTCAGTAACTCACACATGCCTGTAAAATGCCAAGTTACAGTCCTCGGCAACAAGCCTTTGGTGAGCCGTATTCGTGAAAATGTTTATTTTTTACTGTGAATAGTCCGCGACAGTGGTTTTAGAATGAGGCAACCCAAAAATCTGTTTTTCAGCAACAAAAATCCACGAAACTGGTGATTTAGTGACCGAAATCAAAGAAATTGCTTTTATAGTGAGACAAATTAGCTAGAATTGGGCTTAATGAGCAAAATCAGTGAAATCGGTCTCTGAATTGGGGATTGTGCCACCCCTTGAAATTGGCCGTTTGTTTGCAACGAATATCCGCAAAATGGGATTTTCGCTGAGCAAAATTTAAAAGTATATACGTATATTTTTTAGTGAGCCAGATTTTTTTTTTCTGCGAGAAAAATCCGCGGAATTGTGTTTCTTTGAGTGCGAAATACGAGAAAATGTTTTTTTAATTTTTCAAATCTGCGTATATCGATTTTAAGTGCTAACATTTTCCGATTTTTTTTTTTCTTTTTATCTTTTTTTGAGTAATTGAGCTCAGATGACCCTATCTACGGACATTTAAGGGAGTACTCCCCTCCTCACCGCACCACCCTAGTCATAACTGTGAATTCGAGGGAGTGGGGAGGCTGAAAATAAAGAAATTAATCTTTAAATTAAATACTTACTCATCTTTACATGTTTTGAGTTCCGAGAAAAAATTGCTCCCGAGGTGGGCTCCGAACCCACGACCTCCTAGTTTCGCGCCAGGTGCTCTCCCATCTGAGCTATCCCGGAAGTCCACTCAAAGAGCGAATCCACGAGAGTGAATACTGAGGATCAGAAATATTGGTGTTTCAGGGAGCGACTTCCGAGAAATTGATTTTTTTTTTTTTTTTTTTAGGGAGCCAAATTCGCTGAAATGGTGATTTTAGTGCACAAAATCAGCAGAAACGGGTCTCTGAATTTGGCGACCTCGCAAAATTTTTTAGGGATAGCAGCAAAAATCCGCTAAATTGATTTAAGAGGCCGATACGTAAAAATGTGCTTTTCGTTGAGCGAAATTTGTCGTTTTTCTAAAACTTCAGAGCATGAAATCCGAGAAATCGGTTTTTCAGTGAGCCGAATCCGGGAAGATGTGTGGTTTTTTTTTTGCAAGAAAAATCAGGAAAATTGGTGGCTTACATTAGGGGTATTCATGCTCTGAATTTTAACATATGTTATCGACGTAAACCCTGTTATTTCGTATTTTTGTGTTCAGTTTCTACGTTTCCATGGCCTTACCCATATTTTCGGAATTTAGCATATAACAAATACAATGATTAACATTTTTCATGAATACCCCTATTAGGCCCGTTTTCTCCAACAGAATTGATCACATTTAAAATTGATTGTGATTTATTGTCAATAGCAACCCATGAATTCTGGTGATTGTTTACATTGTAATCATGATTAGTCGTTCACCGTATCATCGTGGTTAAAGAAGTTGGCGAAAACGGGCCTTTGAGATTGCAATCTGAGAATTTTGTTTTTTGTGAGGCAAAGCATCGAATACGTTTTTTTGGTGCGCGAAAGCCGCTAAATTGGTGTTTTAGCGGGCTACGGGCGAAATCCACAAAACTGATGAGCTAGACGTGCCAAAATGTGGCGACCCTGTTGGGTTTTGACTTTTTGGTGGCAGCTGCCCTACTAAGTTTTTACTTTCGAATCTATGGGAAGACAACTGCCCACCCCTGTTCTTATGGTTCGTGCGTTGACAACGAAAAGGCTCCTTGTATAATCGCTCATTTATAACATATTATACTTTCAACCTAAATTTTCTTCAGACCCTCAATTTGCCGGCGTGTTTGCGCAAGTGAATGAAGGAGCGCATCGCACCAAGAGTTGACATTCGAAGAAAAGGCTTTGGGGTTTAAAGAACCTCTTTTATTCCATTTCATTAAAATTGCCTGTAGCCACAGGAAAAGTGATAACTGCGCTCGAGTTGCTCCGAGTAAGATACTAGTAATTCGGCTATCTCGTATTATTCCCCTCCACCCGCACAGGTGATCGCAGTTCCTAACGCCATATCCATCCCACTTCTTTTATATCTTTTTATTTATTTCTGTAAAGGACTGCAGAAGATAAACAGTTTAATCGTTATCTTACTTTCTCTTTTTTTGTGGCGAGTGTTTTTGTGAGTAGCTCATGAACTCCTGGTCATTTATGCGCGTATATTTGAGAACTAATCAAATAGAGGCCTGTTTCTGAATTTTTCCTGCTTCATCTTACATCTTCATGAGCAAAAACCCCCTTGTATACCATACAAATTAAAAATATCAGAACACAAAAGATATAGCTTTCTTTACCATCTTCGCCGCCTTTTGCGGCTTAAAAAAGCTGCACTTCCTTTGAGTTCTTGGAACTCTCTGCCCTTTTACTGTCAAGCGAGACATCATTGTTAGACATTAGGATTGGACATAACCCTAAGCTAAGGCAAGGAAAGTAAAGTTTTGGTGAGGTTTTTTGTGTATAATTTAACTGTAATAGTAGAGTTCACCATTTCCGCTTATAGGGATCGGACACGGCAACGTTGCCATAGAAATCCCGCCCCCGCCGGTCTATCAAAGCATATGTGGCATCCAAGAATCTCGAGAAAACTTGGATGCCAACAAAAGGTGTCCGTCCCGTATAGGGTTCGGCTGAACTTAGCCGATCATTGTTCACATGAAATTCAATGCATTTTTCCCTCTTAAGTCCGACTTAATTTTTAGGCTAACCTAAGCCGAGGTGGGAAAATCCACCATATATTTATATTTTTTATTTATTTTTTATTATTATTAACCTCCTCGACTTTCAACAATGATAAAATATCGCTTTCGTACTGAAATAGTTCTTCCAAAATTCTTACTTTCGCACATTTCCAGCTTTTTGGGACTACTTGATTGTAAAGAATAAAGTCGGTCTGTTAAAATATCGTTGTAGTCGCGCTGCTAGTCTTTTGATTTTCAAATTCTGAGTGTATACTTACAGTTTAGCCCCCATTGGTTGGGGTTGTTTGGTAAATTAAATTAAATCAAATTCTGATTTACGAGCGAATAAACGCAGTTTTTTGCTTAAAAAGGGCAAATTCGTCAATTTCGACTACCAACCTATATGTATTTCCAAAGCCCTTTGAAACAATGTTTTTTTTTTTGTTGTTTTCTTAAAAAACGAGATTCATAAATTGAGTAGAGCAGTGTCCTTAAAATATCTTCATTTGAAGCTTGCCTCTAATTTTGTATAAACAACCGGAAGTATAACGCAATAGTTTGCATTCGACCGTGAATTACGTTGACGAGGGTGCTAGTGTTCCAACTCTTCTTATATACGAAGCGTCGCACGGGCGATCTAAAAATACAATTTATAAAAAAGAAATAATACCTGTTCCCGTATTTTATCACTGTTGTTATGTTTAAGTCATAAAAATTGTTTAGATCTACCGGTTAGGTCGCAGAAGAAAAAAGTTATCTCCAACAGATTTGTGAAACTTACTCTGAGTTTGCTTTCATTCCACAAAAAAATGTCGCTATCTCCTCAAATAGTACTTGATTTATTAGTCGTGTAATAATTGATTAGAAACAAAAGGCTCTCTTGAAGAAAAATACCAAGAACAATTAAATTTAGAATATAATGAGAGAGGACGAGGAAGTTTTCTGCTTAACTGCATACGTGTGAAAACTTATCTTATTTTGTTGGAAATGGAAAAATATTTAGCAATGATTATTACGAGAAAATGTACGATAAGGTAATTGAGGTCAGCTGGCGTTATTATATTTCTTATACTCTCCTTTCTCGCAAAATAACATTCGTTAGCTTAGAAACTACGTCTAATTATCCAGATAGTGAAAAATATCTCTCTACCCAATATCAAAGTTTCCTGTCCCGCTTAAAAGGTTCCTGTGTGTTTTCATTTACTGATGAACGAAAAATCCCTCCTCGTCCCCTCTTTTAGGAACAGATAAAGGTTTCGTGGGGTCCTTACTCTGGTTTCCACCATTTTGACTCTTGATATCCAGGTGAAAGTCATAGTAATAAACACTGCAAAAATCAAGATAGAAACATGAAAATGCAGATTCGGTCACTTTTTTATTTACATGCTCCGGGAGCTTGTCCCACATCTACACAGCGTTTTCCATTTGCATAATATTCGGCAGTTCGTTTCCTCTCGTCTTCTCCACTTAACATATAATTTAATTCAGAGAGGACTGGTGGAAATGAAGTTCCTCGGGCCAGATTTGTGTGCTAACGTAAAACGCTATCAGCTTGATGGGGGTCAAGCAAACGTTACAGTCTCAAAAACTGACATCCTCCTCTAGACTTCAACTGACAACTTCCCCGGAAAAACCTATTAATTTGACCCGAAAATTTCTGGTTTGTCTAAAAATCCGCAGTTGTGGAGCCGGCAGATTTCCCAATATAATATCTGGAGCCTATTTGATAAAAGTATTTGAATCATCATTGGATCGAAACCGATTACTCTTAAACGCACAGATAGAACACTAGGGGCTTCAAAACGCTAATCGCTGAAATCGCGCGATTCCTGCTCATCGTTGGACGGGGCCATAGTCCGTTGAACAAAATATCCTGAGGCCATAAACAGTATTTTAGCTTAGCTAAAACGGGCTTGGTGATTTGTTCCATCAATCTTTCTGCATGCTTTGCACACTTGCTACACGTCGCAGGGACTGGCTATTTTCCCTAGAATGGTAGCGTTTTTGTTTGGTGGTCTCTCAAAACCAGGTAATAGGGACACCGGGCAGCGTGATTATATTGTATAGCAAAGCTGATGGTCTCTGGAACGATTCCCCTCTTACCTTTTCATATCGCACATTTTATTACAGTGAATACTTTAAAAAAATGATGAAGAGAGGTCAATGAAACACCACTAGGACTTGTTAACGTCCTGTTTTTGCGCCTATATATATGTGTGCGTGTGGGTTTGAGGGAGGCCCTTAACCGTTTCATTTAAAGCGGAAGTGAAGACAACAGCTGTTTCTCTCCCTTCCCCGCCAGCCAATGGTATCCAACTTTTTTTTTTTAAATTAGCTGTCGTAGTCGTTGGAGTGTGGTATATCCGTGCTTCCCCGGTGGGTTGCTTGGTACCTTTAAATGAAAAGGAAGAAGGGAGAGGGGGTTACTCTGGAAATGAAATAGGAGATCTCCTGTTGGAGACCATGTAACAAAAGGTTTGGGTACTGTATAACACAGTGATAAAGTGAGGTTTTTTTTTTTGTTTTTTTGTTTTTTGTTTTTTGTTTTGTTTTGTAATTTCATTGTCATTCCCAGTAAAATAATGTATTTTCTAATAATTAAAATATTACATGGTTGATCATGGTTAATGATGGTGAGGAAGAGGGGTACACAATAACAATCACACATCCCATTAGATTTCTTGACAAATACCTAGAAATTGAATTTGAGGGGAGTCCAAGCCTTTCAAATTAATAAATTATGCCGTTGAAGGTGTTTTTTCTTTGTTGCCAAGGCCTGAAGAGATGTTTTACTTCTAATCGGTTGTAGCTCCATCACGATACATCATTTCAGCTCGAGAGCGAAAACTCGTAGAAGTTACCAATTCTATAACACGCTCAATTGAGGCGTGTCAGGAAGATTGTCCCACCAGCGCACATTTGCCCTGTAGAATCTTAATTTGTTCGAAATGAAATTGTTCTCTGCAATTTACACACAATTTTACAATTTGCAATTCACACATAATTTTAAAAATTTCCGAAAGGCTTTTGACAGCCCAAAAACATGGAAAATGAACTTTTTCGAGTTATTCGCTTAGAAGTCGAAAATTTACGGTTAAAACAACTTTGAATTTACATTAATTTATTAGGTTCGTGTTCAAAAATAGCTTCAAGAACATTATTTTATTATTTTTAGGACTGTATTCTTCATTATCATTATGCTCTAATGCTCCTCCACAACTCAGAATGAAGACATCGATCCATCAAGTAGGGGTCGTTTTTAATTTTCTCAGTATCCAAAGGCAATGCCCATGACCAGAAGAAGGGATAAGGATCTAGGCGCCATTTATGCGAAAACTGCGCCATACCCGTGAAGATCGAACGCCCTGGAATTTTGATTCATTATGTAGATAGCTGCACGTTACATTTCGGCTGTCAGTGTTCCTTGTCAAATTTATATTACAGTGCCACATATTGACGGCACATCTATGCAACTGATTCATCTGTTCGTTCGTGAATTCTGCTAGATTTTTATCAGTTGGGTCGTAGGGCAATGGACAGAATAACACACTGAACGATCCGAAAGCTCTCCGCCCCTTATTGCACCATTTTACGTTATAATACTCTATCCCTGTCCCTCCTCATTTACAAGCTAATTGAGTCTGTTCTCGCAGCCTCCAGCCAAAAGCTTCTGTTGTCATTCAAGTGATGTTGAAATTCAGATAAAGCGGTTAGTTGGAGAGAATAACGCTCAATGCAGTGAGTGTACTGCTGTGTTGTTGGTAAAGAGTGGTTGGGTAGAATTTATCTAAGCTCAGCGTCATTACATTGTATTTCAATGGCTGCAACTGAGTACCAAGTCTTTATACAATCTGAAGCAATTTTAGTACGAAATGCAGTTAGTGTGTGAAGCGGTGGATTTGCCCAAAACAATTAAATATCTGTAGCAGATTCCGTCCCCTCCGCATGTTATACACGGACACGACCAATACTTTGTCCAATACTGTGTCTTCTTTCTTGGTAATTTGTTTGAGATGAATATACTGCACACCATTTCGAGCGTTTAATAATTTGAAATGAGCACGTTAAAGCATGAAAGGTATTCATGCCAAGAACATTTCCGCTTGTCTCAATGCTAGTGTTAGTCTAAAACAGCCTTCTGGAGTTGGTAGGTTAGATGGATTGGGCGGAAATTTGAATTGCGTGATGTATTTTGCTAAGAATAATTGCCCGAGCTAACCTATGTGTAGATATACCTTTTGAAATAATTTTGAACTTTTTTGTGTAAACGTTATACCTAACTGGACTCTAGAAAAAAAATCCAAGGCTTCGCTTTTTAAAATTGGAGCTCATCTTTTAATTGATATTGGTTATGCGCATCCTTGAATACTTCGAAATGTATTTAATTTATATGAACAGAACCTTGGTTCAGTTTGAGCAAACACCCTAATTTACGCCTCTTTTGGTATCTATCACACCTTTTCACGCATTATAGGGAAATTCGTCTGCTGTAACACCTTTAAAAGTTGATTGGATTTGATGGTGGCTCAGATGGAGCAAAAAAATCTACCGCGATAACGACTCAACTCTCCCATTGCATAGACGCTCTCCTTTTTCTCCTTCCCATCTTATCTTATGATTTCTTCTCTCCTTTCTTGTTCATCCCTCAGGATTATTCTCCTGATTTCTCCCCTTCTTCTTCCTCTTCTTTTTACACGTTCATATATACTCATCTCAATTTTCATCTTCTTGAAGCAGTAGAAGTGAAATATGGGACTGGGTTGGATTGTGCCCCCAGTCCCGCCGCAGTTTGAGATTCAACTTGTGCGAGAGGAGTTTAATTTTAAACTTCGGGGATGGCAGATGTGTGTGCGAGTTTGAAAGCCATTGTGTGGCTCACGACCCTCCTTTATTTCTTTTCCTTTTTTTCCCATTCTATATTTTTTAGAGCAGCAGTATAGTCCAAGGAGAAGCTCTTCAAATACTATGAAAGAAAATTGGTGCATAAATGCTGTGATTGAGAAGTGGGGAAGATTAAATGCGGGTTCATGTTAGAGCTCCTGGTCTTATCTTGGTATTTCGTCTTTTTAAATGGCTCTTCAGAGTGTGTGTTGTAGTACACGTCTGATTTTGCTTTTCATAGCTGACTCATTCTATAGGGGTCGTTTTTTTTTTACTAGACACCCTCTGGGCCTTTGCCTCAACTAGTCACCACCGTTTGCCATACGAATTTGTCTTTTATGTTATTTTGTTGCTTTTTGCACCAAAAGATGTTTATGTGGTTATATCTCATGATATAACTGATGATTTGAATGAGTTTTTTGTGAAAGATGAGTCGTAAATCCATGATAACAGGGGGCGGGGGCACACGTATAGGTTGCAATCCTTTAGAAGAACGTTCGATAAAAATGCTAAACCGCGTCTCGGCCGTAAAAATGCCATGCTGGTTTTCTAACGCCCTTTGTATATTACTATTCTGTCCCTACTCTTCTGTTATACTTTGGAAAGAGACTTTTCACCCTCCTCCTGACCCTTTATCATCTTTCTTTTCGCTTTTTCCCCCTCCGAAACAAGGCCAGAGTGAGAACTATCAGACTATCACAGATGCAGAAAAGAGTCATTCTCTTGTCATTTCAATCTTGTAAGTTATAAGTTTGGGTCTGAAGAGTTGAGTAAGTTTCTCTCTGTGAAGATGGTTGCTAAAATTCTACTTTGAACGGTACTAAATTTTGGGAGTACCTAATTGTTAAAAAAATGGGATCTAATTGGACGCTATCCTTTTTTGTTGGGTCCTTAATTTATTCAGGTCGGGTTAAAACAGTACTCCAAATCGCTGAGCACCTTCTCAACCGTCACTTCTCTCGTATTGATTCTCAACGTGACTTTTATCAGAATATTTTAAATCGAGTTTGAAAAGCAATTACTCCGTAGCTTGGAATTCATTAGGATAGTTTTATTTTCCCCATTTTTTCCAATTTGTAAAATGATGTAAAACCAATTGGTTTTACTGTACAAACTGCATTTTAATTAAGGCTATGTGATTTCAGGTTATAATGGGTGACAGACCAGCGGCAGAACGAGCTTGTAAAGACCCCAATCCTATTATCGATGGCCGAAAGGCCAATGTAAATTTAGCAATACTAGGAGCTAAACCTCGAGGAAACTTGCAACCAGGTGAGTCCTTCAGTATTCTCCCCCCTCCCCCCCTAAAGGTTTTATCCGTTCTTTTCTTCTCACCCAACTTCACTGCCTCAAACTGTTAACGTTCGATTCATATTCGAAAGGTGGTTTTATGCTGAAAATACATATTTTATGGAGAGCCGCGACGATCCTAAACGGTTGAAATGGGGAAAGTGTTGAATTCATCCCTTTGCAAAGTCACGTCCGTTGGTGTGCTGCTCTTCTCCCAGTTCTAAACTTGTTAGGGAATCGAAAAAAAAGGTCATTGCACGACCCTAAAACACCATAAAAAATACGTGTTTCATTTCTCGACTGATCCTTAAAGTTGCTGCGTTTGATGATAGTTTTGTAAAATGGATTGAAAAAAAGTGACTGACGTGGAACAAGATTGGACTGATGTTTTTCTTTAAACATTATCCTTATGGACAATGTTTTTTTGCTTCTCACTTCTAGCATTAGGCAAGTGAACTACGTGCATTACTTGGATTTGGGCCTTCATGCTCCCTCTTTTTATTCAAGTTGAGGGAAATGGAAGGGTCGAGAGAAAGGTTGAGTCCACACCTGCTCACCGTAAACATGTGTCCTAAACTTTCCTCTAACAACTAATTTTTTGAGTCTCAATGTATCCGTCCGTGAGTGAGACAATTTTTGACGCTCCTTTTGAAAATCACCCCCTCCCCACAGTACGTTGGATCCTGCCTGAGGGCTGGTTACCCCTTTCTTTATTATTCATATCTAGTTAAAAAGTTCATTCACCTTGTTTTTACTTCCATGTTTTTATCAGTTCCCTAAAATTATATTTTCTAAACGAATCGTAGATAAGAATTCCTAAAGGTAGCGAGCCCTGTCTTATAATTCGTTTTCTTGTAGTGGAGCCTTCTGTAGTTCACCTTTGTAGATTTGTGTACGATTTATAATGACCATTATTGCCCATTGTTGCTGTATGATTGCCTGTTTTATTTACTTTTATTTTGTAAGCTAATAAGGCCCCCGGACTTATTTGAAAATTTCGGTATTTCCTGCACCACTGAATGGCCTCAAAACACTGTCGGCTTCGGTCACAGTGCTGTGCGACCACCCTCGCCCGTGCTAGGGAGGCGATATGCAGTGTTGAGCTTTTCAGCACAGCCAGTGCGGTTCCTGGGGGCCTGTCCTTCAAAGTTAACAACAGTCAATTGATGTATTGTTATCAACAGTCGTTTTCTAGTTGTCGAGATCGTTTTGTGTGTTGGTGTTCCCGTAATGGTGTCAATTCCCATTCGTGAACAGTCCTCGTATTCCCTTAAGGCAGTTACATATTCGCGTGAGTGAAGAGGAAAAATGTGAGGCGTGATAGGAAACGACTCGTACATGGAGACAGACACCGGGGCTAATGAGGTTATTTGAACGGACTGTTATCTGCATGTGAATCGTGATAAGGTAACCTTTGTGTGACCTACACCTACGTGAAAAAAGTTAGCTCCGATGTCCGGAACTCCCCGTACACACACTGCTCACCTTACGAGTTCGCGGAAATCTGGTGCTCCCTATCCGTTTGACTCGAACCAAAAACCGTCCCACTGAAATTGTGTTTGTGTGCCTAGTGATTGTGACTGAAGGGGCTAAAGACGGCGCATTTCCGCGCTCGTGTTGTGTATTGACTTAACTCCTAATTCCCCAGTCCACTACCTGAATAAGCCACTGCATAGCGCTTGTGTAGCAACTCACCATATTTGGTCTCTCAAATCAGTATTATTGGGTCTTGATCATTGCTTTCTGAATTCGACCCTTAGGGCTTCGCAATTATTATGATCACGTGAAGCCAAACTTCGTGTTCACCTGTTCATAATTAATCGCATAATATGTTCCCCCCTGATCTTCATTCATTGGTTAAAGGGAGAACAAATGAAATACTATGATCATTAGTAAGCCCAGTGCTTACTATATTACGATATTCATCAGTTATCGTACATGCGGCATATACTATACATATACATAATGTTAAAAACGTTTTATTCATCGACCAGGGAGCGGCATAGCTTAACCAAAGCGTTCCTAATAATAAATAGGAATTCGGTGAAATTACTACTATTGTTATCCTTACATGCTAACGGGAATAATATTATTTAAATGAACTGCCGAAGAGAGGGAAGGTCCGGAAGGTCATAGTATAACGCCAAATAATGATATTCTTTCTCTCTTTCCTCTTTCTGTCAATTTCTTTCTGGAAGAAGTTTGTGAGGATGGGGAGAAAGGGTTCAGGGAAATGACTATGATGAGTCATTTCCAATGCTATCAAGCCCTCAAGGGACTGTCGTGGTTTTGTGGAATGGGGGACGGGAACTTTTTTGTGGGGATATCATAGTGATGTGTAAAAGGATGAGTGGGGGAGCTTCCTTCGCCTTTTTTTGCCATGGTCAATAGTCCTTGATTAAGTTCAGTATATTTCGATTCAAAACTGATGATTCACGAAATCGGGGACGGCCACCTTTTGTTTGACATCCAAGTTTTTTCGAACTGGACCGGCGCGGCGGGGGCAGGATTTCTATAGAAACGTTGCCATTTTAAGACCACGCCTGACTCGGATATAACGACCAAATTTCACAGAAATCCGCCGTAGAAGAATGCTGGCTTCGCAAATGCCTAGTTCCTTTTATGAGGTATTTTTAACCTAGAATACTTTTTCGAATAAGCATTGCGTCTCACAAACTGCCTACCAAAGTAGGCAACTGCCTGCAAGACAGAACTGCTCTTGTAGACTGGACTTTTTTTCCTTTTCTCAAGTCTTCAAGGTGCTAGTCCATAGCTATTTAGCGTATCGCTTACGCTAGATCTTGCATTTTTTTTTTCCCTTCAGCTTTCGTGCAATATTGATTGAAAACGTATTACTTTTGGCTAGGGCACGAGGGCGGCGCTAAAAGGCCTACATAACAGGGGCGCACATTAGGTAGAAGCAATGCTAATAGCATCCTTAAATGTAATGTTATGTAATTATAATAAAATATAAATTGGGTGCAGATCGCACGCTTCATTAAAGTAGGTGCCCTTCTTCTCCCATCAGATCCCTCTAATAAAACCCTTCTGCTAAAAGGACCCAATTACCAAGGGGTTTAAAAAGAAAATGCCATTATTACTTCTGGCGTTTTATCCGATAATCTATTCCCTTTAATTTTAAGAGAGAAAAAAACAAGGTCGTGAGAGGGACTCTGATCTGAGCGAATTAACAAACTAAAAACTGCGAGCTTGTCCCCTTTGTATAAGCAAATGGAAAGGTTCGTAGACTGGAAGGGTCGTATACGTTAATCCTCGAAGGGATTACCTTAAACTTGGACAAATTCCAAATTCTCTCCAACGCCTCTTTGGGAATAACGGTGTTGGCGGTACAGGTCCTGTATATACTTCCGAGGAGTATGAATGGATTAGACGGCACGTGGTATATCGTTCTACGGAATTGGAAGCCAATCATTTCTTTATTTTGTTGGAGCGTCTTTAAGGGAGTTATTTATACGACACGAACGGTTTATGGGCCTCGGACGAAAAAATGTAAAACTCGATAACCAAACAAAAATTTCACAGACGTTTATTTCTAATTAGGTAGCAGAAAGTATTTCAAGTTTGATAGTCGATAATTAAGGTTATAGTCGGTGAGAAACCCACCTTCAAAGTTAAGTGTGAGGACTAATAAAGTGGACCGACTAATAAATAAAACTATCAGAGCGTTCAAACATTGTCCCGCTCGACTCTCTCAAACACTTACAGTAGGAACTCTCCAGTAATTTTGGTAAAAACAAATCAACTTCAAGAGTCGTGATTAACCCGACGAATGTTAGATTCGTCAGGTTTTCTACCCATCCACTGACTTTCAATCAACTTAATCACTTCGCCCTCCTTCCAGACAACCTTTATAACCACGCCACAAATGTGGACGTGACTTTTCCTTTTCAAGAAATTCACTAACAAGACCATGAACCTTCTTTCTCATAAGTCTCTTAGGAACTCTTTTCTGGAAAATTTATGTTCCAGTTGGGGTTTCCCTTTTGTTTTCCATGTAGGATTGTGATTGTGTGAAAAGTACATGCTTAGAAATAAAGAAAACCTTTTTTTTTGCTTGCAGCTTCGTCTTTACGTTATGGATATTCCTAATTATGTGACATAGGGCCAATTTCACCACCGGGAGTTAGGTTGGAGTTACCTAACTCTAACATTGTTTACATAAATAGTGACGCCTTTTTTCAGTTAATTCTGAGTTAACGTAACTCAAACCTTAACTCTCGGTGGTGAAATCCACCAATAGTAAATGAAATGCTTGTCAATCGAACTATTGATAGGTTTCTCTGCATAAAGTTGATATCTGTGAATTGTTCGAACCCCCTAAAGCCTCTCAAATCTGATAAAGGCCCGGCCACACAATCATGCTGTATTTGCCGAATGCCGAATATTCCCGAGACCGCGAATAGACCCGAGTAAATCGACTCGGTGTTCGGCGACTAAAAACACCCTGGCCGCACAATGCTGTATTTGCCAAGTTCCTTTCCTTGTCTCAGGAAGGAGACGAATATTTGGGCGAGTACCTAAGTTCAGTCGTCATTTCATGCCAATTTCAATCCACTTCCACGATTCGTGAATGGAATTTCTCATTTTTAGTACGATGCAAACCCCAACAACCGAAGTAAAAGTTTCCCTTCAACGCCAAATTGTTCCTACAACCCACATATTGATTGGTAAAAAGTTCCATCATTTGGAGCTAAGTACGGGTTTGGGTGGGAGGGGGTAATAAGTTAGTAAATTCTTATTTTGTTCCAGTATTTCTCAAATATGTATTTCGAAATCTCTGAGGTTTAGCGTGAAAATGTGCATTTACAAATGTAATCTTCATCATAGGGCGCAATGGGAAAAAAGGGAAATGAACAAACCAATACAAAGAAAAATTCGACCTTATTTTCCTCCATCCTATTCAATTTCTGGGAAATGCTCACCGAGTGACTTGCCGATAGTATGGCCAGCTCTTTTACTCGTTCCTTGACAAATATTCGTCGTTATAATAATTAGACTAACAGCAAATTTCCCGCCAAAATTGCCGTATCCGTGAAGCAAAACTGTCTTAATTCAACTTATTCATTCAAGATTGGTTGATGGTTGAAGGAGGTCTGTGAGGGAATAAGGAAAAAACCCACCGAGGCAGCCATCTTCTTGAGATGGATGAACTCGCTTGTGAGAGAGAATCAGAATGAGGACTAATTGAAGCCCATGTGGCTGTAATAACTCCCGCGGCGGCTAGTTTACGGGGAATCTTATAGTGCTGATCGATCCCTACAATATCTCCTGCGATTTAACATCCATATAGAGTAGCTCTTCCGCAATTAACTTCAGCAACCAGGCAACCACCGACGGCATTCTCTTCTCTTTATCAACATTGAAAGCCCCCCCCCCCCAGGAAACGCCGCGAAAATCAAACTCCTCGTCGCTCTAAAAAGCCAATCTCGATCCCGATATTTGTCTTCCCAGCATCAACAACACCGTGGCTCCTGGTGCTGTAAATATCAGTATCAATTCGGGGAAATGACTCGTAAATGCGAGTCACCGTAATGTTTCAGTCGAATTCACATCGTGTTCTTGGTCTATCGACTTTCCGAATATCTGTAGCGCGAGGATGTCTCTAAAACGGTCATCAGCACTTGATTTCGGCTTTTGGAGTTGTGCCCTCAAATGGTTTTCGCGCTGTGCAATGCACCCCAACCGTTTCAGACGTTCGTCAGTAAGGTCACGAGGGGTAAGTCTAGCTAAGTAAGGTCAATGACATGATTGAAGATGACGACACGATGTCGCATTCGTGTGAATGCGAACCTAATCCTTCAAAATGCGAGTCAAGTCGCAACAGTCTACAATGCCTTGGGCATCTAATTTCATGTGAATCATATGATGATGTGAAACCACTACGTTAATACACTGAGAAATACCACCGAACAGCTCACTCTCCACCGAAAAATTCGTTCAGTGGAGAATTCCATTTTTTCGGTGGTTAATCTTCACCGAAGAAGGCAGCCATATTGTAAAATTACCGCCGATGGTTCTGCGGTTGAGCGTTCTGCGGTCGTATAGCCGAACGTAGGTGAACATTCACCGCAGAAGAAATTACTTCTCCACTGAACTATTTCTTAGGTGGCTTAAAATTCGATGACGCGCCGAATAAAATTCACTGAAGATCGGTGACATTATTTCGGTAGTTGTTTTACTGAACGTCGGACGATCCTCAGCTGAGCATCGGTAAATAACCGATGCTCAGAGACAAATCTCATGTCTAAGGGAACGGGTCACTTCTGCCAGCGACAAGTAGCCCATCGTCGTTGGCTATCCACCGAGTAACCGCGCCAAGCGAGCGAGACGAACGAATGAAGCTTCTAGTTCTAACTGAGTTGGAGAGAAGAGAGCACGAGTTCAGTGTTCAGGTGGTGATTGTGTGTGTTGGGTGAACGTAAGAAAGTATCGGTTATTGGCAAGTACTAAAATTATTATTTCGGATGGTGTAGTTCGTTGTAATTAATTTTTATCGAGTTTTACGACGTTTCCTGACTACCATGACGGATGAACTTATTTCAAGAATATTATAATAGTGGTGCTGCATGATTGAATGCATGTTTTTGTGAGCCTAGTTTTCAGATTATGTAATTTATTCCCTTTTACTTGTACATTGTGCTATGTACTTTATTCCCTACGAAGGATAATACAAGCATTTTAAACAGTGTACTATAAATTATGGAGCAATGCTTCTCCTTTTTTGACCTTCAGTGTGAAATACAGGCCATCGCTGATCTTGAGTACTGTTTACCGAAAATGTACCTTCCAATTATTCCCCTTTTTACTGACTCATTCCACCCTTGCTTAATTTCGGTGGCTGTTTCCCGCCAGCCAGCAGCTGTATCACCTTCTCTTGGTGAACCACAGGTAATTACGCGATTAAGGATAAAATATAAAAAATTCAAGATAATTTTATGTTATATCAGCAGATCTATTCACAATTTCGAGTGCCTTATTGTGGATAAGGTACGTACGCAATGTATTTGCCTCTTTACCGAACATCGATCTGTGAGTATGCTGGATATAGTACCGAACCAAAGACGCGAAACAAATATAGTCTACAACCAACCAGCGAATGTACCAGACTGTATACCGAACTTCAACGCTAAACACCGGCGAGCATTGCTGAATGTCTCCGAACGTGAGAAACAAGGCACTTGCCAAAAGGGTCGGGTTACCGAACTAGGGAAGCGTATTTCCGATCATGATTGATTGCGCGCCGATATCAAGGGACTAGCCACCGAACTTCTGGAGACAAGGCGGAGAACCCCAGAACCCCATGACCGAACATAGGCTCATTGAAGACGAAGTTCGGAAGCAAACTATACCGAAATTTTACTCGGCGGTTTTACACCGAACAAAAAGTCACCGAACATCACCGGAGAATGTTAATGTTACTCGAAGAAGATCGGTGGTATTTTCAAGGCCTCATTTTTTCTCTCAGTGTACGTAGTTGTAGTTGTAGTGTAACGTTGAATGGCCTGCCTCCAAAAAAACTCCTTGGTCTTAGCATGTTTCTGGGTTCATCAAATTTCTTCAGGTGTATCATCCTTCGAGCCGCTAATTTCACGTCTGTTTTGAGTGATTACTTGCAAGGTGCCTTGAGTGCCTTTTGCCTTTGCAGGGAGGAATTCAACTCGGCCCTTATTCTAGCCCATTCAAAAGCAAATGTGGTTTCTCATCGTTGACGCTTCGGAATCAGCTATCGAAGGAAGCACAGTTAGACAACGGTTGTTGGCAACCACCATAGGTTTCTTTTCACATACGTTGAGCTCTGCTGAAAAATCGTACAGCGCTTATATGAAGAAAGCTTCTCGCTGCATTCGCCAGCATAACATATTTCTGGCATATGCTTGAGGGTCGGCCTTTTATTTTATTTACTGGCCATAAGCCACTGACATTTGATTTTAAATAAAAACGTAGGAGAGAGTGTTCCGCCGTCAAACACTTCAGCTCGATTTCATCGGTCAGTTCGCACACATTATACATATTCGTCATATAATCTTCTTCTAAAGACAATGTGGTTACCAATTTCCTGTGACGTCTTGACAGCATTTTTTCGTTACTGCTGAGTTACAACGAACTCGCGTTTGAGCAGAAAGAAAAAAGCCTCCCCTCTGCTATTTCTGGCACCTCACCAGCGTGGAAACAGGGAATTTACAAGCTCTTGGCCTTGTTAAAGCCCTCGTCTCCTCTACCATTGATCATTTTGTGAGTGTTACTTAAGGACACTTTGGATAGGAAACTTTAAAAGGCGATGACAAGAGTTTGGGATGGGTTATTTGGATGAAAGTTTAACCCAACTTACAAAGAACGTGGATCACAATCATTTTATACATTCACTGTTGTCAGTTTGTGGAGTTGTGATTGGAATTAACGAGATAGGGCAATGTATATTTTGAGAGCTTTCAAGCGAAACCAATAAAATTTTATTCCGCTTGAAAAACGCCATTCGATTTATCTTCGGGGCTCCCCCATGCAAATCCATCATATTTATAAGAGGTAAAATAACAGTTTGGTTCTTCAAAAATGTATATGCATAGGAAGGAAAAGAGAAAGAAATGATAAAGAGATAAATTGAAAAAAGGGAAATAGAGGGAAAATAAATCATGCCATTGTTGAGAGCTGGAAAAAAGAACAACAGGTCTTCGCGAGCTTCGAAAGCTTTTATCTGCCACTTTTAAGTACACCTTAGCATGCTTTTACACCTGTTACACGAGGGTAGATTGGGTTGTGCTTCTATTTTGAACTGTTCGCCCACGCAGCTATATGGAAAAATGAAATAACATAAACATTGCGGACATCTTAAGACTTTATTGGTTCAAAAAAGGACAAAAGGTACCCACTTATGGTGACCATCTCCCGTCATGGCAGATGACAGCCTCCATATACGCATATTTATTTATTTTGATAATTTTATTCAGCATAGAGTGAAGACCTCTAGTTCTTTAAAAAGCTCACTCTCTCTCCCCCTTTAACTATACTCTGAATTCGAATCTGTATTATTTAATGATGACTCAGAACCTACATTGTGTTGGGCTGGAAACTTCCCTACTCCCACAAGGAAAGCACACCCCTGACGCTCCCATTTCTCTACGGTCTTTCCCCCTTCGCAATACTATTGCTTCCCAGGGAGGAATTTCGATTAATATCCTCATCCACTCCGTCCCTTTTGATCCCTTTTTACTTTCATCTACACTCTTTTTCGTTAAAAGAGGATCCTAAGTCGATGATGAAGAAAGAGGCGATGAGAGGGGGGTGTTGTAGGGCTTGTAGGATCTAAATAGTACCTACTTTTGAAGAAGAGGGTGAGATCTGATAAGGAGAAAGAGGAGACTGACCGAGAAGGAGGAGGGGTTTGAGAGAGCTGTAAAAAGAAATCATCTTTTCCTTCCCTCCGCCATCAATCCTTTGTTCTTTCCTCTTTTCCAGTTTTCATATTCTCCCTTACTTCTCAATCTACCCCTCTTCTAATGCCTTTTTTCACCATTCAAGGTTTCTCAAAACTCCCCTTTGCCCGCTTTTTTTTAGCTAATTTGTTTGCCAAGCCCTCGTTTCTCTACGCTCTCTCACTAATGAAGTTACCTTCCAAGAGATACTTGTTAAGTTTTCCCCGTTTTTAGGTACTCCTGTCTTATTCTTTAGAAGGGACTTATATCAAGGAAAGATTTTGCCTTCGTGACCATCTCGCAATGTGCCAATATAGTGCATTTCATGGAAATATAATTATTTTTAGTTTGCAATCGATTTGAACGATGTATTTTTTCTAAGTAGGCCTTCTACTGCTTTCGTTGGGTGCCGTACAACGGAAAAGCCTGGAGAAGAAACCTTACAATTCAATTAATTCGCCTTCTGTGCCCCTCGAGTTGATATTAATAAAAACTTGAAAAAGGCTATTGGTTACGGGGGAGGAGGAGGTTCACAAACACTTAACCCCACCCACTCGTGCTATAGGGGGTAGTTCTAAGATGATGAAAGATGGAGGATAATAACTTGTGGGCAATAAATCATAAAACGGAAGTATGGAAGAGCTCTTCCCCTCTCTCTTAATCTTTCCTTCTTGTAAGAAATTTAATATTTGAAACTTTTGGTTTAATTCAGTTTTCTTTCTAGGAAGTGTTCAGAGGGAGATGGTGACGGTCAATTTCTTGTTGAAACAATTTATTGAACAGTTTGAATTGCTTAATATTCAGCGTACATCCTTCGGCTTATATTATGTATAATAGGGTGAGTGGGTGGGAGACGCTAGCCTACAAAAGGGATGATCCCTTAACTTTTCCCAATGATCCACTACCGCACGGGCCCATAAGGCTCAACTTCCCTCTTCGTATGTTAATGAGAACGAAAGGAAGAGGCGTCCTATCTCAACCCCCCATCCCTTCCCCCCTTCACCATAGCAACAAACCCCTTTTCATCCAACGTCAATTCTATCTCCTAGTCCTCTCTTACATTTCCCCCCCAGGGAAACCTTGCGTCCGTAGATGAATGTTCTTGCGAGCCCGGGGACGTTCGGCCTGGAATCTCACCCTCCAATAGTTTAACCAACCCTTCTCAACATCCCTTGCCCAATTTTCGTGGAGGGTATTTCCATTCTTTTATTTTCCCTTCTCCGTGTAACCATCGACCATCCCATGCACTGTGACGAGGTAATTGCCAACAATGTCCCTCCCACCCTTTTAGCCTTATTTCCTCGGGTTGCAATCAGTTTATATCGATCCATGAATTTTTAAATTATTCAAGGATTGAATGATTTGATTTCCTGTTTGTGCTCTTATAGTTGTTGGAAAAAAAGAACAAGTATTTGTAGGTAGTAAGTACGTTTGTACCCCTCTACCGTTAAAACACTGCAAAACATAGCATTCCTCATAATTAACAATTTTCCCTTCGTTTATGAGTCTTCAGTGGAACATTTGCAATGCGTTATAAAGCTGCGCATTACCAACGGGTCCATAGCAAGGCGACAAAATAAGTGAAGAAATAAATCAGACAGGAGCTATTAATGTACCTTCCAAATAGAACAAGGTCATAAAAAGCTATACAGCTGAACATATTTGCTTGACTTTTAACAAGGAGGGAAAAACGTTTCCCGTGCAGGCGCCAATCTTTTAAACCGCAAATACGTGTAAACTATTTTTCATTAACTATGCTGGTTTTTCTTACGTACGTAAGAACGTACGTTTTACATGTGGTGGTCACCTTTTATTTCATTTTGCGAAGGGGGAAGCTTACAACGCAAAAAGATTATCGTCAAACTCTCTATATATATATATACCTGCATGTATCTTATTTTTATTCGGATTAACCGAAGAATGCAACACGGTAGAGGTTTGACAGGTTTATTTGTGATTCATTGAGTTCAGTAGAGGAGATGAATTTTCCTTGAAACGCAATGAACAGGTGGTGGCGATATCAAGAGTGATTCAGTGAGTTTCCCTTTAATCTCATCGTAATATCCCAAGTTCCGTTCAGGTAGTTTAATTCAAGAGCAAAACTTGTTCGTGTGTTTCAGCGAAAGTTACACGTACTGGCGCAATTATTTTCAATGATGTGTCAGGTAGGTACTTGAAACACACGACTTCCTATCACAAGTGCATATTCACAAGTGCATCACGATTAATTCAGCCGTCTTGGTCAACTTTCCTTGATTATAGGGTTTTTCTTTCATTCCCTTTTTGTCCTAAGATAAGCTTATAGTTAGAATTCCGTTTATGAATTTGGAATCGGGTCTTGAAATAGCATACAAAGGAGCTTGATAGTCACGGTATATAAAACAAAGGGCATCGGCTTGAAATTGTGAACAGAGCGCCAGCGGATCTATATAGCGCACACCCATTAATTGTTTATGAAATACGGAGACAGAGTGGAGCCCAGTCATAGTGTAGGTATACAGTAGTGGGTGGCATTTGAAAAAAAAATGACGTTTAATATTTGGAACACTTTTTAGTGCATTTAATTTGTATTTAATTTTTCGCTTGACCTACGGAGAAAGTGGCTATTTTGAAACAGCAACCTCACGACGAAAGAAACACTTCAATCTTGGCGTGATATTTCCTTACTTTACGTTACGGAATGAACGATACTACTTAACGTCACTGCTAGGAGTGATGTTAAGTTACTTTCCGTCACTGTTTGGAGTGAGCCTGCGCTGTTCAAGGTGAAGTAATTGTTCGGTCAAGCAAAAAATGGCGATCGCAACTCGTGAGGAGCGTCTTAACGCGCTCGTTGTTATAGTAATTAGTGAACTCGGAGTTGCCTCGTTCGCAAAAAAAAACTCGGGTGTAAAGTGACGCTTTCCTCACTCGTTGTGAAATATACTAGGTCTGTTCGCGGAGAAAAAGTGTAGGGTAGTGTAGTGTAGGGCAGGTTGGGGTAGCTGGTGTAGGCGAGGGCAGCGATGATTTTTTTGTTACGCGAACGCTTTCAGAGCAGCCAGTGTAAATTCATAACAGTCGTGATATTTTCTCACTCCTGTGCATGTTAGATAAGAGTTATCAATTTATAACAAAAAATTGGAGTAACTTCGGGCAGCCCGGAGTAGCTCTGAACTCATCGCGAACGCCCTACACTCGCTACACTAACTACACTCGTCTGCTCGCGAACGCTTTTCGGGCGCCCGAGTGTACCCTCGGGCAACTTAGTGTAGCTTCGCGAACAGACCTACTATGTATTGGTAAACAACCATCGTGCGACACCTCACTGGTCGGCGGGAGATTGACATTTATTTAGTTCAATGTAAACGCCTTGAGTCATATCAAGGTAGAAGTTACTCTAGCCTTTGACATGATGTTTATAAGGTTACATTTGTTGGTGAAAAAGAATAATCTCTCCTCGTTAAAGTGTCTTTATTAATTTGTGACCACGGTTTCGGTCGACTAGACCATCTTCAGACAAGGTTTAGGGCGTAAGAACCACCTCGTCACTACACGGACTCGTCACTACACCTCGTTCCACTACACGGAAAAACTGAGCCGAAATTTTCCTGTAAAGTTTACTCATGACAATAGCTTCTGCTTCATTGGTACCCGTAAAATTTAATGTGCTGCACCAAATACCGCCGGTGTCAGACTTGTTAATGCTGTAGGCTGCTAAAAATAATCCCAACATTCCCCACGAGAATTCAAGAATATTATCTATTCCTCCTTTATTGCAGTATAAAATTATTCGTTCAATAGGAAAATGTAGATTTGGCACAACAGCTTTCGCTGTACACGTACGCTTCTATTAAGGTGGTCAAAGCGCCCGAATATTACCGTAGAGCCCGGTGTTCACGCTACTTGTAGAGCACTAAAGTATGCGGCGTGACCCAAGTGATGATTGAAGTTGCCACAGTAAAAAAAAGTGGTGAGTCCTCATCTTTCGGGCTTTGGTGGTTGACATTATTAATTGCGGCGTTGTTACCCTTATGCTATGGGGTGACCACAGTAAAAACCCAAGCTTAAGTTTCATGATACTAGTCAGGGGCCAGAGTGAGGATTGCAACGTTCACCGAAAATAACAATTGGGTGGTGACCACAGTAAAATGTGTCGACCCTTACATCAAATAAACACAGTGAGCTCTCCCCCACGCGTCCCCCCTCTTCCTAACACCATCCATTTCATTAATTGCCATTTGACGAAATCAAACCCCTGCTCAATTTTTTTTAAAAATTCGCCTAAAAAACCCCTTGATTGATTTCAATGTTTGACATGGGCAATGTCTTGTTGAAGAGTCCTCTTCAAGAAACACCAGTAGTGATTGAAAAATGTGCAAGTTCCCTACTACCCTATTAGTACATACTTACATACATTCATAATACGAGCAGTGATCACAGGCTACTGACTATAAAGGGAAACTTCTAATTGATTTCAAGGAGAGCTGTGGAGAACAAAGAAGGAGAAGGGAGGAGCAACCTTCCATCCGGACGACTTGCCCCATGAGGCCTACGGCACAGCAGAGTATACGGCACACTGCTCAAGAAGCTAAGAGGCATTAGTATCAGTGGAATAGCCTGCTCTTCGATTGAGCCCATCTGTCCAATCGCTGTACGAACAGCGATCGGAAGCGACTCAAGTCTGCTTCCTGCCACTATGGGGAGTAACACAAGGCTCAATTCTTTGCCCCAATCTTTTCCTTATGTAGATAACGTTCCTGAGCCAAATTTTACTATTTCTGGGTCGATCAGATTACCTACTGGGCTTAGTGTACAGCACCCAGGCAAGCTGTGACTTTGAGCGATAATATTCACGGTTTCATGGTTAGTATGCAACGAAGCCAATTTATTCGACCAAGTTGCTATATTTCGTCTATTGATAAGTTATGGAGCAAAATGGCCAGTTAGCTTTCGAGTGCTGAACTCCGAGATGCAGAGAAGCTTAGCGTATTCGGGGTCGGATTAGTATTATTCTGAACCCAGGAAAAATATATCTTTACCATTGTGGCTGCAACAGAAGAATTGTCATTTTTTGGGAAACAAAAATTGATTGTAGGCTGAAATCGCTCTGTTTTTCCCGAAAATATCATCCGGGGGGTTTTCCACCGGCGGGGATAGTAGAATTGTTTTTTGATCTAACCTATTGCATGATCAAAAAATTCGATTCTTAGTCAATAAATTCAGTTGCTTTATCTGTATTAAATTGCCTAATTTATATTTTGTCGGCAAATATTCCATTTTAATTGCAGGATGATGTGGGGAGGGATTTAGTGGGGGTGATTTTTCGGTGCAGTGGCCGGGGGAGTTCGCCACCACACCGCGATTGGATTGATGAGGAGTCCGCACTCTTCACTTGATTAATTTCCTGTATAATGTTTCTCACATCACGTGCACTTTCTATTTATGAATTTATGATAATCATTTTTATAGATCAATGGGGCATCTCGTGTGCAAGACGTGGTCCGATGACTGCTGATATATAATTAGTATATCCTGATACTAATGTCGTTGATGAGTGAGGCTGATGTCGATGCAAAGATTGAAAATATTCATGCTTGGTTTAGGGTCGGGCCGGCCAATAATACGGTAATAATGACTCTCGACCCCAAATCGGCCTCTCATGCCTTAATTTATGAGTCATCAGAGTTTTGATAACAGATAACGGGGTCTCTAAAACAAGCTTGAATTATTTAAACTTCGGTTTGATAAACAAATAGTGATATTTGAAAAAATCTGTCATGAAACGGGCGATATTTCGTCGTACGGTTCAGTTTATTGAATCTCTTTCGAGACGTCTCTCTGTTTCTCGCTCGATTTTTGCGTTAAATTCAAATTGTTTCCCAGACCCGTTCCTAACCACCACTATCTTGTACGTATTCTTGTCCTTGTTACGCGTTTCAATTATCTGGTTTCCAGGGGTCGTCCCCTTTCCTGTTCTTCGCCTCCACCTCTATTGTTAATGGTCGGTGGGCCTACTCGTTCCCTCTCACTCTCTCCCCCTCACCATCACTTTTATCTAACAATCTTCCTCTTCGCACCCTTTTCTCATTTGGTCACTAACCCCTTCACTCATACAACAGTTAACAAAACCGGTCCCGGCGGTCTTGATCGCGGAACCTCTAAAAAGCGAGCTCGTCAGCTGTGTTCTCCCATTGACCAGCTGCCGGTTGGCCGTGAAAGCCCGGTGGTTTTTGTGTGGAAGTTGATGGGACGTCAGGGAGGGGGGATCTATCGCTCAATATTGAATGAGTGAGTTGGAATCGTATCAACTTGGCTTGGAAAATGTTAATTTTTTTCTTGGGCTAAAATACATTCATTTCATAGCTTGATTCAATTTTCTCGCTCTCTGTCACCCAAAGCTCTGTAGCACTCTAGAGACTCAATCAATGTAATCCTCTTCCTTGTTACGTTATGCGCCGAGACTATTATACCGAACTGCGTGAGTGGGTTTCATGTAACGCTCCCTCGCTCATCAATGTTTGGAAGAACCTTTTTAAGATAGACTCTAGGGGCATTTCTTACGAAGATAAATCTTGAGCCTTTATATTATGAGAAACACTAATTTAACTTAATTTATAACTATGCCCCTCAACCACGCAGTGGCGATAGTGGAATGCCAATGTTTCCGCAAATTCTATGAAATGCAGGCGCCGTATTAGAAAACCCCTTCATTTCATCTCCAAATTCCTTTTTGTTTTTGGATAAATAAACACGAATAAAATGTATTAGGAGAAAAAGGCAGTTCTTTAAAAGGCACCTTTGATGAGTGACGGGTTGTTCAGTGAGAGCTAACTTTTTGTGACAGAGTGCCTCCCCGTCATCAATGTAGTATAAGCACCACGTGAGGGGGCAATCCCGCTTAATGCCCTTTTCCTTTTTTTAGGGCTGCATTAATAATTCACCGCTCGCTAAGCCACGGGAAAACCGTCCCCCCCCCTTTTTCGTCCACCAAAACTTGGGCCACGATTCCTTTTCTCAGTTTCTCTTCAACCCCTATACCCCCGACCACTACTCCCTTATGCCCACTTTTCTTAACTCGGAAAACGTTTTTGTTAGAGCCGATTGCGCCTGAAAGCTCTTAGTGAAAATTACTTTTCAGGCCAGCAGTGACAGCTGGGGCTGACTTGTGGTGTTGGCGTTATTTTAAAGGGGTGACAAGGGATCCTTAATGATACGTTTTTGTACGATAGGTTTAATTAAAAAAGGCTTTCATTCAAAAAATAATAAACATAATATAATGAAAACTTTCAGCGAAAAATAATTTTCCTATCGAGTAGCGTTCGTTGGTGGGTGTTTATTGTTGAGTCGTGGTTGTGAAATAGCGAAAGAGAAATGAAGAGGGGTTGAGTTGTAGTAGTGAGAGTTAAAGCTTTTGGGAGAGAGAAACTCAGAAGCTGAGGTGACTGGAATTGATTCCGGGCTCTGCCCCCTTGCCACCCCTAGGATGACTCACCCCGAGCCAGCCTCCCTCGAGAACTGAAAGTCCCCCCCTCTCCCACCCTTTCTGCCAACACACACTCTCTAACGCTAAACCCTCCCCAGGATCGATATAAAACCTGAAAAGAGGGGGAGGATTTTTGTTTTGTATTATTTTTAAATGCAAGTGAGCTCTTGTTCAAAATCAATAAAATAAGGGCAAATTTATTTCGGACACATTCCGAAGAGTAATAATTCCCCAACATCACTTCCACTTAAACTTGAACTTCGAATGCACATAACGCGATCCATCCTTTTTCTTCGCGTCCTTTCTTCCGTTCTTCTTCTTTATCTTCTTCTTCTTCGCTTCAGGTTTTTGAAGTTTTTTATTCAGTCGAGTCTATTTACTATTAGAAGAAGACGCGAGGCAATTAATTCGAGAGTATGAGAACAGTTGATGCTTAGGAAAGGTTTTCAATGTGACATCCTCCGAAGCTCAACTAGAAAAGTTTTCTGTGCAATTAAAGCGTGCTCTCGCATTTAAGGCCTTATTTTGTTGATGAGAACACGTACTGTTTGGATAATGATGGCGAATGGAAAAGAAGGGCTGGAGTGTAATTTGAACGAGCCCACAAATTAAAGAGGGGGTTTCCTTGTTGTCGTGAGCTTAGCGGAATAAAAAACGTCGGCATACTGGAGCGGATCTGAAAGCTGCTTTAATTAGTCGTATAAATTACGCGCCTATCTTTTTTCGTGAAAAAAAGTACGAAAAAAGGTTTAAAGCTTTTTCACATGGGCTTAACAAAGATTTTCCCTTTACATTTTTAAGTAACTGAGGGCGTGCTTTTATCAGTGTGTGTTGCGGGCTGTTTTGTCCAACTTTTTGTTTGCCATAAGTGTTTATTTTGGGGGTGGGTAGCTTGAATAATCATAAAGTAACGTTGGATTCTGAATTTCTGAGAAAAATTTGGTTGAAATGGATCTCGCGGTGCCTTGATACGGTTTTTTTGTGAAATCCGATTCTTTTTCAGGCGAGGAAAACAGTCTGAAATCTTCGTGATTGCATTTGTTCGTTATTTGTGAATTCAATCAGAAAACGAAATTTCCCCCAACATTTAAATTTCATCCCACTTTCCGCCATTTTCTTTTAGATGAACCATTGTCGGGGGTTGCAGGCCTTAGCGTCCTCGCTCCCTTGAGCTGCTTGTTTCAAACAATCATGATGACAAACCATGATTGTGAGGTATATCTCTCTCATCGTATACGCTAGGTATATAATCCAAAAGTTATCCGTAAAATAATGTACTAAATTACTGCTGAACAACAGTAAATCATTAATAGCTTTAAGAAATACTTTCCCCTCTTATAAGAGTTATTTTTCCTTAAACCCCGCAAAGTTCTAATAGGAAGGCGGAGATTGCGTTTGTTGTATGTGCATGCCCTTTTTTCATACTCCCTGCGCCTTGAGCCTGCGATATGATTCCTCCCCCCTCCGTTCTCCACCCGTTTTATATAAATCCTAGCCCCGTGTTCAATCTTTAATGTCTTTTCTGTGATCCGGCATCTGCTTGGCCAAACCATCTGCACGTTCTATTATTAGTTTTTGTTGTTGTGTCATTTTATTTTAATATTCTCTCCTGCTGATATGCGAGTTCATCATACTTTTTCGCATTAACCTTATGAGCGGAGCAATTCTGCCAAAATGTTGAAATTTTATCGGTTGATTTATACAAAATTGAAGTAAAAACAGTAAACTACTGTAGAACAGGTTTTAACTGCTGGTTTCGGATTCCTGTTTTCCAGGATCGCACCTTATGCGATTTACTATCATATTTTGGTTTAGTTTATTCCCATCCTCCCTCCCGAATAAAAAAAATGCTAGCTTTTTGTCGTGAACTGTGCTTCGTGTTTTTTACATTTAGTTTCAACCCGCGTTACCTTTTAATTTGCCTGCATTTGTCTCTCTGCGCAGAGGAGCGATGAGCTTTATAATGTCAAATGTCTTCTTGTGGGAATTGCGTGACGGCTTAATGCTCCATTTTAGTTAGGGGCCATCTCAAAATTACTTTAAAAATTGGCAATTAATAGTTTATTCGGCCATCCCCCCCTTATATGAAATATGAGCGAGTGAAATTATTTTTTACAGAAGTTTTGTGAAAGTGTTTGAGATTTTAAGAGAAAGAAAATAACGATTAAAATTATGAAAACAATCTTACATCTGCGTCTGGACCAGAGATTAGGCAAATTCACGGAAATGTATTTTTCGCAAAATGTCCGGGAAAATAGGAATTTATCAGATTTTTCCGCAAATTTATTTTTTGAGAAACAGTTTTCAAAATCCGACTAGTTTGGCACAGGACACTTACTCGTTCAGGATACTTACTCGTTCGGTGAGGAAAAAAGTCGAGGCTGACAAAACAACAGGGCTTCCGCGTGTGAACTGAAGCCGAAAACTCAGGCACCCATTTTCACACAATTCAGTTCACTATTGTGCCTTTGTGTTAAAGTGTCTTTTTAATTAAAAACTGTCAGTAGGTCGTTGCAAAACTTGAATTCTGGTGATAGGCCCGAATGATAACTTTCATAATTTTTTAAATTCACGTCAATGGTAGAATTTGCTACGTGATGTTATTTTCACCCAAAAACTTTTATTTTATTTTAAATAATTTTTCGAATTTCAAGAAAATTTATGCCCCTGTTTGAAACTTCAATTTACACGGGAAGCTCATCCTCCTAATTCATCATTTCACTGAATTGTATACCGTGGTGGTTAGGTCAAGGTGTATAGGGAAGACCGATGGGGTTCATCATTCTTTGAAGTAAACTTGTGGTTGTGACTTAATTTGGCTATTAAGGGTCGAATATTTTGTTTGTTTTCCTGAAATGTCGGTCAGCTAAGACTTTTAAAAAGCGAAGATGTCTTTTAAGAGGCAATGAGTGATGAGGCTGGCAACCAACTATAAGACTGAGCTGTGAGAGTAAGCGATCTAGCCTAATTTCCAGCTAATCGTTGATTTGCCGCATATCTTGGTGGTGAAAATTAACTTCTCATTTAAAACAACATCAGTGACGTCCAGGTTAATATATATCGTTGAATTATTAATTAGCAGTTTTATTAAGGAACCTTTAAGGGGGAGTTGCACATGTGTTTCCTCGACCCCCCTCCAATCATACCTCGCCTACTCCGCGTTACGGATATTACCGCCGTATTTCTGCACCAATCGTGGACTTCAAGGGCTCATTTAAATCTTCAGGAAATTCCGCACAAGCGTACGATTTTCCTTTTTCATATTTCATCCCTAAAATAACTGTAAAAACGCACACAAACTTTTACCTTGAAAATTCAAACTTCAAACTCTTTCGACGACTTATTTAGGAAAGCAAGATCGTACGCTTGTGCGGAATTTCCTGAAGATTTAAATGAGCCCTTGAAGTCCACGATTAGTGCAGAAATATGGCGGTAATTTCCGTAACGCGGAGTAGGCGAGGTAAGATTGGAGGGGGGTCGAGGAAACACATGTACAACTCCCCCTTAAAGACGAGTAGACGCATAAGGCGCCATGTTCGTTTTTATCAGTTTAATAAGAAGGGTTGGGGGTGGTTTGTTGAGCTCCACAAAGCATCAACAAAAGGTGGATTTTACAAGACTGATAACTGATAAGAGCGAACGTGAAGAGGTTTGCGAGCGAGCGTGAAGAGGTCTGTGATTTTACCTGTCTGATTATAGGTTCTGTAGTTTTATGCGGTAACCCTCAGAGAACAAAGCGGATAGTGCCCAGTGACGACACGAGTCATCAACCAACGTCATCAATCACAAACGTTTAAACTCGCATACAAAATTTTTAGTAATTAAATAACAAATAAATCTAGCACTTTTAGTGCCAACATTTCATATTTTATGTTTAATTGAGCATAATACGTCACAAAAAAGAAAAAATACTTTTTGGGCAAAATTCTACATCATGTTAAGTTCCTCATTGAACCGTCAATATAATCATGACCACATTCCTCCGAAATCCGGCTTGACTAAGATAAGCTTTTCAATATTTTACTCTCCTATAAATTAACAACATTTTCAGCATAACAAATTGACTCATGCACCTCCACCTCTCCCTGCCCCGTTTAATTTTCCGGTCATTGCTTGATAAATTTGTCGACGTCTGCGACAGCACACCATCAATCAAGTTATCATTTTTCAATTCACCCTTTACTTTTCCTCTCCGCCTACTGCCAGTTTTTTTAGTTTCATTTCTAGTTGTACGTATTTTATGTGTCCCTTGGAAATCTTCAAACTTATTTTCATCTATAAAACTCCACTTCCTCATCCCTTTTTTACATCGTAAAATCCGCTGTCTTCACATCCTTGAAAAGAAAAAAAAAAACAGAGGCTGAAAGAATGATAAAAAAAATGTCAGTAGAGTGAGTGCAACAAGTCCCTTTTGTTTCTGCTAAATGGAAGCAGTGAGATTCGTGATGGAATGGAGGGGAAGACTACCTCTTAAAAGATTATTCACGTAATACTCACACTTCTCGCGGCCTTTTTCACAATTAGAATTATCTCATCTTTTTTTTTTTTAAGTTCGTCATTCAATATTATGAGAAATCTTTCAATCCACCCTCAAAGCGTGTTCACCCACCTTTCATCATTAGCGCTATACTTCGATTGAACAAAAGAAAACTTCTTTCACTAGGGAGGGGGGGAACTAGGGAGTTTGAAAATTATGAAAACGCGGGCTTGAGTTTTCTTTTATTTCTCCCAAGAAATAATCTCTTTCAAGAGGGTGAAGTACGCGCACTTATGAAAGTAATTCAGGTGGTTTACTGCAGCAAAAGATGTGTCTTGGTGTGAATCTTATTTCTCGTGGGCGTTGAATACGGAATTTGGAATTCGGGCGGTATTTTCTTTTCGATGATGCTACATTTGACCCCTCCCCCCCACGCTATACTCCCAGGAAGTGATATTAGAAATTTTACCCAAAACCAAAACGCTCAGCGAGAGGGTAAGATAGAATCGAGGGTTCAGTCGCATTTTGTGAATGCTGGCCATAAGGGCGCATAGTCGCGAGGAAGCGTTTGTGGGCGCGGGGTGTGACATTGAAATAAAATTAGGGGATCCATTTTATTTTTAAAATAACCTTTGCATGTAGCAAAAGATCGTAGCCGTAGGATCCAACGTTGTCAGTCTTCCCTCGTCGGGGTGCGTCATCGACGGACCGGTTTCGGCTGCGCTCACCATCTTCAGCGTTTGGTTTCCCAACTGAAACTCCAGTTGTCTTTCACTTGTTCCCTGCATGCGATTTCTGACGAAAATTCGTTATGACGAGTTTGTCCCCCGTACGTATTCTGACGAGGATTTCTCTCACATAGTAACCATGTTCATTGAAAAGCAGCAGACGTTTGTTTGTTTAAGTGAATTCGTCAGAGCTCGTCATGCAGAACACATTTTCGTCAGAAATTTTATGCGTAGTAACCCTAGCCTTAGCCTCTGAACGATTTTTAAAAAACTTTGAAATTGAATGAAACTGCGTGTCTTGAGGTTTGTCGGCATGGGGAATCATAAAATCAAAGCTGATTTTGGATCAGACAATCCGTTGAAAGGGTTATTCCAGTGTTTCAAGCGTATCCGGCCGCATTGACTCGTTTTCGGAGGTCGGTCGAATTTTTCGTGGACGGTGACGACGCAATCGTAGCCCTCGAAGACCAAGGAAGAGCCTTCATCCCATGGGGACCTCGCCGGCACACTATATGGAGTCAAAAATATGGGCTGAAGTCAACGACATCACAAAACGCTCACTTTAGCTTTGGGGCGCTGACGCAACTAACCAATGTCTGGTGGTAAGGGCTGTACTATGACGGCTCAAATCGAATAATGGCCCAAAATATGTTTTTTTAATTTCCCACGCGGTTCCGGTTCTCAGCGGCCGCATGTATTTTATAGTGAATGACGGCCATCTCGGAATCTACATCAGTGAACGCTCATTTTCATCCCTTTAACGATAATAAAAAAGGTACCTCGAGGTAGTATGTGGGCAAAGGAAAGGGAAGGAAATAATTTGCCTCTTGCATCAAGCCGTGTTGTGGCTGTTCCAGCGGGCCTTTATAGTAAAATACTGAACATATTACACAGCGGAGTACGAAAATGTCACTGTAACTACCCAAGAAGCCAACAGAACTGGATGGAAGAGTATAAGAGACCGTTCGAACAGTTCATTAGCCGACGCAAAGGGCCGTTATTCTCGTGAAATCGTGAACTGGTCTGAGAACACAAATTTAACCCCAAAAACCGACAACTTATAATGAGGAAAATCTCGGATTTACGGTCAATAATTTTGTGCGGTAATTTTGGCCTACCGACTGATTGATTTCTGGACGAGTAACGATTTCTTACTTTTGATTACCGTTAACGACTAACGGTAACTTCTTAAAATTGTACTCTGTTCTTTTTTGAAGAGCATCAAGTTCTGCGTCGAATCACTTTTTCTTTTGTCACAATTGACCCAGCCGTTTCGCCGGTATTGATTTTTTTACAATGGTCATCTTTAGTCGCTTTTGGCAAAAGTGCGTGAAAAAATAAAAGTAGTTCAACTCTCAGTTGAGTGATGTAATCTCTGCCGCTACCTATAAGACTGGTGATATGGTGAGTTTTAACATTTATGGGCAAAGTTAGTGGGCATAGTCACTTTTTTTTAAAACAAAACCTATTTTCCTATTTTTATCGCCTGAATAGAATATTTTCCAGGTCTTGAAAAATTTGGCAAATATGGTTTCTGACTGTAAATTTTACCAGCTTTCACTGAAAAATAGTGCAATTTTGATCGAAGGCTTCGTTCGATAGTTATAGGCAAAAACGTTCGGCTGAAGAAAGGAGTTATTGGGAAATTACTCATTTTGCGAATTTCCCACTGCGTTTTATTGCAACTTATCGGGTCTTTATAAAAACGCCATAGATGACTCCTTATAGGAAATTTAACGAGCTTTCAGATGAGTTTCTTTAAAGTTTGATCGGATGGATAGTTTTTGAGTTAAAGGCCGAAATGTGACAAAAAAGTTTTTTTGCAGCAAATTTCAAATTGTTTGACGTTATGGGCCAGTCTTATATTAATCTTCAAATGAAATTTCATATAATAGGTCTGATAGAAAATTCAATCAGCTTTCAGATCGTTTTTCATAGGAAAAAATTGGACTACGTGTTCTCGAGCTATTGGCAAAAATGTGCAGAAAAACGTGGTTTTTGGGCCGCCTTTTTTCGCTTTTTTTGTCGCTAACTGATACCACTGATTTTTACTGTAGGTTTCAAGGCTTTTCACTTAAGTAAAATTCAATTCTGAAAACTTTGATTTCTTGACATTTTTCGATTGGAACAGCCGTTTTGAAGTCGCAACTGCCTTAGTCATTTTTATTAATTTTACCAAAAGTGGCTAAAAATGACCATTTCAAAATATTAATATCGGTGACACGGCTGGGTCAATTGTGACAAAAGAAAGAACGATTCGACGCAGAATTCAATGCTTTTCAAAAAGTGAGAGGGTAACATTTTCCGTAGAATGCGTCATTAAGGAGTTATAAGCAAAAAACTGGAAAAAGTGCGAAAAATGAGCAGTTTTTCGCGATTTTCTCAAACGCACAGGGAAATTTTGTTGGATCTCTTCAGATTCGTGTTCCTCACCTCAAGAAACATAGAATAAAGTGAAAAAATCGAAGACGAGATTTTTGTCCACGTGGAACTACCGTTTGACTGGTACTATATGTAGTTCCACAGGTAACCTAAAGGCATATGAGCTATAACATGATTTGTTCATAGTTCCCTGCGTTGAGTTTTGGTTCTGGTGATGGAGGTGGTGATTATTTCATAAGGGGTCCTTCAGCTGGGGGAGTCCTGCTCTTCAAGAAACCAATTTCGCAGGGTTAGCTCTTGAAGAAAATATTCTCAAGGATCTCTGAATTGAAACCAATTTCGCGTGGTTTAGCCATTTTAACAACCAATTTTGCTTGCATCTATCGCTCTTTAAAAAGTACATTTTGCGAGATTTAGGAATCAAAAATCAATATCTTCAAGAAACCAATGCGAAATTGGCCCGTGAATATTACGTTATTCCTCATTGCTTTCTGGATACAAGTGGTTGGGAAAGAAACAGGATCAAGCGCAAGACAATTCTTGGCAAAAGTCAACTCGGATTCCAAGTTATTTTTCAAAATTAAGGCCGAAATGTTCTGGTCACAAGTTTCGTGGCTCTCGATGGTGCGTCATTGAAGACGATTCTCATGTGACGCGCCGAGTATTTTTATTTAAGTGCAGAACAGGTGCCGTTCTTTATTTGTCTCCTTGAAAAACTTTAAAAATAATTCTTAATGACTGCGGAATGTAAGAAATAGTTCTATTTTAACTCCTCAGACGCCATTGCTCGCTGTATGTGGCTCTGAAGACCTTATGCCGTATGCCAAGAGTTTTCATTTTACCCGCGAATATCCCTTCCGTTTAGCTTAAATTTTTTGTCTTATTCAAAAGGTTTTCTGGAAACCGTCTCTTCTCATTGAGAAAGACATGTTTGAACCTTGCTTCAAGTTTAGAAATAAAACTCGTTAATCAAACGAAAATAAAAACGGAAAAAAGGTAGAGCTCCCCCCTCCACCAGTTCATATAGTAGACCGTTGTTGTCAAGAGAAAATACTGCCCCACTCCCTCCCACTTCCGGGAATTCCCGTCACTTTATATTGCTGTAAAGTTGTGTTGGCACCCTAAAAAGGCCAAAGGAGGGGGCTCTTGGGTCCGACGCAAAATCTTAACATAGTGAGATGGTAGACAGGCGGCTGTGAGGGCCAGAAATAGAAAGAACTTTTTTTCCTTCTGAAAAGAGTGAGATAGAAGGGAGGGGGGCGTAGAAAAAATCTGAACGCGAGCCAAAAAGTCTGACGACACAAAGGCGTACAATTCGAAATCTCTTGAAAGCTTCATTTCACGTGGGCATTGGGTTATTTGGGTGGTTTACCCCTGAGATGTGTTACGGGTTTCCCCTTTATTCACTGAAAAAAAGCTCGAAACTAGCATTGAATTATTGAAATCGATGCGTAATAATGGAAAGCATTAAAAAAAAAAAAAAGTCACACTAAAGCCCCTGAAGATAACAATCACTTGTTGTGTTTGGCCGAGATGTGCTGATCGCGTGGCGATCGATTCTCGTCCTACTGTTATGTGCGATTGGATGTGATGGGATACTACGTGTGGACTGAGTCCCCACCCCCCTCTGTCTATCAACCCACACTTTCTCTTTTTTAGGGCTGAACAAGATAGGAGAGGGTCATCCCCTTTAGTTTGATTATCGGTTATCGACCAAAAGTAACTTTCTTTGGTAAAGTGCGCGATACAAAACTTTTCGCGCGGATGAACTTCTCGAATTGAAGCCATAGCCTTGTGAATGAGGAGGAGGGTAGACCTATTAAACTTTGCACTTTGTGCATTGATTGATGCTGGAGGACGGGTAAAGGCGAAAGTGAGGGAAACGAAAGATTTAAATTAGAATAAACAATCTTAATTGCTAGTAGACGGCGGAATATTTATGTTTTACAAAAGTACACCATCACACAACTTTGCCCCCCCCCCTCCTTCAATGCTGTCACTGTACCTGTGGACTCGCTAGGTACACTTCCGCTCGGTGGAAATTGCCACGGAAGTCCGGCCTCGAGTGGAACATTATCGATTTACTTCCGGTCGTGTCTTCCCTCACTCTCCTCACTCGCCGGCAATATTTACGTTGGTCCCTCATTTCGTATCATGGCTCTTCCACTCACTATCCCCTTTTAACCTTCACTCAGGCGTCCACTCGCTCGTCCCAGTCAATCTCCCCTATAACTTCATTTTTTCAATCGTTAACAATCTGCGATGTGTAAACTCCTCCCGTATCCGTCTACCAAATCAGAAGAAATGTTTTTTTTTTTCTTCTTTCTTTTCTGAATACATTTTCCTTTCTTCACGCCATAGGAAAATTTGGAGTTTAACAAATAAATTATTCAAATTTTATGGCGTCTCTTAAAAAGCACATTCGTGCTATGGGGGGGGGGGGGAGAGCAAAGTGAGAAGCTCCTTCGTACTCGGAAGAGAGAAGGTGTGTTATGGAAATGTGACAGGATGAATAAAGTTGGTGCCCTGAACTTTCCTTACTTCAGAGGATTCGTGCATGAGTAAGAAAACAGGGCTTTAGAGCATGGCTCTGGGCATCGGTGGTGGGAAGGACTTTTTTAAACAATGGAGAAACGGGGAAGCATTTCGGTTCATTTTTAATACATTAATGATGAAAATAAGAGAATTTTCATTTAAAACGCAAAATTTATGACAGTGTTGGTTATTATTGACTCCTCTGTATGTATAACTCGAATTGTAAGATACTCTTTTTATTTTCAGGACTCACTTTTCCAGGACTTAGGGCAGGATACCCCGCCGTTCTTCCAGCCCAGTACGGGTAAGTACTTCTTACCCTTTTCAATTTATTATGTTTTCATTTTGAATATTACATTCTATAAGATACATGAAAAACTTGGCGGTTTCGTTATTGCATTTACGAGAAAGTTATGACGTTCATTGTTAAAAGCCCCTTTCATTAAGAAAAAATACAACATAAAAGCGCCCAGATGTAATCTTGAAGCACTTATATAATCACCTGTCAAAATTAATGCGCACTTGTCTCATGGGACTTATGAAAAGAATATTAAATTCGTTTGTTGTTTACCATCTTAAGGGAACTTTATTGAAAGATGAAAATAGAAAAATTGATTTTTATTCCTTCGTTTTCAATCGTTAATAAACTCGTTCAACCATCTCACAACTCTCTCACCACCTCCCCCCTCCCCATCTTTATTTACCTGTAACGAGTCCACTGATGTCACTAACGAGGAGCTAAGAGCTAACGGACCAATTACTCCCAGCACCCCTCCCGCCAGCCTTAATAGCAGAGAAGAAGCTCTGCTTCTAATAATATTATATGCATAGGCCTATACCTAATCCTTGACAGGCCCAAAGTTCCCGCTAAAGATCCCTTTAGCTTAGGTCCCGATCGTTAGAATCATTAGGCTGATTGTTCCTCGTATTTCAGAAGGACTCGCCGCCAAGTTTTTTTTCCAACTTGCAATTTTTATTTCAGCTATAGATTTTAAGTTTTATTTTTATTTTTCAAATAATTAAAAAGAAACAACGCAAAGCAGGTCTCATATTGTATAAGAAGAAAAAAAAACTCCTGGGGGTTTTCGTCCTGTTTTTACAGACGCTCTGTCGGCGATGAGCTCTCTCCCTGGACACCGACTAGCTACATAGCGGTGCTCGATAATTGATAGGAAAGATATGTACGTCCTTTGAAAAGAAAAAAAATCACAACCAAATAACCTGTTGTTTTTTTATACGGAAGCGAATTGGAATTATATTTTATTTTGTTTGCTCTCTTTGACTTTTTTTTGGCTGTGCTTTTCTCCCCCCCCCCCCCATTGCACACCGGATTGGACGAAAGAGTCCTTTTACCCATTCCCCTCCCTGTTTCATTTTCACCACAGGGGCTTCAGCTCTCATTTAATTTTATTATTTTTCCCCATTTTGTTTTAACAATAACTTCTTATCTTCTTCCAGTTTTTTAATGATATTGTGAAATCATTGAAATGAATAAAAAGGCATAAAATTGTTGTTAAAACAAACAATTTATTGCACGGATGTGTTCAAACTAGCTATTTTACTTCTGTGGTTTTTCATTTATTTTTATTTTCCATTATGTTTCTTTTTAGAGGTCTACGAGCAGATTTTTAATTTTTTTCTTTTTTTTACTCCTTAATTGGAATTTATATACCTTTCATTACGGCGTCACTAGCTTGTGGGTTAGGCAAACTTTGGTGGATTTTTTAAATCACATAATATTATAAAGGTTGTTTCATCATGATCGAAACGTCCTTGCAAAGAACTCTTCCAGGTCTCCGAGATATTCTCATCATTTTCTAATCTTTGGAACAGGCATTTGGGTCACACCCAGACCTGCTATTGTTTTTTTTTTTTTTTTTTCTCCCAAATGATTTCGATTGGAGCCGGTCGCGTTGAATGAGTGCCTCGGGTAATGACCAAGTGCAAAATGGAATCTCGTAAAACCCAAAAGCCAACGGTTACGCGAACGCAAACGTTCCAATGATTTCGGGCCTTACCTTAAAGGCGTTTATGGGTCCTTCAGACAATGGTCAACTGCAAAATGCAGACAGTTCCGACTTAAATGTACCTGGCCGGGAGGAGGGGGGGGGCTTCATCGCCCCTTGAAGACAAAAAAAAAATGTGCTTTTCGCGATTTCGTTGGCATAGGCCGATTTTTTTGAGTTGTGAGCAGTCCAGCGAAGCTCTTCTTTGGAACGTATTAGAGCTGTCGATAATGTGGTCGCTTCAAACCACAGTATAGCTCCAATCACACCAAAGCCCCAACCTCGGCAAAGTTCAAAACGACAGGAAAGCTCATAACCACAGCAAAGCTCCAAACCACAGCAAAGCTCCAAATCACAACATAGCTCCAAACCACAACAAAGGTCTAACCACAATAAAGATCCTAACCACAGTTAAGTTCCAACCACAAAAAGCTCTAACATGAGCAAAGTCCAAAACTCCAAATCACTTCATAGCTCCAATCCACATCAAAGACACAAGCTACAACAAAGCTCCGATCTACAATATAGCTCCGACCACAGCATAGAGCTCCGACCACAGTAAAGGTTCAATTACAGTAAAGGTCCAACCAAAGCAAGGCTCCAACCACAAAACGCTCTAAACACAACCAAGCCCCCTAACCACAGCAATGCTCCAAATCACAACATAGCTCCGAACCACAACAAAGGTCCTAACCACAGATAAGTTCCAACCACAAAAAGCTCTAAGCTTTCCAAAGCGTAAAGCTCCCCCCCCCCTTCCATGATTACCCAACTCCGGGCCCCCAAGGAAGGCCGGAAACTGAACCTCTTGAAGGTTTTTGTCCCCGTTCAGTATCCGTACGTATGAGACCGAAGATGTTGAAGGCAATCCGGATGGTTTAAATCTTGATTCTTGATGCCTCCATTACCACAGCCAACTGTGAGCATGGCGCGTAGTACGAACGCAAGAGGCTCAGAAATTGGGTAAAAATAGTGTACAAACTATTTTTCTCAATAGATACGCTTTTTCAGCTATGGGTTTGAAAACCTGAAGCGTGCGTTTTTTTAGATAACGGATTCGTACGGAACGTCTGTCTTCAGTCCTTATATGCAAGACAAGTTACCCTTTCATGCCTCTCACAGGCACCTCCACCCTACAGCCCCTTCCGTTAGACCGCTGATTGAGCCGCCTTCACATTATGAACTGTCAAAGCTCGGGCTTTGAGCTGTATTCAATTAAATATAACGAATCCCTGCGCACGATGCTCTTTGATTGTTACAGCTCACAGTCTTCGCCGTCACAGCCCGCATGTGAAGCTGCCGTGAACGTGAACGTTTCAAGAGGTTTCTCGATTCACACATGCGAGGCACCCACCGCGTTCGCGCCGCGTAGCAACCGCGCCTCGGGAAACGCTTATGTGTGAAACGAGCCTATGACATAACGCTATCCCGCCATAGCAACCGCATCTTGTGGCATTCTCACACGGGTCTCTTCTTGATACGGCCCCTAGACGGGCTGGCTCTGGATGTCACGCGGGTCGGCCTCGGGCTTGGGCATAAGGCAGCTGGGAACTAGAAAACAAGAAATGCAGTCGACAATATTTTTCCAAAAAGGAGAAAAGAAAACGCACGAATCCCACTCCTCGCCTTTCAACAGGGTGGTTTGTCGCGCGAACTTTTTGGCCGCAGCTTCCTTCTTCTTGAAAGTCATGAACAGGCTATGGGGTGCGCCTGAAAAAATGCTCCGTGAAGGACTCGACGTAGGTTCTTAAAACGAAGTAAAAATAGTTCTGGTGAATCAGAATAGTATATTACGATCCAAGGGCGGTATGGTGCTCATTACGATCGAGGGCGACAGGAAGTGCCCGAGGTGAAGCAAAAAAAAATGATTTTTTGTACAGCCGGGCGTAAAGACTCGAAATTCGACCGCTGGGAGAGTCTTGAGCGGGCGACATGACGTTCATTCCGCCCGCCGGGCGTAAAGAAAAATATCAGCCCGGTACGTCTTTTTTTAGGTCTTTTGTTGTTTTTTTTAAGATAGTTTTTCCTAATTTTGTTTTTAAATTGTACATTAGGCATAAAAACACAAAAAGAAGCACTGTAAATTACGCTGAGAGGCGATTAAAGTTCTCTCTGTATCAGCTACGTCATCCTTCCATTCGCTGGCTAAAGTGTGTGTTCACTTCAGTTTATTAAGCAAACCATATGATATGCGTCTGTGGAGTCCGTGCAACCTATCAAAATGCTTCATTTTTCGAGGGAATTAATTTAACTCCACAGATGCATAGCACAGAGCTTCTGAACAGGGCTTTAAAGACCGGTTTTTATGATTATTATTGTAATAATAGACGATTTCCGTGGAAAAAGCGAAGGTTTAGAACTGCAGGTTATGGGTTTATTTCTAGCTGCCTAGAGCCTCTTTAACAGTATTTTTTTTCACATTACTAGGATTACTACGAGTGTTTTTGGTTTCAAATACTACATGATTTTTTGAGTTTTTCGTTTATTTCGGGTCTGAAATTACACTTCCTTCGCGTGCTTTTCATCTAAAGTCAGAAAAATGCGATACTATTGCTGCTTCGGTGACTGTACGAGTTCTTCCATTCCGGGTCGACCTGGTTTCGACCCAGCTACTAAATTTATCCCTTTCCCTCAACCTTACCGGCACTTTACTGAAAACGTCTCAAACTGAGGAAAAAGGGAAGAGAAAGTACATGTGAAGGAGTGTGATAAATGCGCAACTATGATGGGACTTCATGTTAAGGTGCCCCCGGAACGACGAGTTTTCATTGGAACGTTTCGTGAGACGGAGGCTGAAGACTAAAATCAGAATTGAATAACTGCAAATGTGGTTTTAGTTTGACGGGAATGAGAGGAAAATAAGTTCACTTTACACAGCACAAGACAAGAGTAACCCATAACCTGGCCTAAGCGGGTTGCAAAACTGTTGAAGTAGGACTGGAGAGCGCATGTGTGGAAATCGTCTATTATGGACTTCGGCTGTACAAAAAATAGCGTACAACACTCGGGCGGTATTCCTCACTACGATCTCGGGCGACAACTGCCCTCGCCTTCACCTCGGGCACTTCCCGTCGCCCTCGACCGTAATGAGCATGATACCGCCCTTGGATCGTAATATACTATTTTTTAATATTCAGGTTTCCCAAGTTGGCCTTTTTTAAACTTTTAAGCTGGTGCTGGGTATGACCTCAGGAGAGGGTAGTTTATTAGTGGGTCTTAAAATAATATTGGAGGCATACACTATACTGTCGAGGGCACCGCGTAGTATTGATATGAAACGTTTGAATCCGGACAACCCCTAGGAATTATTATTGGTTTGCAAAATGGAAGATTAAGGATATAGTGAGTACTAATTAGCAAAACGCACGATAACTTACTACCTGGAGCATATCATTTTATCTGCAAACTTTGTCTCTAATTACGTCGATACCGTGAGACTCATTTACCTTGTAGATAGTTGAGTAATCGCTCTTTAAAAAAGTATTCAATTACCGCGTACTTAAAATTTCCTTTTACCTTGGAAATAATAAGGCGCACGAAAAAATAGGGCTCTCATTTAGCTTCAATTTATTGGGTACGAAAATTATGAAATTTAATTTTTCCGTCGTACATTTCCCCTCCCGCTATTGATTGTGCATTATAGTGTTTAAAATCGAGAACTGGAAGAGAATAGAAGCTCCCTACCCCACCGCACCACCATCTTGTTCCGCCAGCTCATTTAAGAAAACTAAGTAAAATAAAAAGGACTGTAGGAAAAAGTCTTGAGGCAAATTTAAGAAAAAAGACTCCCTGCTCTTTCCCTGACTGGCCTTGCGCTTTCTTTAGTATTAAATCCTTTCCATAATTTTGCCTGAGGAGAATGCTGAAGTCTCTACCCGTCCATCTTAATTCCAACAAGAGGTTTAGGGGTGAAATACTATCTCGAAATCTGTTTGCTTTGTTCAGAGGAAAGAAAAGAAATTTTTTATTTTAGTTATTTAAAATGAGTGCTATTTTTTTATTTTCAATTTTTTCATTTTTGTTTTTAGTTACCCATCATAAATACAAGAAATTTTTGAGCGGAAAGCATTCCTTCTCTGTCATTATAAAAAGGGTATGACACGACAATTTTAATCAGCTGCATTTAAGAAAAAGTTGGGGAAATGACTTGAGGTTAGAAGATTTTGTGGGTCGGCCTGTACTTTTTTTTGCACGTTTGCAGTGAAGAGTCTCTCCTCCAAAATAGGGATCCATCCCCTCTCAACTCTTTCTCGAAATTGAATTCGGCCATGGAAAAAAGGCCGGTGTAATTTTTTTTTTTTTTCAAATAAAAAAACTCATTCAGTCACTGACTCCCTGCATGTTTTTTTTTCTTTCTTTATTTTTATTTTTTCCCATCAATATTAAAGACCTCTCTTCTCTATTACTTGCCTCTTTTCCCCCTTAATAGCTTTTCTTAATATTTTAAATAAGTTTTTTCTCTCTCTCTCTCTCTCTCTCTCTCTCTTCCTTGAAAAAAGCAAAACTCAGCTAGCACCCTCCAAACGATCCACTAAGTAATAAATGCAGATGTACTAATTGAGATTTCTTAGGTTCTTTTCGAAAAAATATTCGCATTTTTTTTTTTTTTAATTCCTAATTGCGGGGAAGTCAGTGAAGGTAAGCCCTTCTTTTGTAACTTTTCCCTGGTTTTCTTCTTTTTTTAATATCTTTTTCTTCCGCCCTGTTTGGAGTGAAGTTTTTGTGGCTTGTAGGATAGATTCCTCACTGGTTTTTTCTGTAATTTTGTTTATTTGTGAGGTTTTCTTGAAAAAAACGAATCTCGTATTTGCCTATCTTAATCGACTGACCTCTCAGGATAGAAAATCTTAAAATTTGCTACGACTTCTTTGAACTGGTGGACAGGGATGATTAAAGTGAAAAGTAAAAAGGCCTTCTTGATAGTTCCATTGTACGATTGAATTTATTGGACCCTTTGAGATTTCATTTAATTTATCAGGAAATTATACCTTTTGCGTTAACTTCAGTTGTTTAGACTTCGTGGAAAACGGGGACTTCCGGTAACAGCTGCTTAATAACTAATGAAGTGATCAAGCCGAGACAAAAGGCCAAGATTAATGATGCTCTTTCCATGCATTTTTAGTGTAATTCTCTTGCAATTCTATTTTAAATCATCGTAGCAAGTTTTTGTATGGGGCGAGGAAAACACCCAGTACACACAGAGGGTGAGAAGAGTCCTATTATAGTCATAGTCGAAGTTTTTAATGTCCTTCTCATCACTCCCCCCACCCCCCCTAATTTTGATGTTGTACTTACAAAATCTACAAAGTGCTGTTTGTGCACTGTTTGTTTTTTTTTCTTTTTGGTTTATAATTTTTTGGGGCATCTAATATGATTTGATCTGCTTTCGGTGTTGGAAATTTTTGTTGTAAAAACAAAGACAATTTTTTATATAATTTTTGTAGTAACTTTTAAGGACGAAAATTACTGACTTGACAGTTTGAAAAGACCTTTTACCAATATGCTAAGCGAGCGACGGTTCTTTTCTTTCATTTTCGTTGCGGAATTAAATGGAAATCAATATGTTTAGTAATAAGGGAAAAATAAAAGCGCGGGGGAATGGAAATGCTTGATCGACGCCATTAGTATGATTCAGAAGGGCAACATACTAGAGCGTTTCGCTATCGATGTCGTTTAATTCTTCAAATTGAAGTGGTTTTTTCTCACCCACACCCTTTCTTTTTATAGCCAAACGTCTACACGCTTACACGAAAAAAAGAAAAAAAGTGTTTTTTTTTCCCCGCCCGCTGAAAAACTTCAAGGCTGTTTCCACAATGGAGTAAAATTAGACTTGATTCAGGGAGAAAAATAGTTCCGAAATGTATGTACACTGGATGGGCATTTACGTGATCGTTGGCTCTGGAGGGTCTTAGCCAAAAAGCCACTCCACCAAAGTTAAAAAAAAAAAAAAAAAAAAAAATCCGAGATTCACCAGAATCGTCTCTTTTTTCGGTAAATATTGGAAAGCAACAAGTAAATGAGAGATGAACCCTACGCCCTTTATACCGTTATTAGTTTACTTCGGGGGGCTTTATTTTTGAAGAAATTTCAATAGAATCATATATATTAATTCCCTACTCCTTTTTTTTTCAACGCTATACTTGTTTTCACAAATTGTTTTTACTGTGTTATTTATAGACTTGGTGGGTCTATGTTGAATTTGAATATCATCGCTTTTCGATCGTGGGTGTAACAGATGACCCGGAAACTGTTGATTTCGCTATTTTAAAGTCTACTCTCTTTTTTTTATTATGTTACGGCGGGTTTGATTTATGATACTCCCCAAGTTTAGGCCTTTGCCAGCTGTTGGCGGCAAATAGACGGCTTATCTTTCCCCTTTCGAATTATTATTTTGCACTCTGATTTTTGATTCAATGATCCATTCATTGTGAAAGGTCTAAATCAGAAAAATTAACTTTTTCGTTCTAGGAATTCACTACTTACAAGTGTCCCTTCAAGAATTAAAGCCACCAATCTGGAGACTTCGAGTATCGTGAAAGGCTTGGCCACATAATTATTGTCCATATTAGACTAATACCTTCCAATGTTAATTAACTTCTAGCATTATCTATAGAAACAGACCAACTGGAAATTGAGACACATTGTAAGTTATTTGGCAAATGGCCGATGCCGATGGCCACACATGTGTCAATATTTGCCAAAATAATAACTCACAATGCGTTTTAATTTCCAGCTGGTCCGTTTCTAGGAAATGCTAGAAATTGATTAATATTGGAAGGTATTTTTGGCCAATAATGGACACACGTGTGGCCGAGCCTTTAAAAAGGATGCTCGTCCTGCAACCAAAGTTTTGGAAGTTAGGCTCGAAAGCGCAGCCATAGCAGGGCAGCTGCCCACTTCTGGTTACAATCGAAAAGTACGAGGTCGGCACACTTTGTTTCTTCGACGCTCACTGAAAAAATATTTCTCAGATTTTCGCGCTCTGAAAAACCACGGGGTTTTTGTACATAATCAGAATCATTTTTGCGGTTGTGGTTCGATAAAAAACCATTTTCGTGGCTCTGACTTACTAAATAATCCATTACATTCGGGGTTGGCTAGTTTAAAAACCAATTTCGTTGATTTCGTACACTTTAACAACTATGTTCGCTGGTCTCGCTCAGTAAAAACCACAAATTTCTCTGATTGTGCCCTTAAAAAAATCAAATTTAGTCACCAAAAAAACATGTTTACGTGTGAAGCTCACTGAAGTCCCAATTTCGCGGCTTTTTGTTGCTGAAAGCCCAATTTTGCGGTTATTTGTTCTTGAAACCCAAATTTCGCGGGGTAGACTACATTAAGAGCCAATTTTGCATATTTCCCTAGCCAAAAAATCATTTATTTTGCAGGCCTGGCCTGGCAGGCAGGCTGGAATAATAAATGAATAAAAAGGAAAGAACGATGTAGTGGACTAGAGTATCAAATCAAGAAATTCAAAAGATGTGTCCGTTCACAGATTTCTTATTGATTTGTGCGGGACCGCGGTTTCGATATTACATCATCATCAGTCGCTACAAACAACAGGGAGCCAACCAACCAATACATAAGTTAACAAAATTGAAAAATAAATTAAAACTAAACCACTATAACAAGCAATATGAGGTTTTTACCTCAGTCGTCATCAGCACCTAACTGACCTGTATGTACCCTCTTTCTCCATGAACCGGGAGATACAACTCAAAATCGGAGGAAGATCAAAGGTCTTATGATTGTTAATGCAGGTAAACTCTTAAGGTCACACTAAGGTTTGTTTGCCTCCAATTTTCCCTTAGTTAAGAAAATAGGCATGTGGAGACGTTACGTTGATGATGTTTTTTGTGTTTTCAACGGTCAGGAGAGTGAGTTGTATGAGTTGTTGGATTATCTAAATTCTCTTAGAGGTACAATTCGTTTTACCATGGAGGTGATGAAAGATCGGGCCTTGAACTTCCTGGATCTCACTGTGATGCTTAGAGATGGCTCCGTGCAATTCGAAATTTTCCGTAAGCACACCGCTACGGATACGATGATTCCTTCGGAGAGATTCTTACCATCCATGGCAACATAAACTGGCGGGATTCCGTTGGCTTTTAGACATGTTGAAAAAAATCCCTGTATCCCCTACGGCCTACGAAAACGAATTAATGACGATCAGGTATCTTGCAGCCAGGAAGGGGTACTCGAACGACGAACTCGTTGACAAGCTTCTTCACAAGAAACGTTTTAAGTCTCCGATGTATCAATACGCCAGGAATTTATTGCTTGGAACATCATGCTCCTACTTTCGCTGTATTGCCTTTCGTGGCGGGCTTGTCGACTAAAATAGCCAGTGTTCTCAAAAAAGAGTGATTCTCCGTGGCGTACATCAATAGCGGTTCATTAGCCAATCGGCTGTCGGTTCGGTGAAATCGGATATGAGTGGGGTATACCGTCTCGAGTGTAGCTGTCGGAAGGTTTATATTGGACAAACCGGAAGGAAATGGGCCACTCGAGTATCGGAGCATCTCCCTCATTCTACAAAAAGCAATTCGGAGTTCAAGGAAATCTTCGAGGAACGGGCCATCTCTTTGATACGCTGGGGGGTGTCAAGTTGCTCCACTCCTTAGGAAAGGGAAGACTTTTGGATTGGATTGAGAGATTTGAAATTAGGAGGTGCAGCAATGACCTAAGTGTTACCTGCATTAACTATCATAAGACCAGGTTCATGGAGAAAGAGGCGGGAAGACAGAGGGTACATACAGGTCAGTTAGGTGCTACGACGACGACTGAGGTAAGACCCTCATATTGCTTGTTATTGTGGTTTAGTTTTAATTTATTTTTTAATTTTATTAACTTATGTATTGGTTGGTTGATTCTCTGTTGTTTGTAGCGACCGATGATGATGTAAAATTCTGCAACGGGACAATTTATTTCCACCATCAGTTTTCATTCAGAGAGAACGGGTGGAACTGAACTGTTCAATTACAGAATTGCGTGCCAACGGGAAACGCTATTAGTCGTATAGTGGGCGGTGAATGGAAGTCACAGGGTACGGGGTGAGTGCCCAGGAGGGATAACCAAAGCTTTTCCCCGATCGTCAGCTATTCCACTACTTTGACGTCAAAATACTGAGTTTTAAGCAAAAACTAAGAGGTTTGCTGTTGGAAGATTTATTTCGCCCCAATATATTGAAATTCTATTTCAAGAAACAGAAAATGTCCCATAAAAATATCATGGTATTTGTCAAGAAGTGGATATTTTGCCCCGGGAAATCCCAGTTGTTTTTGATTGCAAAACAACGTTTTTGGGCAACTCTCGCCAACAGTTCAAAATGGCAAACGAAATGGCCTTCTGGCTGTTAGACTGACTAACGTTCACTCTTCAGCTCCAAAAATTTAATTAAATTTGATTCGAGTAATAATCGAACATTTTCCCTCCCATTAGCTTGTTTTGTGCAAAGTTTATTTTTGTGCGAAGGTGTAGATGATGGGCGACTGAAGGGGAGGGGACAACATGTGAAACCCTACCTTAAAACACAGCACATGACTTAACCTTGGAAGCTGAAGCTGTCAAACGAGCCAATTTGACCTTACTGCCAAATTTTTTCCCAATATTGACCATAAACTGGCTTATTCGGCCCCGGAAACTTGAAAATGGTTGGAGCACGCTCGGAAATGCCGAGGGCCCCCATGAAACGCGCCCCCCTCACCATCAGGAGTCCGAAATACGTCACGCCGACGCTGAACACCGTTGTTGAAGTCTCTACCCCTCGCACTATGCACTCTTATCCGTGGCACGGCGGCGCCACCCTCCGCAGTTACGCTGGTTGAAGATCTTGAAACCTCACCACCTTGTCAGACGTCAACAACCAAAGTGTTGCTGCTGCTCTGAATATGATCGTGATCCGAAGAAACCTTCATGATTGAAACGTCAAACGTATAAGTTTTCTAAATTACGTTTCAGTGCTAAGTTTTCACGAATTCCTTCACTAGCGAGGCATCCTCGCTACGTAGTAGTTCTTCTGGGTCCCCTGCTTTATCGATCGACGAGTCCCTTTCAGTTTCGGTTTTAGGGGAGCCTAAACAAGAAGGGTCGAAGGGATGTGATGCACCTGTCCCCTTCCTAACTGGTTTCTCATCTAAGGAGAGATTTTTTTTTTTTTAGTTTCACTGTTCTCTACTGCTTTTACTGTACTGCACTTTAAAGGCGTATTCGATATCTGTCTGATGAGGTGACTAGCCAGGTTGCTCCTTTCAAATCTGCTAATTCCTCTATGAGTGCTGCGCTCATGTCATCGTGACCCACACACCGGAGCTGGAGTTATATCCCTCCATATTTTTCCTGCTACTCTTCCCTCATATCATATCAATTTAGCGATGCCCACCTGTTTTTCATTGCGTGCAGTACTTGGTGTATTTGAAGAGGTACATTTTCTTTACAGATGATTGACTCTCCTCCCTGGATTTAAATAACAAATTATTGTGTGATTTCCCTGTTCCCTCGCACCTCTTAAGGGGGAACTGCAGTGATGATTCCTCGACCCCCCTCCAATCAGTCCTCGTCTACTACTCGGCATACATTTTCTGGCCTTATTTCGGCACCAATCCTGGTTTTTAAGGACTCGTTTTAATCTTCAGGAAATTCCGCATATGCAATAGTTTTCCTTTTTTCAAATAAGTCGGGAAAAAAACGTGAAACTACAAGGTAAAAGTTCAAGGCGAATTTAAAATCACTTCTGGGATGAAATTTGGAAAAAATAAAACTACTGCATATGCGGAATTTCCTGAAGATTAAAACGAGTCCTTAAAAACCAGGATTGGTGCAGAAATAAGGCCAGAAAACGTATGCCGAGTAGTAGTAGACGAGGGATGATTGGAGGGGGGTCGAGGAATCACCCGTGCAACTCCCCCTTAAGATTTTGGTTGTCGTTTACATCTAGCAATTTTTCTTAACTACAATAGAATCTCTAGAAGTTCGCAATATTATGTTGATCCCCCTCCCCCCGTCCACAAGCTCTGTGCTTTGCGTCTGTGGAGTCAATGTAACCTAAAAAAATGCTCCATTTTTCGAGGGAATAAATTTGTTTGGTTGCGTAGACGGGGGCTCTAAATATTAACTAAGAGACTTTCTAAATGAGCTAAAAAATCGATTCATTAAAGTGTCATTCCAATGAAATTTTTGTAATTTCCAGCGTTATAAAAATAAACACGATATTTCTTTAAAGCGGGGGTTTAAATCAGATTATTTTCCTCCAAGTTTTACATTTTAAGTTGAGGGCTATAACCCCTGTGACTGGTCTAAAACGTAATTTCTCTTCAGCCCACCACCCCCTCTCATCCAACTAGCAGCTAAATCTGGACACGGACTGTCGACTGTTTGAGCAATGCCTTTGCAGCTGCGCTAAGGTTGTACTTTTTTATTTAGATAGGAAGATTTTTACTCCCTCTAAACTCGTGTGGCCAGCGGTGAGTTCTTACGTTTCCTGGCACGAGCACTGCCATTATAGAGTGACTAAGTGAGTGGGGGGGGGGGATATAAATTATTTTTAAAGCGATGGATGAACACAATGTCTTTAAACCCTTTAGCAAAATCAAGTTTTTCAACAAACCAAAAACGATCCCTCGCCACCTCTTTTCACCGATGCATCTTTTTCAACATGAAAATGTGTTTAGTGCCAAAGGGTCGGGGTTGTTTCTTGTCTCTGCCTTTCACCCTTCCCCTCTTTTTAAAATATTACCGATAAACCGGGAAGGGAGGCGACGAAGTCTTTGGTGCGTAAAAGCCAGCTCACCGGGCATTTTATGCATCTGCGCTCCTCTCTTGCCTGGCCTGTATAAAGAGTCCAAAAGAGGAATTATTTAGAAAATAATCTACTACCTACCTGGGTGTGTGTAATACTTTTCTTCTCGATACCTAAAAACAGTTAATGCCTTGCTGGTTACCTTCTCAACGGGACTTATTTTGGTACAAAACGTTGAATTCACTCAAATATACTTCTTGAGTTCAACGCAGGCGCCTCCTTTAAAAACAGGAGTTTCCATGAGGAATTTCAAGAGTCTCCTCCCCCTTTAAATGACCCCCTCCCACGACATCAGGAGAACCTGATGATAGCGAAAATATATTCCGTGGATAGGAGGAGGTTTTTATCAAATAAAAACTCCCAAGTCACACAAAATGAAGCTCTCTTCAGTCCCTCACTCCCCCTCTAGCAACTACACTCGTTGTCGTTAAGCGTGGTGCGCTAAAGAAGGTCATTTCGCAATGAACATTTAATGATTCCCAACTGATACTACTATATTCTGTTTCAAGTTCTAGGGGTGGAAGAGTGTAAGACTATGAAACTTGGGTGGAATGGGGTCTAACGTTATTGTATAATTCTTGATTCCGACTCCGGGATGCGTTTTTATTTGGATTAGGTTTCCCTGTCATATGTTGAGAGGTTCGTGTCTGGCTTTTAAGGATGAAAGGGACTTGTTTTATGACGTCACTGTTAATAACTCGAAATAGAATGTTAGGGTAGGACGTGAGGAAATGAGGGGGTTTAAATTGTGAGTATATCAACGAACCGAATAGACTAACTCGAATTTGATATTTTGTCTGTTTTCCTTTTATTGATCATTATTATTATTAAAAATTTTAAATTTAGGGTGTGCTGTGTTTGTCCTGGCTTTTCTTTGTTTGGGGTTTTCTCATTTTTCACTCGTGGAGTTCTTTTTCTAAAACAAAAACTGACGGGACGACCTTGTGGACTGTGACACGGACAGACTTTTATCTAACTTGAACAATTATTTTACTGTAAGGGACTTTGTCCAAGGAACCGGTTAAAATTATTTATTTCGTTTTTCATTGTTTTTTTTTCTCTAAAATCAGAATGCCTCCGAGCTACGTCTATCAAAGTCCCTATTTGGCGGCGGCTGCCGCCGCAGCCGCCGGGGCCCCGGCAGGGAGCGGTTTGATGACTTTACAACACGCCGCCCCACTATCGCACGCAGCGGCGGTAGCTGCAGCCGCCTCCCAGTTCTACGAATATCAAAACGCCGCCGCCGTTGCAGCTGCGGCTGCTGCTTCGACGTATCCGAGCGCTGCGGCAGCGGCGGCCGCCGCATCCCAGTATGCTAATGGCTTCGACCCGTACTCCACAGCCGGTGAGTTTTTATTTATTTATTTATTTATTTTTGGCGTGCCGGAGGCAGTACAATAGGAGAAATTACTCAACTAACAGCTCGTGGGCGATGAAGGTTGGGGCCATTTTTCCGAGCTTGTCAACTGTGTAAAACATCCGGGCCTGGCTGAAACGCATCCAACATTTCGTCCAATTTAAAATTTCGGACATTTTGCAAAAAACGCCCGCGACCAAGTAGTATCAGTTTCTTGTCGAAAATTGTGGTCTCGGCTTGAAAAAGTTTGTCTCGTAACTGACACCGTGACAAGCAGACGCGGCTGTAGGGAGGGGTTCGAGCCCCCGGTCCCGGATCAATCGTTAGCTCCGGGAGTGGCGAAGAAATCATTCAATCCCAAAAATAATTCATCCAGCTCCAAAACTTGTATTTCACGCCATAAATTGAGTGTTGCAGCTGCATGACTCCAATCATTCGCAAACACCTTGCACGAAACTAGCAATTTTGCCGTAAAACAGTTGATTGAGCACAAAAAATTGATTTCCCAGTTCGCAGGCTACTAATTTTGCCGCCGCTCCTCCCCCCATCCTCACCATGATCACACGAAACTTGAAACGTGACACCCCTAAATCAAATTTATCAGCTCTGTGGAACTGATACTGGAAGGCTCGGTGTAGTTATTTTTAGAGCGCGCGTAAATTTGGATTTTCAAGTCTCCAACTTCCATCAGAATATGGTCCCTTCGCTCTTGAACGTTTATGGGAATTTTTCCTTTTAATGCGCTCACCACTAACGATTTTTTTAAAAGTAACGGTTTGGATGTGTGACTTATTATGCATCCCGGACCAAAATTATATTTCCTGAGTGCCTTTCTGGAGTAATAAGTTGCAAGCTGGTGAGACTAACGAGAAAACCAGTAAGGTGGGAAACTAACACATCGACGCTTTCTTGTCTCTGCCTTTTCCACCATATCGCAGCTTCTGAAAATAGATGGCCTGGTCGTGGAAATCCTCCTCTTTCTTTTTCTTCTTCTTCTTCTTCTTCTTCTTCTTGTTCTTGTTCTTCTTCTTCTTCTTCTTCTTCTTCTTCTTCTTCTTCTCCCCAGACTCCGTCTCTCTCATCGCATCACATTCTCTATCGCCCAAGGGTTTTTTAGATCATCCTTGCCCCCCCCCCCCACACTGCTAGCTAACTTAACTTCTTACAAACAAAACACGAAGCGGCTTTTCACCGAAACCTCTTGTGGTAGTGGCATTCCTATATCTAACAATCTCCTGTAAGGGCTCCTATTAGGCAAGATCAAAAATCCCGTTGGCACTGTGCCCATGGACTTCCTATTGTCATCATCACAAGTCGTGATATGTCGGAAAAATATTATTTTCAACACTCCAAAAAGTTTTTTTTTTCTATTGAGAAGTGACATTAAAATTTGAAAGTTCTAAATGCTTGCCGTCCTAAATAGAGCCCGTTGCAGGGTCGAGGGTGTTTGGCGACAGCTCCAAGTTATCTTGCTTTAAATATCCCAGCAACACCGTCCGCATGTGCTGGCACAAGATTGTGTCACCTTTTTTCTATTAAAGAAAAAGTCGTTCAAAAATCCCGGAGTTATGCATTTTATACTAGTTTTTCTCGTTTTTTCTTTCATTTTGTCTTTGTTTCTTTTATTGGTCATTTTGATTTATATGCTTTGGATCCGGCAGCGCCTTCTTTAAAAAAAAAAAATCTCGAAAAAACAAAGATTAATATATGTCGTCATAGGTGCAGCGAGCTATGTGACTCCATACACATACGCGACACTACCTCAAACGGCCTCGCTCCCTTCGGCTGCCACCGCTGGCACATTCACCGGACTCTCACCGTATACGGCGGCTGCGGCCGCGCAAGCGGCTACGCTTCAAGAGGCTCGTCTTCAGTGACCTTGTCTAGCCCTTAGGTAAGTGCGGTGCTGTTATCCCCCTCCCACCCTTCAAACGATATTTAGGAAACAACTAATTTGTTTTTTCTCCCAACAGGTAAAAATGTGTTATCTGCGAATGAAAACGACTTTGTCATCGATTGTGTTTTTGAAATCAGAGGGGGAAAAACTTAAAAAAAAGGACACCGTGCAATTTGTTTACCCAATTTTTTTCTTTTTTTTTATCGGTGACGAATACTGCATGTAATGCAATTTTTTTTGTTTTGACTATCAAAAACATGAAACAATTAATAGAAAGAAAAAACCCCATTGTGACGAGGTTAAATTTTCGACAAGTGTAATTCATTCAGGACTAGTTAAGTTACCAAGGAATTTTTTTTGTTCGCATTTATACGTTGATCTAATATCATACAACCCACGATTGAACCCAATAAAAATTATTTTTGCTCAAAACAAACAAAATTGTTATTTTTTGTTATATTTTGTATTTAAAAAACAATTTAGTCATCTATAGTTCATTCACTTAGTATCCTTCATTTTTTTAACTTAATGCGACCGGCAAAGCGTAACACTTTTTCTATAAAAATGAAAAAGGGAATTCTTCCTATTTTTTGTTACCTTTTTCTTCTTTAATTTTTTTTTTTTTTTTCGAATTGAAAATGTACTTCAATGTGCGCACAAATCGATCGGAGAAAAATGGAGCCAGCCTACATTAATTTATTTATTTAGCATTTTTTTCCTGAACCCTATCTAGTCTTTATACAAATTTATATTTATGTTTAAAATAATAAAAAAAGGTAAAGATGTTAAGGACAATAATTTTCATCGCCCTCTTGTACATATTTTACTTATTAAGGTTTATTACGAGCAATACCGGCCCCCCACCTTCTTTTGACACATGTCGTTTTATTTAACGACACATTTCAAATTTTTGTCGTCCCAATTAGTTTATAAGTTCTTGATGTATAATCCAAAACAACGCTGTATTTGTACGTGGAGCTCCAAAAAATAAAAAATCATGTATAACTATGAAGTTAAGTACTTAATCTTTTTGTTATTATTTTAGTCAAAATAAAACAAAAATATGTTATTTTATTAGCTTAGAGTGTAAGTCGTCTAGATAATTTCATTTTCGTTTATAAGTATAAAGAAAGAAGAAAAAACATTAAAATCCGAAAAATATTTATTATATTGATTCCCTTATTCTCTTTATGTTGTAAAAAAAGTAGGTTGTGAACTTGATTTAGTCCTATATAATTTTCGGTTCAACTATTATAGGGGCACGTTGTGTCATCAGTTTGGGATTATAGCTAGCCCACTTGTAAAGGGCTGATATTGAATCTCTTAGCCAGTATTTATCAATATTGACAAAAAATATTTTATAACTGCTTTATCAATGGAATATATTTTTCAAAAAACGCCCCTCAATATTTTTTCTTTTTTTGAGAAAAAATGGCGTAAACGTATTTTTATATTGAAAAACATATCACTTAATGAGAAAAAAATGAAATACACAAAAAAACACACAAAAAAAACTTATATTTGGAGGCCTAAAAAGAAGAGTGCGAGAGATATATAAAGTTTTTTTGAGTTCATTTCCGGACTGGAGACGTTTCTGAAAAAGAAGAATGAAATGAAAATTATGTTTGCTCCCCCCCCCTTCCCTTTTACTACCTCCTCCTAGCCCAATCCTTGCCCCTCCATAAAAAAAAATATTTAAAACAACAACAGCCGCTCCGTCCTTTTTGGCAGTCTTTTTTGAAAATCCTCAAAGAGCAACACCGTGCCTTCCTTTTTCGTAGCAAAAAAAAAAAAAAAAAAAAAGATAAAAAGAAAACAACTTTGTACTCGGAGAAAAAATCATCGACTTATTTTTTTCTATATAGGACTTAAATTAAGATTTTTTTTCTTACATATTATTAAAATATATATATTGTTATTTCCTATTAATACATATTTAATATTTAAAAATCGATAAAAAAAAAGTGAATATTCGTCTTAGAGCCGCGACCAATGCGGAAGGAGTTGAAGACTCATTGAAAAAAATTTGTAGTATTTCAGGTAATAAAAAACTACATTTAACAAAAAACTTTGTTGTTTTGTCACGAATTAAGCCACGGGATTATTCTGTTAGGAATCAAAGCAAGGCAGTTGCGTCTATTCCCTACTCCCTGATGACTGGACGCGAAATCCCTCCCCCCAATTAGGAACTTGCATGGGTCGGAATTTTCAAGGGAGAATTTTTTTTTTTTTCAGGTAGAACCCAAAAATGAACTTGTCGCAACAAAGTGCTCTCAAAATCATGCCAATAATTAATAAATTTGTCATAAAAATTCATTAATTTTCGCACTCGACACAACGCCTTGTGATTGGCTGAGTGTCCGTGACGTCACTTAGTTCAACTTTTTTCGAGTGGCTGTTATTGGAATGGAAATTCATAGTTTCATACTCGTTTTTTTTCGTTATTTAAAAGTAATTTTACACATTAAAATGGAATTAAATAGTCTGTCTGAACTTACAGAAACTGAGCTGGGTACACTTATTTTCTCTTATAAAATTATCATTTCCTTCTTTTTGCCTTGGTTATCACTTTACGATCGCTATTCTAAGTCCTATCTTACTATTACTATTTCTTTTATTCATTTGCTTTGAGGCGTAATAAAATATGTACAAATACTTCTTCGGGCCTCAATGCAAGAGCACAACTTAAAAACTCCGGAAAAACTATATAACGGTGCCTATGAATAACCCAGCTCGGGGAAGTAGTTCAAAGGATGCAGGCGAGAACAACATGGTCCGGTTCTATCAATCTACAAGGTTCTTCTGATGTGAAGACCACTTTGACGTGAGTAAATTCAATTATTATCAAATACAATTTGGTTAAAGGTGGAAGTAATCATAGAGGTCGGAAGCCTTCAGTGGCTTCATTAGTTTGTTTTTAATGAGGAAGTTTCACATTTTCCAAAAATATTTTTTTTCGATTAGGCATATCAATCTTTCCATGTAAATAGATAAATAAAAATTTAAAACCCTTCGGAAATATTTGTTCTTTCCTTAACAAAAGTTGGCATATTTGAAATCCCGCCAAAACGAACATTTTCCGCTACGTAATATCCGTTGTATTCTCTGTTCTTTTCATGCCTCTAAATAGCTCATCTGTTTATCCTCCATTATTTTATTATCGGAGAGCTCTAGTAGAAAATAAGGCAAAGAAACACAACAAACCGCTCTCCAACAGCAACGTTACAGGCGGATTTTTTTCGGAAGGCGCATATGACACAAACATGCTAGCTGGCGTGTTTGAAATGACCTAAAACTTCAAAAATTGCGTATTTATTAACTGTTGGGTTGTTCTACGAACGGATCACGATTTATGCTCTATTTTAGCATAAATAAACCTTAAAAAATAAATTTATGAATAAGTTCTGACCCATGAAACTTCCTCATTGTTTTCTGGCTCTTCCTTTCTGAATGCTAAGGATGAAGTCATGATAACATTGCTCCGTTTCTTGATTCTTATAAGTCATTGAACCATTTTTCAGCTCGAAAATGACGTTAAGAACTTTCAGAGGAGTAGGTACGGGGGGATAAGGGGGATGCCCCCCCCCCCCGAGCTACAAGTATACGAACGAAGGGGCAGTACCAATGCTCTAAAGTACATCATAAAATCTCCAAAAATGAGTATTTCTCGTTGAAGTTAGTTTTAGCAGATTTTCTCGACTTCAGCAGCCCGAAAAGGACCGCGTGATTCCAGCTGCTTCCTTGGACTTTCGGACCCTACTCAGTAGCTAACCTTAGGTAAGTCGAGGGGGGCGAACCACCCCGGATCAGATAGGGCCCCCGACAAGCTTCAATACGGATAAATGAGGATATTTAGGTTATTCTACGGCTACTTCTACGAATTTCAGTGTATTCGACCTGGAGAATAATATAAAGTTGCAAGTGATATCAGTAAAAAAAGTGGGCTGAATATTCGATTGGTGCCCCCAGTTTCGTTAGGTCCTTAAGCCCATTAAACGGCAGTGATCGGCAATTTCCAACTTGCTGACACGGTAAGAAATTGAAAAATCGCTAATATTCGTGACTATAACTGCGAAAAAGCGCTGATTCATGGTCTCTCAATGCAACTTCCAGACAAAAATTGTGAAAAAAATCACTAATTCGCGGTGCACGGTTGCCACTCTACGAATAAATTGTAGAAATCAACACAAAAGTGTTGTTTTTGGATCAACCCCGCGGTTAAAATTGAGAAAACACGCTATAATATTGACAAGTAAAAAGAAAAGCTTTCTGGTTAAAATTGGGCAAAAATAGCAAATTCACAACTGAAATTGCGAAAAATCATTGATTTGCTTGTTAATTATTCGCGGATTGATTCGGGCATATTGAGAGGTGATAATTCTCTGCAAAAATGGGAATAATTGCTAATTTGCAACTTAATTAGAGGAAAACGCTAATTTTTTGTGAAAATTGAGAAAATTCTGTAATGCACGGGTTGGAAACACGAAGCTGCTAAAATTCAGAAAATGCGCCAATTCGCTGCTAAAATTGAGGAACACCAATAATTCTCGAATAAAGTGTGGTGAAATTTGACATTTCCAATTTAAATACGCGCCTTCCGAAGGCCACTTTGTGGCTAAAATTCACAAAAACGGGAAATTCATGCATGGCTATAAGTAAAACCAACGCTGATTCACGGGCTAGAACTGAGAAGAAAGCAATAATCTATGCATAAACATGACATAAAATTGCTAATATGGTGCTAAAATACGCAAATTAGTGGGTAATATTGAGAAAATAAATAATTAGTCTGGCCAAAATTAAGACAATTCTAAAGGTTATTTTGAGCCTAAATTGAGAAAAAGTGCTAATTCTCGGCTAAAAATGGGAAAAAAGTCGCCAATTTACAGCTAAAACTGCGCAAAACGCTAATTCACGGCTAAAATTGAGAAAAATGCTAATTTGTGTCAAAACTGAATTATACTCCATTTGCGGCTTCTGAAGGCAACTCTTGAGGCAGAAATTGAGGAAAAAGGGGCAATTCATGGCAATGGGCGAAAAATCCGCTAATTCGTGGGTAAAACTGAGAAAAATCACTCATGCATAGCGCATAGTGAACCAGGAAAATCATAATTTGTGATAAGCCCTCTATTTCGAGGCTATAATATTGAGGGAAACACTTAAGAAAACGCTAATTTTCAGCTAAAACTGAAAAAAGTGCTAATCCCCTGCTAAATATCGAAAAATCCTATTTTGCTCAAGGGATAAAAGCGCTAATTTGCTGGTAAATCTGAGAAAATTCGCAAATTTATGGCTTGGGGGGGGGGGCAAATCGCTAATCCGCGGCTGAAATTAAGGCTGTTGACGGTGAAGCTTTGAAAATCACCCTGAGACAAGAGATGGCGCTGTACATCGCGGGGAAAAATTTAAAATGGGAAATTTTAGTACGAAAACTATACACCAGAATTCGTTTTCCTAACTTCTTACTTGAAGCCTTGATATTTGAACATTTTCGCATCTAGGTATCTTTTTGAGTCAGAAGTCAGAACTGCCAGAAGAAGTGCCCTTGACCCCGCGAGTTTATTACAAGTGAAGTGTGTAATGATTAATGATAATGCCTCAGCCAGTGTCTGTGGGTTACATTAATTCGCCTGATGAATATAAAGGCCTACAATTTACGGTTTTCGCAATAAACCTTACGAAAAAGAGAGACCGGGTGAAGTGGATCCTGGCCGTCAACAGGAAAAGCCAGTTAGAGCAATTCAGTAATTTTCTACTGAAGCACTTTATGTATTTTCTAGCAGGAATACACTAGCTGAAACTCTCATCCCCCCTTCTTCAATTGTTTTCCACTTACACTCAAAAATTGCTGGCTTATTCCCGCAAGTTGCAGAAGGGCGGAGCTAACAGGTCTCTGTTTTCGTTAGAGAAAAAAAAAGAGTACACGTGGCAGAAAACTTTGATTTGCCGACGTTTTTATTCTACATGCCCACAGATTGGTTCAGAATTTTAAAAAATTGGGGGGGGGGCAAATGCACTTGGGCGTGCATAATGCACATAGTTCTCGTCTTCCTATTTATAGCCTTTGGAAAAGAAGGATGTCAGGAAACAATAAGGGAATTTAAAGAAATAATTAAACTTTAATTTTCTTCAAAAACTCTTTGAGATAGCATTATTTAACCCTGTAATAAGGGCTTTGACTTTGGCGGACTCGACATGGCCGGGTGCGGGCCCACTGATTAATAATAATAAGCCTATGGAAACGTACATATTTTAATTAATGTGTACCTATGTAGCCTAATACACCTATTTTTAATTGCAAATATCTTCGCGTTTCTCGTTCTTTACACTTCAAAATAAATCATGTTTGACATCTTATACTGGCCCTTGGTTAAATTTCTAAAACGCACAGCTAGGAGTGCATAATAGACCAATCCCAGATCCAGTGGCGGATCCAGCATTTTATGAATGGGGGGGGGACAAAACTAAAATGTTCTCTTCCCTTGGGGGGGGGGGGGATTGCACACCACCAGTGAAAAAGGAAGATATAATAGGAGCCAATTTTCCTGATATTTCCGGTTTCTTTTCCCGGAAGAATGGAATCAAAACCCGTGGGGAGTAGAGGGGGGTCATACTTAAACTATGTTGAGTATTTCTCAAAAATATGTTCAACCTGATCGCAAACAGACAATTTCGGGCTTGAAACATCTGCCACTTTTTTTTATTTAAATGCCTACTTTGATCAAAAAACTTAATTGTGTAAACCCCTTTTACACGAGTAAGGCCCGTATCCATAGTCGCTACTTAAATTAAAATTCTCCTAAGTAAAAGTCAATCCAGTTTTTGTTGGTATTAAATCATCTGTTTTGACGCCCACTTAAGGAAATTTAATTTTAAAGGCCCGTTCACAAGCTCTATGTTTACGTTCTGTGGAGTCTGTGCAGCCAAACAAATTTAATCCCTCGAAAAATGAAGCATTTTTATAGGTTGCATAGACACCACACAACACAAACATAGAGCTCGTGAACGGGCCTTAAAAAATGTCTATGAATATGGGCCTAAGTTTTTTAAAAAGTAGCCATTTTAAGAAAAATTTACAGAATTTACATCTGTAAATATGTTCAATGAACATATTTTTGAACAAAAAACTTACTCGTGTAAAAGGGCCCAGCGTGCCTATTCTCTAACAAAAAAGCAATATGTTTTTCGAAGCAATGTTTCTATGTTATTCATTTTCTTCAAACAAATGAATGAAATAGAATTATTGCTATGAAAAACATATTGTTTTTTTGCTGGCATTTGTTAAATTTTTGTAATGATTTGAATGAAATGAAGTGAAGTGTGGCATCAAATACGAACCCTGAAAAATTAAAAAATTGGCCTGAGGGTGGAAATGAATGGACTAATAATTATTATAAAAATTCAAGTTCGCAGTTCAACCATAGGACGTCGATGGGCCAAGAATTAATTTTTTCTTGTCTCTTCTAGCTACACGTGTGACTGTAAAATATTTTTTTCATAAAATATATGTACCTAAAAAGTTGGCAAAAATCATGAGAGGCCGTCACATTAATTTTACAGTTAAAAAACGGGAAATTACAAAGCAACTCACGCATTTTCACTTAGAATACCCTATAGTCGGATCGGTGAAAGAATGTGCATGAAATTACCCTCTCTTTTCCCTAAACCCACATGACTTACCGCTACCACACCATCACCTGAGAGGAGCCTTTCCTATTTTATCGGTAAAACTCTCTGTTATTGGTTGCAGTTGTTTGAAAATAAGAGGAGAAGTGGAGAACCACATTAAGAGAGGGAAAAGGCGGGCTTATGGCCTCCCACCACTCATGCACATTCTTTCGCCGATCCGACTGTAGTGATGCTCTAATTGAAATCAGAAACGTACCAATTTCACTTCAAGTTGTAGTGTATACGAAATAGGAGTGCAATAAATAAGATGACATTATTATTGTGTCAGTCATTTTCCCGAGATATAGATTTTAGGCGAAAGCATAACGCCTGGAAAACAAGCCCAAGGAAACGATCAAGTTGCCGTCAGAAAGAATTATTTTTCTTTGACTGAGTACACGTCGGAAAATTAGACTGTCATACCAAACCTGATAATTTTTACGGTAGATAATAATTATTGACTATTCGACAATTGTACTGTTTCTACCGATAAATTCGAAATTCAGGCAGTGTACGTCGAATTAGCTAGCGCTGTTAGTGCTTTGGATAATGACTGTAAAAATGACTATTGATCAAAACTATCCCTTGAAACTACGGTTACGATTCATTATTTATCGACTGTGAATAGAAAACTTGCATGAATGCCCGATTTGGGGAAAAATTATACCGGTGAATTGACACATGCGGACAAGGATATTAACAGTAGTTCCTAACCGATTGGTGCTTCTGGTGATTTTTAAATAAATTTCAAAGTTCTTCAGGAGAGGATGGATGGTACGAGGGAAAAATGACGTCAATGTGCAGTTTTGAAGCATTTGAGGAAACTCTAAAATGTTTTGTTTACAAATAACAAGAAAAATTAAACCCCAGAAAACGCGTATTCCCCCCTCTTCCCAACCCCATCCATTTCATTAACTGCCGTTTGACGCAATCAAACCCCCACTCAAAATTTTTAAAAATTCGCCTAAAAAAACCCTTGATTGATTTCAATGTGGGCAATAGTCTTGTTGAAGCGCCCTCTTCAAGAAACACCAGTGATTGAAAAATGTGCAAGTTCCCCATTGGTGATTTAACGGCAGAAGAATATGTACGCGCAGAAAACTACGACTTTCACGCCAAGTCGTGAGAAAAGAGTTCTGTCTCTTTGCTGCACTCTAGAAAAACACATGATTTGATTGATGTGAGACCTTATACCGGGTGTACTTGGTCCACGTGGCACAAATAAAGCAGGTGATTCTAGACCATATTTACGTCAAAAAATGACCAAATATACCATGGTCCGAATATCAACCGTTTCCGACAAAAACGCACTTTTCCGCTTTTCCAACGCATCGCTGGTTTTCCTCAAACAAACTGCAATAACTCTCACAATTTTCGTCGCACGTAATATTGTAGCACGCCACTGAAAAGGGCACAAAATTGTCTTTTTATTACGTCTACATGGTTTTGGAATCAGCTTGAGTTGAAGGCCGTTAATGCTGAGCTGAATTCCCAAGTTGTCCTATTTTACCATAAAACACGTGTTTTCTAACAGCTTTAATTTCACTCACATGTGTTCCGACATGTGTTAACTGCGGTGGTAGCCACGTTACAATATCGAGGGAGTGCCCCGCGTTTAAAAATGAGCAAGAGATTCAGAGAATACGAATTGAATCGAACTGTAGTTTTCGGGAAGCCCAACTTCTTGCTGAGAAGGGCAGATTGGTAAAGCCTGGGGTGTCATATGCCCAGAAAGCAATGAAAGCTTTGAGAAATGCCCAGAGTCCCACGGAAAAAGACAAAATTGACCCAGATTCAATAATACAAAAAGAAAAATCACCCTACGCCGAAGAGACTGCAATTTTAACTGATAATAGTATATCATTACAATTATGGACAATAATGATGATTGTAAAATGGCCGATAGCCTGCGCAGCTGGGCCAAGAAAGGGGGGTGGTTTTAGCGGGTAGTCTGTTGCTTGACAGGAGCCCGGCACATCGTGCGTAAATGCATTTCCACCTCCCTACCCAAAAAAAAAAATAGTGAAAATTTTATATTAGATCGGCCAAATTTTTTCCTGCAATGGAATTTGAGAGGTTTTTATAAGCGCTCGGATGAGCTCAAATCGATAGTCAATGAGTACGATCCTTTAATCTTGGCAGTGCAGGAAACGCATTTTTCGGATAGTAGAATAGCACCGTTGTCAGGATACTCTGTATTCCAGAGGTCGTGCGTCCTCGCATCTACATCGGAGTACATCGCATCTATTGATTTGAGCACATCTAGCTCTGAAGTATGGCCTAAGATCAGAGCGCTTAAACGCCAAACAAAGAATTCGGCACCGGTCTACATAAGAGATGACCATAATGGTCTAATCCTGGTTGGTTTGGGACATTACGCCACGGTTACTGCAGCGAATAACTACCAAACGGAAACGCGACAGAACTTGGAAGAACAAAATTCCCGAAATATTTCCTTCGCAACAAGGAACCAAGAGGATTATAATGCCCTTTTTACGTTTGAAGAGCTGGAGCGGGCCCTGGCAGTCCTTCCCAGTAGAAAATCCCCCGGTGTAGACGATATTTCCAATGAAATGCTTGTCAAATTGTCGATTCAAAACAAAGAAAAATTACTCATGCTTTTCAACGCCCTGTGGAGTGAAGGCTTACTATCCACAGCCCTGGAAGCTCGCGGTAATCGTACCAGTTTTGAAGCCAGGGAAAGACCCGCAGCGAGTTGATAGTTACCGACCAATATCTTTGACATCTTGCATTGGAATATTGTTTGAGAGACTGGTGAACTTTAGATTGATGAAGGTTTTAGAAAGTAGTAATTTAATAAATAAATTTCAGACAGGGTTTAGACCGGGCCACTCAACGGAGGACCAGCTTGTCTATTTGGAACAATTTGTGCAAGACGCTTTTCTGGATAGGGACCACGTGACCGCGGTCTTTTTTGACATTATAGAAGTGCCTTCGATAGAGTTTTTCGCTCAGCAGTCATAAAACAACTCGACGAATGGAAGCTTGAGGGAAATCTCCCATTGATTATCCGAAGCTTCCTACAGTCATGAGAATTCGTTGTAAGAATAGGTAGCTGCTACTCGTACAAGTACACACAGGAATGTGGTGTGCCCCAGGGGTCTGTCTTAAGCGTCACGATTTTCCTGATAGCTATAAATAAGCTTATTTGTAATTTGCCGAGACAAATACGAGCATCGGTATACGCAGATGACCTGACGATATTCTTTAGACACCCGCATGATGCTACAGACGGTGCTCTCTTGCAGATTGCCATAGACCACATTGCTGAAAATTCTTCCTATGCTGGGCTGGTACTCTCGGAAGATAAAACCATGGCGGTCCATTTTTGTAGACTAAGAACACCACACAGTAAGCCAACCTTAATGCTTCAGTCCACTGAAATCCAATTCAAGGAAGAGCACAATTTCTTAGGTGTATTCTTCGATAACCAATTGAGGTGGAAGAAACATATACATGAAACAACCGCTAAATGTGAAAGGGCCTTGAATGTTATGAAAGTCGTCTCTAATCATAAGTAGGGAACCTCCAAGAATACTCTACTGAAAATATTTGATAGTCTCGTCAGACCAAGATTAGATTACGGAACAGTGGTGTACGGTGCGGCGAGAAAGTCTTGGTTGTTACCATTAGACAGAATTTATCACCAAGGCCTTCGAATAGCAATTGGAGCGTTCCGTACAACTCCCGTGAGCGATCTTTTCGTTCTCACCTCGCATCTGCCACCCGAGTATCATCGAAGCATGATTAGAATGAGATATGCCCTAAAACTCAAAAGAAATCCGTCTCATTTCTTGCGAAAATATGTATTTGACGCTAATAGATTGCGGGAGTACAGGCATATGAGTACAAGAACTAGGCCATATGCAGCGAGGCTCGAGAAAACCTTGGAGAAGTTGGAGATTCGTCTACCTGCTATTTTTGAGAAAGAAAATGAAATATACCCTTGGCTTTACCCACGAATAAGCCTAGATCTAACGTTACACGTCTTGCAAAAGAAATCGCTTCCAACTACTATTGTAAAAGTTTTATTTCGGCAGGTGTTGGAAAAGTATCAAGGATATCTACACATCTATACAGGCGGATCCAAAACGTCCGATGGAGTTGGTTTTGCCTGTTTCATATCGAGTGACGTTTACTACTCTAGTCCACTGCCCGAGTGTTCCTCCGTGTACACTGCCGAGTTGTATGCAACTCATCATGCGATGGACTATTGCATCAACCAGACCTGTGATATTTTTTGTTACGATCAGTAGATCGTAAAAGACTCGCTTAGCTCAGTTATGGCTCTAAGGGATAAATTCACATCTGCCCCCCTATTCTGTAACTCCTAACGCGTGAGTTAGCGAAATAAACAAGGTGAATAATTGAAAGTTATCAGCTGAGAAAATTCGCTAACGCACGCGTTATGAGTTACAGAATAGGGGGGCTGACGAGCTTGTTAGAAAAATCCAGTCAAAATTATACGAATTAAACATGCAAGGGAAACACGTGTGTTTCATGTGGGTGCCTAGCCATGTAGGGATTTGTGGCAACGAACAAGCTGATAGGATTGCTAAAGGAGCTGCTGATTCGAGAACAGCTTTGAGAGGGAGTAATTTGAAGGTGAGAATGGAGGATGGTAGGAAATGGGTCAAAAAGAAAGTTTGGGACTAATAGCAGCAGGAATGGGATAGAGCAAATACCCAACTAAAAGAAATAATACCACAAATAACGCAAATGCAGCATATTACTCACCTAAACAGAAGCGAAGTGATTAAAATAGTACGCCTTCAGACAGGGCACAGTAGATTGACGCATGATCATCATTTAACAAGAGCACGGAGACCTCTTTGTGACCACTGTGATTGCATCACTGTCTCAGCATAAGATATATAATCGAGGAATGTCCGAATCTAGAAGACCAACGGAGACAGTGGTTGCCTCACCCCATGCCGCCACTTAGAGAACTGTTGGGCTGGGTGGATAACCAAAAAAAGGTGTTAGATTTTATTAAAAAAATAGGAGTATTCCAACTAATATAGTTACCTGAATAATTCTGTTGAAGAAGCTAAAATATGTAGTATCTGATCGGGATCAATGAAACGCAAAGCTGTGATAATAGAAATGTTTTGAACGAAAACTGTGCATTAAAAATGATCACCTGTGATATTATTGGCTGTGTGTTTAGGTTGACGTGCAGAATAGTTTATTCTAGAAGATGGGCTAATAACCATCAGTAGTTGATGCCCAATAAAAAATAAAATAATAATAATAATAATAATAATAATAATAATAAATACCACCATTACCACTCATACCATTACCAATACCATTACACCTATACCACCAATACTTATACCAATACCACTAATAATAATAATAATACCAATACTAATTATTTGATTCTAATGTAGTTAACTTTCTATGCGGATTCCCATATTTTTTCTAATCGCACAAAGCCACTAGAAAGTTTTCATACCAATCTTATTGTAAACAAACTCCCTCGTAATCGTGACATTCAATAGGTAGTTACTAATTAAATTTTAAAGGAGAAATCATTTTAAGAAATGGACCGAGGAAACTACGAAAAGAAGACTGTCCTGTGTGTCTTGCCCCAACTAATGGGTTAGGTCATTAATGTGACCCTTTCCCATTGTGAGAAGGCGACAATGGCCGTATGACGTGGGATGGCCCGACACGTGCAAGACCGGGTTCTCGACCGCGCCCGTCCATTGGATTTTGTCAGACGTCCACTCTGACAACACTCAGCTGCGACTCAGCGCGAACCCCGTGCTGGTGGGTGTTTTACAGAGGTGCAAGTAGGCGGTCGGATGGAGCTCTGAGCAGAGCGGATTTACCCGTGTCACGTCCCGGACACGGGCCGGATAGGTGTGAACGAGCCTCCTAATTCCCATACGAGAATAATATTTTACCGGACGTGTCACGGTCGGGGCACGTCCCGTTCACGGCACTTATGTGTTTGGATAGGCCGAACAGGAGAAAACTTTAACTCTTTTATTTTATAAATATTAAACAAGGACGAGTTCTCGTTACATTCATAACTTACACCACACAAGTGTATTGCATTGAATGGAAAACGCCATATGATTCAGCATATTCGAGGAAGCGATGGAAATACCCAGTGAAAAACGTGCTCGATCCACAGAGCACCAGATCGTTTGCTGAATATTCTGCCCAGTTTCACACCAATCGAATTAACTAATCTTGCGTATTGCTGAATATTGGAAGGGTGCGATTTTATAAACTTTTTAGACACATTTTCAACAACTTGTTTAACCACGACTAATCTTAATTATAATGGCCCCGTTGTAAAACTCAAAAAATGGCTCAGCACTTGATGAGGTTTTGTTTTCAACACATGTAAAATAAGAGGGAAGGATTAATCGCAACTAATCGTGTTATAGTTTAACAACGAGCCCAATGTAAACATTGGCATCAGGATTCATATTTTATGAGCTGTTATTGACAACTTATCACTGTCAATTTTAACCATGTTCCATTTTGTTGGTGAAACTGGGCCTTAATCGTGAAAGTAATAATTAAGTAAATTATATGTATGTTAAGTTCAAGGAATGCATTGCTAACTAAAATATAAACCACATTTGGAATAATTTCTGAGAAGTGCAATATTGAAGTGAATCACATACAAATTACTTTGGTTAGGTACTTAAAATTAACAATGTGAGCTGAGAGGTTTCCGTTATTTCTATTTCTAATGCGATTTTAGTTGCTGGGCAAGCTGAACTGAATCAAAATTACAAGGTAAGTAGTTGCGGCTGCGATAACCTGTACGGAATAAAGTCACAGTAAGCAAAATAATGAAAAATGTTAAGCCAGAAGTATTATGTGTACTCAACTGAAGAAGTTTCAAACAAAGAAAATTGTACCACACAGGAATAGATACTATGTTTTACTGGAATAGTTCTAGGAATGCTGGAATAATTCTAGGAATACTAAAATAGTGTTCCAAACGTGCGTAACTAAGTAAATGTTACATAAGGATTTATTTGTTTGAAACTTATTCGGTAACAAATTACCGATGTTACAAGTGGATAACCAATAGTGAAGAATCCACAAGCTGTGAAATCAACTGTCTGTTTCATTGTGACGAAGAGTTGAAGTTTTTCCTGCGACGAAAAAAAAATGAGTTGACGTCATGTTATTTTTCCAAGCTTGATTTTACGTTTTTGCACAGTTCAGAGTTTTCCCGCATCAACCGGAAAAGTTCCATGTTGAATTTTTCCGCCTGGAACAAATTAAAAACACAAATTCTCGTCCTCATGTTAATTGTTAAACCTACCGCGTTATTAAATTCAAAGGCAGCGTGACATATCAACCAAAGAAGGTGACAGCAGAAAAGGAAATCGCTTGCGAGGGTGAGAATCGAGACCAACGGCATTTTGGAAGCTTCCAGTGCATAGAACAAGTCAAAAGTGAAATGGAAGAAACAATGGAAAGCGATGCCTAAATTTTGCAGGCCGAACAGATCAACGAACTCCCGAGCTAGGCGCATCACCTCGATCTGGCCGCACGCGAAATGAAGAGTTAAATTGATCTCGTGAACGGAGGACAGGCACCGAGTGTTTAGCCGTGTATCGGTCGTCAAAATTTCCAGATAGAGGCAAAACAACTGCGCGATGGTGATAATTTGAACATTCGTTAAATGAATTGAGACGACTCCCGCGGCCATCCAACTCACGTTCAAATTTACTTTGAACATCCACGAAACCAAGGAAATTACGACAACGCCAAGGAAAACTGGGAAAACTTCTAGGGTACTCCTGAAATTGTTCAGAGTCCGCACCCTACGAAACGACCACTCGCAGTTCTGTGCCCATTGTTTCGAACGGAGTACTAAACTGTATAAATGACTTAAAATAATAACATGAACTGCAAAGAAAGTTAAAAACAACGTGAAAATTTGATTAGGAATTGTTAGCATTTTTTCGATCACGGTAATCAGAAAAATCACTTCGTAGATGAGGAGCAATATGGACGACCATTTGACCCGACTAGCACTGTGATGACTTGAGGGAAGGATACCGATACATGTGCAGAAGGAGAAGAATAACGACAGTACGAAAGTCATCGTACCGTATTGGACGGAAAACTAGGAGTCAATTGCTTAATATTGAAAAACGTTTGTTGATTTTTCTTTTAACCGTAGTGCGGAAAAGAAGGTGAAGTCAGTGTAACGAATTGTACAAGGAGTAACCAACAAAGTTCCTATAGAAACGATATGTTTTGACGCATTTGAGACAAGATCTGCGTTTTAAAAATAAATAATCCGCTAATCGTAAGCATAATTTTGTTTAATTTCATTATTAGAATATTTCCCCCTTTTCACACATTGATTATGATGGAAATAAACACATAAGGACACTCGCTGGGCACATTTCTAGGATTAAAATTCTGTCGATAGAATGGTATATATCTACTCGTTCAAATCAACAACTTCTCAGCGAACAATAATACGGGTAGCCAAAAAGTGGAATGTCAAGTGAGCACGTGTCCAGATTATTACTTAGTATCGATTTCTTGCCTTCAGTTAGTCGAATTCAATGTTGATTTATAAGGGCGAGGAATTTATTTGTCTGAAAAATGACCAAGAGCTTCGATAAGGATACAATTTTTCCTTTTTCCACCTGTCAATAAAGACAGAATCCCTGGCCAAAAAAGGTAGTCATAATCATAACCTCAACGTTAGTTCTTTCGAACGCCGCGCCGTGCGGTGAAATACGTCGCACATAAAAAAAACGCCCCACAGATTTGAGATGTGATTCGACGATGTCCCGCGGTAGTTACCCTGGGAGTAGCCAGAGGGGGGCAGTTTCCCTCTTCTAGACTCGAAGGCAAAGACTTATAGTGGTGCAGCTGCCTACCTTTCGATACCGTCGGATGTACAAATCCTTCAGGGTCGTCACATTTTGTTACGTTCACGCTCACGAAAAAATAACATCTCGAATTTCGCTCACTAAAAAAAACAATTTCGAGGATTTTTGCGCCCTAAAAATACATTTTCACAGATCTGACTCAAGACACATAATAAACGAATTTCTCATAATTATATAACCCCAATTTTCCGAGTTTTTAAACCGATTTCGCGCATTTTGCCCTCACAAAACATTTTTGCGCATTTTGCCCACTGAAAACCAACTGCTGGTTCGCTACCTAAAAAAACATCAATTCATGGATTTGTTTCGTGAAAGCCGTGAATTCCGGTAACTCAAAAATCCCGCCATTTGTGGGGTTGTCTAATACAACAACTACTTTTGCAGATTTTTCATACCAAATAGGCCATTTCCGCAGGTATAACTCACTAAAAACTCAAATTCTGGTATCACGCTTCTCCGAAATCTAAAATCTTTTTTTCTTTATTGATTCATAGCGTTAAACAACAATGTAATTGCTACAAGTCAAAGAGTTATAATAGTTATACAGCGTGGAAGGGGATAAGTGTGACCAGGGCCGGAGCTATAGCCGTGGGCGGCAAATTCCGAGGGGCGGCAAAATTTTAGAATTTTTTTAGAAGAGATAGGAGGATAAGGCTAGTCGAACCAGAAGAGATAAAGAGAGAAAGAAAGTAAATGTTGTTTTACTCTGTCCCTCTCTTTTCCCCCTCAATTCATACTTCGTGCCCGTATACTAAAAGGGCTCCTCCACGCTCCGCCAGAAACGCTCACACGAAGCCGCCGCAGCCTTATAGCCTTATAGGAGCTTATAGGATCAGTGGGGGACCTCCACCTTTGGGCGGGAAATCTCTATGAGACCCCTTTACATATTTTTTTGCCCAAATTGCCGAATTCAAGGGTTTGGTTCATCCAAAAAATAAAATTTCGTGGTTTGAAACTTTTTGAGGACCAATTTCGCGAATTTGGCGCTTCCAAAAACAATTTTATGCCTGTAGCTCTTTCAAAGTTTCAACCCCAGTATGTGCTGTTTACTTCATCGATTAATGGCCGTTTTTTCTCAATTTTAGCAGCGAATTAGTGCTTTTCCCTAATTTTAGCCGTGAGTTAGCAGATAGCGTGTTTTTATTTCAATTTTAGCGGATAGTTGAAGGTTTTTTTTTTTTTTTTCATTTTTGCCGCGAATGATTGATGTTTCCAACTTTTAAATATGAATTAGCGCTTTTCTCAACTTGAGTTGCATATTTTTCGAAACTACATACTAGTGTTTTTTCTCAATTCTGGCCAGGATGTTGGATCAGAAACCACGAATTGACGCATTTTCTCAATGTTAGCCACGAATGAGCACGTTTTCTCAATTTTAGCCGAGAATATTAGAGTTTTTTCAAAACGTTGAGCCCACAGAACAGCGAAAAAGGAGCGTGGCTTCTCAATTTCAGACGTAGACTTGCCCGTAAAACTTGCTCAGAGAAAAGAACCGCGCACATAGAAGACCTCGATAGGCTATTGCCTCCTAGAGGGAGTTAAATTGGGTCAGTGAAGTTTTTAATTACGAGAAAAGGTAAAAGACAGCATGTAATTTAAAGAGTTTAACAGAAAGAAATGTAGTAAGCACATGGCACGAGCACGATACAAAAGAGACTGGGGGGGAAAGCATACTAGTAGGAGGGTTATATAAAGGTTTTTAAAAATATACGTAACAACACACCTCCTTGATTTTGTAAAATCAGAATTTTATAAGAATAATTGAAGCATGAAGCAGGCGTTTTCCGGCATGCTGCCACTTCGGTCAGGGACGCATCGGAGAAGTTCTGCGGCGACGGAAGTCCTGCGGCATCGAAGAGGATGAACGTACTTGTTTTATTTCATTTTTAAAAGTATTTTATTTATATTTCCTTTTATTATGATTCTTTTTATGTTTGTGTTCTTTAGATCACTTTATTTTATCCTTTTTCTTTTTATTTGTTTGAATTCGTTTTTATTTTATTTTTTGTTGTTGTTTTTGTTTTATTTTTATCTGTTTTATTAATTTTTTATGTGAATTAATTTTTATTTTATTTTTCTATATTGTTTTATTTTTATCTCTTTTATTTTTTTTTATTATTTTTTTTATGTGAATTCACTTTTTTGTGTTGTTTTTAGTGCATTTCATTCTGAAAATGCACTATTGGTCTCGTCGTGATAGTGGCAAACATGGGTCATGTCATGTTTTTTTCATGTTTCAGAACCTCTAGAACACGAATTCAGTGGTCTCCGGAATTCATATATGTATATATCTATATAGATTTCTTTATATACATATATATTTATGGCCGTTTCCTTGTTAGCACGATAACTCTCGTAGAAGTAAATTTAACGGAACGCGCTTTGGCACAAAAATCGGTAGTCATAAGACACCGGTCGGTATTGCATTTGGGCCAAATCGGTCAAGGTGGAGGGGGGGAAAATAGGGCTTGAAGCCGTCAAAAAATCACTAAAAATCACCAGTTGATTCTAGAAGCATCATATTCGATACGTATACTCCATGTTAGACTAGCCTTTGATTCCCATTTTAATTTTTTGAAAAAGTCAAGGGGGAGGGGGTGGTGCCCCTGGGGTGGAAGTAAGTGTGTGGTCTTGTTAGCACGATAACTCTCATAGAAATTAATTTAGCAGAACGCGCTTTATCTAAAAAATCAGTAGTCATACGACCTCGGTTGGTAGTGCATTTGGGCCAAATCGGTCGACTTGGAAGGGGGGGGGGGGGTAATATAGCTTGAACTGGTAAAAAAATCACTACAAATCACCAGTTCTAGAAGCATCATATTCGGTACGTATACTCCATGTTAGACTAGCCTTTGATTCCCATTTTATTTTTTTGAAAAACTCAAGGGGGAGGGGGTTGTGCCCCCGGGGTGGAAATAAGTGTGTGGTCATGTTAGCACGATAACTTTCGTACAAATTAATTTAGCGGAACGCGCTTTCGCAAAAAAATCAGTAGTCATAAGACACCGGTCGGTATTGCATTTGGGCCAAATCGGTCAAGGTGGTGGGGGGGGGGGGAATAGGGCTTGAAATGGTAAAAAAATCACTACAAGTCACCGGTTGATTCTAGAAGCATCATATTCAGTACGTATACTCCATGTTAGACTAGCCTTTGATTCCCATTTTAATTATTTGAAAAAGTAAAGTAGGAGGGGGTGGTGCCCCCAGGGTGGAGTAAGTGTGTGGTCTTGTTAGCACGATAACTCTCGAAGAAATTAATTTATCGGAACGAGATTTGGCCCGGAAATTAGTAGTCATACGACCTCGGTTGGTATTGCATTTGGGCTAAATCGGACGACTTGGAAGGGGGGGGTAATATGGCTTGAACTGGTAAAAAAATCACTACAAATCACCAGTTGGTTCCAGAAGCATTATATTCGGTACGATGATTTCATTTTGAAGTAGCCTTTGATTCCCATTAGTTCAGCTTAAACAAACCTGGCATCAAACAGTACGAGGAAGGGTCAAACATTAACGAAACAAATCATGGTCTCAACATTATTACTTCTGGGACGGCTTAGGGTATCTGCATACGAAATGAAATGCACTCTTTCCGACCGCCAGCTGCCGGAGCGAAATTTTTTATATTGTTTTATTTTTATCTCTTTTATTTAAATATCTTTATAGATTTTTTAAATTTTTTAATTTTTTTTCGTTTTGTTTTTGTTTTTTTTTAATATTATTTTATATGTATATGTTTCAATTTTTTTCATTACGTTTATTTTTATTTTGCATGTTGGTGAATTGTATAAGCCAGGTTTGTGAGTAAGGAGTCTCGGTGCTTTTGAAATTTAGTTGTGTTGAGGTTTTTTGTTAAAATATCTGCGGTTTGATTTTCAGTCGGGCAGTATTTTATAGTAATTATTTTGTTTTTCACTGTTTCATGGATGTACCAGTATCGAACGTCAATGTGTTTGCTTCGTTTCGTGACTCTGTTGTTTTGAATTAGCGTGATTGCACTTTGGTTGTCAATATTTAGTGTTATTGTTAGGGGAATTTTTGTAAGTTCCTCGATTAGTGACTTGATGTATGTCACCTCCTTAACTCGGCGGCGGAAATAAATTCAGCCTCAGTACTCGAGAGAGCAACGATGGGTTGTTTTCGTGATACCCAGCAAATCGGGCCGTTGAGGAACATTATGACGAATCCGGTAGTGCTTCGGCGAGTTTCAGGATCACCGGCGTAATAAGCGTCGGAATAGACAAGAAGTTCATTTGATGCTGCATGTCCTTTGTAATTTATGGCGTAGCTTTGAGTGCCATTGAGGTAGCGCAAAATGTTTTTTACATCAGAGGTGTCTTGAGAGGAGGGATTCTCGACGCGTCTGCTGGCTAAGTTAACTGCGTAACTGATATCCGGTCGAGAACGGTTGCTTAGATAGAGCAGGCAGCCGATAGCTTCACGATACGGGAAAAGAGTGGAACCTGAGTCGAAAGATGACTGGTTTTTATTTATGGCGGCCGGCGTTAGTAGGGGTTTGGAATTCTCCATTCGAAACTGCTGAAGGATTTTCGTCGTATATTTTTCTTGCTTTATTGTAATCCCAGCGGAGGTTTTGTCCAATTCTAAACCGAGATACGAAGTAGCTTGGTCATTTCATTTTACGTCAAATTTTTCTTCAAGATCTCTGAGAAAAAGATGAGCTTTATGTTTGTCTTTTGTTATCAGGAATCCATCATCAACGAACAGCTCAACACCACTTCTGACACTATCTTTGCTCCTCTAAAGGAGGTTTATCCAATAAAAAGAAAGGCGACCTAAAACATTTCACCTGAGGCCAAAAAACAATAAAAGTTTTGTTCCGACAGCAGCCTGTCGGGAAAAGTGCATTTCATTCATGCGACAATCGAGTCAAACCTCATAAGTTAGAACGATATCAATCAACTATGAATCACATTTAGGCCGTGGTATAGAAAGTCAAAATCATAAAATCGTGTTTCTTTTTACCGCAGGCCCCTTTTTTTTGGCACCAACTGAGGGGGAACAAAATGATGAAAATGAAACACAGTCGGTTTGGTTGCCTATACGATATGGGAAGGTGGACTCTTCTTAGAGGAGTTATTTGCAATTAAAATCTTTATCCCGGCCTAAATTTCATTCATAATTGATTGATATCGTTCTAACTTATGAGGTTTGACTCGATTGTCGCATGAATGAAATGCACTTTTCCCGACAGGCTGCTGTCGGAACAAAACTTTTTTCAGGTTACGTTAATTTTCAGATCAGTTAAATTAGGTTAAATGGCATGTCACAATTTCACCATTGCGCAATGCGGAGTGCCTGGGTTCGAATCCGAAACAATTTTTTTTTATTTTTTTTTTTGTTCCTCCCTTTTTGGCCCACCTCAGGATTTTTTACTCAATATTTATTAGGCTGTAGGCAAATCAAATAAAAGAGACGGCTCAAAATTCAGTGTCAATGAAATTTTTTGGTAATTGGGTGGTCCAGTAAGGCATAGCGTTAATTTAATAGCTCCCCTCCGCCGAGAACTCCCCTGCCATATCAACGGATTTGGTTCACAAGGGTCTCATACGAAAGCGCGTTCATTTCTCATTACTCGTGTCAATTTTGGGGGCAATTGCAGCAACAGCCGTGCGGTAGCGAATTTTCAACTAATTCAAACCCCTCTTTCACACCGTTCCCGTGGACCGATTCATCTGGATCACGAACTCGTCCGAGATATTCACGCTATTGATTTTTAGACCAAATTTGGTTGCCCTAAGTCAAAAATTGCGACCGTGATCGTGCTAACAAGCGAGGGGCCATAAATATAAATATATAAACATATACATATATATATAGCAAATCGAACCGACCTCGGATTCGTGTTCTAGGGGTTCTGAACCGTGAAAAAAAAGTATCACAACCCATATGTGCGACCATCAGGGCGAGACCAATAGTGCATTTTTTGAATGAAATGCACTAAAAAACAAATACATCCGACGCAAACACCTCACGTAACATCCTAAGACAGCCTGACAAAAGAGAAAAGACAGAAAATAACGGACTTTTTCTTTGTAAACATACACACCAGGGGTGACAGTGTGGGAAAGTGAAAGGGAGGGCTTACGACGGGAGGTATAAATACAGGTGGGTGACACCAGTACCACACAGTTTCAGTTGGACTTATAGACGCTGAAGATGGCGAGCAGCCGAAACCGGTTCGTTTTTAACGCACCTCAACGAGGGAAGACAGACAACGTAGGCTCCTACGGCTACAGTTTCATGCATGCATTAACTATCCATCATCAAATTTGCCTTTTGTACCATTCTTCCCATTATCAATCTAAACAGGTAGCCGCACCACCAAGCAAGAACAGGTAGCGGGCATTTTATTGGTAAACCCTATACTTTTATAGGTGTCCGGTCCGAGTTTCGTTGACCTAATCCCAGAATTTCTATGATTTTCAAGTGCCAGAAGACAAAACCTGGCTGTGGTCTCATTCGACTCAACGTTAACAAACACGTCGGGAACCACGTTAAATTCAAGTCAAGTCTAAAAACCCAAATTTAAGGAATTTTCCAAACTTTCCTTCACTCCGCAATCATGGCTTTCCCACTCCCACAACTCGGGACTCATCGGATCTCGTATTCTAGTGTAATAAGGGATTTTTGAGCCAAATTTCAGAGGTAGACCGAGTTTTGCCCCCTGGGAATCATTTTTTGACAGTACTAAAACTATTCCTTCCCTAAACGTTACAAATATCGTCGGTACAGTTCAGTGGCCAACGGTCACTGGAGTAATCCCTTGAAAAGTCCCAAGACAAGGGTCGTCTAAATTTTAATTAATTAATTAATTGCTGGGACATATAAAAAGAATAATAAAAAAATTTACCATTTTCGGTCGAGGAAGTTCGACAAACTGTGGCCAACTGTCGAATTTGTCGTGAAATTAAACCGAAATTTTTCAAACATAGAGGAACCTTAAAAAAGCTACTTCTCCTCTCGAACGAATCAAAATCGATTTTAAAGGTCCCTTGCCCTCTAAATCGCGAAATAAACACATTTTAACAATAATCGACGAATATTCAAGGTTTCCTCTAGCAATTCCTTGCCCGGACATGACAACTCCCACTTTGATAAAAGCTCTGGAGTCAGTAATTCACCTATTTGGAACATAATTTATGTTTTTAGCGATGTTGCGGAGGTCGTATATGAATAAGAAGGTATTCTTTGTCTATCCTCCAGCAATTTTTATTATTGACAAACACGTAAACCGGTTTTCAGCTCTACCGAGCCATCTTCGGACGTATCAATTTTTTAACCACTAGGGCGTGTCAAACACAACCAGGTTGTTACTGGGGAATTACTGACTCCAGAGCTTTCAGAGTCTTCATTCATGTCATTCGAATTCAAGGCATATCTGAATTCTCATGGAATAGCAACTAGTAGAAGTACACCGTATAACCCAACAGGAAGCGGACAAGCAGAACGTTATAATGGGGTCATCTGTTCAACTAGCTTTGAAAAGTGCTGGATTACCAATAACCCACTGGGAAGACGTGCTGGGTGTGTCTCTTCACTCTATTCGCTCCCTGCTGTGCACAGCAACAAACAAGACACCCCACGAACGTATGTTTAAATTCGCCAGAAGAACGGGAAATGGCATATCAACGCCGTCTTGGTTATCAACGCCGGGACCGATTCTGTTGAAGAAACATGTTACGGCTTCAAAGTACGATCCTATAGTCGAAGAAGCTACTCGTATTGAAGGAAACTCAGAGTACGCCCAAGTAGAACTACAAGACGGAGGAGTAACTGTTGTATCGACTAGAGATCTAGCTCCTCTCACAACGTCAATGGAATTGCAAAAAGACATCGATAATTCACGCTCCGAAAACGACAACGCTGATTCCGATGAACCGCAAAACATTGACCTGAATTCTCAATCGGATCATAACTCAAATCCTTCCACTCCGCGACATGATTTCTCTCCACCAATTCTTCGTAGAAGTTCACGGACACCAAAGACACCTTCTTACCTTTCAGACTACTCCAAATAAACCTTGGTCACGAACGATTAATCAGGAGTGAAATTGAATATTCCCAGATGTTTACTGTTTACGTTTACCTTTCTTTACAAACCCATTTAAAACCCTAATTGCATAATTTTGTCGAATAAAGCCTCATTTTACGAAAGGTCTTTATCATTTCACAGGTAAAACAGTCTGTTTAGTCAAAAGTTTTTCTCAAGAATCCCACTGGTTCTCCCTAATAAGGCGATGGAGTCAGAGTTAAAGCTGATGGCCAACGCTCATCACATCTTCACGGACGGGTCAAAGTCACAATATGGGTCTGGATGTTCGTTCTATTCTATTCTAAACGTACGACATAAGAAACAAATTTAGACTTCCAGACAATATATCGAGCTACACTTGCGAGATGGTGGCGGTGCGAGAGACCTTGAAATATTTCAACGGCCTTAACACAAATAATGATCTTGTTATCATTACCGATAGCAAGAGCATTCTAAAAGCAATGGACAATCCCCTAGGATAATATTATGGAAGCCCCGAACTAATGTTACAAGCGTTAGATATTGTATGCCAAATTAGAAAGAAAAACAAGAAAATCACTATTTTCTGGGTACCAAGTCATTCAGGTATTTTTGGTAACGAGCAGACCGACCGTCGTGCGAAACAAGCCTCTACGGTTCAGTTAAAAATTAAAATGAATTAAACTGAGTTTCTTGGGTTAAGCAAGTCAATATTAGATCAAACATGGTACCACAGGTACAACACAAGTGAAGCTGGCCTATTCTACGTAGGGCACAACCCAACAATAAGTGATCCTCATCGCACCGGACATTTGCAGTCGACCCCTCCGATTTCGCTCATTTTTTGTGTGGAGGCTCACTTTTATGGTTAATGAGGCCACGCAAAGTATTTTTGAGAGAAAAAAAATTTTCAATTACTTACTGCGTTTTTACGATTTTGGACATTTTTCGAAAATTTAGTGACTGTAAACGCGTTTTTGACCATATCTCCGGTTCTAATCGAGTTATTCTCCTTCTCCTTGTCTTGTTTTGTTCGGAAATAAGTAAAATATAAGAATTTTAGCATAGAAAATCGTTAATTGTTTTTAAACAATTTTTAGGGCGTTTTCCGCACTCATCTGGGAATATCTCAAAATGGGTCAAGTCGGGAATTTTTCGCGCGGTGTTATAATGTGCATTAGGACCTAGTGAAACACAGCCTACAAGGGTTTTTTGTGTTATTTTTGTATTTCGATGTTACAGCAATTTTTGTAGTCTTAAACGCCTGATTGCCTATCCATATTCGCGTTCCGGCACCACTTGCCTTTCCATTATCTTTCAAATGACCTCCTACGTGGCATAGTTTCATTAAATATTATTTTTTCGCTCCTCTTTGTCGCTTTTTGTTCAATTTAACAAATGCCTGCTCCGAAGCCTAGATATTCTAAGCGCTGTTGTATACGGTTTGGAGGGTCACACATAAGAGGGCGAGAGTTTTGAGAGAGGTGTTGGGGAGGAAAGGTAATTATAAAAAGAAGTTAAGGATGTAGAGTGGATAGAAACGTTTTTTTTTTTAATATGTAGATCTTGGGTGGATACGAAAGGCTGACTGGGCTAAGAAAAAAAAAATAAGGACAAGACAAAATGTGATTTAAGAAAGTGCTTGAATCGTTAATGGTAAAAAGGCTTATTCCAATTTCCATTCGGTGTTAAAAGAAGAAAGAAGCCAACTTGTCCCCTAACAGATTTCCATTCGGTCTGAAACGTTTGAAGTGTACGTAATGGATGAAAGTGTTGCTGTGATGGCGGAGAGGATACCTCGATGTTCCATCGGTGTCAAGTTGCAACGCGGGTGTTCAAGTGAAACAGATTTTAAAGTAACAAGTGCGTTTTCACAAAAAGAGTTGTACTTGCTTGAAGTGCGCAGTGGAGTTCCTGAAATTAGTTCGGTTTGTACTTGTCACACCGACTACTATCTGAGACGTTTTGCGTCGTCCCAAAGAGCGTGTTGTGACCCATTAAATGTCCACTTAATACCGGTGAAAAATAGAAGCCTTAGGAAAGTCAGTGAGGATTTTCACCGGATGTGCAGCGAAAAGTTTCCAACGGTGGCGCCAGGACGTTTGCTGTGCCGTGCGTGCTCAGGCGCTGTAAAAAAACAGTGTGCATCGCAAGGGCAGCCAACGCCGCGGGAAGGATCGGGATCTAGCAGCACCGATTATCAAGAGAGCACTGATAGCAGCCATTCCGGGGGAATGCAATCACCGGTGCACCAACTCGTCGAGAAATTAAATGAAGGGCTGCAAGGTATCGGCGAATCCCCGGTTGTACCACACCGATTGCGCAGAAGTCGATCTTTGGCAACATTCAAGCAAACTAGAGTCACACATTCTGTAGAGCGATTGTTCAAGAAAATTGTGCATGCTGACGACTCATCTGAGAGCAAAGACCTTGCACAAAATATCAACTTCGCTTAGGCAGGAAAAGACATTACAATGCAGCTTCGAGAAAGGCTAGAAATATGTGTAAAGTACATCGAAAAAGTGACAATACTTTCCGTATTACCAAAGACATGGTCAGTTGCTCAAGTACAGCAAGTGTTCAATGTTACGGAGCATAAAGCCCGCAGAATTAAAGCTCTTGTTACAGAAAAGGGCATTTTATCGAGTCCCAACCAGAAGCGTGGCAAACCGCTAAGCGACGACGTAAAGAAGAAAGTTGCCGATTTTTATACGAGCGATGATATCAGCCGGATAATGCCAGGTGCCCGAGATTATGTGACTGTGAGAGAACAAAATGGTGAACGGAAACGCAAACAAAAGCGTCTAGTGCTTGGCAATTTAAAAGAAGTTTTCCATACGTTTAAGGAAAGATACCCGGAAGCAGAAATCGGTTCTTCAAAGTTTGCCACGTTAAGGCCAAAATTCTGTGTTCTGGCTGGTGGCTCTGGGATCCATTGCGTGCGTGTGGGTGTGTGTGTGTGTGCGATACATCAGAACTTCAAATTGATGTTTGACGGGGCAATCTATAGACCACCCGGCTCAGAATCGGAAAATGCTTTGAAGACTTATAAAGATGTTCTAGCTATTGCGATGTGTGATGATGCCGAAAAAGATTGTTTCTTTAGTCAGTGCGGTGCTTGTCCAGGAGTGCAGGCTGTTAGGAACCGTCTTGAACAATTTTTTGATAATGACTTATAGACCGAGAGCTGGCGACAGTCCCACTCAACCGGAAGAGCATAGTCACGAAAGGTATGCAAAATGATGGCATTTGACCCCCGTGACCCGTCAAACTGCACAGAGGGAAAAAGATTAACTGGAAGAATATAGTCGTGAAACTAGTCTCATTCGAAAGGTTTAATAGAGCTGATGATTACGAATATGATCGTCTGCCTGGGGGAGAGTATGGCGAGCCACAAAGGGCAAATGCCCCAGGCAGACGGCGCGGCGCCAGACGATCATATTCGTAATCAGCTCCATAAAACCTTTCGAATGAGAATAGTTTCAGCTAGGACTATGTTCTTCCGGTTAATCATTTTCCTCCGGTGCAGTTTGACTGGTCACTAAGGGCAAGTGCCCCAGGTAGACACCGGCAGACGACTTAGTTCTTCCGGTTAATTAATATCCCTGATTTAAGGAGTTTACTGGCCACCGAGAGCAAATGCTCCAGGCAGACGATTATATTTGTAATCATCTCCAGAAAACCTTTCGAATTAGACTAGTTTCTGGACTATGTCCTTCTGGTTAAATTCATGTCCCAAATTAAGGACTTTAATTAGCTATAAAATCCTTAGGCCCCAGATACAGCATGGCAGACTTCCGGACTCGTAAATAGGGGGTCAAATGCCATCATTTTGCACACCTTTAGTGACTATGTTCTTCCGGTTGAATGGGACTGTCGCTATCTCTCGAACAAGTAATTTATAAACAGTGGCTTTCAGTAGACCGATGTTCCCTGGAAACTATAGAGAAAAATGTGACCGACTTTTTGGACTCCTTGGTAGATTATATTCCAAAAATTCTAAAACATCATTTCATCGCGAAGAAACAAGCCGAATTCTTAAGGATTTCGAAATCTTCTTTGCCGCCCGACACAGTTCTGATTATAGCGGATTTCTCTGAGAATTATTCATTTGTTCTGCAAGACAGCGTCCAGGGAACACATTGGAATAACGCTCAGGCGACAGTTCACCCGTTTGCCGGTTACTACAGGAACAATACTGAAAGAGAAGTAACCTCATTGAATTTAGTCATTGTGTCCGACTGCATGAAGCACGACACGGCGGCTGTCCACACATTTCAAAGACATCTAGTCACTTTTTTGAAAAATAAGGTGATAGTACGATTTAAAACAATCAATCCAATGCAATTTGAAATACCTTCATAAGAAAATCGTCTCAGATAAAAAGTAAATTGACGTTACTCAAAACATTGTTTTTTTCATTGTTCAATGAATCATTGAACATTTTTTTCATTGTTCCTGGAGTGACCAAGATAATTTATTTCTCCGATGGTGCGGCGTCACAATACAAAAATCGCTTCAATTAATATCCATCACCACAAGAGAGACTTCTCCCTCGAAGCAGAATGGCACTTCTTTGCAACATCACATGGAAAAGGGCCCAGTGACGGGTTGGGGGGTACTCTGAAACGTGAGGCAGCGCGAGCGAGCCTCTCATTGCCCATTGACAGGCAAATACAAACTACTTTCGACCTACATTCATGGGCCGATTCTGTGTGATTCTGTGGCCGACTGTGTCATCCATCGCGATCTGGAGGTACCCGAAGTGGAAGATGTGATCAAATCAACAATGATTCGCATGCATGACACCATCACATCACACCAACCTTCGGCGTTTGAAGAAATATTGTTGTCGTGGGAAAGGACACGACTCCCCCGACGCCTCAAAAGAAAACGCGCTACTGATCTAGTTGAAGACACCTAGTCAGATCATCTGTGTTAATCTATATTACCTGTGTTAATCTATATAATCTGCGTTTAAGTGCCTATATCTAATAAATTTAATCTACTAAAGTTAAACTAATTAAATGTCCATATCTGTGTTAATCTATAAAGTATCTAGTCTAAAGTGTGTTAATCTATGTAATCTATAAAAAAAAAGGAAACCCCTAGTCATTATATCAATGTAATGTACCAAAAAAAAAAAATTATCTAGCATGTAATTCATAAAAAGAAAAACAACCATTGTACATATAACGAGGGACTGTCATTGGACAGCCACCCTCACACATGTTTCACTGTACTTGTGTACGAATAAGATAGTCTGAAAATGAACATAACATAAAGTATAATGTAATAAAAAAAGTTTAATAATAATAATAATAATAAAAAAGTTTCTTCGACGGCGTTTCAACGACGCTATTCCTATAACCGGGATAAGATCATACCACACAATAATCCCCTCAGAACCAGACAGCATAATTTTCAAGAACTTTTCTCTTGACACCACTCACACAACGGTCATTTTTCAACGTCAAGTTCGTCAAAGTCCGGAGAGTCGATTAGAAACTATGTGAGTCGTCATTGTCTGAAATTTATGAGATTATTTGCATTCCAAATTAAATTCAAAAGTACGTTTTCTTTTTTGTTTTTTCTTTAGAGCCATGAAGCGGAAGGCTGAACGTGGACAGCGCTCCGACACTTGAAGAAGCAATTGAATAGTCTCTGCGGGCCTGAGCAGCCACGACGAGAAAAGGAAAGGCCGTTATTTTTGAAACGCCTTAAACAAAGATGTACCTACATAATATTTTGTATACTCTAAAATACAAAACATTTTTTATTTCATAATTTCAAGCTTGGAGAAACCGCGAGTCAATATTTCGTACCTTCCTATAGTTATGAAGACCAGGCACATAACGATGTCCGAAATATCTTCATGGGCTATCGATTGAATTCCAAATTATGACTTCCATTAAGGATCAAAGAGGAGTGAAAAACAAATTTTTATTAAACTATGCCTCGTAGGAGGTCATTTGAAAGATAATGGAAAGGCAAGTGGTGCCGGAACGCGAATATGGATAGGCAAACAGGCGTTTAAGACTATAAAAATTACTGTAACTTCGAAATACAAAAATAACACAAAAAACCCTTGTAGGCTGTGTTTCACTAGGTCCTAATGCACATTATAACACCGCGCGAAAAATTCCCGACTTGACCCATTTTGAGATATTCCCAGATGAGTGCGGAAAACGCCCTAAAAATTGTTTAAAAACAATTAACGATTTTCTATGCTAATATTCTTATATTTTACTTATTTACGAACAAAACAAGACAAGGAGAAGGAAAATAATTCGATTAGAACCGGAGAAATGGTCAAAAACGCGTTTACAGTCACTAAATTTTCGAAAAATGTCCAAAATCGCAAAAACGCCGTAAGTCATTGAAAATTTTTTTTCTCTCAAAAATACTTTGCGTGGCCTCATTAACCATAAAAGTGAGCCTCCACACCAAAAATGAGCGGTGGAATTACCCAATTAGTTATTAACTCGACAAGTTTCTAATGGACCCTGAGGGCCCAAATTTCCAGATGGTTCTGGGAACATGTGTTTGGAAAGTTAACTGATGGCGTTTTCCACTTGCATAAAATTCTGCTCTGGTGCCGAGCATTTCCACTCGTCTTTTCCGTTACCATATGATGTTATTAAGAGAAAACGGGTGGAAATGCTTGGCTTTGGAGCGGAATTTTATGCAAATGGAAAACGCTATAAATTTACTTCTTCTTTCGGTCTATAAGAAACTTGTAGATCTCTAGCTAGCCAAACCCAAAAAAATTGTGTATTAAAATGTGCAAATTCCGCAAAAATTGTTTTTAAATTAGGAAACCCCGTGAAATTTGGCCTGCGAAAATAAGTTTTTAGTATGATAAATCCGGGGAATTATTTTTATAGAGCAAAATGTGAGAAATAGTATGTTCATCGAGCCAGAACTGTGAAAATAGTATATTACGATACGTAGGCGTAAAGGAGCACTTCACGAACGAGGAGCTATGTTTGTGACACAAGACGAAGTCGAGTGCCATAATCGGCCGAGTTCGTAATGCGATTTTACGCCTCATTACATCGTATGCTATTTTTCCTACGATGGTACGGAAAGTCGTCCCGGACTACTTCGAGCAGCACGAAATTTTGCAACCTCGCGGGTTATCATATGAAATAACGCGAAAGAATAATGAAAGGTTAGTACTTTCAGTGCTAATAGTGCAGCTCCGGACGACAAACGAATAGACCTAATTTAACTTGTTCTGTAGAATCTCTCATCGGCCGCAAAACTTCATTTGAGGGAAATCAAATAGAAGAAACAAAAGCATATGAGTGAGATCAAGCATTGCAGGCTTCGCTTCCTCAATCCTTCCACAAAAATGATCAGCTGACTGCGGTCATTTTCTTAATTAATTAAATTCCACCTGGCGGTTCCACTCCCCCCTCACCCTTCTCCGCTCTTTACCGCACAGCATTCGTAAAGTAGGTCTCTTTACGCCCGCTGAACATCTATACTTATAAACCCTTCTTTAAGAACGATCATAGGAAATAACAGATAACATTACAAGGTTAGTAAGTGGTGCATTACCACTACCACTTGTAATACCACTTAATAGTCGAGTGATGTACGTTATTTTTCGCGCAACCGTCGTCGAATATTACCCAGTTTTATTCTTTTGCCAAAAAAATCCATGTCTTAAGATATTTCTATAATTACTGATGAGGTGATAACATTTCAACAAAGGTTGCACAAGGTTATAGAAAACTGACATGTAAAAAACTTTTCATGTCAGTTTTAAACCTTTACTGTACAGTTTTCAAAAACTGATGCTATAAAGTGCCAGGTTATGAAAAATTCAACTTACTGGAGTTATCAAGTTATCGTTATGGGCAACTTACGAAGCAGGTAGCGCGAAAAAATTATTTCAGGGTGCATAATCCGCGAAATTAGTTTTTGAATGAGGCAACCCTTCAAAACTAGGTTTTCAGCTACAAAAACACGCAAAATTAATTTGTTTGTGATTCCGACCTGAAAAAATGGTTTTTAGCTAGTGCTAAGCTGCTTATGCCCGCGAAAATTGATTTTCAGTGAGCCAAAAACGCGAGAAAAAACCAAATGAGACTGCTTAGAAGGAAGGCAATCGGCTTAACTCCATGCTTACCTCTTTGTTCAATGTTTCACACGCATAGCAAACCGATAAAGTCATTACAAATCTGTGAGCGTTCGCGATCAATCGAAACAGAACGCCGTCCAAAGTTTTTTCCACTAACGCGAGGATGAATATTTCCAAGGATTTTCTCACCAAGTACCACAGAAGAGTGAAAGTCAGAAGAGCAGTTTGCATACCGAATAGGCTGAAGACCACTTCCGACGCTCTAATGAGTTTCAGGTGTGTGTAAAAGTGAGTTTCCCAAGACCGCTGATTGTCGACGAGAGAACGGGTGTTAAAGACCATTTTATTTTTCAGGGAATTAGTCGATCCAATAAATATGGCATTGACGAGATGTTCCTGAAGTGAAATTGAAAAGTTGAGCAAGTCTCCCAAGTCATGTGTGGCACGTGAGCTTCCATAAGTCAGAACAGTGAGGAGACAGTTCGTACACAAATAAATTAAGCAAAATTTATTGTCATCGGCAGTGAAATGTCTCAATAGAGCCAAAATCAAGTTCCAATTTCTGGACTGAGTGAATAATTGAACTCCGTGAGACACCAGAACCAAGGAGTCGATTATTATACTCAACTGGACCAAAGGACCGAGCTGCTTTGAGTTCAAAACAAGACGAGTTCTGTAAAAAGTTGCGGTCAGAAGAATTAGACCCGTTACTCGAGCGACATTACGACAGTGAGGAAGGACGAAAGCAAGGGAGAACAAGTGTGACAGAAACATCGCGATATGTTTTACAGTTCGTAAGTGAGACAAAAAAAAAGTGAATGCAGACATTACTAATCCCAGTGCAGTATACGTGCCACTTGAAACACCTTCGAGTATTACATCAATATTTGTTCAAGCGTTACCTCGATATTGAATTGTTGACAAACGAAGCACAAAGAAAGGAGTTTGGCAGTTTCAAAGAACCACCTCGTTGCCGAAGAGTAGAAAATATATAAAACCCCATTTTTCAAGTGGTCAAAGGCGCAGTATGCGTTGCCAATCGATCGCCATAAAATGTTCAGCAGTACGACCAATAACTGCAAGCCAAACAGAGTATTTAATCCTTTGGCCGACGCGATAATTTGTAGTCCACGATGAAAGTGAAGTAACCAGTTCCCTCGAAGCACTCCCAATGGTAAACTTTTTAAATGGCCATTTAACTTGCACCTCAGAAAATGTGTCGCAAGGCAGAATATAGTAACAATCAATGCTTCTTGAATTCTAATAATAATCATTATCACCCTACTCATCCAACTTTTATACTCGGCAAAAACCGTCCAAGCCATATACGACGTGTACGTTAAAATGAGACTCATCGACGCGCAGTAAAATTTACCACTATCACGAACCCTGCTGATTCGTGAAATCGTGATTGAAAATGTAATCCATTGATTTGGACATAAGCAGAAACTAAGACCGTGAGCGAGTGACGGGGCGATTGTGGGTAAGAGAGTGGCCGCGCTCAAAAGAGGGTTAGGCGACAGCCATAAATGATTAAAAAACATAGAAAAAGTGAGGACAAAAAGCCAAACTCCGGTCAGCGGAGGAGAGATGGAATTTGGTACAGGTAGAATGCTCAAAGGAATGCAGAGAGCGAGGATCAAAGGGTATCCTACGCGTGCCATAGTTCTGATCAAACTTTTAAAAAGAAAATACTGCGGGGTGGAAAGCGTGACTGGAAAAATAGTGTTCCTTAAAGCGGAACACGTTGGTCGATTGCCACTTCCAATAATTTATTTAACGTTTTTCCTACCGTAATAGAATCTTCCCTTCATAGATATTTATGCAGGCCCTGAAGCTTGTCTTTGATGACCAGGACTATACCAAGGAAAAAAACCCTGCGAATTATCGAACAATGCCTTATTATTTCGACTGTTTATGGGTTTATTATTCATGGATGTAGTCAAATCCGGCTTGAAATTACATGAAAATCGACACTCCACACGCCTATGATCCCAAATCCTTTGAAAATCCCCATTTTGGACCCGCTTTTGGCCCATAAAACCCCAGGGAGTTATTTGATCAAACTGATCAGATGTTAGGACCAACTAGACCCCAAATGGAGTCTTGTGCGAAAGAACGAGTTTTTTCGAGCAATCCTAGGGCAAGATATGGCCCGGACGGCGGACGGGCATTTTTTTTTTTTTTTTATTTCAGATTTGGATTCTACGCACTTTGAAACGTAAAACTACAAATTTTGAGGGGGAGTCAAACAATTGTTTTTGCGATACAATTGCAAAGCCTTATTATAGAGAAATAATGAGTCAAAAACATACACCACTTATACAACGTACTGGGGCAATAAATTCCATACCAGCCCTTACGCAAGAACGAGTCCGTTGAAGGTTTCTGGGAAACCTCATGACAATCCCATTATTATTATTTAGTACATTTTAGCGGCTGGAAGAGCCATTATAGCGGCCGCTTCCTTTCCACCCACCAGGATTTACTCGCGCTTGTTCTGATGTCCGGTCGCACACCTTCGCTCTCCGCCCACCGCGTTTCCGGAATTGTATACCCGCGTGTTAGGGGGTGTTCTCAAATCAAGGTTTTTCCATTTTAGCAGCAAACATTCACTTTTTCTCAATTGTGAACGTGAATTATTTCCTAATTGTAGTCGCGAGTTTTTTCTCAATTTCAGCCGGCAATTACCATACGCTTCATAGATTTCATCCGAATTAGCCGATTTTATAAAATCATCGGAGATTTTTCGTTTTTCTCCACTTTAGCTGCGATGCTGCAAATGAGCGCGTCTTTTCAACTGTAGCCGCGATTAACGCATTTTCAAAAGTTTGGATGCGGATGAGCGAATTCTCAGCAGATTTTATTGAATGTATCCAAGAATTAGCGTTTTTTCTCAATTTCAGCAGTGCATTCACGCTTCTTCTCCATTTTTGCCTTGAATTAGCGTTTTTATTCATTTCTTAGTCTTGTGGATTAACTAGCACTTTTTCTCCATTTTAGCCGCGCATTACCGCGTTTCCGTAATGTTACCGAAAAAAAAAAAAATTAAAATGGAAATCAAAGGCTACTCTAACATAGAGTATTCGTACTGAATATGATGCATCTAGAATCAACTGGTGAATTGTAGTGATTTTTTGACCATTTCAACCCCTATCCCCCCCACCACCTTCACCGATTTGGCCCAAATGCCCGGCGGACCTGGTCACAAGGAAACGTTCTCTCCCGAGACCGAGCGACGAGCCGGGTTAGTAGCGTTTGATGACGATTCTGATTTGGAAGACCACTGTAACTGCCCAGGTGCCGCGTGGCCCCTAGACCGGCCTCCGCGTAATACAATTGACAGCATAGCCCCCCATTGGTTGAAAAACGGTCAAAATCCTGATGTTTCAGCAAGCCAACCAAGAGTCTTAACTTCTCAAGAGCAAGTTGCTGACCGCGATATCGCACGAGACACTGGTAGCTGCTTTTCCACGCCGCAAGAAATCGCGGAAGAGCGACCACCTCCGGAATCAGTGAATTCTCCCAGTGGAGAGACGGTCTCTAGAAATCAGGACCCCCCAGAAACCCCACGAGCACACCCTAGATATAATTTAATACTGAAAACTCTCTCCCGCACTATTCGTAAGGTTTTGAGTCCTTAAAAAAAAACAAAAAAAAAAAAAAAACAACAACAACAACAACAACAACAGCAACAAAATTTCGCTCCGGCAGCTGGCGGTCGGAAAGAGTGCATTTCATTTTGTATACGGATACCCTAAGCCGTCCCAGAAGTAGTAATGTTGAGACCATGATTTGTTTCGTTTATGTTTGACCCTCCCTCGTACTGTTTGCTGCCGGGTTTGTTTAAGCTGAACTTAATGGGAATCAAAGGCTATTTCAAAATGGAATCATCATACCGAATATAATGCTTCTGGAATCAACTGGTGATTTGTAGTGATTTTTTTACCATTTCAACCCCTATTTTCCCCCCTCCACCTTGACCGATTTGGCCCAAATGCAATACCGACCGGGGCCTTATGACTACTGATTTTTGTGCCATAGCGCGTTCCGCTAAATTAATTTCTACGAGAGTTATCGTGCTAACAAGGCCTCACACTTACTTCCACCCGAGAACATCACCCCCTCCCCATCAACTTTTTCAAAAAATTAAAATTGGAATCAAAGGCTACTTTAACATGGAGTATACGTACTGAATATGATGCTTCTAGAATCAACTGATGACTTGTAGTGATTTTTTTACCATTTCAAGCCCTATTCCCCCCCCCCACCATGACCGATTTGGCCCAAATGCAATACCGACCGGTGTCTTATGACTACTGATTTTTTTAGATAAAGCGTGTTCCGCTAAATTAATTTCTACGAGAGTTATCGTGCTAACAAGACCACACACTTACTTCCACCCCGGGGGCACCACCCCCTCCCCCTTGACTTTTTCAAAAAATTAAAATGGGAATCAAAGGCTAGTCTAACATGGAGTATACGTATCGAATATGATGCTTCTAGAATCAACTGGTGATTTTTAGTGATTTTTTGACGGCTTCAAGCCCTATTTTCCCCCCCTCCACCTTGACCGATTTGGCCCAAATGCAATACCGACCGGTGTCTTATGACTACCGATTTTTGTGCCAAAGCGCGTTCCGTTAAATTTACTTCTACGAGAGTTATCGTGCTAACAAGGAAACGGCCATAAATATATATGTATATAAAGAAATCTATATAGATATATACATATATGAATTCCGGAGACCACTGAATTCGTGTTCTACAGGTTCTGAAACATGAAAAAAACATGACATGACCCATGTTTTGCCACTATCACGACGAGACAATAGTGCATTTTTTCAGAATGAAATGCACTAAAAACAACACAAAAAAGTGAATTCACATGCAATACCGACCGGTGTCTTATGACTACTGATTTTTTAGATAAAGCGCGTTCTGCTAAATTAATTTCTACGAGAGTTATCGTGCTAACAAGACCACACACTTACTTCACTAAGCCTAAATTAATTTCTACGAGAGTTATCGTGCTAACAAGACCACACACTTACTTCCACCCCGGGGGCACCACCCCCTCCCTCCTTGACTTTTTCAAAAAATTAAAATGGGAATCAAAGGTAGTCTAACATGGAGTATACGTACCGAATATGATGCTTCTAGAATCACCTGGTGATTTTTAGTGATTTTTTGACTTCAAGCCCGGTTTTCCCCCCCTCCACCTTGACCGATTTGGCCCAAATGCAATACCGACCGGTGTCTTATGACTACTGATTTTTGTGCCAAAGCGCGTTCCGCTAAATTAATTTCTACGAGAGTTATCGTGCTAACAAGGAAACGGCCATAAAGATATATATATAAAAATATATAGATATATATATGAATTCCGGAGACCACTGAATTCGTGTTCTAGAGGTTCTGAAACGTGAAAAAAACATGACATGACCCATGTTTGCCACCATCACGACGAGACCAATAGTGCATTTTTCAGAATGAAATGCACTAAAAAACTAGTATTGTAATTTTATTAGAGTTTCCCGTTTGGTTCTCAAACGTACCTATGTAAAACATGACATTCCTCTGAATGGAGCTTTTCAGGGTACTGGCTGTGGCTTAATCTCGTGTGCGCTTCCGCTGGTAACAACCTAGCTGGAGAGGATGGACCGCTCTTCTTCAGGCCAATCAAAGATGTAATAAGTCCAACGAGCGATGGGATCTAATCGTTTCAATCGATTTACGGACAATGAGCAGCGAGTACGAAGAAGCCTTACAGACCTACAAGAAGCTAGAGGCGGAAGTCGCTAGCTTAACTCTCCAAGAGCCATTCATGCTACCTCTGCAACACGAATTCAAACGACTGCGGAAGAGACCTTCCGAAATAGCCAACGAGCTCCGTCAATTACGATCGTTACTTGGAGATCGCCGAGTGACGAGAGGGCTTCTCGATTTCGGCGGGAAAGTTAAAGTTCCTTTTTGGAAACCCAGACGCAGAGGATGCAGCCCACTGGAAGCTTACCCTATTCTTCGAGTTCCGGACATCGGGGCTAACTTTTTTTATGTAGGTATAGGTTACACAAGGGTTACCTTATCACGATTTGCATAGGATTGCATGGGAGGGCTGGGTAGATAACAGTCCATCTAAATATAACCTCTTTAGCCCCGATGTCGGCTTCCCTATTCTTCACAAGAGAGCCTCTCGATTCGAAGACTCCTCAGTCACGAGCGGTCCGATTCCAGCCTTCCTAGACTAAAGATGCCGCCTGCCGTGGACACTCGGGGAGCATTAGAACAACTGCGAAGCTCCGGAGACCTCAAGTGGAATGACAACCTGGAGATTGCGGACATGGATCAGATTGACGGTCTGCTGAAAGAAGACTGGTGGAGAGCCAAGATGGGTACGGGAGGCGAATCAGTCACGATAACGGTGCTGGCAGCAGTCTGGTTACTCGCAACAGTTTCACTGTACCTTCAGCGACGTCGCATCCAATGGGTTACCTCAGTGACTAGCCCACTACCTGCGCCACATCTAGTCGACGAGAGAAGTGAAGTGCCGACTATGATATAACAGTGAATGCCTTTCAGGCATACCACTGTTTTAAAAGCCGGGGGTGTTGTAATAGTGAGTGCAGTGCTAGAAGACACTATCATAAAACAATAGGTACTGTATAAATAGAATGCGTGTTGAGACTTGTGAAATTTGTTAGTTTAATTGTCTATTAGTTTAAGAAATAAGCATTTGTTGTAGCGGTTGATAATTTAGTTCTCCGAACATGATTCATCACAGCAGAGCGTTATCGGGGGCCCTCCAGAAAGCCCTGAGAGAATGACCTCTGTCAATGCCTACAACAATAACGGTTGAAGGGCCGGGAGATATAGCCCGAGGACTTTGGACTCAAGGGGTAAAGAGCCGGCGTGGTGATAACGCTTTCCTCTCAGGAAGCGTGGAGAGTGATGGTCAGTCGATGGTTGGAAGTCTCTAGTGGTCAAGTTCGAGCAGAGTGTAGCAGAAAGGAAAGTTTCATAGGTCTGATAGACGAATGGCTGCCGCATTTTGTAAATACCCGATTTCGCTCCGTTTGTGATGAATGCCATGTTAGCCTAAGTGTGTTCCCTTTTAGCGTCGTAGAATCTAAGAACTTTATTTTAATAATTTCTCATCAACCCACAAACTGACTAGGATAACTTGTTCATTAAATACATTTGTAGATCGGATAATTAAATTCTCCTTTTCCTGGTTCTCTCCTAAATTAACCTGAACGAAATCTGAAATCTTAAATAAATATTTCAATTAACTTTAAATAGTCCAATTCCAATTAAAATACAGGGTGTTTCTGAAATGGATGTCAATATTTGGGCTGGTGATTCTGCGTCACAAATGCGTCAAGAAAAGTCATATTGACCCTAGTCCGATTCCTAATAGTTTCCGAGATATTCACGAATTTAGTAGTTTTCAAAATGACCTTGTTTTCTTGAAGAAAATCATTCGTACCTTAGCAACCAGATGAGCCACGTCAAATCTGATGACACCGTTGGAAAGGCCAGACTTTTTTCGACGCCGTTCAGTGTTATTTGCTTCAATGTCGCCCACTCCTGCTGATAAAATCAGAGTCAAACTTGAAATTGCTTTTATTGTTACCAATGCTGACTAGGTTTTGAAGTCGATTTTCTCAGCAACAAGTGGTTTCCAAGATGACCTTTTTTCAGAAAAGTTGGCGCATGGTGTCAGCATCATTATGGTATTTGGACATCACCTTCCATCTCGGATATTTTTTTGATTATTCCAAAATGATTGCTGAAAAACCCGTTTTAGTGCTCATTACTCAAACAGTCTTTCTTCACGAATAACTCGAGAAAAAACATGATGAATGTTTGCCATCCATTCTTCACTAATTAAAGAATCCGAAAAAAACATTTTTTATCAAGTGTTCCTATTTACAGGAGAAATTCGAACTGCGTTCCTCCTACTCTTATGCACAACTCTGCTCTCCTGGTCAACGACTGGTGGACATTTCGTCACAAGCATCTAAGATTCTCTGCCTCAAAGTTTCTTCGTCGGGAACGGGTGTCGCGTATACGAGGGTTTTTATGTGCCCCCAGGCATAGAAGTCCAGAGGGTTGAGGTCTGGTGATCTTGGTGGCCATGCAACAGGGCCTCCTCTCCCGATCCATCTATTGCCATACGCTTCGTCGAGGTAACCACGAGCTAGTCTGCTGTAATGAGGAGGGGCTCCGTCATGCATAAACCACATTCTTGCACGAGTGGCCAGCGGTATGTCCTCCATCAAAACAGCATGGAGAATTTCCTCCAGAAAATCTCTGTAGATTTCACCAGTCAGCCTCGGTGGCAAAAAGTGTGGACCAACGATTGTCGTCCCGAGAATCCCCAGCCACACATTCAAAGAAAATTGTTGCTGGTGCCTGCTTTCAAAGTAGTGCCACCTATGATTGTTGTGGAAATTCACGATTCCGTCACGTCCGAAGCAAGCTTCGTCCGTAAATAAAACGTTTTTTGTAAAATTTCTCGATTCTCGAATTTTTTGCCGTAGCCAACGGCAAAAAAATACTCGTGGCTCGTGGTCAGTAGGTAACAAGGCATGCACGCGTTGCAAATGGTACGGATGAAGGCCCTCGCGACTTAGTACTTTCCAGACCATTGTGTGACTGAGCCCCATCAACTGCCCGATTTCACGCGTGCTCAGAGTCTGGTCTTCCGCCACTACTGCCAGAATTTCCTCCTCAACGTCGGCTGTCAATACTGACCTTTCCCGGCCGCGATCAGCTGACCGTACCGCAAAAGAGCCATTTTCTCCAAGACGACGATGAATCGACGAAAAAACTCTTCTATCGGGTTGGCGTCGATGAGGATACATCTCTCGATACATGCGACTAGCAGCTAATGCACTTCCTCCCGCACGTCCATACACGAAGTGCATGTCGCAAAATTCACCGTTTGTAAACGCATCCATTTAAACAATATTCGCTTTGAATATGGATAGTGTCATGCAATGTAGAGAGGTACAACCCTTTCATGTAGTGGCTGTCATGTTGCGGAACAATGCTGCATCTGATGCTTATTCTCATGACGTCACCATTCAACGATTAATAAGAACATTTCTTTATAGGCCTAAATTACCACTTGTTCTGTATCACCACCTACTGTGTCAGCACAGTTGAGTCCTTCATCATTGGAAAATGTTCACTTTCAAAGGTCCTTTTTAGTCAAGAATGGATGGCAAACACTCATCATGTTTTTTTTCGAGTTATTCGTGAAGAAATACTGTTTGAGTAATGAGCACTAAAACGGGTTTTTCAGCAATCAATTTGGAATAATCGAAAAAATGTCCGAGATGGAAGGTGATGTTTAAATACCATAATGATGCTGACCCCATGCGCCAACTTTTCTGAAAAAAAGTCATCTTGGAAACCACTTGTTGCTGAGAAAGTCGACTTCAAAACCTAGTCAGCATTGGTAACATTAAAAGCAATTTCAAGTTTGACTCTGATTTTATCAGCAGGAGTGGGCGACATTGAAGCAAATAACACTGAACGGCGTCGAAAAAAGTCTGGCCTTTCCAACGGTGTCATCAGATTTGACGTGGCTCATCTGGTTGCTAAGGTACGGATGATTTTCTTCAAGAAAACAAGGTCATTTTGAAAACTACTAAATTCGTGAATATCTCGGATACTATTAGGAATCGGACTAGGGTCAATATGACTTTTTTTGACGCATTTGTGACGCAGAATCACCGGCCCAAATATTGACATCCATTTCAGAAACACCCTGTATAATATGGGATATTCCAATTAAAAGAAATAAACTTTCGTCTAAAAGTATTGGTTAATATAGAAGTGTGCGGGAGGAAGCGTTCCGTAAAGTTGCGGCCTAGTCGGTGGCTAAGTATTCCCACCAACTAAACTTACGGGCCTGACGGGGGAGCCTTTTTGTAGAGATCGACCGGTGTAAATTACATAGTGAAAATTTCTGTACTCGTTTTACATTCGAAACCCCTTGACCGTGTCCGGTTACAATAACATAAAGGGTTGTTCCACCTTAAGTGCCTTAGCCCCCTCCCCAAGAGGTGGATCCAAGGGCGGGGGGTTACAGCAGAATTACCCCCCCCCCCTTTGAGCTGGTCAAATCGCTCTAAACATAGGGAAGGGGCATCGGCGGACTTAGCCCCCCCTAGTAGCTCGTATTACCCCCCCCCCCCAAGATAATAATTCTCAAACCCCTACGTTGCCCCCCACGGGGGCTCGATTGGAGCATTTTAAGTGCTCAGCCCGCAGACCATTGTTAGGCTCGTTTCACACATACGCCGTTTCCCGAGGCGCGGTTGCTACGCGGCGAGAACGCGGTGGGTGCCTCTCATTCTAATTCTAAAATACACAAATTCTAATATGTGTGAACCGAGAAACCTTTTCAAGCCGTTGCCGCGTAGAAATTTAGGGGATTACTCCTCTTCTCACCGTACCACCCTACTTCCGGAATAGCTCAGATGGGAGAGCACCTGGCGCGAAACTAGGAGGTCGTGGGCTCGAAGCCCACCTTACATGTGTTTTTCTCGGAACTCAAAACAACTAAAGAAGAGTAAGGCCCAAGGTGACTAAACTTTACTATAGGTGCCGCAGATTTCCCCCTGCCCATCCGTCGGGAGGGGTGGAGACTGACGTCACTAGCAGTCCTTTGCTCCCGATTGCTTACCCCAGAGCAAGTTAATTTTGAAATTGAAGTTTATGAATTCTCAAAAATCACGGCCCAATAACAATTAATAATGTACTGGGTCCAGCGCAATTGCAGTTGGGACTGCTCGTGACGTAGGTGAAGGACAGTGATCTGCGGCACCTATATATAAAAAAATTAGTCACCTTGATTACGGCCCGTATTCATAGTCATCACTCAGGCTGAGTATCCGCTTATTGCGACTCATAACAGATGATTCACTAATTGAAACGGCCGATTTGAAGTCGCTTAAGTAAATACTCAGTTTGAGTGGCGACTGTGAATACGGCCCTAAGTATTTAATTTAAAGATTAATTTCTTTATTCTCAGCCTCACCACTCCCTCGAATTCAAGTTGTGACTAGGGTGGTGCGATGAGGAGGGGAGTAATCCCCTAAATGTCCGTAGATAGGGTCATCTAAGCTCAATTAATTGTCGGACACATTAGGAAAAATGACGAAGAGTTATCGCTTTCCGCCGTTCGCCCCCATCAGCCGCGCGAATTCGCGCTGCTTTGGAACCACGTATGTGTGAAACGAGCCTAATGGTCACCAAATTAGAGAGGCCCGAAAAATTGAGTCAACCCGCTCTTCGATGTCGTTGCTCGAGATGGAAATACTCATCGTCATGGTACAAATATAATTGGGTCCGTTGTAAAGCTATAAAGTAGGATTCACATGGGGCGGAACGAGTGCGGAAAGCGGAAGGACGGGAGGCAGAAAAACCAGTGGAGGGGCTGGCGGAGTCGGTAAGAGAGTTCACATGAAGCGGTCTCTAATAGTGGACGGAATCATAACCTTCCTACTGAAAGTTGATGATTTTTTTCTTTTCTTCCAAAATAAAAATTTTGTGTGTGTTATTATTGTGTTGTGCTCGGGTGTTGAAATGATTGATGGGATGAACATCATCTCCACGTAAGTAGTTCCTATCAACATTCCTGTCCCCTACGCTTGCGTGGAGCTCGACGGAACGCGGAGGCGGTATACAAATTTCTTCCGCTGTCCGTCCCTTCCGACAACATGGCGGCCACCCTGTCCCTACAGTCAATCAGATTGCGTTCCGTCCTTCCGCTCTTCCGCTTTCTTCGGCGGTCCGCTCCATGTGAATCCAGCTAAACACGATTAATTGTGATTAATCCTTCCCTCTTATAATTTACATGTGTTGAAAACAAAACCTCATCAAGTGCTAACCAAGTGCTGAGCAATATTTTGAGTTTTAAGCTGGTATCACATGGAGCGGAACGCGCATGGAAAGCGGAAGGGCGGAATTGGCTACTCGTACAGGGTGGCCGCCGTGTTGTCGGAAGGGACGGACAGCGGTCGGCGGAAGAAATTTTTATACCACCTACGCGGTCCGTCGAGCTCCGCGCAAGCGCAGGGGACATGAATGTTGATAGTTGATAACCGCTAGTAGAGGTTCCAAATTTTATTTCGTGTGTCGTTGAACTGTTGAAGCTTAAAATAATAATGAGTTCCAATTTAAATAAGATGTGAGAGGTTTCAGATCACAGAGGATTTCAGTAGAGTTATGATTCCGTCCACGTTGGGTACCGCTTCATGTGAACTCTCTTGCCGACTCCGCCAACCCCTCCACTGGTTTTTCTGCCTTCCGTCCTTCCACTTTCCGCCCCTTGTGAATCCTGCTTTACAAGGGGGCTATTGTAACAAGATTTGACACTAATGGCGTTTTCCATTCAATGCAATACACTCGTGCGGTGTAAGTTTTTCCCACCCGTCCTCTCTGAATTGAAACATATGTTTATGAAGAGGATGCTGCACTACACTTGCAGTTGAATGGAAGTCCTTATAAACGAACAGTTTTAAGGAACATACGATGAGACATTCACATGTGTTTCCAAGAAATTTATCGAGATACGTCCCCCCCCCCCATACTTTATAACGTATACTTGAGCTTGCCCTTAAGGGGGAGTTGTACATGTGTTTCCTTGACCCCCCCTCCAATCATACCTCGCCTACTCCGCGTTACGGATATTACCGCCGTATTTCTGCACCAATCCTGGACTTCAAGGGCTCATTTAAATCTTCAGGAAATTCCGCACAACCGTACGATCTTGCTCTCGTAAATAAGTCGTCGAAAGCGTGTGAATTTTCAAGGTAAAAGTTTATGTGCGTTTTACAGTTATTTTAGGGATGAAATATGAAAAAGGAAGATCGTACGTTTGTGCGCAATTTCCTGAAGATTTAAATGAGCCCTTGAATCCAGGATTGGTGCAGAAATACGACCGTAATTTACGTAACGCGGAGTAGGCGAGGTAAGATTGGAGGGGGGTCGAGGAAACACATGTACAACTCCCCCTTAACCGTTGCCTAAGGTGCTTCGATGGGGGACGAGTAGAGGAATGGGCAAAGGGGTCCGGGGGTTCCTTCTGCCTCGCCTAAAGCGCGTGCGTTCGTTAGGCGACGGCTAACAAGTAGAAATAAACGTGATGATCGCATGGTGGCTCTGCAGACTCAATAGTTATGTTGCTAGTCTATCATGTATATTATTTTTTTCATCTCGTTCTCCTGAGTTAGTTATCGTGCCGGCAGTTGTGATGGGAAAGTGATACTTGATTATTTCCGTTTTTGGCCTGATTCTTATTTCTTCCCAACCGTGAGCAGAAAAACATTGTTTAGTTGTCATTTTGGATTCTGCTTGACAATTATTAATTTAGTCCTAATTTCTTACCAAGGTAAAAATGAATCCTCATGCGGATATCATTTGTATGTTGTTAGAAACTCCTTTCCGCTCGAGGAAGGAATTTTATAAAACAGATTTAACTATTAATGTAAATAGACCCACCCCAAAAATTACCCGTCTTACAACTGACAACAAAAAGGGTAAAACGTTTTCTAGCACTAACTCAACAATAAAACTCTATCGCCCATCTTACAATAATGCTTTAAATGCTTGAAAAAAAATGACCAATTATGGGCAAATGTAAACTATATTACGGACAATTGGGAATAATTGACGTGTAATGAAGTTTGTTACGAAAAATAGTCTTGGACCTACTTCCGGTGGCGCTATAATATGTATTGCGCGTGACGATATGACAGCCTGGTGTGGAAGGATTTTTCACGATGTTTCTTCTTTTATTTCCTTGTGATTTACCTGAAGAGGGCGGCATACCACGCCGTTGAAACGTTGTATTAATAATATAGTTTACATTTGCCCATAATTGGTCGTTATTTTTTTCAAGCATTTAAAACGTTTTCTCGCAGTTTCAATACGTCCTGGTGTGCATCATCGTGGACCACTACAGGCTTCACAGATTTTAAAAATTTGTCCCGATGCATTCAAGTTCACGAAGATTCTCGAGCCCACATTGAAAAATCGATTGCTTTAAAACGCTTGGAAAAAACACAACCACAGTTCAAGACATGCTGCAAGAAATGGGAAATACATTCAAAGCAAAATTTAACGAAAAAGTACGACTTAATAGACTCTTTTTGGAACATCTAATAGACATAGTTTTGTTTTTGGGTAAGCAAGAATTGGCTTTCAGGGGGCACGATGAAAGTTCTACATCTTTGAATCGTGGGAATTTTGCAGAGCTTTACCAACCAATTTGACCGCTGCTGTCCTGAATTCAGGGCCACCTCGCCACAATAAAACCTGTTTTTTCCGGGCATTCAAGTACCATCCAAAAAGAGTTGGTTAGTTGCATTTCCGAATTTGTCCTTGACCTCGTCAAAAACGAAATTAACTCGGCGCCATTTTATTCAATGCAAGTTGACGACTCCATCGATTTATCTCAAATTAGCCAGTGTTCGATTATTATTAGATTTGTTGGTCCCGAAGGTAATTTAATTGAACGGTTTTTTGGTTTTCATGACGTTAGCCTTTCTCGTGACGCACAGAGTATGTTTTCTCTTCTTGTTTCAATTTTAGACCCTTTCGATTTCAAAAGAAAACTTGTGGGCCAAAGCTACGATGGCGCAAGTGTCATGGCGGGAAGCCCGAATGGGTTGCTATCCAAAATTCGCGTCGTTGCTCCTTACGCCATTTTCACTCACTGTCGGGCCCATCGGGTGCAATTAGTATATCAGCAAGCGTGTTCTTCGAATTAAAGTCAGAATTTTTTTCACTACACTGACAAGCATGGCTTCGTTTTTTCACCATTCCCCGAAAAGGTCTGCGGTTATGTCAGAAATTATAAACCGTAAAATGCCTCAGGTAGCCAACACAAGGTGGGCTTCAAGATAAAAAATTTTGACCATTCTTGCCTCGGAATATGATAATTTCAAATTGGTTTTTGAAAAGATTGCCCAAGACGCAACGTCTAATGCCGAATCAATTAATTGTGCGGTGGGTTATTTAAAGAATTTAAATGATTTTGAATTCCGATTTCTATATTTTAATCTTTCAAAAGCGGAATTTGGATATCGAATACTGTTCATCCAAAATTAGGGATATAATGAAGAGTATTGAGGACAAAAGATCAGAAGATCAATTTCTCGAGTTTTTCAATGACTCTTTGAGAACAGGACAGTCCATATGTCCCAATTTAAGTCAAGATTTTCCGACCTCCACAAACACACCTTTTAAAAATTGGGAGACGTTGCACAATTTAAAAATTTCGAAGATAAATTCCCTTCCTTGGCATTTGAAAATTTAAAAATTATAGTCCAGTCAAATCGTATAAAAAAAATACCATACGTGGACAAAAATCTCGTCTTTGATTTTTTCACTTTATTCTATGTTTTTTGGGGTGAGGAACACGAATCTGAAGAGATCCAACACAATTTCCTTGTGCGTTTTGAGAAAATCGCGAAAAACTGATAATTTTTGGCACTTTTTTTAGTTTTTCGCTTGCAACTACTCAATGACGCCTTCTACGGAAAATTGTACCCTGTTCTTTTTTGAAGAGCATCAAGTTCTGCGTCGAATCACTTTTTCTTTTGTCACAATTGACCCAGCCGTTCCGCCGGTATTGATTTTTTTTTAAATGGTCATTTTTAGTCGCTTTTGGCAAAAGTGTGTGAAAAAATAAAAGTAGTTCAACTCTCAGTTGAGTGATGTAATCTCTGACGCAACCTATAAGACTGGTGATATGGTGAGTTTTAACATTTGTGGACAAAGTTAGTGGGCATAGCCACTTTTTTAAAAAACAAAACCTATTTTCCTATTTTCATCGCCCTGAATAGAATATTTTCCGGGTCTTGAAAATTTTGGCAAATATGGTTTCTGACTGTAAATTTTACCAGCTTTCACTGAAAAATAGTGCAATTTTCATCGAAGGCTTCGTTCGATAGTTATAGGCAAAAACGTTCGGCTGAAGAAAGGAGTTATTGGCAAATTACACATTTTGCGAATTTCCCACTGCGTTTTATTGCAACTTATCGGGTCTTTATAAAAACGCCATAGATGACTCCTTATATGAAATTTAACGAGCTTTCAGATGAGTTTCTTTAAAGTTTAATCGGATGGACAGTTTTTGAGTTAAAGGCCGAAATGTGACAACAAAGTTTTTTTGCAGCAAATTTCAAATTGTTTGACGTAAAGGCCCAGTCTTATATTAATCTTCAAATGAAATTTCATATAATAGGTCTGATAGAAAATTCAATCAGCTTTCAGATCGTTTTTCATAGGAAAAAATTGGACTACGTGTTCTCGAGCTATTGGCAAAAATGTGCAGAAAAACGTGGTTTTTGAGCCGCCTTTTTTCGCGTTTTTTGTCGCTAACTGATACCACTGATTTTTACTGTAGGTTTCAAGGCTTTTCACTTATGTAAAATTCAATTCTGAAAACTTTGATTTCTTGACATTTTTCGATTGGAACAGCCGTTTTCAAGTTGCAGCTGCCTTAGTCATTTTAATTAATTTTACCAAAAGTGGCTAAAAATGACCATTTCAAAAAATTAATATCGGTGAAACGGCTGGGTCAATTGTGACAAAAGAAAGAACGATTCGACGCAGAATTCAATGCTTTTCAAAAAGTGAGAGGTTAACATTTTCCGTAGAACGCGTCATTAAGGAGTTATAAGCAAAAAACTGGAAAAAGTGCCAAAAATGAGCAGTTTTTCGCGATTTTCTCAAAACGCACAAGGAAATTTTGTTGGATCTCTTCGGATTCGTGTTCCTCACCCCAAAAAACAGAGAATAAAGTGAAAAAATCGAAGACGAGATTTTTGTCTACGTGGAACTACCGTTTGACTGGACTATTATTTGGAGAGGTGTAATGTGATGTTGAAAATAGTTTCATCTTACTAACCAAATATAATATTAAAATAATCATTTTTTGATTTTCTGTCAAGTTTCATATATTTATCTACATATGTAGATAAATATATGAATAATATATTTATATGAATAATATATATATAAATTCGTTTTCGCAGATTCCCAGCTTTCCCAATCCGTAAAATTTAAAACCTATTGTTCACAATCAAAAACAATAATTTGTCGGACGTTCTACCCCCAAGCTTTTTAATTATTTTCTCTGATTTTGACTGTTCCTTATACTAGCGTTTCAGTAGAACACAGTTTTTCTTGTCTCAAGAGAGTGAATACCTACTTGAGAAGCAGCATGGCACAGGAAATGTTAAATTCAATCAGTTTACTCTCCGTAGAAAAGGAATTGTTACTCAAGTTGAAGTCGGCAAGTTTGTGCTTTTACTAACTCGTACATTTATTTGTGTCTCTGAGAAGTCAAGTTTTAAAGAAATGAATGGGTATTCAAGCAAAACTTTGGTTTTTCATTTATCTATTTCCGTGAATATTCAAGGCTGGACTGGATGATGAAGACATCTATATGCGACAGCCGGAAGGATTCGACGATGGGACGAAAAGAGTGTGTCACTTGAAAAAGAATCTTTACGGCTTGAAACAAGCTCCAAGGTGCTGGAACAAGAGATTTGTTGACTACCTCAAGAGTCTAAACTTCAAGTCTAGCAACGAAGACCACTGTTTGTTTGTTCGTAAGACTGTTGAACGAACAATTTTTGTCGCTCTTTACGTCGATGACGGACTCGTTGCTGCTACAAACGAGGAAGAAGCAGCAAAATTCATCGAAGAAATCAAAAAGGAGTTCACAATAACGACTAAATAAGCAAGCTATTACCTGGGACTGGAGATAGAAAGGCATTCTCATGGAATAAAAGTCAGTCAAAAAGCTTATACGACCAACTTTTACAAAAATACGGAATGGATGAATGTACACCAGTAAAAACTCCTATGCTCCGCGATGGAACTGATCACGATGAAAATGAAGAAAAAGGGAAAACTGAAGATTTCCCCTATCGTCAAATCGTCGGGGCTCTCATCTGCTCAAGGCCTGACATAGCGTATGCTGTGGGCACTGTGAGTCAAAAGCTCGACAACTACACCTGGCAAGACTGCGTTAAAGGAAAGAGAATCCTACGCTACTTGAAAGGAACGACAGATTTCGGCATTTTCTACAAGTCAAGCGGTGGATCTCTAGAATGCTTCAGCGACGCTGATCACGCGGGAGACAAGATGACTGGAAGGTCAACAACAGGCGTCGTTTGTCTCTACGCAGGAGGAGCTATATCGTGGATTAGCCAACGTCAACCTTCAGTAGCTATTTCAACGACGGAAGCAGAGATAGTCGCTGCAAGTGAAGCTGCGAAGGAGTCAGTGTGGCTCAAACGACTGCTCAAGTTTTTAACAAATCGAGACTGGAAGCCTGCTATTCAAGTCGACAATCAGGCAGCAATTCGTCTAGCGCAAAATCCCGAATTTCACAAACGAACGAAGCATATACACGTTCGACACTTTTACGTAAGGGAGCTCGTCTTGGCTGATGAAATTAACGTCGAAAAAGTCGATACAAGTCGCTGATATAATGACGAAACCATTATTTACACCTCGGCATTTGAAGCTATGCAACGAAATGGGAGCCTACCCTTGAACTCCTCTGAAGTTATCAATGAGGGAGGATGTTGAAGTTGCACAGAAAACTTCGTATGTTCGTCGTTGTTTAAAAAAGAAAGTTTTGGTTTGATTGTTAAAAAAAAAAAAAATGTAAAAAGAATACTTTTTGTTTTTTCCTTCTAAAAGCACTCTCACTTTATCACCCATTGAGTTCCATCCCTGGGCCCGAATATTCTCTCTACGGCCCTGGAGGTTATGCGTAAGATTTCACGGGCATGACTACTCGGATTATTGACGCTCACAGATCCAAATATCGCTTATCTTGCTCACTCAAAAAACCAATTACCCAGGACTGACTCCCTAAAAAGCCGATTTCACGGGAGTTGATGCATTAAAAAATGCTTCACGGGTGTTTGGCGGACTTGCCAGGTTCAGGTGATGGTGAGGACTGCGTCAACACCTGTACGAAGAAGTTTGTAAGAATTGGTGTTTTATATCTGAGACTTGGGGTAACGGAAGTTACTCAATCGATATTTATTTTCCAAAGTAACAAAGTCGTTATTCCGTTAGTTTGAATGGTAACGCCCTTAGTGCTGTAGTAACGAGTAACAGTCCAGCTCTGGGAAACTTCCAGTACATTATTGTCAAGATAACGAATTACGAAGTCAATTTCGCCGGTGAAGGACTAACGTGTGACGATGTCAACGTTTCGAGTACCTACCTCAGTAGCTACCTGTACTATGCATTTCACCGTGTAACTAAGATATCGGCTCCGCTATACCGTGGTATTACTTTTCCTGGGATGAGAACAAAACACTCGATATCTTTAAAATTTGTTTACTACTTTTTCTCTATTCAGAAAATTTTCTCTATCAATAATAATGTCAACTCACAACAATAAAATAATTTGACTTAATTTTTTAATAAACCGATTTTTAAAATTTATGTTTAATTTAATTTCTTGCAGAAAAACAACAAAGAAACCAATGAAGGAAAGCGCACAAAAAAAAAAAAAAAACAAAACAAAAAAAACGGTTAGTTCATTAATGGTGTTCTCTTTTTAAATCACTATGAAATAAGAATAAGAATAAGAATTATAAGAATAATGATAATTTATTGTATTGCGCAACATCGTATCTAACGAATATAAAATATATGGTCATTCGGACTTGAAATCTCGTCCTAATTGAATTCTTTTGATTAGGGAAAAACATTTTTAAAAAAGCTCATTTTTAAGTAACTGAGCCGTCTAAATATAATATATATGTATATATAATATTTATATTTATTGCCCCTCCCATTTTGAGGTAAGAATCATGTGCTTAGCACCAAAAAACAAACGAAACAAAAATAAGTATAGAAATATGTTCACAAGAAAAATATTAATATCTATTTAGATAACAAAAACTACTAAAAATAATTAAAGCAAAATGACCTCAAAATAATAATTCAAGACGTAAGTAATGAAAATTATCCAGAATTTATATTTTCGTAGTGGTGGGGGTAGGGGAGATTGATGGCACTTTGGAGTAATAATAAAATAAGAGAAAATCCGGAACGAACTTGAATTGCACACTTGCAAATATTTTAAGTAAAAAATTAAGGCTCGGAGAAAAATCGGTATAATTATATATTAGTTACATTTATCTTTACAAAATAAAAAACTATATTTTGATTTGATTAGAAATATACATTTTGCACCAGTCTCAGCTTCTTTATTTAAAAGAGTGGGAGAGTGAAAATAAAAAAAGAGAGATTGTTATCCTCAGAGAAGGAAAAATAAAAGCTCTAGTTTGGATTTAGAACTTAAAAATTTGAATCTTTTAAGAAATAAAAAAAATAAAATATTTAACTTAAAGGAGAGAAAAAAACTGTGTAAGGCACTAAATGTTTTTCTTCAAGTCTCACTGTCCCGATCTACAAAGAGAAAATATTATCATGTAAAACTAAGGCACTTCTAGGTAAAAATGTTGGCACGAAAAGTGGGAGAAAAATTAAATTGGATGGAATAATCTGAAATACTGAAATTTTTGAGTATCATCGTTTAAAAATTAGATTCCTTACCTACAAGCTAACAACAACGACAATGAAGAAAAGCTTCACTTTGAAAAGCATAAACATGATTAATACTCAACAACAAAAAGAAAGTTAAAACAATGGATAATTAAGTAGCGAAAACGTCAACGTATTTTTTTTAATAATAAAAAAAGGTTGAGTGATTCCGCAATACAAAGAAAAATAATCAGATTGTGTGACTAAAACAAAAACTATTAAATATTGATTTTACCTCCCACGTTTCTTCTGTGAGTCAGGTACTCCATCACATAATAATGATGTTTGTTTTGAAAATTCGCTCGAAGAATTTGTTTCCCCGCTTCGAAGGTGATGTGAAGATTTCCCTTTTTTTTTTCTTTTTTTTTCCCCCAGTTGAGAAGGGATGCTGTTTAGTGAAGGGGTCGGGCAGGATGGTTAGATGATGATTTGCGTGCGAGTTATTATTTACTTTTTTCTGAGTGTTTGCATACTTGACGGATATCCGAAGAGGGGTTAGCATACGCCAAAAAAGCCTAGGCAAGGGGTTAAACAAGAAAAATAATGTTAGTAAACTTCATAAAAAAAAACCTTAGATTACAACAAATTAAAAGAAATAACCATAATGATGACCAGAAAAACATGTTATCTTCAGTTTTTCTTCAATTAACCTCTCATTTTCGTTTTTATTTCCCCCTTTTTTTTCATTAGGTTAGAAAATGAGGGTTGAAACAAAAAAGCTAAGGAGGGAAGGGCGTTTGACATAACCATGGCTTCCCATAGCGAGGCAGCAGTGCGCAGATTATTCTATAATTTACAATAAGGAGAGAGACTTTCACGATAACAAAACAAAATTAGTTTTTGAAATAAAATTATAAAAATTAAAAAAAAATGGTGAGATATAATCTCAAGCCATGGTAAGCAAGAGGTTTATCACGAGAAAAACGACTCCTTTAAAGAATTAAAAATTTGTATTTCCCCTATCACCACTCACCATCGACAGCACTATGGGACTTATTATAGGGTTGCCAGATACTAAAATGTCTTTTGTAAATATTCAATTCTGGTCCTACAAGTTTTGAAACAAGTTGGCAAGTTTTAGCGTTAGGCGACCGCTGGGCGCCAGAAAATATTCTTGAAAAAAGAATTCAGTGACCAAAATTAATGTCTCTTGGAATAATTCACTGCCGAGGTGCGTTAACAAGGAAAACGAAACAATATCAAACCGAATTGATGGAAGCATTGCTCTCGGTAAATGAAATAGCGAATTAAAAGTTTTTTTTTTTTTTTTTTTTTTTTTTTTTTTTTTTTTTTTTTAAGAATATGGACAGTTATTTGAGTCTGGCAACTCTACTTTCAGGTAAATTATGGGACAAGCAAGTTGACCATAAATGAATCGGGAAAGGCGAAGAAACTGAATATTTTGATCACCATTTATTTCGGCCAGAATTTATTAATAAACAAAGTGGGAACCCAGGCTTCCTGGAATAACAAAGTTTACTATTATTATTTAAAGTTTCTTTCGCCTAGTGGGTGGGGTGGGAAATTGAAACGACTGTGACGCTAGAAAAATCGCAAGGGTAATAAAACCCAAACCAAAATTAATCAAGTTGAATATTTGAGGAACAAGATTAATGCAGATGAAAATAAAATATTCAGTCTCTCCGAACGAAGAGCTATGTAGTGTGGCGGGCAGGGGCAAAACAAACATTTTAGGTAGAAGAGTGGGATTTAAAACGTTAAAAAGTCTACAAAAAACCAAGCCACCCATGGCATAATTTTTGTTTTCACTATTTTGAAGCGTTCCTTTTTGCGCTTAAAACTTGAGCACATTATTATTTACTAGACAATTAGAATAGTAAAGAAAAATTGTGTGTGTGTTAATATCCCAACTTGGCCATGTGGATTTTCTTTCATCTTGTCTACGAATTATTCATTAGTATTTAGTAAATTAAAATGATTACAAACAGCATTATAATTGTAAAGAGAGTGATTAAACCCATATCCAGAACATTAGTCCAAAGAGAAGTAGTTTTTTTTTCAGTAAAAAAAAAAAAAAAATTAACGTCCCTTCAGGTGCAAAAAAGCTATTGACGTGGTTATGTTAATAAAACTACAATACCTAACAAATAGTTAATATTTTTAATTATTTCTTTCAGTTAATTTGAGTTAAAAATCAACAGGTGCATTGCAGGATAAAGAACTTTTGGATTTTATTTAGACAAAAAACTCAACTATTTATATTTTTTTCGCAATGGTTTTTATTTATTTTTTCGCTGTGCACCACTCAAAATAGTACATTTTGTCAACAAAATAACTTTTATTTATTCCAGTAAAATAAATTGGCGGAAAAACGTGGCAGTCCACAGGCGCAAGTTGTGTATAAATTCAACTATCATTTCCTTCTTCGTAAAAAATATATTTTTGTTTATATATAAAAAGCAATTTTTGCTAAAACCTCAAAATGAGGAAAGAAGGTTTGTCACAACCTCGTTAAAGCTAGAAGAAAAAAAGTGGTATACGAGCTAAGAAATAGAATTAAATATATAATAGTAATAATAATAATAATAATAATAATAATAATTCAATATAAAAACTTTATAAATCGCTTTAAAATCAATAAAAATACAAAAATAAAAACATAGAGACTAGTATCTGTCATGAGTTTTATACTGGGAACCAGTTCTTTCTTGTCTCCTCGAAAATTGCGAGGATATTTTGAAGAAGAGAAAATTGCCTTCTTTCCTCAATTTTTTTCGCAAAATAATATGCCATTTCAGTGCGCTTGGAGTGTTTCCTTTCCAAATAACAAAATAAAACTAAGCCTAGAAAAATATATATATAAATTTTCCTATTTCCGGCCAGGGTGGCAGACTAAAAATAGAGTGGGTCTTGGTTTTGGGAAGAGCTATCAGTTTTAGAACTGTAGTTGATTAATTCTACCTCACTAAATTTCCTATGAACCTGCGCACCGGCTGTCTGCGCAGAACCTTCTAATCCCAGCTACCCACCCACCCTCCCAGTAGAATTCCCCACCCTTCCGGGGATTTGGAAAATTAACACTCCCTAAGCGCCCTTCCCCACTTGTGAAAAAAAAAAAAAAAAAAAAAAAAAAAAAAAATGTCAACTTCGATAAAAAATAACACGCGTATAAATAGATTTTGTTTGATCCGTAATAAAATATATTAACTCTAATAATAAAATATACCATGAAACACATACGAAAACAAATACATATATAAATACGATTTCAAAATGAAAGAAAAAATAACTAACCTTTAAAGGGAGGCGCCAGGGGGTACTTTTATTATTTTTTGTATTCTGATTTTTTTAAGACAGAGCGCCAGCCCTTTGGTACGGATGCTCCCTAATCGCGGTTAAATGTCGGCGCTGTTTCGCGGCGGCCGCTGCACCTGAATTTTATCATCAAGTTAACACAATACAAGAAAGTGAAATCAAAAGTATCATGAAAAGGCAAAAAAAAGAGAAACAAACAAACAAAAGAATGTCTTACTCCATAGGAGTCAACCCTCCCCCCTCCCCCCAAATAAGGGAAAATAACGCATTTCAATAACCGCAACTAAGAAATACCTTTTAGACCTAGAGAATACGTAAAAAAATTAAATAATTAAAACGCGATGTAAAATACTGGTAACCGTCATGGAAAGTCTGATAAGAAATATTTAGTTCAGAAAAAATAGAACAAAGTATAAGAGAGTATTTTAAATGCGCGCGATTTCTTCAAGTGGTGTAGTGTTTGAAATGGCACACGAATTAGAAGTTTTCCCCTACCCTAAGAAATAGCAATCTCTACGACAATAATTGGCACAGTAAAACACAGTTTCGAAGGAGGGGGAAGGTATACAAATTAACAGGCACCATAATTTTTAGAAAGAAGAATGAAAGATCTAGAAATAAATGACTAAACTTCGTTCTTTTTGACTGTTAAAAGAAAAAATAACTGAAGGAGGGCAAACGCACTGGCCGGCTAATACTTAAAAAAAAAAGTATAAATAGGTAAGAGGTTAACTTGAGGCATACTGATACTGGCAATTTTTTTCTCGAAATAAGCGTAGGTACTTAAATATCTTATTATTTTTTGTTTGATTGTTTATTTTATTCCTTTTCGTAGTACATCTGTTTGTTTGCGATCCACGGGGTGGGTATCAGCAGTGTCGTACAACCGCCCACCAGACAACTTAGGAGTCCTACACAGATTCAGTACACGTTGAAAGTTAACCAAAAGTAAATAAAAAGAAATAGAAAATGATTTTTTTTTAAATTCTGTTAGTTGCGGCCAGTTTTGTTTTAGCCCTTTTGTTAATGTGTTTTAAAAGTGGATGGGGATTTTTCTTTAAAAATAGAGCCAAATTAGATTCCCTTTTGGGAGAGAAGACAAAAAATGTAAAAAAAAAATTGGTCCCATCGAATATGGTTAATTGTAGGTTAATTGTCTAACCTTGCCAAGTTCCTAAAAAACAAAGCAAAAAATACTTCTATTTTCCTTTGATTCAGTCTTCAAAATTATATTTTCTTTGATTATTCAAAATAAACCAAGAAGGATTCAGTAGCGCACGAGGGTTGTCCTCTGAAGAGGACTTATTTGATAGACGGTGATTCCAATTCGAGAAGTTATCTCAATGAAGAAAGAAAAACCGAGAGAGCGTAATCGTGAAAGATTGAACTTAATCAATTTAATTTGTGGAGCCTACTTCAGTAAGAATGAAGAGCGTGGTGAAAAATTGGTTATCACGAGGAACGTAATTTTAAAAAAGGTAAAAAGAAATCACGTCATTCATAATCATGGTAACATACACGATGCCACCTAAAATAAAAGGCAAGTATGAAAACCTAAAACTGAAGTGAACAACCGGAACCCCATGGATGGAAAATATGTGTAAAATTGAAACAAACTGCGAGTGTTGGATTAAAAAACCAGTAGCTCAAACTTTTTTAGAACTTAGCGCGGAAGAAACTGATTTGACGAAATAAGAAACCTTTCTAATTTCTTTCAAATTGAAGCTGGTCCTCTGACCTCAACCCCATCATTGTTACCCACTTAGTGCGCCACTGAATCCATCATCACGATAGTCTTTGTAAAGCGTGGTTACTGGAGTTTTCTTCGTAGGTTAATAAATTATTTGCGCCTAATTTTGAGATTATTCTCAGAAAATAAATATTCTATAATAAAAACATAAAAGTAATAAATAGATAAATAAAAGAATGTCAATACTGCCACCATTAAAGCCAGAGATTCTGTATTGTGAGTGATCTTTTCAATCAGCTTTCCACGTTAAACGCGTATTTCATTATAGAGATGCTGGACAGGGTCTAAGGGCTCGAGGTCTAATTCAGCTCAATCACGTGAAAAATAAGAACCCTATGAAACCAAGACCTCTTGTGTTTTAGAGTAACGAAATCTCCTCTCTACGTGAATAACGACCCATCGCATTAAATAAGTTAACCTGTTCAAATTGGACGAAAATTTACCTTAATAAATTATACACATTATGTACAAAACACAAACTGGTAGAATTTTTTTTTTCTTTCTTTTTTTTTTCTTCTTTAAAAAAGGCAATAAAACGAAATTAGCGAAACTTGCTAAGGCTTGTGGGGGGTGTAAAGTTTTGATTTCGTTAAAAAGAAAACAAATTAATTGACTACTGATGTGTAAGTGAGCCCGTGCCAGTTGAACGCTGGTTCGGGAAAGTTTACGATATGGTAACCACCGTTGTACTCACCGATGTCCATCTCTGTAAAAATATAACCAATAATCTTTTCAACAGAACAATGAAATAAAAACATTAAAAAAAAAAAAAAAAATCCAAGAACGAGGCCTGAATTTCAAGGGAGAATTTTCCCCCTTCCTTTCGGTTTTCGTTTTTCAAAATGAGAAAATACGACGGAAAATAAAACACAAAAACAAGCCACAGCCTTAATTATGGATTTTTCAAAAAATCGCCAACTTCATTTTATTATCTTTTTAAAAAAATTTAAAAATATATTTAAAAAATTAGAGCGGTGTTTTTGTGCGAGGAAGGGGGAAGATATTCATCTCAGAAGTTTCCAACCTAAAAGAACAAACGAACGATAAGTAGAAAGGGTTTCTTTTTTCAAATGAACCTTAAATTTACTCCTTTCTGCTTGCTGGGATAAAGTCAGGAGGGAAGTATTAAACAGTCAAAACCAATAACTGAACTAAATTGAGGAGGGCAATGTATCTTTCTTTTTTTTTTTGGCACGGACCCGGACTTCCCTGGCCTGCGGGCGCCAAAGCATTTTAGGCTTATACGCCAACAGGGTAATCAATAAAATACAGGAAGTGTTTAAAGTGAATGTTGGAAGGGGACGTCCTCGGCAACTCAGGATGCTTTTCCCGCGGTCAACTAATTACGTTGGACGTTGGAACCGGGGTAATAAGTCCAATTAGACGTCGATCCGGGGTAATGGGAGCTCTTTTCGCACAGAACAAGAAGATTTGAACTAATCTTTGATGTAGAACACCCAAAAATAAGACGCGACATCGAAACCTCATTTCCAGTGATTTAAACGCAAAAACGCGTAATCAAAGTTCACTTACTCCGACAAAGCTCCGCTGCTCAGGCATAAAAATCTTCCTCTGCAAAAGCAGAGGAAAAATTCGAGAAAAGAATTGAAATGTTAAACGAGTAAAAAATGATTAACGTGCGAATAACTGACCAGAATGGTCAGCAGCGGCGTATTCCGAGATGAGGGGCGTTCCAGCAGCGGCCAGAGCGGCGTAGTTATTGTAGTCAGCAGCGGCTGCAGCTGCCGCTGCTGCGGCGTATGGCGTGTAGATCAGCTGGTGGTGAGGATGAGCCTCGGGGGGTGAGAGAAGGGGACCGGCTGTCGTTTGAACGTGACCTCCGTGGTGAGAGGCTGACGGAGGGAGGCGCGGCGAGAGAATGAGCGGCGCTCCAAGCGGACCGCCACCACCGCCGGCTGACGAGCGAAGTGGCGAGGCGGCCGCGGCTGCCGCCGCCGCAGCCAATCCGGCCGGGAGGCCGGGCGACATGAGCCTTTGAGTTTCAGCAGCCGCTGCGGCTGCGGCGGCGGTCAACGCCATTCGCCTCCATTCCTCATCTGAAAAGAATGCTTATCTTGTGAGTTTCACAAAGTCCCAAACTTTTTAATAACCTCAATAACTCTATTACCTGCAGCAACTAAAGCTTTTGTATTAGAGTCCCTGTACGTTCCATTGATTATGGCCAATTCCATTAACTGCCTCTTTTTTAATTCATCTTCTCCTTCAGCCTAGAAAATAGTGTCAATTTTCAATCCAAGGCCATAAAAATGGCAAATCACTCGTTCATACTGGCACAATGAGATTCTTGACTTCTTCCACAGCACGAGCCAAACGAACGCGGGCTCGATTTTCCGTGTCTTCCACCGTGATGAGTACGTGAAGGTCTTCGTTCAAATGTTCCCAATTGGGTTTGCCCCGACTTGCTTCTTCCTGTAAAGGAAACACAATTAAAAGTCCAAGTTTCTGACAAAACGGCAACGATTCGTTTGTGCCCGTTAAGATTACTGTTGGAAAAGCCACTACTTGGACAGAATAGGTGGCCCATGGTTTTGTTTAACGCGATTTTCGAAATATCCCTATTAGTGTAGAACAAACACCGTAAAATCCAAGCTAATATGGTTAAAGTGACCAGATGGATTGTGTGAAAAAGCGGGATATTAGACGTTATCGAAGGGGAGGGAATCACTTAAACTTACTCTGGACTTCCATAGGCATCAATCTACATTTAGCGAAGAAGGACCAAATAGAAACGTTAGTGCTAATCGGATCATTAACTGTCAAAAACTAGAAATTTAATTCAAGAGACCGAGTATCCGCTAGAGAAGAAGCCGAACAACCAAGGAAACAGCCGTTGTCCTGGACGCCTCATCCTTTCGCGTCGGGCCTTTCCGAAATTTGTGCCTCCTCTATCCAGCCTCTAAAGTGGTCACAAGACACCAGAGACCGCCTCCTTAGAAGTTGACACGGCCTTGCAGGGTTTGACAGAGCCCTAATATCGAATCCTTCAAGCGGACCACTAATCACTCTATCCCTCATGTGCAGACCCCTGAGCAGCCTTTTGAAATTGCCCCTCTCCTCGAATAGAACACGAAAATATCAATAATGAAATATTTCTTGATGAAATTTCCCGTTTTTCACCGAGATGAATAGGGCTCCAGCCAGTGCCTCCGAGCCAACCTAGAGAAATTTTGCTTTTGAAGGGGTCAAGCTTGCGAAATTGGTTCCCTGAAGACCCTAACACCGCGAAATACGGGGTTTGAAAGAACAAAGTCAATACCTTCTGGCAAATTCAGCGAAATTGGTTATGTAATTAAATTAGCCGACCACACGAAATTGCTTTTTCGCGTTTGGAACATCCCTAGAGCCCAAGACAAAAACCAGACGCCCGTTGTCGCTATAAGTGTTGTCAGGGGCGATCTGGGGAGGTTGGGTCCCATGACCAAACTCAGTTAGAGGACATCCACAGAACGCCCAGACACAAACTACACGCCCCTTGTCGGCATTGAGTGCAGTCAGGAGCCGAGATGCCTATCTTCTCTATATCGTCAAAGTTCATCAAGATCATTTTTGCGAAATGATTGGCTCCGTGATTATTTGGACCCACTCCCCGTTCCCAGGCATTGTCATATTGCCAGAATAAAAAGATCGCTGGTTCACTAACTTCTCTTCAAAATATCGCTACCAGGACGGAAAACGTGACGAAATGAAAAATGGGTCAAATAGTTCAAATGCAGACAGTCCCGTCGAAAGAGGGACGTCGGGTCACTTAAACCCTATCAATACCCTAAAATGGCGGTGCGTTTGCTCTCTAACTGAAAATCATCTGGTAACTGGAAAGTGAAATTTTCAAACAAATGAATCACCAAATTTCATAAAAAATGCCTACACCCAGTGGCCAGTAGACAAAAATGATATAAAAGAAATGCACACTTACCCTCTACCACCTAAATCCTGGCAGCTAACAACATAAAATAATAATCAACTAGGGGAAGTTAAAAATGTTAGACATATTAATATAATGCGATCTCTTATATGGTGCGTCAAAGCGTGTATTCGGAGGGGGGGGGGGTCATATACGTCTTGGTTCTCATTAGGCTCGAGCGTTTTTTTTTCTGCCAGAGAATCGTACATATAAGAACCCCCTCAAAAAAAAACAAAAACAAAAAGTTTATGCATTCGGCCACGGAGTCACGGTGAATTGAAATTCTGTTGGCACTGAATCAAGCTCAAAACGTTTTCCAACGAGAAAGCTTTTCTGGGACTTTTCGAAAATATGAAAACAAGCTCAAGTCATAATTTTTAACTAAAAACGACTAAAACTGTTCGACAAATAATTCGCTTACCTTCTTTTTATCCCTCATTGATCCTTTTCCTCTGACCATGATTTTACAACCAGTTTCCAGTTCCAACTGTTTCGCCGTCATTCCCCTTGGTCCCAAAATTCGTCCGACGAAATTGAACTGAAATAGAACGAGAAGGAAGAAATTAAAAATAATGATCTGAGTAGGGGGAAAGATCTTTATAGGAGCTAAATGGTTAACAGCGTTTGAAGTGAAAAAATCGAAGTAGATATCTGCTTTGTCCCTAACATTAAGACAAATTAAGCACAAACAAATTAGTTGTTGTACACAACAAACATGATTTCAAAACAGGTGAACAGCCCGTGCAAGATCCTATATTTAGGGTAGATTTTCCGAACAAACTCCACGGAAGTAACACTTTTTATGATAAATGAAGATCACGAACAATTTTGATTTTTGTTGATAGTAAAAATAATGAAGAATAATTAGACCAAACGACAACCAGATGGTCAGGCGGTTTTGAGAAAAAAGTTGAGCAAGAGAGTTGCGCAAACAGCGCGATAAAAAAAGAGCCCGAGTGCACCCCGGCATACACAACGCAACTTGAGAGCTCCTTTCGAGTTCTACGAACGCACAACATTGAACTTTCGCCATTAAAAATATAAATCAGTTGTTAGCAAAAATATCGTCACCTTACCTTGAACTATAGAACAGTATTTCTATTTTTTGGAAACAAACTCACTCAGAATCTGGATGCTGAAAGTTTTAGGGCGCGCTTAGGAATCAACAACTCATTAAGCTAATAATATTATGCATTCTCCGATAATTCAAATAAAATTTTCGCGTACTGCCAGCCGACTTTGTAACGTTGCTCCGTCAACCTGACTGTCGTCCTTCTTACTATTAGTTATCATAATGAACGGCGGTTGGGGTTCCTCCACACAAGGAGACTCCGTGAAACAAGAATTATAATCCGTAAAGCGTGAAATACTTTTAAAAAATAATTTGCCTTGAATGTAGGAAAAATATGAATTTTCCATTCACTTTCTTCGGTCATTGTGTCCTTCAACTGTGCGAATATTTTAAGAAGGCAGTACCGCGGGTCATTAGATTGCTGCTGTCTGAATCATCCGTTCAGTCGCGGTCACATTTATCCACCACGATCTCTCCTCTCGTGATTTTTTTTAAAACACAAATCTCCTTCGTATACGACAAGAAAGCCAAATAAGGATGACAATGATCTCTTTTTTAAAAAAAAGCCCGGACCAATCTTTCCCACCCCCGCACGCTAACTACTCAATCATATCACATGATCACTCATGCATTATGCATAATCGACTCTGGCATCCTACAAACTCCGCGCTGCCGTAAAGCAACACACATCCAGCTCTCCCATGGATTCGATGCATAATAGCATAATTGCTCTTTCTAGAGGTTGCCAATCAGTTAGATGCTCGAGGGCGTAATTTTACCCAACTCCCACCCTCAACTCAACTCAGCTCTGAACATTTTTTTTTTTTTTCACGGGAAATTCATATACCGGAGAATTACAGCTCTGCCTCGAGCTGATTCTCTTTCAGTCAGTAAAGTATTTCACTCTTCTAAAAGTTTGAAACACGTCAGAAAGTATAATCAATTAAAAACATAAATTTAAAATCAGAGTAGTTTACAGCTTATCAATTTCTCCGTAGCCTCGAGCAGTCGTATAATTGAGGCGTTTTCCGTGTTTAGCTTAATCTTCGCGTATTTAACCATTTAGGCTAATCTACGAAACGTCAATAGGAAAACCCGGAAATATTACTTCAATTATAATTTAGCAAGGACCATTAAAGAAGTCCTTATAGTTTTTAATTTCGTTCTCTACCAATAAGCATTCAAAGCGCGTACGCCTGCAAGAGACTGCATATTATATCCAAATGAGCTAAATGAATTAATGCAGGATGGATCCTGATTAGGAACTAAATGAAGGGAAACAAGCTGCCAATGCTATGGATGAGAGAGCATTTTCAGCATGTCGTCCGTCTAAAAGCACTGAAAATATTTCAATATAAGTGACGATTCAAAATAGCCCACCACAAATCGTTTTCGTGAAAGCCGTAAAGAAATATTTAGAATTAGCTTCGAGTCGAGTCTGAAAGACGATCCTGTTACGAATTCGGTTACAGTCGGGTTAAAAAAGGAAAAGGGAAGCAGTGACAAGATAAAATCTAAGCCAAATTCAGTTGAATTGTCATCGTCGTCCAAACTAATTAAGCATTCTTTACTCGGAAAAAAATAATAATCTAATGATGAACAAAAAAAAAAACAACCAAACACTATTGAACCACCCAATGCGCTGACAACAACAGGAAGTAAGACGATTTCTACTCGCTGTATTTAATTCCATTTCGTCCGGCTGAGGTTCAGGATGGAATCATTTTCAACCATAACGGAACTTACTTTGCGTTCGTACTCAGGTTGAGAAGATTCCATAGTGAACCGAAAACTAAAGGTGGCGAGTAACATTATCTTTTCATCACAAACGTGACCGATTTCATCCTAAAAATTCTACATTGCATCGCATTTACGATAAAACTTCAACTCAAAAGATGATTTGTTCAATTTTATCGACCGATCCTGCCGTGTTGTTGTCTACTTTTTAGACGTTTCGTCGAGGGAAGCTCAAAGTCTGAACGTCGATAAAATTGAACAAATTATTAATCATTCCTGCCATCGAGTAAAACATTATGAAAAGATTATGTTTCAATCAATTTTCGGCTCCATTCACTTCAGGTTATGTTGGAATTCCCTTCTGGCTTGATGAAACCAATGACCAATACCAACTCAATCCCACGTGTGCGTTGAGCAGACAATGCGTGCGTTTGATTGAACCAGACTCATTGTGACTTATTATTTCTCAATAATAAGGCTTTGTAATCGTATCGCAAACAAATTTTTTTGACCCCCCCCCCCTCAAAATTTGTAGTTTTACGTTTCAAAGTGCGTAGAATCCAAATCTGAAATAAAAATATCCGTCCGCCGTCCAGGCCATATCTTGCTCTAGGATTGCTCGAAAAAACTCGTTCTTTCGCACATAGACTCCATTTGGGGTCTAGTTGGTCCTAACATCTGATCAGTTTGATCAAATAACTCCCTGGGGTTTTATGGGCCAAAAGCTGGTCCAAAATGGGGATTTTCAAAGGATTTGGGATCATAGGGGTGTGGGGTGTCGATTTTCATGTAATTTCAAGCCGGATTTGACTACATCCATGAATAATAAACCCATAAACAGTCGAAATAATAAGGCATTGTTCGATAATTCGCAGCGTTTTTTTTGTTGCTTTTTTCCTGCTAAAATGCAAGGCCACTTCTTTATTAATCGTTGTACAATATGTAGTCACATTGAAACATAAACTGATGACTGCATGAGCGTATTGCAGAAAAGTCGCTACCCAAATGCGTGTGTGTGTGTGAGTGATTGCGACAGTCGGCCCCGAAAAACGGAAAAGTATATGGAATTCAGCCCCAGGATGAAACTATAAAGGCCATAAAAGGTGAATTTCCGTCACCAGATCCCGATTACTCATCAAACTGGACAATTAGCTTCAGGAATCAACTGTGCGTCGCCGAAGCTCACCATTTTTCGCACAGGCAATTTTGGCCTAGGAACTTGGCAGAAAACTCAAGAAAATAACATCCCACATCGGCTATAGGCTATCTGGCACGAGAAATAATCATTTGTTCCCGGACAAACCAGGTCAAGACTCGCAAATTTTCCATCTTGGTGTGTAGGCTTGGGCCAATGGGCAAGCGCTAATCCTTTTCGACCAACTCACCCCGTTTGAGCCAGTACTCAGGACAGAAGGCCTGCTGATAAGGCTCCTTGAACTCGTCTATGCATCCAGAATAAAAAAAATGCCGGTTTCCTTCTGCCACCGCAAAATTACTCATTCTTGAACTTCTTCAACTCAGTCGTGAAGTTGCAAGTTCCGGAGAATAATCAGCCACGACGTATTAACATGTTTGGGAGAAGAATGACCGCGATATTGCACAGGGGAGGGGAGTAGACGTGAATTGCAACTTTCGAAATGAATGAAAAAACTGAGGTTAAGCGAAAATTGTGGGAGGAGTAACGCGAAATTGCACGTTTCGGTGAATAATCAGCCACGAAATTGTGAATTTCGTAGGTGAGTTTCGAGATTAAAGTTTTAGAGCTAAATAGCCTCGAAATTCGGGGGATAAAAAGCAGAAACTACAAAGTTTCTAGGATAAATAGCGAAATATTTGAATATTTCGGAGGATAATTACCCGCGACATTGCTGAATTGTGAGTGTGACGGATAAATAGCCACGAAATAGCACAAGTTTTGGGTGTTAAATAGCCACTAAATTGAAGTTTTATACGGCTAAATACTATGGAGTGCAAGTTCCAACAGTCTGGAAATTACGGGTTTTGTGGGGGAGTTTCGAGGCCCGCAATTAAGAGATTGAAGAGTGCTGAAAAACCACGGAATTCGCAGGTTTTGGAGGAAAATCAGCCGCAAATTGCAAGTTCAGTGGTGAGAATAGCCGCGAAATTGTATAAGGGGTAGGGGCCCAAGTTTTTTTGGCCAAAGCTTCATTTTGGGAGCTTGTACGCCATACCCGTGATTTAGAAACGTCGATGCGAAGCCGAGTTTTATGTTTCGGAGGATAAATCGCGGAGAAAGGGAAAGTTTCTATAAGAATAAGCAACAAAATTGAGAGTTTTGAGGGGAAAATGGACTCGAACTCGAAGTACTAGGTTTAAATAGCTATGAAATTGTAAGTTTTGGAGTACAAAATATTGCAGCGAACATAAAGTTTTTGGTGAAAGTAATCACAACTTCGAGAAGTTACGCTAAGGCCCGTGTGATATTTATAAAGTCAACCCTTAATTGTCAATACAAAACACCATCCTTCAATCATCAATCACCAACCCTTAATGATTAATCTTCGACCTTGACTACGTGCTAAAAATTCGTCGTGGAAATCTACTTTACAAACAAAAGTTGTACGAAATTCAATGCTCAACAAGTTTTGTGAGTGAAGATTTTCTTCTAAAGTAACTCATTTTCAAGATATTTAGAAGAAACTAAAAGAAGTGACAAAACATTTCGGTTTTCCGGCAGCCAAAAATTGTACCGTACGAGCTTCTGACCTAAAAATACAAGATGAAAAAAAGGGGTTTGTTTTCGGCAACGTTGTATACAATTCGCATGGAAATTGTACGAGAAATCCGAACAAAATAGTTAAACAATTCCTGAACCAATTGTTTCGGAGTTAATCCCGAAAATATTATTCCGCTACGGGGAGAACATGCATGGGAAATGATTTTCCTTCAATACAACGGTCATATTCGCGTTTTTCATTCCGAGAAATAACTAGATTTAGATTACTATGTTACTCTGCGGCAAATAATTTTTGACGTAGTCACGCCAAATCCTACTCCTCCCACAATTTTCGCTTAACCTCAGTTTTTTCAGGTACAAATATTTGTTAGGGAAATAGAAATTAGAATCATTTTATCATTCATTTCGGTCGGGACATAATTTTAAAGTCATTCATTCGAAACTTGATTTCCCTGGTAACAAACATCTGACAACGCAATTACGAAACTACAAACAGTACGAAAGTTGACGTGAATACCCCTATTGTGATCAATTCGCAAGGAAATTTCTCTAGGAGTCCGAAAAAAATATTTAAAAAATTCTGGAATCACTTGTTTTGAAGTTATACGACATTTCGGTACGGGGAGAACATGTCCGATAAATAATTTTTTTCTTAAAACGAAGTCCAGATTTTGTGCTTCTTTTACCAAGAAATAGCCACGTTTTCATTTTCATGCATTTTATCGAAAAACCGCGACAGACCGGTGGCATGCCGAAAACCACTTTTGTACATCATGAGTGTAAATTCAGCTCGGACTCGATTTTTTTTCACGAACACCATACTTCCATTCCCATAGGGGAAATGAAAGTGAAAGCTAATTCGTGGCCAAAAGTGAGAGCATGCGCCTTATTCTTGAGTAAAATTGGGATAAAATTCTAATTCGCGGAAAAGATTAAGAAATTGTGCAAATCCACGGCTATTAAAATTAATCAAAGAAGTGGGAGGGAGTTCGCGGTTATAACTGAGAAAAAGCGTTTTCGTGACAAAAGCGTTAAATTTAAACAAAAGGGTTTATATTAAACAAACTCTAATTTCGCGGCTAAAATTGAGAAAAAGCGCTAATTCGCGGCTACAGTTAAGTAAAACCTCCCAAATGGCGGCTGAAATCGAGATACGCTAATTGGTGGATAAAATTAGGAAATGCGTCTATTATACTGCTGCTAACATTTAGAAAATGTGAATTAATGGTTTTTGGAGGCGAACTTCATTGTCAAAATTATGAGAATCCGATAATTTTAACACTATAGGTATAAATTACACTTTTGCCGATGTTGTAAGGACCGAGGGACGGCCAGGCCAAGTTGTTCACAAAATTCTGGCCGCTCTATATTCTCGCCGATTGAAAACCCATTTAGTTCATATCCGTCAAGCTATTTGAACCTTCCGCTTTATTTCTACCACCTCTGTGCAAAACATTGTTAATTAAAAGAGCAACGAAATTGTTGCCACCTTGTCTGCCTTCGACTGCGCCACATACTATCTATCATTCTTCTTTTGGCAAAAATAGTTGTTGGTTTACAATGCACCAAATATTTTCTGGGAGTTTCTCGCAGAAGGTACGATTATCTTAGTATAACTATTGTGGGTCAATTAGGGCTTTCACATTCACTTTCAAAAACTTTCGTAGTTCGGACATGACAAATTAAAATGTGGGCGCATTTAATTCATCAATCCACTATTTTCGCCTCTCAATACCTATAACAACAAGCAACGAAACCAGGAAATTACGATACGATGGCTTTCAAAATTGACGGGAATGTCCCCATTAAAGTGCCTGTGCTGGGCTCCTAATTTTTAAAATGGAAAGACATTTATAATCGATTATGACACCTGTTCGATGTTCGATAGCGGTTCCTGCTTTATTCACCTTTTTTAAACAAGGACACTTCAATAATTGTCAATTCATTTAAACGGTGGTGTGTTTCCGCTTAGATGCGTTACTCACCCACGCTATTTTCATGCGATAGTATCCGGAAATGAGCTATCATCCATGTTCCCATTTGATTTAAACAAATATATAAGGAAAACATCGCCCAGGTACTTGGCTGTTTTTATCATTTAACTCACTGACACAATCTTACTCCCATGTCATCTTCGCTTATGTCTTTGTCAACGGGGAGAGAAAGTGACAGTAATTTGTCTGTTGTGTACTGCAGATGTGACTTTTCCCAAGGTGTGTTCAAATGTAGGGGGGATGGATAGAGAGGCACGCCTTCACCACGTCTTCACGGTAGCCGCATTTAGACATACGCCTAAGGAAGGGTTCTCAACTCACAGTGAAACTGGAGCACAAAATAATAGGAAACGGAGACTCAAACGTGTATCACGTCTTTTATGATGCAAATTAAAGAAAAACAAGACCCGCCTACCCAATGAAATTACACGGTGTGCTGCACTTTCTCGCGTTAATTTTTTTTTTTTTTTCTTCGTAAACTATAAATCTTTGCCAAAATATACTTCAAAGTTAGTCGCCTTCCTTTCCTCTCCTTATCATGGTTCTAGCAGCTCCCTTCATCGCGAGCCTTACAGCGTCGAGGGGGTTTATTCTTGGCTCGCGTCGTCATCTTGGAAGAAATAGCCCACCCACAAAATGAAAGAGCGAGAGCGACGGACAGGGTGGAAACGGGATGAAGGGTTAACTCCTCGGTGTCAGTTTACATCATAAAAATCATTCAAACGAGTGGAAATCTCCCTCTTTTTACCATGGTGGCTGCATGGTCGAAAATCGCTACAAGGTCTTCGGTGTTTTCATTTGTCCGCATTATAATTGCCTTTTTTTCATCAGGAAAAATTCCGAAACAAAAGAAATCACATTTGAGTCAAAACAGTGGGAGCCTCTTGGTCTTCTAAAAAGAAAACAATTAAAGCTGCCGGTCTAAAACTAAGATATTCATCTTAACTGCACCCTATGGCCTTACAGAATCTATTAATAGGCTGTGGCGCGCGCACTCACGTAACTAGAAGAGCATCTGTGTGCGGTTTGACTCAAAAAAGTGAGTGTTTGCCGATCATCAAGAATCAATAAGCTTCTCAAATCTTTTTCAGGCCGAAACAGTCAAGTTTTTTTTTTATTAAATTTGAATCAGCTAATGCTTAAAAGCACATATTCTTAGGCAGCAACTTATCATGTAAACACGAATACCGATTGCCGATAAGAATCATTCATAGGCCTTGCCATCATCGTATCAATAATCTCTGTAATTTCAAAATAAAATTTTGTGAGATGAGTGAAATAATTTTCTCGATCGGCCGAAGGTCGAAGGATTAGGTCCGTTTCTTGGGCATAGGTGTATTATAATAAGCTTTGTAACCTTTTGTGGATTCGCATCATCATAAACCAAAGAAAAAATAAACTTTAAAAAAAAAAAAAAAAAAAAAAAAAAAACCTTTAAACTTTGAAGGCGTATAGTTGAACACAACTCGCCATATCGCAAAATTTTTATTTTTGCCTGGTGAAAAGAACCCCCATCCGTTCCTAATTCTTTTAAAGGATGATATCACTCTTGTACTCTTTAATGGACCTTAATGACAGGTACTTAAAGGAGAGAGGATACTTCGGTGAGAGGCGACTCAAAGGTTTTACTGCTTTATTTTCCCGTGGCGTTCTTTATAAAATTCAAAAAAACGGACTGGAGCCATTGGACGACCCACTGATCATCAATAAACCACAATAACATCCCGTTGCAGATAGTCTGTCCCAATCTTATGAGAAAACCCCATTAAAGGGGCAAAATAAGGTTTCACTCACGGTCCATCAAAACGTTGACAGCAAAATAAATTAACGACGCCTTCACGCGGTCTTATAAACACAAAGTTCACCGCTTTATTCCAATATGGCTGTCATAAAATATCCTCTTATAAGTTGTGCCACCCTAAAATTGCATTTGCGGCAACTGCAACTATCTTTTCACTGATTAGGGGTGTTCTCCCCCCCCCCCTTTAAACAAGATTCGAGGAAAATCTACATAGTGGACTGTTCCAAGACCTAAATCACGAGGACGACGTAACACACTCTTCCTCTCCAATAGATAAACACACCACTTAATCGAGGAAACCCGACCGGTTTAACAAGGATTCGCTTTTTACTGACAAACTTGACCAGTGAATCAGAAAAGAAACAAAAGTAGCGAAAAATCCTACGGCAAGAAAAAGGAAATCCTTTAAGTGAAGTGAGTAACTTCCGGTGTCATCACTTTGAAAACATAGCCAAGTTTCACCCAAAGGTGCCTGTAAGTAGGTGACGCATACTCGGACGATTTATTTATCCAGTGCCTGGATTAAGCGTTGGCGAGAGGAAGCAAATTTCGCTTTTCAGTCTGCAATTGTTAATTTCTTGCTCGTTTTCATCATAGTAGAGTTTTTCCCGGATCAAACTGAGTTACTCCACAAGATTTGAACTCAACTCTTTTGTTTTATAAAGGAGACCCCGTGGGCATACAATTCTGGACAATTAGACTCATAGCCGTTTTCTGGAAATCGGCAGGACTCGTTTGACCCTTACCGGAGGAGGAGGTTAATATCGAGGGGTTTGAGATCGAAACACTGCAGTTATTTTTTTATCGCACACTTGAAGGACGTGGGAGGTGATAATAATTACGAAATTGGAGAGGGTTTGAGCAAAAGTGGGAGGGACGGAAACGAAAAGAATGATCCAGCTGAGAAGAGTAGTTGAAGCACGTCCACAGGAAACCTCTCCACCTCCATAAAACATGAACTCTCCGAACCAAATGAAAAACTGAAAGCGACTTAGCGACCACACTTGAATGACCGACGAGAGAGCGGAAAAAAGTTCACAATAACTCGAAAACATTAGAATACCCCGGCGAGACAAAAAAATTAGGAGATTTTCTGATCTCTACGACTTTTAAGCCACTCGGTTTCGCTAGATCATTTTATTTATACAATATGTGAAGTATTTCAGAAAACAGTCAACGTGGTACGCATAAAATTTATCTATGCCTGCAGGGTGTTGGGCGCAGAACAGAGAGATATAAACGGCAGGCGGGTCTTATGTTTAATTCATGACTGATTTTTCAACACTATACAGCTACATTTCATGGAAGTTATCTTTATTATTTCAGCATAATGGAATCATCGAAACCCGCCAATATTAACATTTTAAAACAAAAATGCGTTTTATACCCAATGTACCATAAATAAGTTTCCATACGATATTGTATTCAAATTCACGTTCAACTAGAAACCTTGAAAATTAATGAAGGTTGCCTTCATTTTTCGCTTCTGTAATTTTTAATTGCGCCTCTAGGTGGAATGGCAAATATTGAAGCTGGAAGCTTCATGGAAAAGTCGGACGAGCACAATTATACGCAAATTGGCTTAATTTATACGAACTTTGTCTAGTGGGGCCACTAGTGTCCCAAAAATTTAAAGGCGGAACAATTTTCAAATTGAGGAGGAGTCCGCTATTCCAAGTAGGTACCCAAGGCATTCAAGCCCAAATAAAACACTCAGAAAGGGGATTTAAAAGAGCCTGGCTTTAAAAAAAAAAACTTGTGGATGAGACGACCACTTCAAAACCCACAAGTCCTTTTTTCCGAATAGGAGCTCTTTCTTTTGTGCTGCGTCATGTACATTTGCCATCTGCCCACTAATGCAAAGAGCAATCCTTATGTGCATGCTAAATGAAAAACAAACGCCGCGACCCTTAAACTAGTTGAAAATATCCTTAAACTATAACCGAGGAGGAAAAAGTCATTGCCCTTTTGACAATGTCGTAGCTAGAATGAGAATACAGCAATTTAACCCGAGAGGGCTTCATTATAAGGAAAACTGCACCTTCCGTAAACTGCCGACAGCGGGAGAGAGACGAAATTTTCGCAGCGAAAAAATTTGTCGTATTCACTGAATGCAGCCAAAATCGACAATGGTCAAGTAGTGAGTGAGACAAATACGATATAGGAAGGCAGGGGGACATTGTGCATTGCCCAAAGACGATTTTATGGTAAAATATCATAACGATGCAACAGGTTGATTACACCAAGTTCCATTTTTGACTTAACTTGTTTTTTCAGCAGTAACATACTTTCAGTTCACTACGGGGACATGGAAGTCATATTTGTACAGTTACGCGCATTCGAGAGATATGACACGATCAGTCCAAGTAAATCAACAAATTTGGAGGCGAAACCCTCCAGGCTCCACCCACACTCACCATGACCAAACAACTTTAAACATGAAAAAAGTACAGATAATCAATTCGATTGGAACTCAAAAATAACCCTCAAGAAGTTCTCTATTCCCGTGTATTCTCGACTTTAATCCGTGCATTTTGGCACCGATTTTTGCAGACTTCAAAGTTTCCGAAAAAGCCGTACAATTAAAATGTAAAAAATACGACTCACTCACTCTCCCACCCACCCACCCTCAAGAGACATTTATTTTTAAAAACCTACACTTATTTCTCGTTACCTTATAATTATATGCCCGGTGACTGTATTTCTGTCACTGAGGTGCTTCTTCCCTCCATTGAGAGTAGACTTTTACGTGCGGTTTCCGTTCCAAGAGCATGACTCAAAACTGAAAATCTCATCCCTTTCCTACTTGTCCGAACTTTCGGTGCCAACAAAAACCCCTCCCAAGCGAAATAGAACGCTTTTTATTAACTTCTTCGGGGGCGTCCGAAATGTACCAAAATAAGAATTGTCGAGTTTAATGGCAAATAAAAAAGACTGCGCAGTTGCATAAGTTTACACGAAGCTCCTTTCCCGCATCAATCACCCTCTAAAGAGTGAATCACCCAGTAACAATTCAACAAGAAAGCTCTTGGGTGACGTGGGGTGGGGTACATGAAGGCACGGCTAATTTAAGAAAAAGTCAATAGCCATCGTGGATTCAAGTTAAAAGCGATGATTTTTTTTTTCTCCTTCGCGAGCTCGAAAAGGATTGGCAACGAATGACGGATGGCAGCGAGGAAGACCCTCATCAATTTATAGGGTGGATGAAAATTACGCAAGTTCAACACATAGGTGGCCCTCAAGTACACGAGAAGAATGAGGTAATTCTAAGCGTACCCATTTGAAACGATTGACAGAACAATAAGAGGAAGAACGAGGGAAGCTGTAAGGGCGAAGAAGAAGGAGTGGCTTTAGACGCTTCAAAAACGAGGGCCTCATTCAGCATTAATTTCCACGACTCATTTAACACAAAAACAAGACGTCGCCTTGAAAATGACTAAAAAGGAAAAAGTGAAATTTGAGAGTTTTAAACGTTTATTTAAACGTCAACCTCGTTCTCAGAGCAGCGTATGAGTGGCTGTAGTAGTAATATTAACATCTGTATCAGACTACTCCCAATGGACTTCCCGTGAGAAAGCTTACTTCCCCCCACCACACACTTCAATTATATTCCATTCATTATACGCGAAAACTGTGAACTTTAAGAACGATGTCTTAAACACCATAAACGGATTCGACTTGACCCCAGTCCAGTAACTAAATAAGGACTGTCATCAAAACAGTCAAGCTTTCGCCATAAGCTCAAGAAGTAAAAGTACACCAAGAAAAATAGTGGAGGTGGGGAAAGCAAAAAAGCCAAGTTAAGCAAAAGATGATACTTACATCTGGGTGATCTTTGACTGGAACGAAAACTTTTTCTGTGAGCGTCGTTGGTTCGCCTTCAGGCTCCGGAAGAACGAGTGGCTCCTTCTTGACGCCATCGACTTGAAAAAGTGACGAGCGTACCCTTCCGATCTCTAGAAACAGAAGAAAATCAATATTCATTATTGATAAAGTACAATAATGTTTATTGCAACTATCAGGAAGTTTTCTTGGCAAGGCAGTGAAAAAAAAATGCAGAAGTGCCACATGAGTCAGCGAGGTATCAATAGCAAAAGAATAATTTTTCAGTATGTCAGTCAATAGATTAAAAAAAAAATCTTCCCCGCGGTGACTCTTGACATAAGCGTAAAAAAGTCGATAAGGCAAACAATTTTACTGATAAAGTAATGAATTGATGATCATTGTGAGGACTTGAGGAAGTGAAAAATTATCACCCGGAGGCTAGCAGAGAAACGAGACCCGCGTGGCACCCGAGCAGTTCTTGCGAGGCATAAGTTCTTGGCCTTGACCGGTTCACGCTTGACTGGGTCTGACAATGAGTGTAAAAAAGAAAAGAAAATCAATTTAGACGCGGAATGGATTTATGATCGGTTCCCCGAGAAAGCTGAGATAGACTCGGAGGGGGTGTCGTTCGTGTGAATACTCATAAATGCGGTTTCTTATTAAATATTACCCCAAAAATTATAATCATCAAGGAGTTGATGAGCTTAGGCGCGTATCACCCTATGCATTTTTTCGGGCACTGAGAAAAAAAATGAGTCCTTCAGCGGTGAAAATACCGTCGAAGTTCAGCAAAGAGGATTACCCGACGAATTTCGGCAGAAACTCTCTCCGGTTGCTAGTCGCCTAGAAATAAATAGGCAGCCAGCCACCGATATAACTTCGTATCTATGTCGCCGAATTTTATTCAATCATTTCTGAGACCGACGTCAGACGTTCAGATGTTGGCTGCTTGTTCTCAAAGACTAGTCTTCGTTGTTGAGCGGTTGTCTGGCTTAGACATGCGCTTCGTTTCATACGTTCGGCATTTGACAGCCGATATTCGTAGAACCTTTTCGGCTGATGTACAGCAGTCTGTCTGGGAAGTTCCGTGACTCCGTGCCGAAATTCAGCGCGTAGCCGTTTTATTTTCGGTGCTTATCTGTATATCATGTTCAAAGGTTTCACTATACCGAAGTTCGGCGGAGCGATCATTAAACGGGGTATACGAAGAGAAATTTCACTGATTTTTCTTTGCTTTAGCCTCCATATGAGAGAAAATATGAAGCCTAGCCCGCCAGCGATCACTGTGTTGGCAAGTCCAACACCCCATTTAGCCCAAAGCCCATTCTCCCCTCACATGAAAATTAAAGCAAACAAAATCAGGTTAACTTACTTTATTGTACTTTTTTTGCGTTTAATGATCGGTTCCGATAAAAACCTTTGATCATATAATGCTGATGAGTGGCAAAAATAAAATAGAAAGCACATAATTCCTGAATGAGTTGAATTTGTTTTCATTACATTAGTTTCATTAGATAAAGAAATAACAACACACGTAAACGCTCGGATTGTAGAGAGCTCATGAAGCTCAGGTCTTTGAGGTAAACTATGTACGTAGAAAAAACAATAAAATGTATTTTATTAACTGATTTTGCCAAAAAGAACTTGTAACTATTAATACATACACTATCGGGGTTATTCTTATCTTGAACAGGGTGTATATATGTACATACGTGAGCCCCGTTTACCCTGTAGATAAATATATGAAACTTGACAGAAAATCAAAAAATGATTATTTTAATATTATATTTGGTTAGTAAGATGAAACTATTTTCAACATCACATTACACCTCTCCAAATAATAGTCCAGTCAAACGGTAGTTCCACGTAGACAAAAATCTCGTCTTCGATTTTTTCACTTTATTCTCTGTTTTTTGGGGTGAGGAACACGAATCCGAAGAGATCCAACAAAATTTCCTTGTGCGTTTTAAGAAAATCGCGAAAAACTGCTCATTTTTGGCACTTTTTCCAGTTTTTTGCTTATAACTCCTTAATGACGCATTCTACGGAAAATGTTACCCTCTCATTTCTTGAGAAGCATTGAATTCTGCGTCGAATCGTTCTTTCATTTTTCACAACTGACCCAGCCGTTTCACCGGTATTGATTTTTTTGAAATGGTAATTTTTAGCCACTTTTGTTAAAATTAATAAAAATTACTAAAGCAGCAGCAACTTAAAAACGGCTATTCTAACCGGAAAATGTAATGAAATCAAAGTGGTTCAGAATTGAATTTTACATATAAGTGAAAAGCATTGAAACCTACTAGAAAAATCAGTGGTATCAGTTTTGCGACAAAAAACGCGAAAAAAAGCGGCCCAACGCTCGTGCGCGCGACGTTTTTCTTCGCATTTCTGCCAATAGCTCGGGAACTAGTAGTCCAATTTTTTTCTATGAAAAACGATCTGAAAGCTGATAGAAGTTTCTATCAGACCTATTATATGAAATTTCATTTGAAGATTAACATAAGACAGGGCCATAACGTCAAACAATTTGAAATTTGCTGCAAAAAAACCTTTTTTGTCACATTATGCCTATAATGCAAAAACTATCCATCCGATTAAACTTTAAAGAAACTCATCTGAAAGCTCGTTAAATTTCCTATAAGGAGTCATGTATGGCGTTTTTATAAAGACCCGATAAGTGGCGAAACGGCTGGGTCAATTGTGACAAATGAAAAAAGATTCGACGCAGAACTTGATGCTCTTCAAAAAAGAACAGGGTACAATTTTCCGTAGGAAGCGTCATTGAGCAGTTGCAAGCGAAAAGCTAAAAAAATGGCCAAAAATTATCAGTTGTTCGCGATTTTCTCAAAACGCACAAGGAAATTTTGTTGGGTTTCTTCGGATTCGTGTTCCCCACCCCAAAAAACATAGAATAAAGTGGAAAATCAAAGACGAGATTTTTTTCCACGTATGGTATTTTTTTATACGATTTGACTGGACTGAGAGGAGCTGTTGATTTAATCAAAGACCGGATCGACGAGACTAACGTAATGAATAAAAACAAAATAAACCAAGTGCTTCTCTGTGTAACCCAGTTTTTCGTCGCTCCACCCAGTAGCTACGCTAATTAATAATGAAGAAGGATTAACCAGTAATCTGGAAATGATCTATGTGAATGAAGAAGATGAAAAGAAGGCTTGAACACAAGTACAACACAAAAGGCCAACGTTCACCACACTAATGGAGGATGATGGTTTGAAGATCCCAGAAGTTGTCCCATTTAGCGAATTTCGGCTGCTGTTCACCGAAGATCAGTGATCTGTCAGCCATGTGGTCTTATTGCGATGGCTTGTCACCCAAGAATATTCTTCGTCGAGTAACCGTCGGGAATCAGCGGCGAGACCGTCGAAATTCAGTGAAATGCTCGCCGAAAAGAAACCACCGAACATCGGAAGATTCTATTCGACGTACGACCGTATTTTTCACCACCGAATTTCGGAAGATTCTATTCGACGTACGACCGTATTTTTCACCACCGAAAACATCAACGACCAACCACAGAATTCCTCACCGACGAGTAGTCGGCGGAAAATTTTCAACATGGCGGGCTTCATCGGTGCTTAACCATCGAAAATAAGTGGCTATATGCATGCCGTTCGGCAGTAAATTTTTCTCTCAGTGCGCAATATTGCACGGAAGTTCTTGAAAAACATGAGTTCTCCATGATTTCTTCTTTCAATATCTAGCACAAAAAATACTCTGGTGACTGAATCGCGTATCTTTTGTAAAATCCGATTCTGCAATCGTATTCAGAAATCCTTAGATCTAAAAACCAGAACATATTAATTGTCTTAATATCTTACATACGATTTCAGCGTGTTGCAATTTTACAGCGGGAAACGGCTGGATTTTTTCTGGCGTCTGGGCGTTTTTTGCGAGTGGGTGACAGCGTGTTATCAATTTTTTTCCGAACAACGAATTCAAAAGTTCGAAACAAACGAAAACACTGCTAATGCTAATGCAATGCTAAAAACGCAAAACCCGCTTTATCCACTACCAATCGAGCTGGTCCCGCTGACGAACGATGACACAGGGTTACAAACAGAAGCTGTTTGGTCTCTCTAGCAAGCCACTAGAGCGAAAAGTTTAAAATCAAAATAGATGAAAAATGAAAATTAAATTATGTAGATCAAATTCCTTGGTACTTACACATTTGGTTTCATTTTAAGCCGGATACACACATGCGGTACTAGCCAAGTAACTTTCAAAATATTCAACCAATTTCTAGCAATTGCCTAGAAACCAACCAGCTGAGAATTTCAAAAATTTGTTACTTGGCAAGTACCACATGTGTGTATCCGGCTTTATATTTTTGAAGCTACAAAACCTTCATGAAACGTCGAAGAAAAAAATAGGAACGAAAGCGACTGGTAGATATAAACCTTGAAGGACGAAGCAAAATCTTGTGTCAGCGGTCAGGGAAAGGTGTGCAACTATGTGTACGAACGGAAGGATGATGAAATTAAAAGTATTCTCAATATCAAGATGAAGGTGCTTTACTGAGAAAAGAAGAACACAGTTGAGTAGAAAGGTTGAAAAGAACCCAAAAAAGTTCTTATTCTGTATAAGCTCTGTCCTGAGATGTGTGCGGAGTCGAAAAACAATATTCGATTCGCCGAAAAACAAGGAAAAGTTTGCATTTTGAGTAGAAACACAATTAATGGATTCTGTTAAAGTGGTTTCCACTCCTGGCTAATGATCCCGAAGAAAGGACTGGGTTAGAAGGCTAGAGCCATCATAAAAAAATAATTAGTATTTATTTAATTAATTAATTGCCTTCTTCGTACTGAAAAAATCACGAAAACATCGCAGAACTGCGAAGGGAATCCCCCACCCCTCTCCACAATAAAAAACGTAAAACAGGTAGGTACCCCAGCAAACATGCCATTATGCAATACTAATGGAGAATATTATCGACTTGACCCGATACGTTTTGGCCGTCGATATTAATGCTAGAATAAACAGTGAGAAAGATAAATTGAGACCGGGGCGGTTAGTACGACCCAGTGACCATGATAAACAAAAAATGTATTATGCAGCGTTTTTCACTGTTTGGATGCACACATTATTCGATTAATATAGCAAGTCTCATTCATTCAGCAGCCCTCACAATCAAGAAAAATAAAATAAATTTCCAGCACCCGTATATGAGGGCTCAAGAGCCCCCCCCCCCTTCTCCAAAAGGTACACCATCCTCGTACTCACGGGCACGCGACAACCCCTTTATAAAATATGAGAAGGGTAGTTCCCGCATAATTTTAAGAGGGTGATTCCACCCCAATACAGGCTGTTAACTGAATTATACTGCTCGATATTACTGACACGGACACACAAAATGTTGAGGTACAAGAGTGAAGATCATAATTTTTTCACTCCATTTTTCATGACTGACTCTGTAATGTACGCATACATTTTAAAAAACCAGTCACTTTGTCATTTAAATTGAATCAGCAATGATTGTAGTTTTCAACAATCGGAGATGTTGTAATTTCAAGCCTGAAAATTTGTTTCCTAGTTCCAACTTTCCAAGGCATCCTAATAATGAGGAGCCGTATGAAAGCGCTTCGTTCGGCCGAGAAAAAAAAACTCGATCTTCAAGCACTAGTTCATGTTAGAAAATCCATAAAGTCAAATTCCCAAGTGTTAGCAGAAAATCGTGAACGTGGGAGCCCAATTTGTCGGTCTTCCCTCGATGGGGCGCATCATAAACATACCGGGTTTCGACTGTTCACAATCTTCAGCGTTCGGAGTCCCAACTCAGTGACACCGAACGCTCTGAGGAGTCACAAGGCGTGCGGTGCGCTTCTACTAACCATGTAAATCCAAAATGTCAAGCGAGGAAACCCGAAGAACGTAAGAACATTCACATCCGGTATACATACAATCAAAACTAGTCCTTGAGCCAGCCCTGAAAAACGTGACTCATTTTGTTGAAAAGTGGACTACCGAGAAAATATAAATCATTAGGTACAGATACCTATTCGAGAAAAACTAATAGTTATTTATTATACAAGAGAGAAAAGCAGTCCTTTTCCACACAGCGAAGCGAGTGGGCAACCAATGCGAGAGTTAGAAAATGATTTTCTCTCATGTTTAATATTAAATTTTTTCTACAACAGTCAATAATGTGAACATTATTCAACTTAAATAAATAAAGCCACCACTTTTTCCCATATTTGGTTCTTCTTTCTCAAGAGTTGAAAAGTTTCACTTTTCACATTCATTTTAGTTTAATAAAGTGAGCATTACTCAACTAATGCATGCATAAAGCTGTAAACGTAGGAGCCTACGTTGGGTCCGTTGTAAAACTATAAACGATCAGTTGCGATTAATCCTTCTCTCTTATTTTACATGTGTTGAAAACAAAACCTCATCAAGTGCTGAGCAATGTTTTGAGTTTTACAACGGGGCCATTGTCTGTCTTTCCTCGTTGAGGTGCGCCAAAAACGAACAGGTTTCGGCTGCTCGCTATCTTCAGCGTATGGAAGTACAACTCGTAGGGAAGACAGACAATACAGGATCCTACGGCTACAGCTTTATGCATGCATTACCAACTAAACCCTTTTAGTCTAAGCGATCTTACTATTGTTGTGTCTTTTTACGCGTTAATCTTAGAACCGAGTTTAGAAACTTTTTTAATAAAAGTTTATTTATTAAACTTATTTCGAATACATATTTTACTTGACAAGCTTAAATTAAGAACCTAATTGCAAATTCACTGTAATTTCAATACGAACCAACCAATTTCACGGATATTCAGCCAGGCAACTTCAAATTTTGCTCTCTAACAAATATTCAGTTCCAACTTTGTGGTCCACGCTACTTTCGGTCCACGCTAATAATGAAAAAAGAAAGAAAGTAATAAAAAAAATTTAAAAAACCACAGAAAAGTGCTATTTTGCGGAAATGATAGGCCTTTTTTTTTTTTTTACAGAAACCTTAACTATTTCGGCAGCGGAAATCGGCTCCAGTGTAGCACTTTCTGCGGTAGGCGTTCCGGCTTGCGGAAAGGCGTCGAAGCAGTCGTGATGAGAAAAAAAACAAAAAAACTATCGTCGGAGTTAACAATTTGGAGAAAATTAAATCCAATTCGGTTAACAAAACAATTAGGCCCGATTTCACCAACTTCTTAAACCAAGACCAACAACTAATCACGATTACAATGTAAACACTTGTATCAAAATTCATATGGGTCGCTATTGGCAACTAATCACGATCAACTTTAAACGAGATCAATTTTGTTGGTGAAAATGGGCCTTAGAAATTATTTATTTTTGTAAACAACATTTGTCGGGTGAATGGGGGATTGGGGAACTTGCATTTTTCAATCACTGGTCTCTTGAAGAGGGCTCTTCAACAAGACAAATATAGCCCGTCAAGTTAAACGAGGACCTCACCCTACTGTGATCAGCCCGTCTAGATACTATTCCTTACCCCCTCCATGGAACTTTAGCTTGGTAATAACAAGTATCTTTGGTGAACAGTGGGACAACCAATTCGGCAATATAAGTAGAGGGAAGATAAGTTGCAAGTAATCGAATGTGAGAGCGCTGGCCGCGGGTTCATGTTCTTCTTGACGTTCTATAGACAATTGCCCACATCAACCATTGAAATCAATCAAGGGGGTTTTTTAGGCGAATTTTGAGAAATTTTGAGTGGGAGTTTGATTACGTCAAAGGTCAGTTCATGAAATGGATGGTGTTGGGAAGAGGGGGGAAGACGAGTTTTCTGGGGTTTAATTTTTCTTGTTATTTGTAAACAAAACATTCTAGAGTTTCCTCAAATGCTTCAAAACTGCACATTGACATCATTTTTCCCTCGCACCATCCATCCTTTCCTGAAGAACTTTGAAATTTATTTAAAAATCACCAGACGCACCAATCGGGCTGCAACTACCGTTGATAATATCCTTGTCCGCATGAGCCAATTCACCGATGTACTTTCCCCCAAATCGGGCATTCATGCAAGTTCCTCATTGTTGCGAAAATTAAGACCAGAGACTACCAATTTTACGCTTGACCTGAAACGTGAAATTATACAATTCTCCAGCGAGGAAACTTCCAATTTCACCTATATTTAGCTCTTAGCTTAGCTTAGCTGACTTTGACTGTCGTGGCCGGCTATCCATAGGGTTCCGTGATCACTGAAAAAAGCCCCGTAAATTGCAATCTCGCACAAATAAAAGACCAGAAACTGGCGATATCGTTAACACTCTAATCCAAAATTGGCAATTTGGTAGATGTGACGTTATTTCGTGTCAGACTTATAGGGCGCTGTCCCGGGTTCCACGATAACCCGACGCTTGTGAATTTGGGAAAATTTAGACCATTAACTCGCAAATTGAAATATTCAGACTCGAAGTTTTATCGAATATCGATTTTTATCGAGTTTTATCGATTTTTTAGCTCCGAAAAATGCAATTTTTCGGCTATTTATCAAGATTAGGGTTCTATAGAACCTGCTAGACTGGACTTCACGCCCCCACGTGAAAAGGGCCCAGGAATTTGACATTTCGCGGAAGTGAAGACCAGATTCGTGCTACTTCCAAGATATTCTGACCAGAAACTTGCAATTTTGCAGGTTTTCAACTCCGAATACCGCAATTCATCAGCTTTTTGGCCATACTATTTGTTTATTGAATGATTTATCTGCTAGTCATTCAATGACACGGATAACATTAAAGGCCCGTTCACACGCTCTGTGCAATGCGTCTATACTGTGGAGTCTACGTTACATATCAAAATGCTTCATTTTTCGAAGGAATACATTTGTTTGGTTGCATAGACTCCTTATAACGTATTCATAGAGATTGTGAACGGGCCTTAAAAAGCGAAATTATTGCTTTAAGCCGGGATCACTCAGAGTCCGTGAGCTGGGTGAGAGCACTACTGTTTAAGACGGTTTAGACGTTACGGGTAGTGCTCCCGCCCAGCTCACGACTCCGTGTGAACCTGACTTTACAATTTTGCTGTTTCCCCCCTTAAATACGTACTTAGTTATTTCACGGCTGTTTATTTTCGGAAACATGCAGCCTCAAATTTCGGTAAACCCATGAAAAATCGTCAATTTTATTCTTTTAATTAACTAGTAATTACTTAATTCATTAAATTATTCTTTACCCTCAAATCCATGAGGCCCTAAAAGTACAGCATTTGTTCGAAAGCAGTTTCGGGGTCCCAGAGTTTAGAGGATCCCTAAGGGTTATAGGACCACAAACTATAAAGTAGCACCGTACTTCCTGAAGAAGGGCCTCTGGTCACTGTTTAGCGATATCCCATCTTTTTCCTGGACTTGAAAAATGTCATTCTTTCCTCAATACCTCCAAAATCCCACGAGGGCATCAAAACATCCCTCAAAATGGATAAACTCTTCTATTTACAAATATTGCTACACAAGTGTATCATTTTCTACAGCGGATCTCAAAATGTCGAGGCTTTTGAGGCTACCCCATCTGAATTCACGTTGCAGTGCTTCATCACGACCTAGGTTTGAGGATGTTACGATTCGGATTGGAATTGAGTTCAATAATTAGTCATTTTCAATTGGTTTTTACTTCAAAATGTTTCCAGGGGAGTTTTTGTCACCAAGCACCACGCCCCAAAGTAAATTATTTTCGCCTTTCGGGCGAATAAAAAAAAAAATCGTATGATGTTCTATTGCAGTGAAGTGATATCGTTTTTGGGGAGCAACTCAATTTATGTAGCTGATATTAAACTGCAACAAAAAGAAAGAAAATCCGAAACATAAAGAACCAAGCCTCTGGCGCCAAGCGAACTCCCTCGCCTCTTCCCCGCACTGTCTATCAATAAAAGCCTGGGACCAATTAACCCTAAATGCGACCAAGAGGGGAATAACTGTGTGGGCGGGCGGGGGTGGGGAATAGACAACTCTACTGTTTCACTTGACAGTAATTACACTCTCCGTGCTCGTCAACGTTCATATATGCATTTTTCGTCATCATTTATTTCAATCGTTAGAGAACAACAAGACTTTCTTGTCACGGAAATATAGAACACAGCGAAAAATGGTTATCATTTAACAGTCAACACACGACAAAGCCGCATACACACATGTGATACTTGCCAAGTAACGAGCAAAATATTTTTCAAATTTTCAGCTGGCCGGTTTCTAGGCAACGGACCATTTTCCAACATGAAAAAACCGCTGTTTTGGGTATCAAACCTTGTAGGTAGTACGTGGTATATTAATGTTTTAAAGTTAAATATTTGCCTTGAATAAGCAACACCAATCTTGAAATCAAAGATTAAAAACTGGCAGGATTTTGAACTTCCCCCTTGAAAGTGACGTCACAACATTGTAAACATTACGCTACAGTATAAAGCGGCAAATGTTTTCTTCGTCGTTATGAAGCGTTTTTTAAAATATTGAACGTTATTTTGTGGCTATTTTTTGTGTGGATGCTGTGGTTGTTTTGTGGACTTTAGCCTCTTTTTACAATTTTGTGACGTCAAATCCCATTTTTTCATTATTCTGCATGGGAGTGGGGCAAACAAAGGTAATTTAAAGTGTTTTTTCGTGAACATTTCATCCGAATAACTCTTTTTCCACGCATTTTATAATTTTTTTTTCCGGAAAATGGTCCACTGCTAGAAATTGATTGAATATTTCGTGGGTATCCGGCTTAACATTAGTACCAAGGTGACTAAACTCTTCTACAGGTGCCACAGATTTCCCTATGCCAATCAGGCGGGAGGGGTGGGGACTGACGTCACCTGCAGTCCTTTACTCCCGATTGCTCACCCTAGAGCAGCACAGCAAGTTAATTTTGAAATTGAAGTTAATAAATTCTCAAAAATCACAACCCAATAACAATTAATAATGTACTGGGTCCAGCGCAAAAGCGGTTGGGACTGCTCGTGACGTAAGTGAAGGACAATAACGACCGAAGATCTGCGGCACCTGTAGAAAGTTTAATCACCTTGATTAGTACTGCATTTTCATAATTGTCTTGAGAAGGCTTCGATCATAAGCATAAGTAGATATCAAGAACCAAAAACTTGAAGCCACAGACACCAATAGGTTTGTTCCAGCGAGGAGTTCAGAACTGCTCGCGCATGTGTGATACGAAAAAAGTGTTTTAGCAAGCTTATTTCAAAACATATTACAAACTATTCTCTGTTCCAACAGCCACAGAACTGTTTTGGGACATGTTCTGAACATGAGTAGTTTACTCTACACAAAATTGGGAGTAAACAATTAGAAGCGTGCAGCTTATCTTTCGGAAGGCATTCGTGTTATCAATTCAGTGTTTTCTCTTTGAGAAATACTTTTATGGTTTATTGTAAGCTAGTTGTAGAATTAAATTAATACATTTTTAACTTCTAGATGATAGCTGAAGTAAAGGAGAGGCTCGGTGAGCTGAGGGCCCTCGTCGGAGGGTTCGACCCAAGTTCAGCCGTGGACTCGGAGTTCTCCCATGATATGTTAAATTACCTTGAGTGAACGAGAAGACTCACAAATAATAAAAAATCACCTCATCACCATACAAAACTACGTATTCTATGCCTTCCGAAAGATAAGCTGCACGCTTCTAATTCAGAGCCTGCGCCTTACTCAAAAATTGGAATGTAGATACGGTTGCTAAGCGATAAACTGAAGTTATTCGACTTTCTTTTTAATTTTGATTGAAAATATTGGATCTCGCCACATGTATTTTGTGAATTCCTAGTCTCTGACAGTTCATAATGCGAGGGAGCTAAAAAGGCGAGGCTGGAAAACAAAAGCATTCAACCCTTCTTTGGTATAACCATAATGACACATTCACAGAAGATCTCGTTGCTCTTAGGTGCGTTCCAACAAGACGTAGGTGAAATTTAATGCAATTTGTTCTGAACAAAATGTTAATGTTCCGAACAAGTTCTGAACTGGTTACAAGCACTTTGCTGGAACAAACCTATTGGCAGTAATTTTGCCTTCAACTGGATTTGGAAAAAACAAAAAAACAAAACAAAACATCCCAACAGATTACAAGGGTCTAAACAACTGACATCGAACAGAAAATATATATAAGGAGATGAAGAGGTGTTAAAGGAGGGGGAATCTATCCTTTTCGATTTTCTTAGCACCCCCCCCCCCTCATCAACCACCCTGGGACGATAATGTCTAAATTGACTGTGTAAACCGCTTTTTTTCTTCTTCAATTCTTCCAACGTCTCTTTTGAACCACAAAAATCATAAAGAATTACAGGTTAAACGTGATTATGGTTGGACACAGTGTAAAAACTTTAAGGTAACTTTAGAGGTCATGTTCCCAAGCTAGAGGGTAATCATTTCAGGCGACACTCCCTCAGGTGACCATGGAATAAAAAGTTCGCAAGTAATATTGTACCCTAGTAGAATGTATCCTCCTATTCCCAAAGATTCACTAGACATTCACAAACCAATAAACTATAGTCCCTGCGATACACTCCAGATTGACTCAGGAGAATGATTTGATTTCGAAAGAAAATTAAATTTTCTCAAGGTAAAGAAAAAATTAAATTATAATTAAATGTTGGCGAGTTATGCCACTTTAAAAATATCCGGCTATACTTGCGAATGAAAATATAACTTAGGTAAGAATAAAAGCTGACCTGAAATAGCAAACCCTTTAGAGAGGTGTCAAGTTTTTCCCCACAAAAAAGTATTATTATTTGAAATAAAATAAATTGGTTTTCTGTTAAAAATGAAAAGTTCCGCTATAACTGTCGTTCTTCTTCCCCTTCTTTTTACATAGGTTTATTTTAGATGCCTCCTTACATGAAAAAACCCCTTGCCCTTCTTCAAAACGCTTTACAGAAGAGCATGTTTCGTGTGGCAGCGAAGAGCGAAGAGACAGATCCATTTCATTTCCATCTCACGCTGTCGTCGCTCTTGTCCTTCCGCTCCACGCCCGTCAGTGCTTTCCCCTACCTAGCCAGACAGTTGAGTTTACCGGAGTTTTTCTTATCTTCCCCGAGTGTCTTAGCAGGTATCTACCCCTTTCGTAGTTTTTTTTATATTTAAAAAAATAGACTCAAGTTCTCCCACTACTGACACCACCATTCCAAAGAGTTATCACTTCCTCTTTTTTATGTGCCATCACGAGTGTCCCAGCTCTGCACCCCCTCACGAGTTTAGAAACGAAGAAGAGAAGGGGACAATAATATTCTAAAATAGTTTGTTTATCTTATTAGCCACGCGCCACGATCTCCCCCCCCCCCCACGGTCTTAGACAGTCAGTCGAATAAAAGGATGGAACTCAACAGGAGTAGGTGCTGGAATGACAGTGGGAGGGAAATTAAGACTTTCCTCCCACACGGTGAAAATATAGAGGCTGTAAAAGCGAAAAGTCCTACACTGATTTTGTTTTTCAAATAAAAGAGGATCCGCCCGGTGGCGCCGCACCTTCCTTTCCGTCCGAAAAGGGGCTTGGCCGCTGACTCAGCTTTCAAAAACCATCTTGGAGGGGGGGGGGGTTTAAAATACGGAGAATATGGAAAAAAGCTCAGTGGGATGCCTAAGAACACCTTTTCATTGAACGGAATTTTCAAAAAGTCTATCGTTGGCTGAGATAAACAAAATGATGTGATGCAACGCGTAAATTTGTGTATTGAGGTAGGGAGGGAAGGAGATTAAACGTACGGGAGAGAGGCGTATAAAGGAAATTATCAAGGCTACATAAGAACTTCTGTAGGCGATATCGCGTTGGTATCGCTAATTGTAAGGATTGCCCGTTCTTTCCCTTTTAATTTAATGAATTGCTACAATGCCGTGAGTGCGTAGGACTCGAAACGTTGGATGCCATGACATTTCAGCCTGAAGCATTCAACACTAGATCAATCAAGCAAGTGTACCTTTTTTTTAACCCTCTCCTCTAGCCTGAGGGAAGTTAATAACCAACTGTTACGCCACAAGGGCTTACCAGCTTAATCCGATTAAATTAATTACGCTTCCAATAAACCAGAATCTTCCCACTCCCGCCAACACGTGATATCCCAACAATAACATCAATAAAACTATTAAATAAGCTCAAATACCGTCATGCAGAACATAATCTTCTTCGTTTTAAACGCAACTTCCCGGAAAGTGAGAAAGTTCTTCACATTTCAAGAAAGAAGAACACGAAAACGAAAAAGGAGAGAAACTTATCAGTTATTTGCCAGGTCGATGACAATTAAGGTCCTAAGCGAGTTAACTCATGTTATACCCCCTTAAAGTACAACCCGAGAAGCAACACAAAGAAGGTAGTATCGTTTAGAGGGATTGAATATCGCAAAAAATGTACTTCTCGCTTAACATTCGTTGAATGGGCTTTGACATTCGGGGGGGGGGGGGGAAGAGAGAGTCGAAAGAAAGGTGGGCGCCCAGTAATAAGCCAGATGGTCCTATGACGATTTACCCGAAAGTGAAGTGGTAATCCAAGAGCGTATACGAAAAAGAAGTCCTGTCTTTGATCCTTATAAGGGCAGCAAATTTCTCTCGGGGAAGCGAGAGCTGACTACGCAGATAAGCTGCTACAGGAAAGGCCTATCCTGATCGTATGGGAAAAGTGGAGAGAACACGTTAAGAAATTTATGTCCTCCCCTCTTATTACATGGCTAGAAGAAGCCTTTATCGACTTTGAATTACTTATATTACGAAGTTAGAAAAAGAACGTGAATTTAGGAGAATAGTCGTTCCCTTTCTTCTTTTAGTTTTAGATGAAGGCAAATAAAAAAGGAAGTAAAATGTCAGCGCCTGATATGCACAGGCGGGAGTCATTAGGATGCCTACAGATACGCCGTTATACACACGCGTATGGTACCGCAAATAAGGGCCCCTGTATGACATATTATCTCCCTGACTCTCTGACTTCTTAAAACATGTAGGCGGCACTCAGCCCTTTGCATAACGATCCAAGATTAAGAAGTGGTGGCTTTTTTTCCACTTTTGTTCGCGAAATAGTTTTACTAAATAGAAAAACTCTCAATTGGCCCAATTATCATTACGAGGTTCCTCGACTAAATTAAGGGGGGGGGGGGCTGTAACGCTCTCACGAACGGTTTTGCTTTTGTAATATAAACGACCAACCTTCTTGATGGCGGTCCTTAATAGGGACTGAATAATAAAAAGGGGAGACTGCTGTCTTTCGAGTATATCTCGACGATTTTGTCCGTTTAATTGCTTAAACGTGACTCGAGTAGTCACGGCTCAACTATAGGCCTGAAGAAGAATGTTTTTCTTCGAAGCTTTGAAGGGCTGATTCTCATCAGAAGGAACGTCAAAATTTACACACAAAAGGGGGGAACGGGACGTGTGCCGGCTGCATCAGGAAGCACACACGGTCGACTGATGTGAACATAAATTGGCGAAAGTAGCCACCATCAATTTCAGTGGAGCTACTCAAGAGGTAAAATTAGTAAAGCTTCGTTGCTGGAAGAAGAAATAGAGCCGTTAGAAGCGTGACGTCATTCGTGAGTTCATAGCGTCTAAACTTAGTCGCGTTTAGCCCCCTTTCACTCACACCCTCCGTAGACCAAAAGGTGAGGCCGGCCATCAGCAGCAGAAGGAAAAAGAAGGAATTGAAAAGGCATTCATAGAAAGGTAAGGCTGTGATATAGCAAGCTGAAGCCCCCGTTCAAGGATAATCAAATCACAATCCACAAGGGAAAAATTTAATTTTCCATTCCTTTATGCATATAGGTATAATGTGGTTAATATAAATGGGCGACGTGCTAATTCCAAGAGACTTCGCTAAAATAAATGCGAGTCAATTGCCTTTCCTAAGCCCTCGTAGAAATCTACTCTCAGGAGGAGTGGTGAATAATAATATGTGTACTATACACATCCACGTCTACGACAACGAGACGTCAAACCGGGAACCAACGTCTAATCATGGTCTAATCGATGGAAATATGATGCTGAGTTGTAATTCAGTAACTCCTGTCGAGTAAGTCGATAGCGACAATTGAGATTTGAAGACATGGTTGAAGCTTCTTCCGACGCTCCTGTAGGACGTCCAACTTTGGAGTCAAACAGATGCCGGGGGTATTCGACAACAAACTGTACGACCCAGTGAACGCATCGTCCATCTTGGGGAAAGAATATTGATAAAATTGTACGTGAATGGAGGTGGAAATACTATACGGAGAAGCCCAAAAGTCCTTTGAAGCGGGGCGAAATTATCTACTACAGTAGGCCAACCTTATCTGTAACCCAAAATGGAGGTACGTTCACCTCGTGGCTTGTATACGTTTTATAGCTGGGAAGAAGTGTTCTGTGTCATCTGGACTGTAGACTGTTCACTTATGGCGTTTTCCATTTACATAAAATTCCGCTCTAGAGCTGAGCATTTCCACCCATCTTCTCTGTCACCATATGATATAATTCCGAGAAGAATTTTATGCGAATATGGAAAACGCTATTAGTGAACTCAACATGAACTCTCGAACGTGTTGCTTCATTTCGATAGTTCGATTTGTTCACTCCACCCAAAAATATTAAAAAACTCAACAAAAAAACTTTTTCTGTGGGCTCTATGATTTACGTATAGACACTGCACAGTGATCATTTGTTCTAAAATTATTCCCGGTGCATTATTTTTGGAGAAGGGGCAAAGGGGAAGCTCATTCCACTAAATGATGTGTTTCTTTTCTTAAATGGGGGGAGGGTACTTCCGGCCTTTAACACTGGTAACAACGGTAACAAACAGCCAAAATCTAATCAGCTCAACAGATTTTGAGTTTATCGCGAAAATGCGACTTTCTACTTGTGCAGCGCTTTAATCAGGTGCATCAGCCATAAGACTTGGCAAGGGCAGGGGCAATAGGCCCGTACGATCCAAAATGCTGTTATTTTCATTCCCTTTTCGGTGTAGGGGGACGGATGACACTTTTGGGTGTCTAGAGGGAGTGGCTCAAAGTGATCGGAAGAATTTTTCCACATTTTTATGTGGTACGACGGATGGAGAGAAAAAAAGTGGATCCTCAGTACCTTTTACCAAGGTATTGAATCGTGATGGATTATACCAGAAGGAATAAGGTCAAGCGTTCTGTTCCGTGCGGAAGAAATATTTATTGTTTATAATACAATCATATAATATTATTGAATGGAAAACGCATTGACCCGTTCCCTTCCCGCACCAACAGTCTCGTCAAAGCGCCCATTGACGTTAAGGTATATTTTCTCCTCCAAATTATCAACAACAAATTTATTTTAGAAAAATAAATCGGTCACTTTTTCTTTTTTATCTCTTAACGAGCCAAGGCCAAGAACAAATCATTTTGAAGAAAATTGAACATTTAAAAAACGTGCACGTTCCTCTTTTAGCCCCCTCCCCCTCCCATTGACAGACTAGTGGACTAAGAAAATTGGAATATTGCCCAATTAGCGTAGATGCTCCCTCAATCTAGCCAAATTTTTTGACTTATCAGCCCGAAACGTACACAATTTTCTAAATTCCAAAACTTACTCATCGTCAGCCCCGACAATGTCGGTGAAGTCAAATCAGGGACTTGCAATCAAATAACTAACAGTTTAGGACCAAAACATTAACCACTCCATTACAGGGGGGGGGGGATTTCCAGGCCTGAATTATCAAATGACAGCCCGAATGTTCGGTACAGGCAGATCGAATGCTTAGTTTCAAGGTGGGCAGTGAGTTTTTCTGGATAAAATGACGGATACCATGCAAACGGATATTCCGGAGCCTATGGTATACCATGTTCTTTGATCATAATGGAACTTCGAAGTCCGAAGTTCCCCGGCCCTAGAGACCCACGTATTGAGGAAATAACCGGGTTCTTTTCGTTCCATTCGAAACTTGTCGAACGCCACTATCACGTCGACGCCACGAAACTAAACTTGCCTACCCTGTCAAGCCCTAAGACCGGGAGTTATGAATTGAACTGCAGTACATCGGAATGTTTCCAAAAATCAGCCAGCTGTACAGCCACCTATTCGGTTTGATGATCTAAACTCTAAAGTAACAAAATCAAAAATGTGATTAGGCTAACTTTTCAGATGTTTCTTATTAAGTAGGTAAGTAGAAATTTAAAACAAAAAAACAAAAAACAAAAAAACCAATGAGCCAAGCAACCAAAATCCCTACATCAATCTACAAGATTTAACTATTCCGCCAAGACTGAACGATTAAGATTCGAACGGCTTAAAAACGAACCATGGAGCTCCTGACAAATTTCATCCCTCCCGCCCACCACAGAAAGAAAAACAATAATGACGAGCCAATATATTTTTACGAAACTTCGTATTTTTTTATTTTATTTTTTCTCTCTTTCTCTCCCAAGATTATTTAGAACCGTCTTCATCTCTGGACGGATTAAATTCAAAATGACATACGGACACGGAGATAGAAGAGTTTATCCAAGACTGAGGACGCCCACGCGGCGCCACTCTGGTTTCAGTTTCCAAAACAATCATATAAGTTCGTTTTAAGGAAGATGATTAAAAATAAGATACACGCAGGATCCGAAGAGCCTTGAGCTGAATAACGACTTAATTGGCGCAATAAAATACATAAAAATGGTCCGGCCTTTTTCTAATATTTTTGAGATTTAGGAAGCACGAACCGAATAAAACAGACGCGTCTTTCAAGCTGTTATTTATTTTTAAAAAAAATACTTCATAACAGAACTCAATCATTTTTCAGAAACCTACAAAAAATAACAAGTTTTTGATCAGAGCCCCTTTTAATAAGCTCTTTTGGGCATGAAGTGGGTAGAAAGCTCCCACGTACGGTGTTGCTACACATATGGAAGGTTGTTTCCTACTTTTTTTCTTGTTCCCTCTCGCTCTAATCTACCAGAGGTGCCACCGGGTGGTTGGTTGTTTACACCAAAGGGTGGGAAAGTAAGATCCTATTTGCAGCCTCACATCAAAAGTGAGTTTGTGCTTTCAACGACACGAAATTCCTTCAATTTCACTAGAGACGTAACGCCAGTCACTCGTTTCTTCAATTAAATAACCACAAGTGGTCAAATAGTAGCCGGCAAATCGAACAGGTGGGGGACCTCAATCATTGGAAAGTTTAAAAGGGGTCAACCTAATACACTTTCAAGGGTCCGCCAAAGGAACTGTGTAAGAGGAACGTGAAGTTCGTTGGAAATACTTCTTTTGACCCGCATTACTTGATAAAACGCTCTGAAAGAGGAGAAGGGGAAAAGAAAGAATGGCTTCGTTGGCTTAAGGCTTCTCCGACTCCGACCTCACACATACTCTTGAGATGTCTTTGAGCAGTTCACGATTTCAATTGGGTTAACGAAAGTCTACTTTCCATCAAAGCCCCGTTGTATAAATTATGCCATTTAAGGCTTTCGGCGGATTATAAAAGTTTTAACAAGTCCTAATGTATTGCAGGCAGGATCAATTTTTCGTTCTACTTTTATCGTTAAAGAAATGTTTGAAAAACGTTAATAACATGCGGAAATATCGAAATAGATGCAAAATAAGGCAGTTTGAAATAAATGCTTGCGCTTTCTTCTCTCCAGGAAATTTCCCTTCTCCCAATAATGTTCTAGAAAAAGTGAAAAATGTGGAAACCGGAAACCACAGAAATGTCAGCATCCCGTTGATGCGCGTAGGGATTGAAAAGAAAAAAGAGAGCAATGCGCATGAAGAGTTGAATTGTGACCGGCCGGCCGATGGGCGGGCGGGGTGTGGGGGATTCCAATCGTTAGTTATTCAAGGAACTGAACAAGACTTCGAAAGCATGATGCGGAAGACTTATAACGAGTAACGCCCCCTGCGGCCATGGGTCCACACAAATTTCGTCGTATTTTTCTCAATTAGAGAATTTTCAACTAATTAACAAAATAACTAAAAAAAAAAACAATATTAATTTGTTTTACCTTTACAGCAGCGAGCGCCCTTTAACTAGTTCTTTTTTTTAAAGCAAAACTTCTCTAACCTGAAACCAGAACAAAACAAAGAATGCGTCATTAGTAAAAAAAAAATTATACCGTTGCACAGAAAGTCGAAATTGATTGCCTAAAGGTGGATTTATCAATCACTGGATATCTCAGGGAATAAGAAACCCTCGAATAATATACATTAATGCTTGCAAAAAGGCCCATAGCAACCAGACTTGTCCCAGCTTTATCTGAGGAATGCATGAGTGCATTGATAAACACCCCCTAAACAATGCTGGAAGACCTTATACCTACACCAGCCGAAATGATGAGACATTTCACAAATAAGTAATTATTAATTTTATTGTTATTTACCTTTCATGCATCACTCTTCTTATTCGAATGGAAAACTCAATTATTATGCCCAAGTTACACGAAAAGTTTCGTATCGAAAAAACAAGTTCAATTTGATGAAAAAACAGATCGAAAAGAGCAAAAGTTTGAGTGACCAACAGTAAGCCTGCTCCTCTTCTTTCTCCGTCTTACAATTAGTCTTATTGTTAGTTCTTAGTTACGTTCCTAGTCTGATGGGTAATACCAAGTTTCGCTAACAAATAGACGTGAAATACTCAATTCAACGGTCAAATTGAAGCGAGAAGTCTAGTTTCGTGATCTATTGGCAGCGAAATGTCAAATGTCCGGATCGAGGTCGCATAGGCACAGAAGTGCTCTAAAGACGCACTCAATTACCCGAGAAGTGTCCAGTTTCACAATCACTTTTGGAAACTTGAAAACCCGTGGCTCCAGCCACATGGCCAAATTTCCTTGGCCGGCGGGGGACACGTACGGAGGGGTACTGACAGTCACCAAAGCGGGGGACTTATAATGTTAATGTTGCATCCAATTTCGGGCGCTTGCTTCGACATGCTTCCCAGGTGCCTGCGATTTTTCAGAGATGAAAAGTGGTCGCCTACAGCCGGAGTCAAGGGCAAGAACCTCGACCAACGCTCGGAACTTAACAAGCCACTCAGGAGGCACAGGCAGGTCCATCAATCAACAATTAGCTTTGTTCGGTGGCTGCTGCCAGTACAGTAAACACGACAGTTTCCAAGAGGAAGCGTGATTTTGACAAATTAAATTGTTGTTTTGTTTTTCCTGTTTTATTAACAAAGCGAACAGAGCTAATATAAAGCCATAAAAGTTTGTTGTTTGCTAATAAAGACCAGCTAAACCTCCTTGTTTACCTTCTATCGTGACTAAGAACCCCGAAATCATCGCGGTCGTCAACACATAGGAACAGTATTGCACTTTATCCGGTAGCCAGATGTCAGATCGATTTTTCATTTTCGTCACTACGTATTTGTTAAACGACGATTTGAGCAACGACAACCGGAAAATTTCTCTTGATTTCGCGGGAATAGAAAAGAAGTTGACTGGTCAAATTCCAGACAAAATTGTAAAATTATTTTCCGTTGACCAGAAAATATTTTACGTTATGGTACACCCGGAAAATAAATAATAGTACTCCTCAATTAACTGTAACTTATAGGGACAAGAGCAATTGAATAAGGGTGCGTTTATCATAGCACGTGTATTCTTTAGATAAAGCTCGGAAAGTCTGGTTGCTATGGGCCTTCTTGTAAACAGTAATGCAAAGTTATTCGACGGATTGTTATTCCATGAGATATCCAGTGATTGACAAGCCCCCCCCCCTTAATTAAAAGAAATTATTGATGTGATTAATACTGATTTACTGCTTAATTATTATTTTCCGAGGTTTTTGAGCGTCAATGCCGAGGCGATTTCCTTTTTTTTTATTATCTTGATAGGCTTAGGCCGTAAACAATGATGAGTCACGATTTTAATAACGAGTTGACTAAGGTCATGTTCACAGTCCACCAAATAACTTTATACCCCTGGTGAAACCACCGCCGTGATAGACCCGAACAGTGTACGGTGTAGGGTTGGGGGAGGGAGATAAATAGGACGCGCATTTCTTTATTACAGACTGTATAGTGATTTCAAAGCAATTCTAGCTGTATTATGAAAGTGAAAAGTGCACGAAGTCATTGTAACAGCTATATTATAGTACGCTTTTCCTCGGCAGAAATTCTGGGTGGAAACACAAACCAACGAGGACGGGTAGCTAGGCAGCAGTAAGTCTAAAGATGTATTGCGTTTGTTGAGGGAAAAGGTCTTCAGAATGGAAACTCGAGCAGGATGAGCAATGCTACTGGTATTTTGTCCAGATGAAGACAAAAAGGCTGCAGGTACTTTGCAGAAAACTTTACTCGATTCTAAAAAATAAAAGTTGTATCCAATCAAATTCTATTCAGTGAAGTATTCAAAGACCGAGCGATGAAAGAGAACCTATAAACTGATTATTTTTAAAATTGAGTGATGCCAGGTAAATCCTCTTACAGATGATCGATTTAACGGAAACTAGAAATTAAAGCAAGAAGCAAGTGACTCTCATAGAAACATGGGGGCCAGTGCTCGTGCGACGTAGAAAAATAATTTGATTTTAAACCATTCCCCGTAATCACACATTCGAAAGAAACGCACTGGGAAAGAAAGGCTGCAGTCCGTCTCCATATCAAGAGGCAACTACACACTCTTGAAAAAAAGGAGTAGCTCCTCCTTCCACCGCGCACATACTGCTTCCCCGAATCATAATAATGAGAAATCAGAGAATCAGTTAAAACGCCGGTCATTACAAATTTCGTTTTAAAAGCCATTGATTACAGGTAAGAGCTCCTTTGCTACAACGGACTTACGAGCGATAACAACAGCAACAAACTGTCAGTGGCTTCCCTTCACAAAGAGGCCACAAAATGTAGGCTGAATTTCCTTATCGCACAAAATGCGAGAGGTATATTTTAACATGCTAAACAATATACTTTTTTATCTTACAAGCGAAAAATTGAAGGAACACACGAGGATTATCTCAACTATTCTTTCCGTTAAAAAGTGATTCTAGACAGAACCAGCGGCTTTCTCCGACTAGTATTTGGTATCCCACTATGAGATTTACATATCTATTTCAATGAACACCTTTTAGAGGTGCTAAGTAAATAAACCTAGATAAGAGGGGGGGATACATTCTAAAACACACCGTTACACTCGCTGTTACAATAATTTGTCAACAATCCGAATACCGTCAACTAGGGGGAATGACGCATTTTTCACAAATGACCCTTGCCTAGACGGCCTACCACAAACTAATACAAGGCGAAACGGTCGACATTTCAAGTTTCGGCAGTATACTTAAAGAATCGATGAAAAACGTCGTCTATCAGGCCCTTGCAAAAGAAAAATAGTGCATTTTTTGAATGAAATGCACTAATAGTGGCCCACACACAGGCAGATAATTTTGACAGATTTGATCGGCCGATATTTTCAACAGATATAGTTGACGATCTAGGGCAAACGATTAGATCGGTGGCCGCCCCTTTACGTACAAAAGTTATCTGCGACCGATATCTGTTACCCGATCAAATCTGTTCGTTAGTGGGGGGCACATCTGGCAGATTGAGATCCGTCGTCGACCGAAGTCTGACAGATTTCATTTAACGGTCGGGTTCGAAGATATTTCAGATCGGTGACAGCTGATAAGGAGTTTTAAAAAAATGGAGGGAGGAAAAAGCTTTTTCACTTGAGAAATAACAAATTGATATGGGCGATTGTAGCTAAGGAAGACGCTGTCTGCCGGTCATAGAGAAACTACTGATACCGATAGTGTAAGCGGGATGTTAAATTTTGGATTATTTTCACGTCTTTTTCATTCTTTTTTTGCCATTACAACTCGTGGAAAAGTGTGTACATTTATTAATTACGCTAAGGTCGACTAATAGTGCTCGGTATTACATTAGTGCGAGTTGTTAATAAGGGGGTCACTGGTCACTCAAGAATATGATGGAAATGCACTTCATGCGAGCGTACGCGGACGCGACGGAGGAGTCCGACCTACGAGAACCGCTCAACAACAGTCAACGGAGCCACAGCGAACGGCCGGAGACCGGCGATCAGCAATTGGCTGGCGTCGGGGCACAACAGAGAAAAGACCGGTGCTCGCTCGTTTTCTCATTTTGCCCCCTGAAACGTCCCTTCCTCCTCAAGGTTTTATCCTTTGCTAGCGTTACCGCCGACGAGACGACTTTCCCCGAGCTCGGGTGCTGGCCCAAAAACTCTGGTCTCAGCGCCTTCTTTTTTGTTTCACCCTTTCTTCTTCTCACTTCTTGACTACCGAAGTTCCTCACAATACGGGTCCTCTCACTCGTTCATTTCGGCTGGATCACCACTAATTACGACAGAGGAGGATGATTTGTTTACCTATCTCTCATATCGTGCCTTGTTCTATTCCATTCAAGGTTCGAGGCGCTTACTTACTATATTGTATACTTTCGTGCTTATTTTTATACTTTTTATTAATTAATAAAATTTACCCGAGCACCTCGTCTCGACTATACCCTTCAATATCAGTGTCGGTATTGGTGTGATCCATAACTTGTATCTGTACTTGTTATTGTTATTCCCCGTACAGATACATGTGGGTATAGTTTAGAATCCCGAAAATAACCATTTAAGAGCATTTATTAGGATTATTCAAGCGCAGACGACTGCAGGCAAAGCGCAAATATCTCCTTTGAGTCCTCTACGGTGTTGATATGGTTAGCATCGTAGCCTTTTCTTCCATCTGTGACATTCCGAGTTTTTGATGGTGATGAATCTGTATTCAAAATTAACAGTAAAAAGACGCCTCCCGAATGAACATCTTCAGAAGTAGTAAGGTCTTGAGATGGAAGGAACCGCTGATAATGAAATAACTTAACACCCGGTCAACTGAAAAATAGGTATTTGTGAGCTCTCGACCATCGTAAGTATAAATAAATTGGGTCGTAGCACTAACAACGAAATTATAATAATTTTGCTAGCTATAACCCAGTGCCCACGAATTCTTTTCGATTCACGAGGTGGATTAGGTACCTACATCTCAAGAACTTTCTTTTCCCAATTTTTAATGTGAACACGTTTGATGTATTTACTCACCAAAGAATCTTAAAAACCCAGCCAGATTAAGTGAGATGTGAAGTTATTTACGAGCTCTTCAAGATCAAACAACAATACAAACTGAGTTATCAATACTTCTTGCGCTATCAGGAATGCCTGTGAAACTAACTCTCAAATTGATAACAAATACCGCTTACACTATCAAGAACACTAGCGCAGCTAGTGATAGTTTCATTCGCCAATAATTCAGATCAAAAGACTTATAAACGAACAAAGTCATATGGAAAACCAAGTCCTCAGACTCGAGGAAAAAAATGTTTTTTATTTTGGGTTGGGATTTTTGCTCCCGTTAAGAATAAAAAAGGAGAAAACCCGCCAAATACAAAAATTATCATATTTATTTTCGGTTTAAGTTGTAGCGTGATATCTATCTTGATGCCATATGTTTTTTCCAACACTTAACTTTTGTATAATTTTTGAATTTAGCGGGTGATCTACTTTCATAGTAGAGCAGCGCAACGTATCGGGAGCAAAAATCCCAACCCACGAACCGCTTCATTTTTTTAACATACAAATAATACAAAGTTTAATGACTTGGTTTTCCATATGACTTTGTAAACAAACTGGAATAAAAGCAGTATTGTCTAGCCTGAATCATACATAATGTTAACTGAACACTATAGAACGGACAGATCAGAACCGTCGTATTCAGAAACGTCGGGGAAAATGCCACAAGTGCGGTTGCTATGGCGGGACAATGTTATTTCTTATTCGGAGTCCTTGGATCCCGCTTGCGGCATTTTTTCCCGACTGTTCGGAATAAGGCCCCAGATCGTTACATTAAGGGGTGACGCCCGATTCAAAATCAGCCGATCTGTGTCCCACAGATATCTCTCATGAGAAATCACTTTCCGTACTCGACACGAAATGTATTATTTGTTCCCTCCATTTTTTTTTTTAAACTCCATATCTGTCATCGATCTCAAATATCTGTCGAACCCGACCGATAAATGAAATCTGGCAGGTTTAAACCGGGTTTCATACATCTGAGATGTGCCCCCACTAACGAGCAGATTTGATCGGGTAACAGGTATCGGTCGCAGATAACTTTTGTACGTTAAGGGGCGACGACCGATCTCATCGTTAAAGATATCTGCTGAAAATATCGGCCGTTCAAATCTGTCAAAATTATCTGCCTGCGTATAGGTCACTAATGATGGGATGAAACATATTTTTCATAACTATTGACGCGATCATTGCCTTGAAATAATGCCTACTTTTCAGTTTTCACTCACGAAGATGCCGCATGGCCGGCCAAGTGACATGCAGCGTTTGTTGTCGATACTTTTCTCAAAAATAACAAAGTGACAGCAACCCAAAGAAAAAGAAAAAACGCACGAGTTTCAGTTTAGGCTCTGAATTATTCTGATCATTAGGAAGATGATTTTGTCTCGGATTAACAAATTAACACCTTCAGTTGCCTTCAGGTATACATATGTGGACTTGACCTGAAACATGCACAACCTAGCATCAACAGGATAAAACATCTGTTATGTTATACCCCGCAATGTATTTTGAAAACTATGAAAAACTCGGCTTTGATTTCTTATACCGGTTTCGGTTATTGCTCTCTTCAGCGTTTGGAATCATTTCTGAAACATAAAATGAATCAAAGGGATTGCAATTTTTGTTTCTAACGCAACCCAACCAGACCAACAACGCAAGCTCCTACGACTGCTATTTTATGGATGCCTATCCTGCGGTAAACTTCGTAGTTCATGCCCTACTACGAGTATACCAGCCATATCGATATGCGTATTATGTAATTATGTGCTACTTTTATCAACAATGAAATATTGTGGAGTCTCCTGGCCGACATTTACGTCCATGTTAAAAACATGGAAAACTAATGCAAATTCTTTAATTTTGAAAATTTTGCTTAAATTTTACTAGACCCCAAGCAACATTAAAAAAAAAAAAAAAAATCATCTATCCCCTAATCACTGCAACCTGCCTCACATCATTTACTGGCCTGTTCCCATATTTTACCTTTTCTATCAGAAAATAAGTTAAATGTTAAAAGGTCAATTTATCAGAAGCTCGGTGGATATTTTGTTTCTTTTTCATCCTCTCTCTCGAGGATGACACATAGCATTTTAAAAAAAGATTGCGAACAGGGTTGCACGTACACGCAAGGATTCGGTTTTCTTTAAAGGCAAAAGGGGAAACCATAGCCACGAAAAAGTTGTCGCCCAACAAAGAAGAAGAGGAATGACGGGGGAATCGAGAGTTTCCTTCGTGAATATAAATTCACCCGAAACATCACTTGAATTTTAAAACGTCCCTTAAGCGAATTCATGTCAATATTATGTACAACTTTTGATACGGTTCTTACTGGGGCCGCAAAGTTGAGGAAAACAACTGTACTGAATGAGAACAGAAAAGCCACATAGTTTTTTAATAAACCGAAATAGAAAGGTCCTCGTTATTGCCCTCGGCCAGAGCCTGTCAAAACATGTGCGCTCTTCACATGAGGTACACACCTGTTTCAGAGTTCATCTTTTTCATCAGACCCCTGCTTAAGTATTTATGGGGTTATACTGCGGGAGGGGGGAAGAGAGGGCCTGAGAATTCTGAAACGCTTAGAATTTATGTTATAAACTTTTCTGGAACTTGTATCCTTCTCCATAATAAGCTGTTTTTTCTATTATATAATGAGAGATAGTTTCTACACATCCAGATATTATAAATACACAAAAACGACAATTTTCTAGACTCTGCAAGAATGCTTGCCCCACAGTGTACCTTTTTCTCTGTGTGTCAAGACCGACCAGATTGGGGGGGGGGGATCTTTACCCAAAAAGGGACGATACTTTTTATGGGGTCTTATAGAAAGTTGCAAACTCTTTCAAAGCGTTATACATATACCTCTGGCCGTCAAGAGCAAGAAGGGCGAGGAGGTAGGCTCAACGCCGACAAATATAAACAACCCTTACGTAAATGCAATCAAATATTTATTCTTCGAGAAATGGGGGTGTGACAAAACGAGAAATCCTAATTCCTTCGACATTATTAGCGTTCGAACACACTTTTTCTTTACTAAATCATAATAATCAATCCCAATAATGGTAAAACAAGCGAAATTTTAAGCCTTGCGTCCTATATTTAGGATTATTTGACTCAATTGAGCCAGAGTCTGACGTCCAAAATATTGATTCTCGATTGTCGCGTTACACATGAATGCTTACTACTCCTTCGCACAGAATTGGCTCGACGCCAGAAAAATTCTCCCTCGTGCGTGATACATAAAATGTTTGGTTTGCAGGAACTTTCTCAAATCCTCAAAATACGACTTGTCTCATAAATCAAACTAATATAAAAAGCGGACATAATCAATGGTGAAAAATTGAGACAATAATCTATGAACAAAAAAACAAATCGGGACTTTGGTATTTAGTAGACAGTGTCGGGAGCATTAAAATATTAATAATTCCTTTTTCATCTTGGTTTGTTGCTTAAGAAATGGGGCTCGTCGTTAATGACAAAATTAATAAATTTAAGACTTTGCATAAAAATGAATACATTGTGAACGTGTGAACAAAGTTCCGGTCGATTTCCTATCGAGGGAACAAGCCAAAGCCTACCCTATAACGATGAGAAAGAAAAAGTCTTCGTATCCAAACAAACACGGAAGATATAACAGGAAAAAGATGGATATGGAAACGAACTGAGTAGAGTCGGGATATGGAATGCAGCTCAAACTGGACCGCCTAAGGCACATAGAAAGCTTCAACTTGCCCTTGTAAGGGCACTATTTCTTACAGAAGTGTCTCATGAATGATTCATAAAAACACCGATGAAGAGAGGGAGGCGGTGGTCTTTCTTCTTGAAGGAGTTTGCTGATTGGGTGGGGGAAGGGCGGACGTAAAGTGAATCATAGCAATGAACGTAAATAATTTAATTCAACCAAGCAAACTTTCAAAATAATATAGAAATATTGAAGTTTCAATAAAATAGAAAGAAAGAAAATGACTGGGTCATGCTAAGGCAGTTTTGTATTCCGAACACATCCGTTCTCCTGCAGTGGCAATAGTTCTTTTTTAAACGTAGCCTGTTGGTAATAAGCGAACCACTTCCTTTCTTCAAAAAAATGGAGAACTAATACGGGTGGGTGGCGAGATGACATTATTTGAAGTTGAAAACACAGCTAGTAATTAACGTTTTTCTCTTCCTCGTCCCAGCAGCAATTTGGGGTTCCTTTTTGTATTCAAAAGGATTGTACAGGGGAAAAAACCCTGCATCTTCTATTTTTAAAAAGGTTGAAAAGTGAAGGGAGTTACGTTCATTACACCGCGAGACATGCTTATATCCTGTGCCTTCTTCTTAACAGCAACCAGCGATAACTTATGTAGCATGAGCATTCTATTATTTTTAGAACAAAAATAACAATAAATTATGGTAATGAAACACGAAGAACACTAGTGTGAAAACAATGTTTAAAAACTATCGGAAAGATACGAACTCAGTGCCCAGCAAAACGGCATAGGTAAGTAATTAATTCCGGCCAAACGCAACATTGGACGAACTTTGTTAAAATATAGACATTTGAACAGAAAATTCAACAAAACATTCAAAACTAGTAACAAACCGCAGCACATTCATAAAAGAAACCAATTTTTAAAAAACAAAAAAAAAAAAACTAAGAGAAAGAAACTTTCTAAAAGACCGGTTATGTTTTTCAGACCAGTCCCCCTTCTCTTCAACTACTAATTAGCAACGAAATGAAACGAGCATTTCATTCAATGACGTTCAAAAATGAATGAAAATAATGCATTATCTCAATGGAACTAACTACAGTGTGAAAATAAAAAAAAGTTTAGGGCTTCTTTGCGAGTGATTCTGCCTTTATGGTATGAAACTCCATTTGACTCGCCTTGCGACTTCAAGTCGACACGTCCACTTCAATTTCTATACAACATAGTGTGGATGCATCTTTACGTCACTTCATGATTTGTCTTGTCTGATAATTTGTTGCTTTGTTGATAGTTTTTTTTTTTTTTCGTAAAAATGCATGTAGTTGAGGACATAATCATTTCGGCGTGGACTGACAAAATTATAGTGTGTCGAACGCCGCCTTTTGACGTGCCCGTGGGTGATATGCGGTAACCGGTACAGCCTGACAAAATTAAATTTATGAATGGCTGCCGAAAGCAAGACTTCTGGAAAATCAATTATCAGCCCTAAGATCAACTTTACTTGTTATTTTCAGAGTTATGGTTGGTTTATCAATCACTGGATATCTCAGGGAGTCAGTCGCATATTGGAGAAAAAGGTCCAAAAAAGGGACCAAACTTATCCGAGCTTTTTCAGGGAAGAATAAGTGCAACGATAAACACGCACCCTGAAACATTTAAACCCCTTGTTTACTTCACATGTCATACCAAAACATCAAATTTCAAATTTTGATCGTTTTTCATTGAAAATTCTTCCTCAAGTACTCTTCTAGAGTAGCTGTATTAAAAAAATAAAATAAAAAAAAAGTTTTGGCCGAGAATAAATGGCTTCTCATTAGAGGGAACGTCCACAATTTCCTACACTGACAATACATATAACATGTTTGGAACTTATGCAATTTGTTCTATGTGATGGATCGTCATTCTAATACAAACCAAAAGCCACGATGGCTTGTCCACTACCAAATTATTGCAATAAATTCATCTCAAATTTCAACACTCAACAAATTTTCATGTTTCCCGACCATATGTTAGGGGGGAGGCGAGTTGGCTCTATGCGAATGTGTACACTCTGCGACCCTTTGAGAAAGATGAATAAGTCCTGAACTTCGCTTGGACATTTTCATTTTTTGACAGACTTTCTATAATTTTAAATGAAAATTTGGAGGAAAAAACCTGCCTAGGTTCGCCTAGGTTTAGGGAGCTATGGTGGCTTGACCGGGTACGAGGACCCGGGGAATTTTTAAAACCGAAAATTACGAGGAGGCAATATTAAAGAGTACCATTTATCAATGACAGTGGAAAGAGAGGGAGGGAAACAATTCACTTATCTTGGCCATATGCCCCCTCTAGGTTATAATTGCTATCTCGATGTTTCGCATCTTCGAAAGTGATCTCGTAAACGAATATAGAATACCAAAAAAAAGAGGGGTCCATTTAATTCATCAACATCCCTTTTTCGACTCAATTACCGTAACAACCATAAACGAAACTAATTGTGAGCAAGAAATTACGAAGCCACGGAGGCAACGAAGATTAACGCAATACCCTTTACGTTTATCATACGGCCAAAAACATGAACCAAAACATCAGGTGGGTACATTTTTCGCAGAAACATTACGATGAAATTCTCAATGAACCCGACCGAAAAAAGATGCCGTGTAAGAACTGGACGAGATCCAATGGCAATAAGCGTATTAAATAACGCATTCATGTCAGGAATAGAAGAGGGCGAGAGAAATTCATTGAAATTGCCAAATGAGTTCAATTTTCTCTCGAATACAACTTACAGACAAATAATGATACAAAATGGCGAAGAAGCACTATTATACGTTTAACAAGATAAGAGAAAAAGGAGAACATGTTTGTTTCATAATTCTAATAAGTACCTATGTAAAAAAATACATAAATCATGCATGAACTCCAAATAAATGCCTAGCAAATAATGATAGTAGGTACTTGAAGTCATTGATACCAGTTTTACGATAAAAACGCGATTGCAATTATCCCAGATTATGGGAGATTCGAAATTGGGATGGTTGATTCGATGGTATAGCCAACCACCATTTTCAATTTTCTACACGTAAGCCAGTTCTATGATGTAACTACCTCTTCCGCTTCCAACAATGCATGTATCATATACATATGCACAGTCAGAATAGAGAACGATATCTATACCATACATCACACTGTACATTGCACAGATTTCGAACATGTACATGGTGTTAGGAAAAAGTTGCCGCGTCTTTTAATTACCATTAAATGGAGTGAACGTGCGAAGGTCAAAATCACACAAAATTGAGAACATAAACGAAATCTCACCGAGCCTAGTAGACGCAAAGGAAAGACTTTGCTTACTTGCTGCTGCGAATAACTCTTGGCAGCTTTTTAAACCATCTATGAAATGACCTTCAAGATTCAACAATGGGAAATAAAAGATTTGGCGAAACAAAGCCGTATAAATAACGAAAGAAGTTTTATTCGAAAAAAAGATGTTAAAGAAAACCGAGAAACTAGGACAAGCGAGTGAAATACCCGGACAATAGGCAAGAGATTTTTTTGAACATACGCAAATCATTTACGAATAATCATGAACGAAAATCATACATTAACGGAAGAACAAAGTAAACGCGTCTTAGCACGTGCATCACCCTTTGACGAAGGAATAAGGTGAAAAATAAACATGTTTTCATGGTAACAATCTAACTAAGTAATTATACGTATTGTTATGAACGCAACGTTAAAGTTAAAGGAATAATGCCTGATTTACTTTCAAGCAGCTTCAATTCAAGAGGCCAAAGCAATTCAGCTTTAATGTACTAAAATGCAGGGTGGGACCATTTAGATGAAGTCTAATTTTTAAAAATCGCATTATTTTGCTCCCATTCCATATGTGTTCCAGAATTCAGCAATCAATTTCCAGATATTGGCACGTTTTGTCCTGAGGACAATTGTTTACATTATTTAGAGAAACATGTCAATTGTCAAATAAAACACTGTTTTTTGTAGATTTTTCGAGTCTACATTTTTTTACCAACTCGAAATTTTTTGTAACTAATTTGTTATTCGCATTAAAAGTGGGCCCACCATGTGCAAACGGTAGGCGTAAATAATAACTCTTCCATTTAGGTTTCCATCAACAACACGTCATTCGTATAATAAAGATTTTAACCTTACCATCCTTCCTGTCTTCATCATTCTGTCTTCATCTCCAGACTCTCCTGTTATTCATTGCTCCAGTGACGATTTTTCAAAGAAACCCCTATTTCGCAACTCACATTTGCCTAGAAGGTGCGAGGTAGGGGTTGGCTTGAGGTCTTAGAAAGGGTTTTTTTTTCTCTACGCCGGAGGCTTGACATTGAACTGGAAAACTATCCGTAGGATGAAAGATACGAACATCGCGCCTCACGAGGATATTGTTCTTCCAGAGGGACAGGGAAAGAGGGGGACATCTCGCGGTCCAGCTCCAACAAACCCCGAAGCGCGAACTATATACAAAAGAGGTCTTCGGCGAGGTCTCTTAAATTGATTTTCCATTCAACCCGGAGGCCGCTTCCCTGCTACTGTGGAAGCCACATTGTCCTCATCCTTGTTACCGAACAGGCGAACAGCATACTTGAACGCTCTTCGAGACAGAGTAGTTGAAGTTCTTTTTCAATGAACCCCCACTCTTTTACAAACTATTTTGCTCTCATTATTTTTACAACTCGCAACTATCAACGCCTTGATTTCCCACCATCCGTTGCTACTCATCAACTGTTCTCGTTTTTCTGTCTTTTAAAATAAAACGCTGGAAGAGAGACAATCCTCTTACATAACTCCTATAGAGTAGCCTTGGGACGATACCAAAACAATAGATAGAACTAGCAACTCAATTAAGGAAAAATAAAAACAAAAATTGAAATAAATCATTTTCAAAAAGATCCAACAAAGGAGCAGCTATAACCCCGCCTGAGTCTCACCGAATCCACTCGTAGAGTACGAGGACGGGCTATCCGAAATCACACTGATCTGATTAATTTTCAAAACGTGCCACCCCCTCAAAATCGTGACCTATAGGCTTTGAATTTCAAGATCCTGGGGTCAATTGTCTCAAAACTAAACCACGAATTTTCTCCCTTCTTATTCATTCAGTCACGGCTAGAATTAATAAAACTCACAATTACTTAATCTGAACCATGGTAACATTCAAAGAAGATTATACACTCTACAAGCCTTTGAAATACGAAATCTCAAAGACTAAAATTTGCTGTCACGCCCATTGTTCTCCAGAAGCGAACTTTCTAGCTCCTATTCATTTGAAGCTAGTACATACTCCGCTATAGTATCTTCATTATGAATTCCGAGCCACAAGAGTTCATTTTTTCTTCTCACAATCAGGCCGTTTTTCTCTACCCAATCTATTTTTTCAAACGCGAAACAGGTCAAGTGACATGCGTTTGGGGCCTCCGAGAGCGCAAGCGAGTAAAGTGTCATTACATCTTAAATATTTCTTCCTCGTAATTAACAAACTGCCTTTTGAATCTTAATGAACCTTTACTAGTACGACTTTAACAAGAGATTTGTTGCTGGAATTTTCTACGACGTACCCAAAGAGAAAGTTTTTTTTTTCTAATGAAAACGTTAATACTTCCCTAGGGCGGGGCGCTGTTTTAATGTCTTCGAAAGGACTTTTTTTTCTTTCATTAATAAGGACATACGACATTGTACCTCTCACCGGATACAATAGACGGTCATTGTTTTGACGACCCCGGACTCAAAAAACTCATTTTGCAAGAGGAAAATACGAGACAAACACTATGGCTTCGAGCTAAAATTCCTGCACAATTAAAAGCTCCTAAAAGCGATGAATGAACGTCGAGGTCGTAAAAAAATGAACCCATTATGGATAGCTAGGGACCATTTTTTTCTCTTTTTTTCATTTTCAAAGGAAAACTAGATAGACCTAATTCTGTAAGCCATGAAGGACACCCAGCTTAGCGGAACAAAGTAGTTTTCTGCTTTTATTTCGCATCTTTCTTGGCGAAGATTGGGACACCCTAGGCGTCGAAATTCAGCTTATCTCTCTAATGGAGGAGGAGTTAATACCAACTCTCACTATCGAAACATTTTTTTTTTTTTTTTTTTTGTTAAAACACTAAACAGTTAAGCCCCTCTTCTTTGTTCTGCAAGCAGGTTTTCGCCGGCACAATTGTGTACCGTATCTTTTAAATCACACCCAAGGGAAACTTCTTAACCAAGAGAGAGTGGGAGGGAGTAAAAGAGACCCCCGAGATGAGAAACAATGCTTGTTTTACGTTCTCTTTCTTCATCAATGACACATACGAATATAAGCAGAAAGGTAGGTGCATTTTGAAGTGTGTGATTCATGACTCTTGGGGATTTCAACTTCCTAATTTTGCTTCCTTGAATACAGATGAAACAAAGAGGAACTGGAACTGGAAAACTTGGAAATGAAACCTCCAGTAACATTTCAGAAAACTGGGTATTTTTCGGTGAACAGTATTCACAGTTGTTCGTTATTTTCGCTTGAAACTTATCGATCAGCGGCGTTTTTGTTCCGTGCTAATAAATACACAACCGCATAAGCTTTGAAATTACTTCATAAAAGAATTTCATCATTCACTTGGGCTGCGCTAAACGAAAATTCGCCATCTGATCATGGCTTGTCCCAAGCACATCACAGAAAGGGAGGCCCTTTTCAATGGGGTTATCCCCTTAGTGACTAAATCTTTTAGTTATAGAACATTACTGGGTAGTATGATATACAGGTTTTTGGAGAAATAACAAGATATATGCATAGGAAGAGCAGGTATAAAGATATAACAAAATTTAGAAACTAAAAATTATCATATTTGATAAATGACTATGGCTCGCCGCTAAAAAAAGAATCGCCAAATGGTACTCCGAAAATCTCGTTTGATCTTTAATTTTGTCCGTCGTTTGTGTTTCGTCAATTGTTTATAGGCTCACAAACTAATAAGGAGAATACATTTTGAAATTAAATGTTTGTTTTTTTAGCAGAAACATTCTGTTTTATTGCACTTTGCCTACTAGTTTCGGGGTATGCACCCCATTATCAACGCATCCTGGCAAAAATAAATCTCTTTGTCACATGCCAACAAAAAATTCCCAAAAATCCCGAGGATAGACGTACATGGAAACTTGTTTCTCAATTATACCTAAAGTTAATCTTAACATTCACTAAGGCCAATTTTCACCAACAAAATTGATCTCGTCGAACTAATCACGATTTGATCATGATTAGTTGCCAATAATGACCCATATGAATTCTGGTATAAGTGTTTACATTGCAATCGTGATTAGTAGCTGATCGTGGTTTAAAAAGTTGGTGAAATCGGACCTAAATAATTAAAATTTGAGAATACGTTTGATTTTCAAGGTATGGGAATGACTTGTAAGCACGAGCTACCGAAAATTTCTCCATAAGATTACATTATTATAGCATTTTTTTCCTTGCAGTTTTTTCCATTTAAAACAATGGAAAACTTTCCAACGGTTGGCGAGTCCCGTATTTTTGAATCAATGTCCCGTATTTTTTCAACTTTTTTAGATATGTTTTTCAAGTATCGACCATATCATAAAGAAACGCGTGTGTCTCAGAAAGGCAACGATGCCGAGGAGAACGGATTGTATAGTATTCTAGAAGGGAGAAGATCTCAAGTTTCAAAATAGAACAAAACATTTAAAATACAGCTCTTGGGTCGACATAATCGCCACACATTTCTACAGAAAGAAAGCAAAGGGGTGGTTCGCCCGAGACGAGAGACGCGAGCGCGGCTGTCAGGTTAAAGGTACAGGCAATAAAAAAGAGGGACTCCCCTCAGCTGTATTATAAACTCTGTTCAGATCCTACAAATTCGCAGCCTAAGGTACGTACAAACCTTAAAAGATTTAAGGCTATTGCTGAATCGAGCAAAAAAAGTTGGATGAGTGTGAGACTCCAATAAATTATTAGCAATACCCTGGTTTAAAAGTTATGATTTGACGAGAAATCGATGAAAGGTTTCTTTCATCAAATAAGCTAGCATCATAACTTTCATAAAAGAAAATTATTAAGAAAGAGATGATGAAGAAGAGGAAATGTAAGCCAATATCAGCGTAGCTTCAACCATCATCCACACCCACACGTGATTTCTCGCTGATGTCGAAATTATTGAAGCTATACATCGATCACGATTGATTGAATAAGTGAAGAATCTAGCAAATAAGAAGGAACAAATAGTTTCAACTCGAAGAGCCAAATTCCGTTGTTGTACGAAATCGGCTATTGCCCAAAGTTCACTCAAACCCGAAATATCTATCTCGTGTAAAATGTTGAGTAAGGTTGGTGCATCCTTGCTTCGGCAAAAGATCGTTCTAACCGTTCAAAGTCCTCATCAGGACCACAAAGGAGCACTAGCAGTTCGAACCGAATTGTGGGTGTTCTTTGACGCAAACAGGGGTCTCACAAGAAATTTGAACGAATTCTGAATGGATTTGAGTGAATTCTGTCTTTGGCTGAGGGGCCGTCAATCGTTATTATTGTTCCTATAAAGCTCGGATCACACGGTGCCATTTTTGAAGCAATATTGCAAGGAGGGGGTTTAAAAGCATAATTATGTTTGGTATGGTAGTGATCGTGGATGCTTCTAAAAAAAACTTGCATACAACACTGCTTCAAAAATGGCATCGTGTGATCCAGGCTTTAGTAAACGATAGCAAGTTAAAACGTACACGAGACCATATACTATGTCAACAAAGTACATACTAATGCTACCAAATTTCTATCAAGGTCTGTTCGTTAGTTCCTGAGTTCCAAGGAAACAAACAGAACACAACTCCCAGAAATGAACACAATGCTCTCTGGTATATTAGAGAAAGTAAATTGGAAAAAGACGTAATTACTAGTTTAATTGTTATAGTAATATTTTAATCGCTAGGACTATTGAATGGCAATGAGGGCACGGTATTTCCTTTTTTTACCCTTTCGAGCATTCCTCCAGCAGTCTCACCAAAGCCCAGGACTATAAGTGTTGCTCCTCGGCCCAATTTCACGTAAACCACTATCGTTATACATAGACATCATAATAAACTGTGAAATATAAAGCAAAACGCTCCTTCAAAATAGTTTTTACATTGAAAAACGATTGGCGCCCATTTTCCACCCGTTTTAGCTTATAACCCAAAGCAGAACAGTAGAAACGAGATATCCTCAATGGAAAATGTTATTGACCACATTACAGTTATGATCTGAAGAAAGTGAGATAAGAGTTTGCTAATTTTTTCGCATTTCGAGGTACAAGCTGTGTCCTGTCCCTTAAGTTTGGGTCAGGAGCACTTACGATAGTTCGACCTGTGATGTATCCGTCAACTGGGCTTTTGTATTGTCTTAAGAACAATTTTAAATGAATAATTTGAACGAAAAAAAAAACTGATTTGCGTAAAAGTGAAAGAGACTGAACGGAGAGTTTTGTTAAAGTGTGTCGTGCTGATCATGGGTGGATGTAACGGTGAACTCTCCGGACTAAGTTCACCATATGGTGCGATGACATTCCTTTTTAAAAATAAAAAAAAAAGAGTTAGCTTCTTTTTGTTGTTATTCTTCTCTGTCTTCTCCCCACTCACCGTACGGGAAGATTTCCGAACCAGACGACGTTGAAGAAGAAGGTTCCGGGAGAAAATGAAAGGAACACTGGTCGTAAGGGACTCTTCAAATTTTATTACTTCGCCGCCTTGTTTTTCTTTAAACTGACATCCTCTTCCTGATCTTGGAAAGTACAGATTTTTTGATTTGAAAGTACTCAACTAGGCAATGAAGTAACTTGGACGAGTCCTAAATAGTATAAATATATTCATTATCTTGCGATTATAATTCATCAAACGCAGACGAAGATATACTCTTTAATTCACGACGCTCTAGAAGTCTAGAACGTTTCCCAATGTGCATTCATCTATTTGAAATAATATTTAGCCGGCTCCACACATTCGTCATTTAACGAGCAAAATATTTTCCCCTTGGCCGGTTTCTAGGCAATGCTAGAAACTGATTAATATTTTACTCGTTATTTGGCAAACACTTCACGATCACGAGTGGAGCCGGCTTAGGAGGAAAAACGAGAAAACATATAATTCTACTATTTCAAACATTTAACTAAATAAAAGTTTATAGGCTGGATGGAATGCTTATAAACGACGCCGCTGCTACTGGAATATACTTTCACTTCAAATGCGACCGTATGGGGTACGCAATGTCCTCCCAACTGGATATTTCAGACTTCAAGTACCTTGAAACAATTTTTTTGTGATGCGGTTCACATGATGCACAGACGATTGATATGTACAACTAAAAATGAGGTAACACGAGAGTTTAAAATTACCGCGGAGAGGATATATTTTCACAAGGTTTCTCTACACGTTTGAATTTAAAGTACAATAATTGTGACATAGGTGCATTAGGCGTCTCATAAATACTTGGGTTTTAATTTTAACCACTCCCCCCTGTCCTATTCGACAAGAAGAAAGCTATGTGTAATAGGACACGTCTTTCAAGTTCTTAAGCTATCAGCATAACCGACACCCTGAAGAAAAAAGGTCGTTGTATTACATTACGTAGAAAACTAGTAAAACGGATATATCATATTCAGTGCAATTAAATAATCGAGAACTAAGAGGAGAAACATAGAGTATAATCTTCAACAAAACTCAATGGCATATGTGCATAGAAATACGAGTTCAGATGATCTGCTGAACGAAATAAGAGTATCGAGTAATTTGAAATAGCACGCTGATGAATTCAAGCAATGAGCTTAACTATAAACGCAAAGAGAAGGGGTAACCGAGCCTAAGGATAGCAAAATTACCCATCACGGCACAAAAAGTTTATCGAGCTCACTTTCTCACAAATGAGGCAGACCACCAATACCTTATTTCTTTCCTTCAATTTTTACTGAATTAACTTATTTTAGCCACTCATGGCTATTGTATTGAACGAAGAAATTTTCTACTTTCGAAAAATATTTTTTAAATCCCTTACATGAATACACGGAGACATTTTGAAAGCTATTTTGGCGGCACAACTTTGTGAAACCGAATCATGTTCCTTGGGTTAGGGTTCATAATACATGTTTTTTCAACTTGTGCCGCGCATACATCTTTAAAAAATTTCGCTCCGGCAGCTGGCGGTCGGAAAGAGTGCATTTCATTCCGTATACGGATACCCTAAGCCGTCCCAGAAGTAATAATTTTGATACCATAATTTGTTTCATTAAGCCGAACTTCTTCCTCAATTTTCACCCCCCCCCCCCTCTTCAAAAATGTCAAAAAGTGTCGGTAGTTTTCGAAGGGCTTTGTTATATTAAATTTTTGTGCCGTATTTCATAATACCTAAACGTGGGAATTTAAGCGATTTTTTTTAATTTCATCCCCTATTTCACCCCCCCCCCCATCAAAGTTTTCGATAAATCTCAATGGAACCTTGGTTCCATTAACCTAGGTTGCATTAAATTATTGAGTCGAATTTTAGAGCGCTAAGATGAACTAGTGAAGTTCAACGCTATTTTTACACTTCCACACCGGAAGGACCACCCCCACCACCTTGAATTTTTCGAAAAATTAAAATGGGAATCAAAGACTACTCTAACATGGAGTATTCGTACTGAATATGATGCATCTAGAATCAACTGGTGATTTGTAGTGATTTTTTGACCATTTCAACCCCTATTCCCCCCCTCCACCATGACCGATTTGGCCCAAATGCAATACCGACCGGGGTCTTATGACTTCTGATTTTTGTGCCAAAGCGCGTTCCGCTAAATTGATTTCTTCGAGAGTTATCGTGCTAACAAGACTACACACTTACTTCCACCCCGGGGGCAACACCCCCTCCCCTTCGACTTTTTCAAAAAATTAAAATGGGAATCAAAGGCTAATCCAACATGGAGTATACGTACCGAATATGATGCTTCTAGAATCAACTGGTGATTTATAGTCATTTTTTGACCATTTCAACCCCTATTTTCCCCCCTCCACCTCGACCGATTTGACCCAAATGCAATACCGACCGGGGTCTTATGACTTCTGATTTTTGTGCCAAAGTGCGTTCCGCTAAATTAATTTCTTCGAGAGTTGTCGTGCTAACAAGAAAACGGCCATAATATTATAAATAAACCAGTACATATATGTATATGTCGCATCCATGTCGAGTAATTTTCCACTCCACGAAATGGATGTCCATTTCACGAAGTGGCTCCACTTGCCGTAACTTCAAAAAATTACGACATCTGGACAAAAAAATTGTCCATTTCTTGAAAAGGAATTCGTGTTCGTCCAATTGCTGAAATCAAGCTTCCTTACTGCAAGTGGATGCACAATATTATCCTTTTCGTGAAATGGATGAGTGAGGAATCTCTGATGCTGAAACAAGTTTTGTTTTATTTAAAAAGGTTATTTTATTAAGCACTAAAAAACCCGCTAAAAAATGACGTTGTGCATCCACCTGTAGTAAGAAAGCTTAATTTCAGCAACTGGACAAACGCGATTTCCTTTCAAGAAATGGACATTTCTTTTGTCCAGATGTCGTAATTTTTTTAAATTACGGCAAGTGGAGCCACTTCGTGAAATGGACATCCATTTCATGAAGTGGACAATTTCGCCAAGTGGATGCGACATATATTATATATGTATATATAAAGAAATAGGAATATGAATCCTGGAGACCACTGAATTCGTGTTCTAGAGGTTCTGAAACGTGAAAAAAACATGACATGACCCATGTTTGCCACCATCACGACGAGACCAATAGTGCATTTTCAGAATGAAATGCACTAAAATGTAACCGTGTGTACAGGGCTTAAGAGAGAGAAAAACAATTTTCACGCAGTTTTCAACCCCAAGGAAAGGACATAATCTATCGATGGGAGTGTAACGTTACTAATTGGAAGCCACCTTCTCTTCCGTCACTTACGAGTGCTTTCATTTGATTTCACTTAATTTACTACAGGTTAACATGGCCGGGAGAATTCCCGGCAGAAAAGTGGGTCATACCGGCAGTTAATTCAAACGCCCGGCTGAAAATACAATGCACATCAAAAAAGGGCTCCGCCCGGCCAATGGTGTAAATGAACGGCATAACAAGTAGTCACCCGGCCACAAATTCATTTCACCGACAAATAATTATTATAACAGCGGAATAATGGTTTCCTCAGTAAAAATAATGATGAGTTTTCAAAATCAGTCCCGGAAACGCAAAAATCAATTTTTGGTTGCCTCAAGAAGGATTGTGCTTTCGTTTTTTGTGCAAATTTTTCCAGAACTATGCAAAGTTTAGGAACATAACGTTATCAACGTTGTAGTGTAGAACAATTTATTTTGCGTGAGACCAACTTCGATTTTTGTAATTACAAGTCATTAACGCTATGATTTAATTTTTTTTAGACAAATTTTATTTGTATCATTGTATTCATCATCACAGGGCCGAGTGAACGATAACTTGAACACTCGAACTTTCATCAGTTGGCAACACTATGAAGATATCGTGTCTTCGTCTTTCTTCATAACTTCGTCTGGCAAACCTCATATTTGCCGGGCGAATCCCTTATTTGCCGTGCAAACCCCTTTTTAGGCGGGCCTTTCATTTTACTGCTGTGCAATTGCATTTTCATATGTGAACACTAGCACAATTGTCGTTCTTGATTACACGTTCAGACGGTGCTTTTCTTTATTTTGCTGTTTGCATTTTACCGGGATAAAACATTGTTTAGCCGTGAATTCAACCTTTTTAGCTGGGGACTTGCTGTCGGGAAACCCTTTTTTTCAGCCGGGCAATTAAATATATCCCACTTCATTTTTTCCTAATGTGTCCGACAATTAATAGAATAATAGAGCTTAGATGACCCTATCTACGGACATTTAAGGGATTACTCCCCTCCTCACCACACCACCATAGTCACAACTGTGAATTCGAGGGAGTGGGGAGGCTGAAAATAAAGAATTAATCTTTAATTGAAATACTTACGGTGCGGTGAGGAGAGTAGTAATCCCTTAAATGTCCGTAGATAGGGTCATCTAAGCTCTATTATAAAATATCCCACTGTAAAAACTGAGTGGTTAATGAGGATGACGTTTCCGAACGCGCCCTTTGAGTGCTCGCCAGTTGCCATCCCCGCATCGCTCTTATGCACGTGATAATCGAGGCATGACTGTGATTTTATGGTCGAGAGGGAAAGACAGGAAGGTTTCTCACGGAATAAATAAAACAACACAAAACGAGTCTGACAAGATGTGGGGGGAGGGGGAGTACATGACGTTTTTGCCAAATACTTCACGCCATTCGGCGTTATCGCGCACCTAGCCCAAGTCCACTAATTTTAAATTAAAAATCCAAACATTCATTCTACATTTTTTCACTCCCTCTCCAGTACACAGGATGGACGTAATACGAGAAGAAAGAGGTCCCTGAGAACATCATCTCTATTTGCCAGCTTTGGCAAAGGAGAACTCTGCCAATATTATACCGACGTGTTACCGATTTGCACGACTAAACGAATGGAAACGTTCAGGTGAACCCATTTTCTACACTACCCCCATTCAATAACAAACAATAATTATGACGGTTTGGTGAGCCAAAAGTTTAGTTATGTATACTCATTTAAATCCTAGCTATTGTTATTAATACATGTACTTTCTACATTACAACAAGGAATAACCGGGGAATTAACAAGTGCTACGTGGAGGTGACATTCGCACCTCAAAGGTGTGAATATCTAGTTAAAAAACATCCATTCGAACCCCACGGACAATAAATATTAACCTCCCAGTTTCAAGCACACTCAGTGAAATGAATAAAATTATTGTACCTACAGCTTCAAAAGTAATTATTTTATTGAAATAGGGAAAACCCTACTAATACTACATTTCCTACTACATTTGCTACATTTACTGATACTACATTACTAATGATGTGTTTTTCTTATGTTATGACCACAGAAATCTCGCCTTGGAACTTGGTAGGAAGAATTTACTAAAATATAACATACAATCGGGTTTCTTTTAATTAATGAAGAGGTGATTTCTTCTATTCATGATCATGCCTTTAACGGCATAGCTGGAAGTGCATTGAACTTGTTAACGCCCTTAGGGAACCCAGGTCTATAAATACTCACAACCCCTCTCACTTGTACAGACTGAAAGTCAAAAGTTGGCTCCCCAATAGAAAAACTTGAACAAAAACAAATTTTAAAAGACGTTCGTAATAAATTCGTTACTCCCTGGAGTACACCTTTTTTTTGTGCGATAAATTTGGCGCTATTCCTGTGTGCTTCTCTTTGGTCGCACTCACAAAGAAGCAAGCGTCATTCCGTTCAAAACTAGCACCCCTCCCCATTCTAAAAATTTCCCAACACCCAGCCGTAATAGTATTCAACCCTTCGCGACTGATTTCTCCGCTCCATGCCACAGACAACACGACGACACGGTTCCATATTCCCGGGCAGACGTGGCAACGTCGTTAGAATAAAGCCTATTCGGCAACGTTGTGTGTGAGAAAGAGGATCAGAATTTTATTATTTTTCTTTTTAAACGGCTGTATACACCCGCTCTATTATTTACAGCTAAATTTGAATTGGTTTTTCAGACACATGGAAATTACGTTTCTTAGTTGTAGCTGATGACTCATTGCTATAGTCTGTCCACTCAGGGATGGGCTCTCGCCCGCCCTTGAATTTAGTGTAATGAGCTTCCCCTTTGCCCCTTCTCCTAAAAATAACGCACCGGGAATAATTTTGGAACAAATGATCACTGTGTATAGCTTCTCCATATATGTATGTGTACGTAACAATAGTGCCCGTAGTAAAAGTTGTTTTATTGAGTTCTTTAAATATTTTTGGTGGGAGTGAACAAATCGAATTATTGAAATGAAGCAACACATTCAACATCCAACACATTCCAGCAACAATCAACATTCGGGAATTGCCGAGTTCGGCGACAGGTCAAGAGAAATGGCTGAGTTGGGCGACGGTTAAAGAAAGGGTAGAAAAGGTTCAAGTCGAGTTGGGAGACGGATTAAACCTGGATCAGTTACCTGGATTAATTAATCCAGGTCAGGTAGTCTGATCCAGTTTAAACCTGGATCAGAAAAGATAAGATAAAGTAAAAACGATTCTTCTAATCGCTCCCCTTTTAAGGGGCTGTCGCCCATCTCGACAATGTTCATAATCTGCCCTTTTGACCATCGCGCAACTGGCCTACGTCCCAACATTCGGGAGTCCATCACTAAGTGGACAGACTGTCTGGGAATCAGGTCCTCTGAACTATTCAAGACTTGTATGTAACAGCGATTTCCATTCAACATACTACAAAAGTGTAGTGCAGCGTCCTCTCCATACACATATGTTTCAACTCAGTGAGGACGGGTGGGAAAACTTCCACCCCACGAGTGTATTGCATTGAATGGAAAACGCCATAATACTTATTCAAGAATGTATAAGGTAAATTCAACTTGAGCTAACTTTCCTGGGAAATCCTCGCCTTTGAAAGAAAACTTTCCAAGTCTGAAAATTAGCAAATGTTTCGACTCCAACATCACGTCAAGCTTAATGCAAAGCTTGCAGCTTTGACGCCTATTAAACAATGGTATAGAACGCCTCCAATGTGAAAAGGTGTAATTTCAAAGCCCCAAAAAGAAAAATTCGTGTCGCACTTCTTCTTTCGCGAAGTCGCCTTCCGTCCAACATTTACAATCCTATACAGGGCTTGACCACTAACGTCAGCCATAATCATGACTACAGACGCCGTTGCGCACACTCGCTCAGTCATTGACATTACACATGACCCAGTGAATCTCCAAAGAAGTAATTTGCGAACGCTCACTAGATTTGTGAATAGGAAAATACTAGGACACGCTAAACCCCCCGGATGGTATATGAAAATGCAAATTTAAAACTCAACCTCTATCTAAAGGTCCCAGAAGAATTATTTTCATAGCTAAAAAAAGTGAAAATAGCGCGATAAAAGAAATAACAAGGACGGCATAACAAAGATCAATTATGTTTAAGACTAGGGAAAAAATATGCTATTCGTTTACGTGGGATTTTACGTGCAATGCTTAAGCATCGACGCAAACGACAATAGCCACTGCGCCGCGCCAACTCCATGTCGAGAAAGAGCAAAGAAGAATGCTCAAACGACGGGCAGGATTTTTAAACGTTTTTATAGGCTCTTTAACCCTTAATATCCAAGAATCAAAAGGTTGGAGGGTCATTCCTGTTATTTCAAATTGTCTCGAAAAAGAAGACGGAAAAGAAGGGAGCCTTATATGCTCTGAAAAAAAAAGGTTTAAAAATAAGCGTGATTCATGGCTAACGCAATTCTACCCTGGAAGTCCATTAAGAGTGGAATAGATACGACATTAATTTTTTACGGCTTAAGAGGGGATGGGAAAATGTTTTCTTATGTTAATTCTTTCTTTAATCTTGCCAAGCGAGCGCCAACGCAGGGTGGTCTTTACTTAGATCGTGGGGCAAGTTATACGAGAGTAATTACTCCTACTTCACCACTCACTTTTAAAGATTAAAAACCAAACTAGTCAGAGAAAATGCGAGTGCACGAGGTAGAAAAGGAAAGCGGAGTTTTTCGGATCGCTGAGAGACATTGGGGCGTTAGGATAGAGCAGTCCTTGAAACGGAGAAAGAAACTGAAAAGGCTCAAGAATCTCATCGAGAGACCAATAGATGCATTTTTTATCTTTGGATTGAAAGAGTATAGGTATAATTATTACAAAAATTGATATGTTTATCTTTTGATTTGAACCTAAATCTGAAGCACCTGCCACAATTAATTGATTATTAAGCTAAACCTATGCTTATCTTAACATGAATTTATAGGGTCCATTGAACTAATGCGTACACTATCAGTATGTTTGTTTAAGGGTGCGTTCAGGGGCGGACTGAGGTATCGTGGCGCAGGGGGGGCGCCGGTAATTTCAAATAATTTTTGATGAATTATCCATTTGCAAATGAAATTATTCTGGAGCCACGCATGAGCTTCAGTTTATTACTGATAACGCAGTGGTGTAGATTTTGAGGGGGGCGAAGCAGGCCATTGCGCACCCAACTGGTATATTAGATGGACAAAGTATATTTTCGGCCCTTCCCCAACCGTATTTTCACTGCATTCTCGATAAATTTATTCATCAGAGGTCGTTCCGCGGTATAGTCAGTTTTTAGGCCGAATTCCTGCTCGTTTTCGAATTAAAAGTAAGATTCTTTGGCTGAATTAACACATTTTTGGGCATAATTGAACGGTTTTAGGGCTGAACGGCCGGTTTAAGCAGCAAAATTATCAGTGTCTAACCAAATAACGGATTGTGTGACAGTAAATCGGCAAGCCCAAAGGTGTTTCTGGGTATGAAATGCCAACTTTTGTAGCCAAATAATTAGTTTCGGGGGCTAGTGCCAGTGCCCTTGCCAAGTACTAATTTTAAAGTGTAAGTAATAGATCCAACATTGCGGTTTCTGGGCTGAAATACACGGTTTATAGCAACACTATCTGACGATGTTCTGAGAGGGGCGCCAAGCCCAATGGGCGCGGGGGTGGGGTTTGGACACCCACCCCTCCCGGGCCAGTCTGCCACTGGGTGCGTTTATCAATGCACTTATTCTTTAGGTGAATCCAACGTTATATAAAAGAACTGGATTGCTTATCACTGCTGATAAAGAATAGCCATTAAATAAGCTCCCATAGTGGATGAGAGGGGTGGAGTTTCAAAATAAGCACCATGTTGCCATAACTACACAAGGAGAGGGACAGGATGATTGTTTACCAGGGGACTACCTGCCCCCTCCACGCCCCTCCAGTTAGCTGTGAACAATCCAGGTTTATACGTATATCGTTGGGTAAATCTCGAACAAGTCTGGTTGCTATGGGCCTTTTTGCAAATATTAATGGAAAGTTATTCGAGAGGTTGTTATTCCATGAGATATCTAGTGATTGATAAACCAATCCCTAATAAAAAAAATAGTCTTACCACGCGCTCCAAAAAAATACTCTTAAAAATAGGACGTCCTTACCTGAAACGAAAAAAAAAAAAAAAAAAAATGTTTATGCATTCAATCATTCAATAGGAAACTTTAATGAAAATTATGGTAGGAAGGACAGGGCACGGGGACCGTGAGGTGTGGTATAGAGCACGCTATGAGCACTTATCAAGGATGACAGCATGCTGAAAATGTATTCAACAATTTGCATAGCTTAAGATAAAGAAGAAGTCGAGAAAAATGCTTGGATAAGAGAGTCCCCTTGAGGTCTCCAAGTTTGAAAAAAATAAGAGGCTAATCATAGGATATACATACAACAAAGACAAGGTAGGGGCATGGGGAATGAAATGAATTGGAAGAATTCAATCCCAATTCAATTAGTACATAAAATTGATTTCAAACCGAACAAATAACTAAAGAGCTCTGGAAGAATATTTCAAGAAAAATACAATTGCATCATATCAAATAGTACTCACTTCAATAACAGCCAGCACCATTATTCTTAAACGCATAATAGAATTATGCTGAATTCCATAAAAGCCCCCTTAGGGAGAAACGAATTCATAACAACCTATGTAGTGGTAATCATACGTTAAGAACAAATTTATTATAATGTTTAACCGCGCGGTATTTCAATCCCCCAATACTCAATTCAACACCAATCAGGCTCTAAGTTGTCTAAAACGTATCTAGTGGAATGCATGAGCTTGAATGGAACACCACAACAAATCTGAATCTGCGAATGGTGGGACGGAGACAAAATATTCAATGGATCGTATATCCCGACGACAGGCGACTTTTAGTATTTCTAAGCAATGTTTTGACCCAACTTTGTCGAGTCGGGCGTCATTTTACCCCTTTCATGAGCGAACATTCTCAAAAACATGCCAGAAAATAATTAAACTTATAATGCACGTTATAAGATTATTATACGACACCAAAATTAGGCATAAAGGCCCGTTCACAAGCTCTATGTTTGCGTTGTGTGGATTCTATGCAACCAAACAAATTGTTTCCCTCGAAAAATGAAGCATTTTTATAGGTTGCATAGACACCACACAACGAAAACATAGAGCTTGTGAACGGGCCTTAAGAACTTAACATAAGAACATTAACATTATAACAATAGACATTAACAATAGCGTTAACAATATTAAGAACTTTAACATAAGAACTTTCACCCTGACTGACTAAAGAACGGTCAGATGAAGACGAAGCCTACTGCAGAGAAGAGTCCTTCGGGTATACCATAAATTTCGACTTGCGCCCGAGCCCAGGAAATAAGAAAATATCTCTCGGAACCCCTAAACAGTCGATTTTGCAAAATTTTAAGGAAGGAACTTCAAATTCTGGCCAAGCTATATGTACACCTAGCAGAAAACTCAACCGCTAATATAGGACATCTATCATGACTTCATGATATTTCTCCATCGTCGAACATCAAGTTGTAGGGGGAAGTGGATGGAACAATAAACAAACACTAACTATACGCTAATGAAACTCGCTAAGTACAGACATTTATCAAAAAGTGGCCAAAACTGAAAAACATTTGTTCAGAACCAAATACATACCTACAATGTACGTTTACTTTGTGAAGTTACACAAACGCTCAATGTTAAAACAGGAACGTCACGTCATCGCGTCGTTTATTTCATATTAAAAATGGGCTACAGTTAAATGAACGGAGTGCAGTGCTATACCCTCAAGAGAACAGAGACGGGTGAAATACAAGCGTTAGTCCTCCCCCTAACCAACAAAAACTGTTCCCCATTCAAAAATGAACGGGGGAATACCCACCTGTGGCTTTCCCAACCCCCTTCGTCGTTCAGAGCCGGGCACTTGTTCCTTCGAGGGGTTCATCCGGAACAAAGCACAACCTGTTGCGTCCCTTTCCTAGAGGCGCTATACGTTCAAGTATCAAACCCTAAAGGGTCTTCCGATCTCTGAGGAGTACTTCATAGTCGCCTTGGATTTCTCCCCCACAACCCTGCACACGAAGCAGTTGAAAGTGAAAAGGGAAAGGTCCGTCATCCGTCCAACCTACCCGAAACGTTGTTCAATTTTTCAACCCTTACCCCTCCAAAACATGGTAAAAGGAACCGAACTCCCCCTCTATACATGTCAAGATCATCAATGTACAAATACACTCCAATGCTTTCACTTACGAATCACCCAGCGACAAAATGAGCAATGAACATTTCGTTGTGAGCTGCTCAACACGAGTCAAGCAAACATTTCAACCCCCTTCTCCTGTCTATTTCAGGTAGAATAGGACACTTATAAAAAGGGGGAGAAATCGAAAAAAATAAAATGAGAGAAACAACAAGAGATGGTAAAATAGAAAGAAGAAACGTTTTTCTGGATATCTTTTAAATATAATCTTGGAGTTCGCCCAACAAAAAATGAGAAGCGACAGTTCAAGCTGAATCACGACAGAGCTTTAAAATTAGAAAATTTCGAATAATATCACAGAAAAAGAGAGATATTATAATAAAAAAAATATGGCGGAGTTGATATCAATTTTCAGAGTATAACGCCCGGGGTGTATTTTAGAATTCACCTGTAAAGAGTTCTTTAAAAAGCGCAAACATGTGACGCAACCGCAAAAAGTAATTAGCCCTCTCATAGACTTATGATTTCCAAGGAAGAAATTGAGTAATTATATTTTAAATAAGGTTTGAGAGCTATAGAAATAAATTCTGCACGCATCTGGAAACTTGAAGTTATACGTAAAGATGTTATTTTGATCTCAGAAGAGAGCACATACAATATTGTGATTAAGTAAGGGGAGGAAAGATATAAGATCATGCCTTCGGCTGAAACAGATTAGCGATAGAAATAAATAAAGTTTGAAGTCTTGCACAATTTTTCTTTTTTCCAACGAAACATTTTTCAAATCAATGTTCGATGACCATTCAAAGGAATACTTTTTACGAATAGAAAAAAAAAATTACTTCCGTGGTATTTTATATAAAATAAGCGAACTGTTGAGGAATTCTTATTGGAAGACTTGAAGAACAAAAAAATGTATGCGAAAATTTTCTCATATTATGTGTTTTTCTCATTAACTTCACGTCCACCAAAACAGGACATTTACCCCTTCCCTGACTCCTCTGAGTCAGCTCCACACCGTCTTTACATTCAGAAATGTTAACTACCTCTGTTTTCTAGTCTTCGCCGGCGTACAGAGATGGCAATCGCGTCAGCGAGCTGAGCTCTTTTAGATCAGGCCACCCAAGGATCGACCTCAACGCCGCTTTGACAACATTTATCCATCAATCCATCGCAATATAGTCAACCATAATTACTGGACTCGGATGAAAGAAGTGTGGAATCGGTATGCCACGATACGAGGGCAAAATTATACGCATTTACAGGCAGGTTTAGTGCTTGAGGTGAAGCTGAGAGAGTAAGTAATTATATATGCTACTTTGTCTATAGCCGAAATGATTCCTACTGTCGAATGAAATTAAGGTGACACGTCACGAAGACGTCGAATTGGGTGCAGCGACTCCTCTGTCTTAAAGGATTGTATTATTATTAGTATTTATTTATTTTTATTTTTATTTTTTTTCTTAGATTGTTCGGAGGGAGTGAAAGGTACTTCAGGCAACCGTTCCCCGAGTTCAAAAATGACGCTAAATCCAACTCGTATTGCTGTTGTTTTAAAACTGTTCCTTCGGGTATATTTCACTAGATTTTTTTTATTTTGCAATTAGATAATTTTAATTAAGTTGATTAGATTTCCACGATAACGTTATGCATTATTAAAAGCGGGGGCTTTGTAGGGTTTATATTTTTCAAGGCTTATATTCTAGACATACCTAATTTTTGAGGTCAAAAAAGCTCGTTGTACCAGTTGTTCACTCATATTAGATGTAGGTATACCTAATTAGGCTTTTTTTTATCTTGGCGGAAAAATTATGTACAACTTTGCTTCCTATTTTGAGAGAGAAAAATTAATAATATACCTCTGCTGAGGTGCGCATGCACAGTGCTAAAAAGAAAAGAACCCGAGAGAAGAAAAGGGTCATTTGGGATTTTTGACGATATCATCTTGAACAGTTCATACTTTTTTCATCTGTTTGGCGACTAGCTGCTTGAGCTGTCAAGTCCAATGGCCAAACCACCATTCTATGCCTAATGACTTTTCAAAGCTTAAATTGTCTACCCCAAGGTGGGTGATGCGTTCACTCTGTTGTAATAGTTGTCTTAGCTATTTAGCATAAAGGAGTCATTCCTAGTGATTGTGTAATTCATCTGATGAACCATCATTTGAGAACCACTTTCAGCACCTATCAAATCCTTTACATGACTGAAACTTAGGGATGAACGCGTAATTGGGAAAATACCAAATCGACTTAGTGAGTGCCTGAAACCCCGCGAAAACGGGCTAACCAAGGAAAACTAACTGAGATAGAAAGCTCTTCTGTATGGTCCTTCAAACATAATTATGCAGAGCGTGTGATTGTTAAATCAGACACCAACGTAAGTGCCCCATTTGATGTAACTCCTCCCTCCCAACGCAGCTCAACATGAAGAACTCTTTTAGTCACGTGCGTGATCACACACCCATTTCGCATATTTCAGTTCTGTTTACCTATGACTATACAACCCCCGAGAGGGGCAGACTGCGTTCAACTTTAGCACGAGAGGGAAATGAGCACCGCGGGGGCGGCAGAGAGGAGGCACGAGGCACATTCCTACACGGCCATCTTTGCTTGAAAAAAACAAAAGAAAGATTTCAACCCGCCCCAAGGTTTCCATAGTGAATGTCTCCTACAGCCTTCATCATTTTTGGGGAAACTCCGCAGTTCTCTATCAGAGGATTTTAGAGTATTCAATGAAATATATATGTGTGTGTGTGTATATGTATATATTGGTGAGGTACTATTAAGATATAAAGCGAAAATTTTAGAATAGGTTTGACTTCTGATTCTCTGTTCTTCCTGAGAAATCGTCTCCGACGTTCAAATCCAGCGGTACAACTCCTCTGTAAACGGGCTTCTACGCTCCCGGGGTCGGCATTCCGACACTTTCTTGATCAAGTTGGACAAGGTATACGGTTAAGATGAAGAGGATAGTAGGAGGGAAGTCTGCTGAGTAGACTTCTCCAGACTTTAAACTCGTTCTTCTGCTTCTTGTTCGGCATTTCACTTGCCCTCAACACATGTGTGCACAAAAAGAAGAAAAAAAGGTTGGCCTTTTTCTGAATTCATTTGCAAGTATTTGAGATCTAAAACACCACGTTTCCCAGTAACTTCAGAAGAAGTGTCACATATTATATATAATAAGGTATGCCTAGGCATACCTTATTGAACGTTCGAGACCAATTAAGAAGTTTTTGAAAGGTGTACGGTATAGCGGAACTTGTAAAAATGCGTTAAAAGGAAGACTATTATAGGTACTAGCTCCGTTATTCTTTCTGTTTCATGGACAACAAAAAACCATTGACTAAACACGATAAAACATCAGAGAAAAACGAAAAACCCAGGCTTCCGGTGACCGACTCGCCTACAAGGCCTATTTCAGTAAATAGCAAATAGCACGCTAAACCGTACAAGAAACACGTAATAGCACCTGAACAAAGGTTGAAAGGATTCAAAAAATAACTTAGTATATGATAACCGACCCGAAAAATGGTTGTTGGAATTATTCCTCAGGCATATAAAGAGTAAGACGTTATAAGTACATAAATAAGGCATATTAATTTGGGTAGTGTTTTTGTTTGTTGTTGTGCTTTGCTTTTTTAGTGCATTTCATTCTGAAAATGCACTATTGGTCTCGTCGTGATGGGGGCAAACATGGGTCATGTCATGTTTTTTTCACGTTTCAGAACCTCTAGAACATGAATTCTGTGGTCTCCGGAATTCATATATTTATATATCTTTATGGCCGTTTCCTTGTTAGCACGATAACTCTCGTAGAAGTTAATTTAGCGGAACGCGCTTTGGCACAAAAATCAGTAGTCATAAGACACCGGTCGGTATTGCATTTGGGCCAAATCGGTCAAGGTGGAGGGGGGGAAAATCGGGCTTGAAGTCGTCAAAAAATCACTATAAATCACCAGTTGATTCTAGAAGCATCATAGTCGGTACGTATACTCCATGTTGGAGTAGCCTTTGGTTACCATTTTAATTTTTCAAAAAAGTCAAGGTGGTGGGGGTGGTCCTTCCGGTGTGGAAGTGTAAAAATAGCGTTGAACTTCACTAGTTCATCTTAGCGCTCTAAAATTCGAAAGCCCTGGGTTCCATTGAGATTTATCAAAAACTTTGATGTGGGGGGGGGGTGAAATGGGGGATGAAATTTTTAAAAAAATCGCTTAAATTCACACGTTTAGGTATTATAAAATACGGCACAAAAATTTAATATAACAAAGCCCTTGGAAAACTACCGAAACTTTTCGACATTTTTGAAGAGAGGGTGGTGAAAATAGAGGAAGAAGTTCGGCTTAATGAAACACATTATGGTATCAAAATTATTACTTCTAAGACGGCTTAGGTTATCCGTATACGGAAAGAAATGCACTCTTTCCGACCGCCAGCTGCCGGAGCGAAATTTGTATCTTAATGTAAACAATTTCGATAGGGAACATTATATTTTTTATTTTCACCGAAATAATTTTAGGGGTAAGTGACACACAATGAAAATTCACTGTCGCCCTGGGGAAATTATTTCGTCAAGAGTACAATCATTTTAAAATACTGAAGACCGCCCAGACAGACGTTCGAGGGGGCGTAACTCCCACCGAAAAAAAAAATGCCCATCCTATAAATTTATTAACCGTTGAAACACTGCCTCGCCCTTAAACACACATATTTTCTTTTTTTTAAGGAGTGTATACACCTGAACGAATCTATTACCAAAGAGACGACATGAACTTTCGAAGCTAGCACCCAAAGGTATATAATAATAATAAAAAATCTTTAGCCACGTTTTAAACCGCATTCGCTGCGAGGTACAATTTTTTCATTTACCCTTTCACCGGGCACGATGATAAAACACTTGAGACATCCATATCTAATATCGACCTTCGTCTAAGCGAGAGAATTTAATGGGCAAACAAAAAGCTATATACAGCATACAGCTAATATAATTTTTTAAGGACATCACTCCAGATTTTTCTCATTGGAGTGAAAGACAATTCGTGCTTAGCACAAGGGTACGAGAAATAAAGTAATAATAGAGTACTGTTGAAAAAAAAAAAAGCAACTTGTTACAAACAAGAAAACAATTCCACTTCAAAGTTTGCCCGCATTCATAGTCGTCAATGAGTATTTGTTTATTTCGATTCAAAACAGATGATTCACAACTTAGAATGGCCGATTTAAAACCGTTAAAGCAATTACTCATCTTAAGTGTCGAATATGAATACGGGCCTGCGGTCCGTTTATGAATGTTCCTTGAGGTTCCCTCTTTGAGCCAAGGAGCCGTTAGAAACAGCTTTGATTACAATAAAACATTTGTTTTGACGAATTTTAAGGATTCCTTGATTTTAAGTATTCCTTGATTTAAAGGAACGTTCATAAATTCTGGGCTAAGCCCAGAGACATTTTTCAATGCACATGTACCTTGTGAAATCTGTGCTCCATTCATAGGGATCTTGGGGAGGGTGACTACCGGGGCTATAGCCCTGGGCGGCAAATTTCAAAGGCAGGCCAAAATGTTAGAAATATTTTTAGGCGAGGGAGGGGGATAAGACAAATTGAACCGGATGAGATGAAAAGAGAAAGAAAATAAATTGTTTTTTTCTCTCTCTCTCTCACTCTCTCTATCTCTTTTTCCCCCCTCATGTTTTACTTCGTGCCTGTACTATAAGAGGGCTCCTCCACGCACCACCAAGAACGCTCACAGGAAGCCGCCGCAGCATCGTAGTGAATTATACAATAGCGGGATCAGTGGCGGACCTCCACGCTCCATCTATCGGGCCCGTTATCATCCTTTGTTTGCCCAACTTGCCGAATTCAAGGATTTGGTTCTTCGAAAAAAATAAAGTTTCGTGGTTTGGCACTTTTTAAGGACCAATTTCGCGAATTTGGCGCTTCTACAAAAAAAATTTATTCCTGTAGCTCTTTCAACCCCAATATTCCTGTTTACTTGATCGCTTAATGACCAATTTTTCTCAATTTTAGCAGCGAACTAGAGCTTTTCCCTAATTTTAGCCGTGAGTTAGCGTGTTTTTATTTCAATTTTAGCAGATAGTTGACCTTTTTTCTCAATTTTTGCCGCGAATGAGAGATATGTTTCTAACTTTTAAGTATGAATTAGCGCTTTTCTCAACTTTAGTCGCGGATATGCCGGAACTACACACCAGCTTTTTTTTCTCAATTTTGGCCAGGAAGTTGGATCACGAACCACGAATTGATGCATTTTTTAAATTTTAGCCACGAATGAGCGCTTTTCTTCGAATAATTAATTTCTTCGAATATTAGAGTTTTTCAAAACGTTTAGCCGAACACCACAAACTGAGCGTGGCATCTTAATTTCAGACGTAGACTTGCCCGTAAGCTTGCTCAGGAAAAAGAAAGCTGCTCACACGGGCCTCGATAGGCTCTTGCCGACGACCCCTTATGGGGGCATTTTTGGCTGAGGATGGTTAAAAAGGACGTGAAAATCACCTACTAAAGCCCTTGGCGGGTCAGGCAAAAATGGCCAAAAATTTAAACTTGGAGGGAATTGCATATCTCTGGGGGTTTCGACCCGGGGAATCCAACAATCTAATAAACGAGCCGTTAAGACGAACCGTTTAAGCGGCTCCACCTCCGATGCCGCCGTTTTTGGCCAGCCCCTTCCTGGCAGAATGGCTCGTGGCGACGACCTTGACACACTCAATGATCCAAAAGTAGCACTGAGGTCATTATTTTGAACCTTGGTCACCACACGGCACGGATTATTTCCAGAAGTATACAAATCGAATCCGAATTGGAGGCAGAATCGAATATTTAAACTGCCCCCCTGGACACTATACCTCGGCATGCTCTGGGCACTCTGGGTTGCCGTTTCTCACGTTTATCACGAAAAGCGAACACAAGTCATCTTTCTGGAGTGGCCGTCAACTCCAAGTTTTTTCGCCAGGTTGAAAGGTTAAAGAAACATATTTTTCCTCTAGTAACTTGTAGAATCCGTTCTCTCGTTACTTGTTTGACTCCCCTAGTCTTGGAGGACGTTTGGGGAGGGGGGTTAGCCGCATGGGGCGGCAAAAAACAAGATCCGGCCCTGGGTTCATATTATTTTCTGACGTGTAGCGCAAAACACAGTCACGTTGTAAGAATGTTTTGTATAGTGTTCCCATTCATGTAGTATTTTGTTTGAATACAAAAATGATCCGAAACAGATACATACCTACCTTTCACCCTTTTTTTTAAATTCACAACATATGCTAAACGAAATGGGAAGAAGCTCCATTTTGACTGTGCAAGTGGAAAACGTTCACAAGCCGTGGTATAATATGCGGACTGTTGGGTCTATGCAACCCATACGGAACCAATTAAACTTCTTGCCTCCAAAGGATAAGTATTTTGGTTGGTTACGTATAGACTCCATAGAACTTGTGAACGGGGCCCACAAAATAAAATAATACATATGTGTGTACTGGCCTCAAAAGTTGCAAACGTTTTTTCCTCAGGAAGCTAAAAAATGATAGAACGGACAAAAGAAAAACCCAACGATCCGCGACTAACATCCCTAAAAGATTAGGAAGTTAGTGCAGTTCATTTACAATCGTCCTTCTGTGAACTAATTTTGTCCTCCTTTGGTTTAATCTTTTGCGACTTAGGCCCGATTTCACCAACTTCTTGAACCAGGATCAACAACTAATCACGATTACAATGTAAACACTTATATCAGTATTCATATGGGTCGTCATTGGCAACTAATCGCGATCAACTTACGAGATCAATTTTGTTGGTGAAAATGGGCCTTACGGTGAATTTCAACCACCGGGAGTAAGGTTGGAGTTACCAAACTCTAATATTGTTTACATCAATTGTGACGCATTTTTTTCGTTAATTCTGAGTTAACGTGACTCAAACCTTAACTCTCGGTAGTGAAATTTTCCATTCAATGCAATCCACCATTAATGAATCATATTAAATGGAGAAAACTGTTGGAATTGAACAGTCCTAGTACAGAATTCAATGCGAAAGAAGAAGGCTCAAAGTTCAGTACCTCAAGTTCACAAATCTTGTCGCCACAATCATTACTGAATGAAATAAAAAATTGTATGCCCCATTAATGGCTGATAAAACCAAAGAAATATTGAACGTATATGATGGGGATATAAAAATCAGGGGCTGAAGTAACGAAGGCGATAGCCTGGCCTATGGCAGGGCTTTAATGGGCGGACTATATTGTGCTAAGTTCAATGGGTAAAATATTTAATTCAAAAAATTTTTTTAGTTTTGGCGTATTTTTGTTTCGTCTACTTCTTCTTTTCCTAAAAATTATAATATTTTGTAAAATGTTTGATTGCTCGGGAAAATACCATTTTTGAAAATGTAGTTGCAACCGTAGTTTACTTCAAAGATGAAATGGTCGGGTTTCGGGCGTATGATAATGTTACATCATGAAACGCTATTCCTCAGAATTATCTGCGGATTCATGTCCTTTTTTGTTGGATCTCGCCTCTGAGATCACCGACTGTTAGCTGAGAACCTTATCTTAAAGTAATATCCCTTCCGTAAACTATTCAATATTGCTCTCATTCCTAGAATTGTTTTTCTATCCATTCTTTCGGCGAAAATGAATGGAACAGAAACATTTCTGGTCGTTAACCGCACATCCGTAGTAAGTCTAAAGGAATAGTAGGTAATAACTCAGTACTCACGGCAGAAAAATTCCACGGGGAAACTTTCTTCGGTTATTCTACTTTTGATTAGAGCATCTCCTTATACATGTATCTTATTGTGTTCCTTCATTCTCTCCAACCTTCTACAAGAAGGGCAACGTCGTATCAGTTAAAATAATTAGTTTTTGTCCTTCTATCGATTTTTACAATGAAAACACTCACGGGATGACTCTAGTGCATTCGAATTAGTCCGTTATTTGCAGCACGCAATATCTGTTTGTTATTATGTCTTCTAATAAGATTTCTTTTCCATTACAGGAGACAGTTTTAGGAAGCATTAAAATATGGAATCCTATCCTACCCGAGAAATTCAATATTTGCCTTTCGTATTCGTGAATTTGTCTGGAGGGGGAAGAGAGGGACGATTAGGGAAACTTTCTTTGACGTGAGATGGATGAAATGGTGCGTGATTGCTTTTATAGACATTTATATTCTTAAAAATTGTAATTTTCTCAATCAGTGGCATAGAAAAGAGGGACAACAATAGGCGTTTATTAGGAAATTATTTCATTTGGTTTTTTTATTATAATTTTTAGTCGTTAAGACTACTCTGTCCCTACTGAAGATAAACATGAATCTGCCATTTCTTAAAATTTTTTCATAGCGTTTTCTTGGCTAAGGCAGTCATCACGGTAATAAATGATCATACATAACGTTAAGTTACTAGAAACGCAACGTTGACATAATGGCCCATTAGGGCGTTTGGCCTCGCATCTCATGTCAAATGGACCGAATTTGATTAGGGTAATCATTCGCTCAGTAATCAGACGCGGAGCTGAGCAAGACTCGCTCAAAGGTGGAATTGTAAAAAGTTATGTTGAGACTGTTGATCGAATTTTTACAATTTATTTGATGGACTCTGAAATATGAATTCTTGGGTGACGCTCAAAAGGTGAGATTTGGACAAGCCTAGGTAGTCGGAAGGCGTTGATGACGAAGCTTTTAGAAGCGGTTTGTTTTCAAGTTCGATCCACCAATATTCAACGACAGACAAAAAAATGAGAAAGAAAACAAAACAGAAAACACAGTCGCAACAGTCGAACTGGCGTGCGTTTTCATCACTAAAAAATTACACGACAATATTCTGAGTATTCGTAAAACCAAAAAATAAATAAAAATAGTTTGTATATAAACACACAAAAAATGACCCAAGTGCGATGAAAATAGCTCAAACCTCAGTTCACGCACACTACACGGCCTCAAAACATAAACCGCAGTAATTACACACAAAAAAACAGTGCACAGTAGGTACACAAAAATAATTCGGTGTCAAACTCAAAAATAGAAGGTGTAAAACATTTTGGCATTCGCAACGAGAACGTAATTCTGAAATCAAGCTCAATGGAGGGAGGGAGTTGAAAATAATTAACGTCCTCTTTATCTCAATGGTTCGACAAGTCCATATCAATGCAACGCGGCTTAAAACTGACATTAAAAAGTAATATTAGAGGTCTGGATAAAAAGGAGTCTAGTTTTTATCGACAAGAAACGTAAATAATAAAAACGTCGGTTCGTTGACTCAGCAAGAGCCACAAGAATAACTCAACGCTGTTAGTAATTACATAAGAATTCACCGGCAAGCATTGTTCTCCCACAGCAAGAGTTTCGTCCGTCTCTTGAAAAATATCATTCGGGCCTGGTTCGAATTAAGGCCCTTATGGTTTATGATAATGCCAAATGAGCTCACCTTCATCAATGAGTCGTTCCACGTGCATGAAGACATTCGGAAAGGCGGTGACCTGCTTGCGGTCCTTGAGCAGTTGAGCCAGGTAATCGGCTATACTCTGGGTCGAATTAACAGTGTGTTGTTGCTCGTTCATGGTTGATGCGATGTAGTTCTCTCTTCTCGATCTTTACCGCGGTGGTTGGATTCCCTTCGCGGAAACGAAAGATATGAAAGAGTCGAGACGACTGAAACGAGTTCGATAGAAGAAAATTGAATATTTCTTTAAAAAAAAAAAAAAAACAGTCTTCAACACGAGGGGGGGGGAAACGCTCTGCGTCTCAAGAAAATTTGAATTTTTACGTTGTTTCCCTACCGAACGCCTATTGAAACAAAAGAAAATCTCGAGATAACGCGCAAGAAGCAAAAAAAAAAACTCGAAATGCAAACAAGATGGTAGCGCGCAACGTGAAAACGTTCACGCGTTCACAGCCACAGCGTTCACTCGACTGAATTGAAGTTAGAATTTTTCTCGGGGGGGAATTCTTTCACTCTAGTGTAGTCTGGTCGCTCGGGAAGGCTTTTGGGGCTGGGTCTGGCTCCCCGTTCCCCCGCACTGTTAAAGGTTGTTGCGAGGGCGAGGCAAAGAGTGGCCGGGCACACAGGAAAACGGGTCTGGCTGGGCCTAGCGGCGCGGTGAGGGGGTCGATTCACCCTCGTGATCGGGAGTCCTCAGTACATATACCGATTCCACTGTGAGCCGAACTGCCGAACTCACGCGAGTTCCTCCGAAGGTACCCCTCCACTACTACCAGCACCAAGCCCAACAAGAAATTATAGTAAAAAAAAACAGTCAGTGGTGCGTGAATTTGCCTATTCCAAGAAACCACGCGTTGGCATTACCTGTGAGCATTGTTGGTTGTAGCATACCTATGTTTCACACGAGTATGTCGTAGTTTCATCAGAGCTTCCTCCAAGTCGTACTTTTTTTTTTATTTCTAAGCTTGCATTGGGATTATTGCACATCGAGGCAAAAATTGAAAAATATCTGTGTGAAATTCGCCTATTTCATAATTCAGACAGCGCTGTAGTTGTCCATTTAGGGAAACAGTTGTTGTGGGTAGTTTCCATTAGAAACTAGTTGAAGACTGCCCACATGAGCTAGTTCCCAAGTGGCCAACGACAGCGCTGCCCGAATTATGAAATAGGCGAATACAAAGATGTAAGTAAACAAAGACCTACTCAGTGGCGGATCTAGGATTTTATCTTGAGAGAGGTTCCATCATAAATCTGATGAATTCTTTTTATGAAACAACGTTCCATTCATTTTGTACATCAGGTTTCCATGCCTAATTGCCCAGGTTACAGCGATGCGGTGAGGTGGCTGAGAAATCACCCGGCACCTCACCGCATCGCTGTATTTTCACTTTTCGAGATAAACTTCAATGTTAATTCTTTTAGGTAGAAGAGGAAATATGTACGTACCGCAAATGATTTGTGTCCGAGATGACCATAGATTTCTGGCGTATGCTCTTTAAAACGCGAATAAAGATGTTTTACCAAACAACTCACCTCCTGGTATATTTTCATTTTCACCCCAGAAATAAAATTGAAACTCCCTTGTTGGTTGAACTTATTGGATATTTCACGTTCTTCCTCCGACGCAAGGGCGCGGGAGTATCCATGAGGACAGGGGTGAACTGGAGTATCGAGGCACAAGGGGGGGGGGGTGCCTGTTGCGTGAGCTTCAGTTTGTGACTGATAACGCGTAAAGTTTAAGGGGCAGAGCAGGCCATTACCCACCCAACTGGAGTTTAGGTTGGACAGAAGTATATTTTCGGCCCTTCCTCACCGTATTTTCACTGCATTCTCGATAAGTTTATCCACCAGAAGTTGTTCCACAGAACATTCAGTTTACTTATTTGGCTGCACTGGTGGACCTGCGCCTTTCGGGGCCCGGGGCGGAAATCTCCAAGAGCCCCCCCCCCCCCAAGTTGAGTTTTCTCCACTTTAGCAGCAAATGTGCGTTTTTTTTTTCTACATTTTGGGACTGTTCTCAGTTTGGGCTGAAAACTAGCGTTTTCATACGTACTGCCTATTTTCCTCAATAATAATATAGCCGCAAGATATCAGTTTTTTCCGAATGTTGGCCACAAATCGCTTTTTTTTGTTCACCATGCGCTATGAATTAGCGATTTTTCTCAGCCACAAATCAGCAGTATTTTACCTATATAACCACAAATTAGCGCTTTTTCTCAATTTTAGCCTCAAAGTTGTCATTAGATGCCGCGAGTTGGCATATTTTCAATTTTTGAAGCAAATTTAAATTTTTCACAATTTTTGCCACGAATTAGTGATTTTCCTGAATTTTACCCGCGATTAATCGCTTTTTTAAATTTTAGCAGCGTAGTAGCGTTTCTAACACGTGAATTAGCGAATTTTCTCAATTTTAGCCACGATTTGGCGTTCTTCGCATTTTCAGCTGCAAATTGGCTTTTTTTTTTCATTTTTAGTCGCAAATTAGCCGGTTTTTTTTTTACATTTTAGCTGTAGATCAGCGTCTCTTCTCAGTTCGAGAATCAGCGGTGTTTTTTTAACTTTATAACACCATGAATTTGCCGTTTTTCTCAATTTTAGCCACAAAATTGCCTTCAGAAGGCACGAAGGCGAGTATTCAAGTTGGAAATTTTACCACAATTTTTTCCGCGAATTAGTGACTTTCCTCAAGTTTAGCCGCGAACTGGCACTTTTTCTCAATTTTATCAGCGCATTAGCGCTTCTAGCCCGTGAATTATGCGAATTTTCTCAATTTTAGCCACGAATTGGCGGTTTCCGCAATTTTAGTCGCAGATTAGCCATTTTTTTATTTTTAGATCCGAATTACCATTTCTTCTCAGAGAGTTTTTAGAGAGAGAGTTCAACATTTAGAGTTTTTCTTAATTCTGGCTGCGCTAATTAGTGATTAGTGATTAGTGATTTTTTTCAATTTTAGTCGCGTTTTTTTTATATTTTAGGCCCGCATTAGCAATTTTCTTTACTTTTTGCTATGGATTAGCGCTGTGGATTTTGAGCCTTGAAGCTCCCAGAAGTTACGGATTTTTGTTTTCTCAATTTTAGCTGTTAAATATTGGTTTATGATACTTTTGCAGTGAATTAGCATCTATTCTCTTTTTTATTTGTGAATTGTGCGATATGCTAATTTTTATACGGAATTTCAGTTATGAATTTGCCATTTTTCCCCAATTTTAACCCTAATTGGCGTTGCTTATAATTATAATTAAATCCCCCAGTGACCAGTCCGGGACTGCAGGAGGGGGCAATGGCAGGCAGCTTCAGGCTCCAGCAACCCAGTACTCACCGGTTTATAACTCGCCTTTATTCCTGCTAGTATCTGAAACCGCAAATTCGCCCCTTCAAAACTGGCTGATTAATTTTAAAACTGAACATTCTACCCCTAAAACCCTAAATAAGCATAAAATTCCGCCTGGAAAACAAGTTTTACACAGAAAAAATGACAATTTCGTGCAAATTCGATTTGCGGCTAAAATTGAGGAAATCGCAAATTCGCAGCTAAGTGAAAATCGCGGATAAAATTCAGAAAAAGCGGGAATTCTCAGCGGAAATCAAGGGAAAGCGCTTCATTCATTTGGTCGGATGTAGCCGGTTCTCTGGGGTCAACCCATCGGGTTCCACCTTGGATTTTTTCTGTATATTAGAGGAGGAATTTTCCAGAATGAATGTTTCAAAGTATAATCCTTTGCTTCTTAATTGTTGGTAGGTGGAACGGGAAGCATTTAAAAGTGGACGATCGAAGGGTTGTAAACTCCCGCGTTCATCATTATGAAATAGGTAGAACATTATGTAGTTGTAGTTATTTACTCAATTTACAATTCCAAATGCTATTTTGCCCATCTACTCTTAGTTGATAAGCAAGTAGTTAACATAAATGAATAGGAAAATTTAGACTAATTTTCTTAGAAAATTATAGGGAATATGCGATAATCAGGCTCTCTACACCTGTAATCAAGACGAACCAGCTCAGATATGACATTTTTTCTGTTTCGATGTGCACGGCCAGAACGAGTTCTGTTGATTATGTTTCAAGGATAATATTGAGTTGAAATTACGAAGTTTGCAAGGATTTTCCTATGTTATCCTGTGGGGAAAGCACCTGTGAGCGCGCCTGAAAGTGTCTTCAATGTTTCTAAACGTTCAATGATTTTTAGTAGTCCCTTATGGGGATGGAAGTTGATCAGACTTACGTCTCCCCCCTCCAACAATTCTTTTCTTAACAGAAACTTACCAAAATTGAGTGGGTAGACACAATTCTCCTACGCTTATTTCGCGTTGTCTTCGATTGGGACTTAAAAGGAAGTTGAGCCCAATTGACTCCACCTAACATCCTATAGTCGTCAACCCAGCGATGATTAGAGGCAATTTATCCTTTTGAGTTTTTTTTGTAGAGTGTGGAAAAGGAAATAAACTCGATAATAGCCTAGCGGCTGAGTTAGATCAAACTTTGAGTTTAAAAAAAGTGCCCTCTGTGTAATTAGTGGAAACAAATCAACTGTAGCTTGAAGTCAATCACTCATCTCATCATCATGAGAGAGTCTGTTGATCACATGAGCGTTTTTTCACTAAATATAAAAATTGTCATTAATTAACGGTGTGTAGAAGAATGTTTGATGGAATATAATTAATAAGGTAACATACAATACATAAACACCTCGAAACACTGTTTTCGTAGTGTCCCTAAAAAAAATGACGCAAGACTTTATGAAAAAGTGATTTCGCCCACGACCTTTTCTTTTTCTTTATAGGGGAATTGGCACATTTGACCATCTGTTTGCCTCTTCCTGCCTTTTACATTGCGTAGCTTGAGTCTATTGTGATTAATTTGCGAAACTAAAAATCGTACTCTGTAAAAGGAATTTAAAAAGATAAAAAACGGGGGTTATGTCCCTTACAAGAGCGGCTTTAAGGCTGTAAATTTCCGATTTCAAAACATACATTTCTGGCTTCTCGGTCTTTCTTTCAAATTATAAACAAGAAGTTAACCACTGTGTTGACCTTCATTTAATGAATCTCAAAAGCTTATTGTTGCATTTCGAACTGTTAAAATGTTAACCTTGGCGCGTGGGCACACCAGTTCTACTCCCCCCCCCCCACAATACAACTGACGTGGTCCACTACTTGCATTTTGCTCTTAATCTGACGGATTGCTCAACTTTTGACTTTCGTATGCGATTTAGGTTGTAGGTCCGCGTTGGTGGAGAACTGGCTTCTCCCTCAGGGACACACAGTGCCAAGTTCTTTCCATCTCTGTCTGTCTCTTCGTCCCAACCACAGCATGTATGAATGAATCGATGAAATGTAGAAGGATGGGAAACGTAAGGATATATGGAAGCGGGCGTGACAAGGTAAGGGTGAGAAAGAAATTCCTGGAACGGTTGTTGAAAAGGATTGGCGCGTGGGCTTTTGATTTTCTGTACGAGGACAGAGAGTTCAAAAATATGAATGGCCAAACACCTGTTAATACGAGGCGATGAATTGCATTTTAATTCTAGTTTATGACGTATTTATTTTGATTGTAATTAGCTTCGAGAGTGAAAACACTCGGAAACAGCTTCTTTCTTTTGAAGAATGGAATTAATGGGAGCTTTGAATCGCTGGACATGAAAATTGGTACATTACCCGCGAAATCTTGAAACATTCTTCTTTTGAGCCGTTCTTTCAAGACGTACAATCTGTTAGGAAGTCTCTGTAATTTCCTGTCAGACTCAGAGCTCTATTTATGAAGTTAACAGCCTCCAATTAGTTTATGTGAAATAGTCCTCTTAACACCTTTACACGGGAAAAATAATTTTCGCATTATTTTTAAAATATTTATAAGTATGCGAAGTGAGGAAAAAAATGTATAATTATACAAGTCCACAGTCGGGGGGGGGGGGGGTATTGATAAGCAATTATGCTCAGTTCTTCGAAACCAAGATATATTATGTACTTGTAAACTTCTGCTTATGGAGAAAATGAACAGTACGAAAGTTGGGGATCCAGAAGCATCCTTTTCCAAAGAACTTGGTACGCTTTTGAGGGAATAGAATCCACAGTAACAAAAGAACAACTCATTCAATGAGGAGCCTAATGAACAAAGACGTTGATGAAGTTTTACTCGAAGGCTTCGTAGGAGGAATTAAGTGGGCGATCGGCATCACCTTTTCTGAAAAGTGGTGCCGATCAACAAAGAAGGAGAAAAATAGATGGAGAAATAGAAGTAAAAGACCAACCCTTCATCAAGCTTTAAAAAAAGAAACTCCTACGCTTTCCTTTCCATCATCCCTTCCACTTTTTATTTATTTTGACGTTTTTCCCCACTTCTTTCCTTTTTTATTGTCACTCACGCTCTCACTCCCTCCCTGTGGCGAATTACAGCTTTTTTTGTAAGGAGGAAAAGGGGGACGATCGAGGCAGACCATCAGAATGAAAGAAAGGAACCATGCGCAAGGTTTCGCCTACACCTGCCTACACACGCCCTCGAAAATGAAAGAGTTTATCGCAACCAACCCCAAACTTGGCCACATGTAGGGGTTTTGCTTGCTCGTCCGCCCCCGTTCGGCTGTTTTTCATTCTCGTGACAAAACAGAAATCATGCAAGCGTCCTTCTCACCATTCCACTAAAAACGATTTCCTCTTTTAATCGACGACGAAATTATTCTTCGCCTTCCCCTACGGCGGCGACTGTACCTTGTTTACAAAAGAACCACAACCACCTGTCTTTACTCCTTACCGTTTCCAATACATCTCGTGAGTTTTAATCAAAACGTGAACGTGAAGGTTGGAGCTATTCGTTCATTCTTTGGTTTATACCGGATACCACCGGCTGCGTTCAATTATAAGAACGATAAAGAATTATGTATTGAAGTGTGCTCTCTCCACCTAATGTTGACTCTTGACTCCTGAAAGATCAGGCTAATTAAAGCTCGAATAACGTTAACTTTCACATTAACTGAGATTTCTGCAAAACTCGTGGACGGATACAGGACATAATGTCGAGCTCATGCTCGTCGGGCTCATGTTCATTTCTCTTATTGAGTTTTCCATTTGCATGAAATTCCTCTCTGGAGCCGAGCATTTACACCCTTCTTCTCCGTTACCTTATGGTATAATTCGGAGAAGACTGGTGGAAATGCTCGGCTTCAAATAGGAATTTTATGCAAAGTGAAAATGCTATTAGATGCCTTTGCCTTCTGAAGCCAAATGGTCGACAGCTATTGGGGCTAAAATGGAGAATGCGTCTGATCTTTCCCCTCTCCTAACTCGCAATTTTGTTTAGCCCTCTCCTAACTCGCAATTTTGTTTAGCCCTCTCCTACCCCTCTGTGAAATTGTTCTTCAAATGTTAAAGGGGCCGATTCCGAACGGCAGGGGTGGTGTAGTACTCAAGAACTATGGTGGGGCCAAAATTGTCATATGCGCATGGTGTCGCAATCCCTTCATTTCTATTCATACCAGAGATATTTGGACTTCAGGACCTTTTTAGCCATTCCGTATTTCTTCACATTTAGACGTGAATGTGAAACAGATGGGCCACACGCTCCCGTCACGTGGGCAAAGACATACATTTCTGAAAATAGCGCGAAATTTCCCTTGGGGTAGGTAAATCTCTTAAACTTTGTTATGATGCATTGGGGTTTTGCGTTTAGAAAAAAGATGAAAATGGTGTATCAACTTGCAACATTTGACCAATTTTCGGGTAATTTTATCGAGTCAACTCTTAATATCTAAAAAAGCTAGGTAGATTGGGCGTAATTATGATAATTATTGAAGGGTTCTTGTAACACACAACAAGGTATAACGGATATCTCGATATTTTGTTTAAAATACACAAATCTGACTACAACGTTTGTATTCAATACAACGTATTGTTATATTTACAAATTTATAAAATTCAAATATACATACCTAACAGGTCTGTTCCAGCATCCTTGCTGGCACCATAGCCGATAAATGTAATCAACTTGAATTTTATTGGCTGGTCCCATGGCAACTTTACTCCGAACATGTTATAAGTACCTCGCTCGAACAGACCCATTACATCATATTTAAAAATGAAATTAAAAATCTTTAATAACATCCCTGCTACCCCCATTGGGGGGAGAGGTTCCAGTGATAGTGGAGCCTTGAGCCACATGCACTCCTCAATACGTCGCGTGATTTAGTGTACTGCGCATGACTTGATAGTCCTGCTCAGAGGAAGAGATGCTCGAAGAAAAGGCAGAAATATGGGAGTGACAGGCGCCCGTCGCATCAGTGCTCGGCGTTACGGAGTACTTGTGTATAGGGTGACTGGGTGAGCAGAGTAGCAGATGTCAAAATGGTTTTCGAGGACGTCTTGCATAAAATTGTAGGACTCTTGCGACGGAAGTTAGGACACAACAGTCGGGCACCTAAAAACAAGTTAACAACGAATAATCGTTGATCAGTTTGACGTTGAAATTGTTGTTTACTCGAATAAAGGGACGGCTTCACTGGCGTAAAAAAGTGAACGAGCACACGGGGTGCAGCTTTGATTACAATTAGAGCCAACGTATTATCCAAGTACAGTACCGGTGTTCTGAACCTTTCGGGTATGGTTTACACTGATTATTTATACATCGATTAAAGACCAGTTATGCAAATGGAACACGCTTTCGTTTTGAAAGGATAAAAATCCGAGAAACTGGAGTCTGCCAGAGCCAAAATTACAAAACTTGGTTTTTGAGTAAGCCAAATCCTCGAATTTGGAGAACAAACAAGTATATGTGAGGATTAATAATGAATTGATAGGTCCTCGATTGGTGAGCAGGGGCCTGCCTCAGGGTGATGTCCTTAGTCCATTATTATTTCTGGTATACACTAGTGACCTTGGGGATATTCGTAATTCCAATACCAACATAGTGCAATTTGCGGATGACATTTGTATATACTCTGAGGGTCGGTATTTAGAATCAGCTAAATCATCTCTGGGTGACGCTTTACGGTCCGCAATCAACTGGATGAAGGATAAGAACTTCTCCGTTTCGAGTAATAAATCTTTATTGTGTCCTTTCACGAGAAGAAGGAAAGTTGAGTTTGACAATCTCGGAAATTTTGGCTCTGGCGTTATATTTCCGAGCACTAAGCGAGTAAAATTTTTAGGTCTGTGGATTGACTGGAAGTTGCATTGGAAAACACATATCGAATATCTAGTCACAAAAGCCAATAAGTATCTGAATATTCTAAGGGCAGTCACAAGTAAACGCTGGGGGGCTGATCCCTTTTCGACAATTCTTTTTTATAGACCGACTATTCGCTCCATATTAGACTAAGGAAGTATTTTTTACGGCATCGCTAGTCAAAGTATTCTGGAAAAGTTGAATGTTGTTCAAAACAAGAGTCTACGAACATGCCTTGGCTTATTTCAATCAACCACGTCAAACGTACTCCTCAGAGAGGCAAATGAATGAACCTCCTCTTGAAGTCAGAAGACAATTCTTAGCAGAAAAATATGTGTCCAGATTAATTGCATTACAACCGGCTCTGTACCGGAAAATACATTCACTCTCTATAGCAACATTAACGTCAGCATTCTGGAGGAAAAAGTGTGATCCTTTATTTGCATCATTTATATGTCATAACTCTAATACATTAACGAAACTGGAACAGAGTGAAGTGCTGCCAATATACCGTGCACCTTACCACGCGTCACTCGTTAATCAGCAAATTTATTATTTCCCTGATTTCAAGTACTGCGAAAAATATGAAATAGAAAGATCATTTATAGAGAAAGTTGAAAATAAGTTCGCGGACGCGATAATCATGTATACAGATGGCTCAAAATTGGAAGGGAGGTCCGATGTTGCAATATACGATTCATCCAATAATAATTCACTGTCTTGCAGGCTTCCAGACGAGGTTTCATCTTACACTTGTGAGCTGTATGCTCTTATCGTTGCCCTCAAATATGTATCGTCCATGGATTTTCCGAAATTTCTGATATGCACAGATTGTACGAGTGCCCTGGACACCATCTCATCAAAACAATTTTACACAGCAGCGACCACAAGTCTCAGGATCACTTTGATGCTAGCTCTGAAGAAAGTACAAGATATGGGCAAAACTTTCATCTTTGCCTGGACGAGAGGTCATGCGGGTATTCCCGGTAACGAAATAGCAGACGCGATAGCGCGAAAAGCCTCTGCTCTTCCGGAGATTGAGATGGGGTTCAGGATACACTACCTGGACTTGGTTAGTGGTTTGAAATCCCGAATGAACGTTTCCTGGCAGGTAAAATACAATAACACTGATAAAGGAAGTTTCCACAAAGAGATGTTCCCCAGAGTAGGGACTGTACCCTGGTTTCGAAAAGACACGTTCAACAAATATACGTGCGCTGTAATTGGTAGGCTTAGAGCGAACCATTGCATCTGCCGTAAGTATTTATTCATGATAGGCAAATCAAATTGCAACCTATGCCAGACTTGTGACGAAATAGAGGACGCAGAACACATTATTTTTGCATGTAGTAAATATCAGAGAGAACGGGAACTGCTATACCGGGTTGTGGATCGATATGTCCAGCGCCCTTATGATTATCGGTGCGTGTTGGCTTCCCAAAATAAAGAAGTGTACGAAGCAATTGTGCAATTCACAAAAAACATAAATTGGTAACCTTAAAATTGAAAACAAAACATACATTTTAAAAATAATGAATAAATAAGAACAAAAAGAATAAATAAATAAAGTAAAGCGACAGATGAAGCGAATAATAACTTGGCTGAAGGTGTCTTCCAAAGCCATAAAAAAAAAAAAAGTGCCTTTTCTCCTTACCGTCATCGGTTCGTCTAGCTACAGTATATTAAAGCACCTTGTTTCACCGTACCTGCCGTCGTCGAAAACATACGACGAACTGGGGGTCAACCATGAGCTAGCGTTAAAAAATTAACGCAAGCGGTAACTAAGGACGCTCTATCAAAAATAATGTTATAACGCCATAGATACCGCATTTTGACGGTATTTTTACGCTAGCTCATTGTTGACCCCCTGGTGTCAGTTTTGTCCAACCACTTCTCGCCCACGAAGTTAACCAAAGCGCCGAGCGTTTTCGATTTTATAAACGCGATCAGCTCCAGCACGAAACCGTTAACGATTACATAATTGTCCTTAAGAAATTGTCCACCACGTGTGAGTTCAACACTTTCTCAGACTTTCTCAGAGATCGCTTCGTATGTGGGCTACGGGCGGCCTCAATTCAACGGAAACTTTTGCTCGAAAAGGAGTTGAACTTCGAACGAACCTGTGTCTTGGCCCGTGAACTCGAACTCGCGCAGACCGAGACATATCGTTTTTCCATCCGGTTCGAATTGAAGCGGTCTGCCCTACACCCAGGGCCCATCACACTCAGGAGTCCTCGAAATCTGGATCTGGCTCCGCGTCTTCATGTTGGAGATGTGGGCGCCTCCATCGACCCGACAAATGCCCTATTCGGAGCTGGACGTGCCGCTCCTGCAACAAAGTGGGCCACATCGCCAAGTGCTGCTCGTATCGTCCTTCAGCAGTCCACGGGGTCATTCCATCATCTAATTGTGCATACCGAACAGGATGTAACGCTGCGTCGTGTTCGCAGCCTGACTAAAGAAGGATGGTCTAACAGTTGCGAGCCAGGATTGGAGCCTTATTTTCGGAGAAGAACCTAACTCTCCGCCAGGAACAATTGTGTGTACTGGGGAAACAGGTTAATTATACCAATCGCCCTTCGTCCCGCCGTTCTACAGCTGCTCCATGAGGGTCATGTTGGGGTCGTGCGAATGAAACTGCTTGCCCGTTCGCATGTTTGGTGGCCTGGGATTGACCAAGACATCATGGAGAAAGGACAATCATGCACCGCTTGTCAAGTGTGTTTGCCGCGCGTTTCAGAAAAACGTTTCCTACTTCCGTGGCCGAAAACGACGAGAGCTTGGGAGCGTGTCCACATGGAAGGCCGCAATGTTTTGATTTTGTTGGACGATTTTTCCAAATGAATCGAGGCCTGAGATATGACAACCACCTCTGCATCGAAAGTAATATCTTGTGTTCTAGGATTTCTGGCTTCGTTTGGTATACCAGAAGAAATATTTACTGACAATGGACCGCCGTTTGGATGCTCTGAATTCTTCAAGTTTTGCTCAGAATTTAACATCAAAGCCACAAAAAGTCCCCCATATCACCCGACATCAAATGGCAGTGCAGAAAGAGCAGTGCAAACTCTAAAAACTTGCTTTAAGAAATTCAGTCTTTCTCAAAGCAACACTGGGTCCTCATTTCCAAGCCGTCTACATCAGTTTTTATTTTCTTACAGAAACACTCCCTGCGTTACAACAGGTAAAAGCCGTGCTTCCATGGTACTGAAGTACGAACCACGAACGTTCCTGTCGGTCTTGTCACCTCCGCCCACTAATCGTAAGCCGCCCACAACCACAAACAGGGAAGCTGTAAGAATCCCCAAGTATGAAGTCAGGGAAGTGGTATTAGTTAGGAGTTGCGGGTGCTGTCACGTACATGATTGAAGTTCCTCACCAAACCCAACCTACACTAGTTCATGCCAATCAACTTCGAAAATGCCATCTACCTAATAGTTCTCTATCCCTCAACAATCCAGTTTCGGGGAGCTCTCTGCCAGTCGCAGTGCAGTGGTTGGATATCGGGAGCCACGACCTCATAGATCTGTAAGACCCCCCTCCCGCTTGAATTTATAATCCCCCCCCCCCACGAATCATAAAAATGTTGTTTTCACTTGTTTCATTCTGGTTAGTATAACATATTTTGTATTGATCCTTGTCATTTCAGAATCGTCATTTTCATACTTCGGGAACCAGTTATATTTTGTTTAATGATTGTACTTTCGTTGTACAATTTTGTAATTTCATTTATTTTTTCTTGTCCTTAGTGTCCAATAATAGTCCTGTTTAATATGTATATAGTCCAGTCAACGAATGATTCTAGAAGGAATGAGCGAAAGCAGAAATGTTGACTCCGGAACAATGTTTGGACTAGTTAGGAGGTAAACATACATACTAAAAGTCCCCACCCCTAGGAGGTGAGCCCGAGTGGGGGGAGCACAAAGAAGGTACCATTTTTCGGATTTTCACTGATATCTCGAAAACAGAGCATCGTTGGCAAAACTTTTGTGATAACCAATTAATGCTGACAAAAATATCAGAAACTTTTGTCATATGCATGTTTCACTAATTCCTAACCGTTCTCGAAATACGTGCCCCGCAAAAGTAAAAATGTCCGAAAAAAATATTTTTATTCCACGTTTTCCGTTGAACATTTTTCTATATCGTCTAAACCGTTTATCCTAGGAGGAAGCCCTCGGGAAGGAAGTTTTAGAAGATTTAATTATCTTTGGAAATTGTGAATACATAAACAAATTTATATTGAACAGGTCAAAATATATACGAGTTTTAAAAATGTTGGCCAATTTCAACTTTTTTGGTTGAACTGTTTCCAATCCATTATTTTCTATAGACATTTCTCTCCTGAAGCCTTCAACTGTAGACAATCAACATGTGCAGTGTAGTTTCATGTACTGCCCCCCCCCCTCATACACGCAATGTACTTCTCTGCCTTTTATCAGTTCATTTCAAGGGGTGATGAGCCGTGGGAAAGTTGATTGGTGGAGGGGGGATTTCAATGATGTGGGAGAGCTTGCGTAGTCGAACAGTGGACCAACGCCGCACGGGGATTACGTACCATAACTGTCTAGTAAAAGTCCGATGATCTTACTATATTCCAGGAATTTCGGAATTTTACCATTCTTGTATTTCTCGTGGTATAATGGGGGGTTAGGTCTCGACAATGTCTGTTTAAGGGTTGCGTTGGTTTTAAACGATTTTGTTTTCAAAATACCAAAAATTCTGATTGGAGTATAAGCTCCTAAGCTCAGCTTAGAGAACAGAGCTTCAATCCCATGTGTTCGGCCCGGGCCTAAGTCCAAATTTCAAGAATCATTTGAACTTTAACAAACGTCGATGGTGAACGCTAGGATTCACTGGTAAATGCTAAGAATTACCAGCCCTCGGTCTTTCACCGTATCATGTACGTATATTTATGTTCTGCTCACGCTGAACAAAAATTTAGTAGGTATATGAAAAGTCTGAACATATCAGATTAACTCAAATAATAAACCACTCCACTTATGAGGGGAGGAAGATTTAAGCCCGTTGTTCGTCCAGGTCACTAGTCTCTTGAGGCGACGGTACTAAAACTGTATCCGTGTCATCATCATCATCATTGCTCTTTTCCTGATTGTCAAGTGGCTCCTATTGACGCAGCTCCCGTAGCAGCTTCGCAGATGTTGAAGCATGGCATCGATGCCTTCCTGCATCCAAATTTTCCAGTGCTGCGGTCGGTAATACACCGACGAAATAATATAAGATTGAGGGTATAGTACACCGGTGCAGTGGAGCTGGTTGCTTGGTTTGAATGGGAACAAGGTGGTTGTTGCTGTTCTGATCCCATCCCCAGTTTTAGGGCTCAATGCGTTTCCAAACGAAATTTGAGGCCGGAAACCCGGAAACTGTGCTCCTGGGTTACTCCCTCGGTTAGTAGAAGGGATGAAATGCCAGGTTTTATGATCGACGCAGACTTTAAGAAGCATTAGAGACGATGGGTGTTGCGGGAGGTATCCATCTTGTTTGCACCGTACCAGCTTAAAAAGCACCTGTTTCCCATATTCCTGAGCTGGTAAAGCAGTGTTTATTCACACTACAGGTGTTTTCCTTTCCATACCTGTCTCTCAACTTGCCTATTGAGAAAATGTATACCATTCTTGAAGTTTCACAATAGTTCAACCAAAAAAGTTGAAATTGGCCAACATTTTTAAAACTCGTATAACTTTTGACCTGTTCAATATGAATTTGTTTATGTATTCACAATTTCCAAAGATAATTAAATCCTCTGAAACTTCCTTCCCGAGGGCTTCCTCCTAGGATAAACGGTTTAGACGATATAAAAGAATGTTTAACGGAAAACGTGGAATAAAAATATTTTTTTCGGACATTTTTACTTTTGCGGGGCACGTATTTCGAGAACGGTTAGGAATTAGTGAAACATGCATATGACAAAAGTTTCTGATATTTTTGTCAGCCTTAATTGGTTATCACAAAAGTTTTGCCTACGATGCTCTGTTTTCGAGATATCAGTGAAAATCCGAAAAATGGTACCTTCTTTGTGCTCCCCAAATCTTAGTGAAGAATCACAGCGTCAATTTCTTCTATCGTCGTCTTCTATTCTTCGGGTGAGGGCGCGGCATGATTTCTCACACTAGTGAGATAGGCCAAGATGTCCTGATTTTTTAGGTATTCGTCCCAACGATTCAGGACAAATTTCAATTTCTCTCGTGTTTCTTTTCGGGCTGGATTTTTACTACCCTTCAGGATCGATGTAATTTTGAGGTTAGACTCCGCCTGCACTTCTTCCAGCGTTTTAATAGCGTGTTGGGATGAGGGTTGTACAACTGGCGGTTAAAGTCTCGGTGGAAAGCTTCCGCCCCATTTGTAGTGCGGGGACAACCCAATGCTGGAGGTGCTGCCCATATGGGTGGTGGGAATGAACAGCCATCCTCTATGTATGTTGTCAGGACGTAATAGCTGAATTGCATACCTTCAACAGGAGCTTGGTACATTATACTTGTAAACGCATCGTATACCGTTGTATGAGGCATGTAGCTGAGTCCGAAGAACAGTTGCAACCATTTACCCACATCTGATTTGCCGCGGTAGTGACGGAGTAATTTTTTGTCCTTTTGAATCATACGATACCATGATTGGCATAAATGAAAATTACAGCCGTGAATGTTGCAAGTCGGAAACTCAGCCCCTATGGCGTTATGTGCTGCTAGTTCAAAATCCAAATAAACATCAGTTATTTCCAGGGCTAATTTCACGTGGTACAAACACAGCTCCTTAATAGTGCTCCACAAAGTCCGGTACGTATCAGTTGACTTCGAAGATAAAAATGCAAAAATTACTGGGACGTAAAAACCGTTCCGAGTTGAGAAGGTCCCGTCGGCAAACACACAGGGAGCATTACACAGTAACTTGAGATTCTCAACAGTAGTAAACAATGGAATACCAGTCTCAGACTTCATGTAACAAAACTTGGGACTGTTCGTTTTGGACAGTTCGAATAATTGCTGCAAACTTTCTTCTAACGATTTAGGAAGCGGAGGAAGAAGGTTTCGCCTGGCCTCGTATATACTTTTCCGTATAAGTCGAATATCTGAATGTTCTAGGTTCGATGTAGAAGCTGAGTTCAACTCTCGCCTTGTTAGCTTATTGGGTTTTGAACATAAGTCTTCCACACCTTTTCGCTTCAAATCACTTTGCAGAGAGGCTCTCTCGACAGCCTGAACAGACAAGGGTTCATGATTGTGGGCATTGTTTTCAGTCACGATCTTTTTGTAGTCTTTGTCAACAGCCACAGAATAATTACAGTTTTTTTTTAGTGCAGACAAATGAAATCAATCCGTCCTTCATTACACGGTATTTGGAGAGTCGAAAGTTATTTACTACTGTGGCCACATTCCCACGTTTCGTTTCGCTGACTTGACTAATACGGAGATCCATTCCACTCGCGCACAATGTTGGTGAACCGACCGAAAAACACTGAAGCGTAAGACGTTATTTAGAGTCCTACCGTCATAAGCGATAACAGAGATGGCCACAGGTCAAAGTTCCCGCAATCGTTCCCCGCAAACGTGTTCCCTCGATCGAAGCCCGCCCGGCGTTGATTCCCGCAAACGTGTTACGGCCCTTTTCGTTCACGAGTTCCCAAACATTTCAGGTAGGTGTAGAGAAAATGCCGTACGATACACGAGTGGAAACAGCTCATTCTGGAGCTCTTACGATTATGCCGCTACTCGACTTCGTCTTGTGTCGGCAACTAATCGTACTCGTTCGGAATGAGCAATTTTCCGCTCTCGTATCGTAATATATACTATTCCTACACCCCGCCTGGATATAGCCTCTTACGTACGTTCAAAGGCAACTGAGCGTACGGAAATGATGTCATTCCGCACGCTCCGCAGTTATGGTAGTCGCCACCATGTTAAAATAAAGGCGCTTTAAGCAATGAACCTCGTCGATCAAATCGGTAGCCGGCGTGAGCAATATCAGACGAGTGATAGTGATAACGTAGTGTGACTTACATTACTGTTGTATTGTGACAGAATTGTTGTTGTTTTTTTTGCAATAATTAATAACTTGGGAGTAGGAAAAATGCGACACTTCTCATTCCGTACTCGTGCGCTAACTCTCACACTCGAACGGAATGAAGTGCGTTCCGCACTCGTATCGTAATATACTAATTTTATCCGTTCAATCAATACCAAATTAGTTTTATGAATTAACCAAACCTACCAAGGTGAGTTTGTAAAAATCTAATGCCAGGAAATTTGGTTTTTCATAAGAAAAAATTTACCAAAATTGGATTTTGATAGCGCCATGTCCACAAAATTAGGGTTTGAAAGAACGAAGCCCGCAAAATTGGTTTTTGAAAGAGTAAAACCCACGAAATTTTGTTTTGAACTAGATGAATCCGCAAAATTTAGTTTTGAAAGGCCTGAAATCGGCGAAACTGGTGATTGTAAGAGTCAAAATGACGAAGTTTGGTGGTGGAATGTGCCAAACCAGCGTGATAGGTTGTGTTCAGACTATGCGAGCCAAATTGCCTGGTTCGTCGATGGAAGGTTCTGGACTGTGGGGCGAATTTCCTCATTTTTTAGTGAAATGGAGGCATAACGACTGACGGTGTGAAAAAGTGAGGTATACAGTGGGTGAAAACACTATCTTGTTCTTGATCGACTAGATCTGCTCTTGCGGTAATTTCGATTACCTTCCCCGGTTCTCTTTACCAGAAACGTGGAGCGCAGTTACAGATTAAGCATTTGTAGTACCCCCCCCCCCCCCGATTACGACGATCTCAGAGGCTTTTTCTCCTATATGTAGTTCAAAAAGTGCTTCCCAAATCGTAAGTGTATGTACTACGTCCTTCCTGTAACTTCGAAGAGAGGTTTTTCGGGTTATCCTAATTTGCCGACTGAAGAAAAGCTTGATGAATGAGCCTTTGAAATTTTTGCGTGGACCACAAATTAAACACCTGGGGCCTATTTCACGAAAGTACTCTGCAACTCTTCACTACTAACTTTGCACTCCTCACTTTTTTGAAAAGTTAGCAGAGTTTGTGTTCCACCATTACTGAGCAATAACATTTCACTCTTCACCAGTTGCAGAGTTAATTTGAAGAGTAACGTTCATGAACGAATACCTTTTTGTAGCAGCTGCATAACTAATGACTACCGTACGTTGAAGTAATTACTAGCCGCTAGCCGTTGACAAGAAGTCAGTAACGAGGGATATTCTGCACTCGAGAATGAAAAATCAGTCCACCAATTTCCACGGCTTTGTGATGTATGTTCATTTGTAGAATTTACTGGGTTATAAATAACTTCTTTTTCTACGTATACATCCCTTTTTGACAACATTTTCTTTGGTTTCTGAGTTTATCGAAAAAACTGGAAATAATCCAAAAATTTCGTGGTTTTACGGCTGCTAAGAATTTTCCCCTTGAATATTTTGGTGGGAAACCACAGATTACTCGTAGTTGCACCCCACAATGAACCAATTAAATCAATAAAATGAAATAGCATATTTTAGTGCATTTCATTCTGAAAATGCACTATTGGTCTCGCCGTGATGGTGGCAAACGGCCAATTTTGGGGGAGGGGGTACGCAAGAGAATACTTCTTCCTCTGTCCATCTCCTCAAAAACATCTTTTTTTCTTCCAAAATGGGATAAACGATCTGTCATCTCACGAGTTGCTGTTTTTATTCCTAGTCTACCAAGTAGGGTTTCAACCTACATATATGTAGAGGACATCCTCATGGGTTGTATCCTTATACTATCTATTTTTCTGTAAAGCACGTCGTAAGGTTTTAAACGGCAATGAAAGATCATCAATAAATCGTTCTCCAAATTTTCGGATTACGTTCAACCGCACAATGTTACCCTAAAACAATGTACTAGGTACACATTTTATTCTGTATCTCCAAATTTATTTTACTTGTAATGGTGCTATTACACGTTAGAGTAAATCTCGAGAGTTGAACTCTCCGAGAGTGCCAGGTACGAGCAGGCAACAGAGGAGGAGAACTCTCTGGCCCGTTTAGACGGCTGTTAGCAAACTGCGACCCAGTGCCCTCGGAACCAGTACAAAGTGCGACCCTGACGTTTTACGTGCATTGATCGAAGTGCGACCCGCCTAAGATAAACGAATGAACCTTATCCTTCCGTCTAAGATAAGGAACTGTTTCTGTATGTAACTTTTCACTCAGTTTGCCAACGTTTGTCAACGCGTCAACAATGAACTCCCCTGGCCCATCTTGCTCAACATCTGTCAGCGATCGAGGTAACGAGTTGTTTGTCCTGGACGGATTCAAATACCGATTTCATAAAAGTTTGGCAAATAATGTTCAACGCTGGTTGTGTACCAAAAAATCGTGTAAGGCTTCTTTCAAACTTGACCCGTCCAACTCAATCTTCGACAGAAATGACGACCACAATCACGTTGCAGATTCCCCGAAAAAATTGAACCGTCATGCGCTGAGAAATTCTCTGAAGAGAAAAGCTTGTAATGATTTAACTACTCAACCCAACAAACTGTTAGCTCTTGAATTAAAAGAAATGGGAGATATTGAGACTGTCGACAAAAACGATTCACTTCTATGTAGACGTGCTGTGTATCGCATGAGAAGGAAGGTTTGGCCAAATCTTCCTAAAGGATTACCGGAATTGCACGAAGCCATCGATAACCTGCCCAAAGATGAATTGACAACGAATGCGGCTGAAAATTTCTTGCTTGTTAATGATAGTGTCGTAAACGTGTTGGGATTTAGTACACCCCGAAACTTGAAGTGCTTGGCTGGAAATGACCACATTTTTGTCGATGGCACATTTGATTCGTCCCCAGCTCTTTTTAATCAACTATTTACTGTCCACACATCTCGAGACGGTGTTTACGTACCATTGGCGTTCTATTTGTTACCAAACAAGCACACCAATTCCTACGCTTATGTTTTCAAAGATTTGGTGAAACACTGCGAGAAATTGGGCCTTGAATTCAAACCGTCAGTTGTGCTGGTCGACTTCGAGGCTGCCATACACAAGGCTGCACTATCCGTATGGACGGAAGTAACTATTCGCGGATGCCGTTTTCACCTCGGACAAAGCTGGTGGAGAAAAATACAAAATGTCGGCCTCAGCACTGCTTATCGAGGAGAAGGCGAAGTAGGCGAGTTTTTGAAGTTATTTTTTGGACTTCCATTCTTGGATCCTGACGACGTGCCGGCATTTTTTGACAAAGAGCTGATGGCGAAAATGCCAGCGAGAAACCTCAAAGTTCGGACATTTGTCGATTATATGAAACAAAACTACCTATACACCAACGCAACATTCCCACCTGACATATGGGCGATGTTTTCCCATACTGCCATTCGAACAACCAACAGTTGCGAGAGTTTCCACTCAAAGATAAATAAAATGTTTTATAAGTCCCACCCGCACATCTTCCTTGTTATTGAGACCCTGAAGTCGATTCAGCAAGATACTTATATATATTAATGCGCTCAAAAAGTACGAAGAAGAATGAGAAGCAGGAATTCCTGCGGAAGAAGATGTCATGCCTGACTCGCGGAGAAATTACGCAAATGGAATTCGTGAAGAGTGTCTCCTTCAAATTTTTACCGAAGACCAAAAAATGAGCAATGTAAAAATGACGACAATTGATGGTATTACGAGCGTGGAGAGTGGAAACTGCAACTTATGGGGCGTGGAACAGTTCGCCTCCACGTTGGTGCGCCCTGGGTTACGCTAAACGAACTGTATCTGCAGACGAACTGGGTGGGTCGCAGTAAGCACCAGGAAAGGAAGGGTGCAGGGTCGCACTTTGCAGAAGGGCTATCAATTTGTAGGGTCGCACTTTGTAGAAGGGACAATAATTTGAGGGGTCGCACTTTGCATAAATGGGTCGCAGTTTGACAACCCCGGTTTAGACTGTTGAGTTAAAGCTCTCGAGAGTACTCTCGAGAGCAAAAACATTTCATATGTAAACGCAGTTTAATACTCCTAGTTATTGACCTCGTGCTAACGGCTACCGGTTGGTAAAATTTTCAGCAAATAGGAGTGAGGCTACAAAAAGACATTAGCTTGTGAAGGTTACTCTTCAAATTTACTTTGCAACTAGCGATCAGTGAAAAGTTTTCTCACACGAATGGTGGAACACAAACTCTTCGAACTTTGTAGAAAAGTGTGGAGCGCAGAGTTGGTTGGGAATGATTGCGTAGCACGTTTGGCTCGGGCTGAAGGGGTGATGCTCGAGAGTCTCCCCCCAAAAAACATAGCTTGTTTGGGGTTTGAACGGCTGCGTAAATCCCCTTAGCAGCTTAGCGTTGTGGAACTGCGTAACGACTCTCCGGACGGATTGGTCCCCGGCCTTCTCGTAAAAGGGGATTTACAAAATTGACGAGAAGCTCGAACTAGTAGTCAGTCATTATTTTTCGACGTTCGTGAAGAAAATCAATCAGAATCATCGTCCCCTTGACCCCATAAAGTGGTAGCCAGAATTATATTCGCACGGACGATCGAGTTTTGGCTGTGATCATTAATCAAACATTGCACTAGAAAGCTCTTGGAGGACGCGGCATACCGTTGCAATTTTAGTCTCCTCGAACATACATCCCTGCAAACATCTTCATCACTTTCATCCACGGAAAAATACCCTAACACAGATATTTCGCGTCTAGGTATTTCACTCACTACATAAATATACTTCCGACTTGAAGGGTCAACTGTTGACGAAGAAAAACTGAAAACTTGCTTTAAAAAAAATGGGCTTCACTCTGCAGTTTGCTTTTCCTACCACTTTTCAAATTTCATTTGGAAGAACAGAAGCTTTGCAGAAGACTGCAGAGTTGGTAGTGAAGAGTTGCAGAGTACTTTTGTGAAATAGGCCCCAGGGTAATTCCAAGTTATAACTGCCGGTAAAAATTGGCTAACATTCATGGCTTGAAGTCCATTATGCGAAATTGTTAAAGGCTCATCCTGCAAGTTCTCGGATGGAGTACCACCCTTTTTTGTACAGGGTGTTCAAAAAGCGACTGGACAGAGAAAAACCAGTGACGGGGCACCTCATTTCTGATCGAAATGACCATTTGCCCTTTTCCGAAATTCCGCTTTGTTTCCGAGATATCCGCCATTTTCTATTTTTTTCAGAAACAGCTTGTTGCACACGCAATAATTGTTGCAATGACAAAAATGATGAGCCCTTTGGAAAGAGCACAAAATTTTCTATAGAACCTATTTTTAACCAGATCAAACGACATCTAATACGTTTTGAATCAGCTTATTTGCGAGGAAACTGAATTCCAGAAGTATTGGTGGTAGTCAAAAAATTAAGTTTCATCGTTAATTAGCTGATTCAAAACGTAGTAGTGCCGTCTGATGTGGATAAAAATAGGCTCTTTAAATAGAAAATTTGGTGCTCTATCCAATGGGCTCTTGATTTTTGCTATTGTAACAATTATTGCGTGTGCAACAAAAAAAAAAAGTGGAAATCTCGGAAACAAAGCGGAATTTCGGAAAAGTGCAAATGGTCATTTCGATCAGAAATAAATGAGGTGTCCCGTCACTGGTTTCTCTCTGTCCAGTCGCTTTTTGTACATCCTGTATAATAATGAAATGTTTGCTGGTTTAATCGGATGGTACTTTAAAATTACCACGAGTGTAATTAGAGGTCCACGCAAAATTAAGGTTCACAAGGCTCTATACCAGAGTTATTGAGTAAGCCCCCAGATGTCAAAAAATCATTATAGGCCAAGCAAAGCAGCGCCTTAAAGAAACCTGTAGTATACCAGAAGTATATTTTTTCATGTACCTATAAGCTTTTCATCATTCGCAATAGTCATCAGCATCACGAGTACGCTGTACGTCGGATAGATAGCAATTAAAAGGATTTACCCATATAGCCTTCAGAGACTTTTTAAAATATATATATTTATCCTACCAGCATTCGAAAACTAGAGCTTTGTTAAATTATCGCCATGATTTGTTTTTCGTTAAATGACAACGAATCATAAAATGTTAGTACATAACTCATTTCGCTACTTAATGTCGTCGTATTAAGGTGCACATCGAGCGAAATACGTCTGTTTACTAGTCTTTATCAAAAAGGGTTGCGTTAGTGGGAATAAATCTTGAAAGTCAAAAGAGATGAGTGCGATCGTTTAGAAGTGGGAACTTCTACTTAGCCTCCTCGGTCCCCGCAAACGAGCATCAATAATGAATCCCACTCGCTCTTTCTTCTCCCGCTTGTTCGGGGCTTCGGGAGTAACACACAGAAATTTAGGGGTGAAGAGGAGTTTACCAGAACTTCAAGTGGGAGTCGAAGAATTATAAATATATTCATTGAAAAAGATTTGCGCTTCTCTTTAAGAATTGTGAGGCGGGGGGGCTTATCCATTAGGGGAAGTGGTTGAGGTTCGAGTTGAGGCAAAGTGCTTCAATATTTTCCTGCAGAAGCTATAGTTAAGTAAGAAAATACATATACTCAATAGCCCGATCTTTTGAATGAGCTTTTCTATCTCGGAAAATGAAGATGACATGCTCAAGGAAAGAAGAGTGTAGAAGAAAGGCGAACTTTTGATGAGAAACAGGGAGCGGCTCTGACTACTTCTCCTCGTAACACCCACCTGATCCCACGTCTGCCCACGTGTTGTTTCCCTTTTCCTGTGCTTTCGCCCACGTGGAGGCCGCCCAAAGAGAGTTGAGTTGAAACACCCCCTTCCCACAACCAAACCCCTCGTCATCAAACATTTCTTCAGGGCTGAAAGAACAAGTTGTAGTTTTAAAGGAGGTGGACGAGAGGCGCCTCAAGTTTAGGACTGTGTAGTCTCCTTTGTACGAAATCGACATTCCACTAAGACGAAGCCCTCAAGGGACGTTTCGTCACTTCTGTGCTTCCAGCTTCCTCTTTGTGCCATATGGCTCGGAAAAATCAAGTTATAGAATAATTTGTTTTTGAAATTTTAAAAGCGACTGTATCATCGGCAGCATGTCAGAATATGAATTAATTAGCTGAATATTTTTGATTTGGTACCTAAGGGCTAATGGAGTTATAAGTAAAATGTTTTTTGATTTATTTATTCAATTCTGTGGGTTGAAAATGCAAGAAGAGGGTAATTTTCAATACAAGCATGGCCTCGCTGCATGTTTAACATGTATTGAGGGTGTGGAGATAATTTTTTGAAGAATACCCCCATAAAATATGTGGATACCCACATAAATATAACGATTGTTCCAGCAAGGTGTTTGGAACATGTTAGGAGCAGGGTTGACATGGAACCAGCCAATAAAATTTAAGATGATTAAACTTTACTGGATGGCACCATGGCAACTCACATAGTGGGTTAAAATTTTTATGGCATTCAAGCTGTTAATAAATAAAAAAAAAAAAAAAAAAAAACTCTGCTCATCCGAGCATGTTCCAAACACCTAGTGTGGCAGTGGAGTGATCGAAAAACTCCAGAGTTATTCTCTGGATTTTGCACTCGGTGCAGCCAAACCCTCCCGCTTTCTCGGATTCAGCTGAAAACATTGGATTTCTTCCCAAGAGTCTCGGTTTTAAATGTTTGGATAAACCGATTTCAAAAGAAAATAAATTAAACGAAGGGAAAGAAAACGATTAGGAAAAAATTAATGGGAGGGGGGTGGCACGAAAAACTGCTCCCGGGGATTTAAGCCGTTATTGGAAAGTTCATTATCAGCCTAAAATTCCCATTAGAATATTTCGATAATTTTATATTTGAAATATGAAATTCTGTTTTAAAGGCCCGTTCACTAGCTCTATGGCTCGTATGCCAAGTCGTTCCTCGAATTTGCCTCAACCTCAAAGCTCCCTCCCAAACTGGAAAAATTATAAAATAACGTGAATCTACAGTTTGTGAGGAAGGTTGGAGTCGAGGAAATTTCGAGGAAAGACTTAGCTCGGGCCTATTATGATTGCGTTGTGTGGAGTCTATGCAACCAAACTTGATTCCCTCGAAAAATGAAGCATTTTGATAGGTTACATAGACACCAGACAACGAAAACATAGAGCTTGTGAACGGGCCTTAAGACCGGTCTACACGTTCAAACTTATCGTCAGTCTTGCTTTTAATTAATTGGTTCAAATCTGTTCATACAGCTGATTCAGTCAAAAATTAAGCTGTGGAAATAGATTTGATCATATTTAGGAAGACTGACGATAAGTTTGAACGTGTAGACCGGGTTTTAACATATAAACACATTCGTACAACAACGCAAACACATTCGTACATTATTGGCTCGAAATTTGTGTTTTTCCTTCCTCAACTTTTACAAAGAGGAAGTATTGCTCTCTTGCATAAATATTGCGCCCATCCTAATTTTCAGTTACATTACAGAGATCGTAATGTTACCGTAAATGTGATAAATTCGGTAATTATGATAATTACACTGAGAGAAAAATAGGGGGTTCGTCGTGCTTTTTCAAAATGGGGACGCGACCGATGGCTATGGCTACAACAAACCGATGGTCCGGGGCCGAAGTAAATAATTGAACCGAATATCGTTCTCGTGACCTCAGTCTAGATTCACACGATAACAGAGCCCGATGAATTCATCGTGTCAGTTTCATCGACCAAAAATAGGCCGATTATGAGGCTGTGGGACCTGATTATCGGCCTAATTCACAGGCTGATAATAATTCATAGGTTTAGATTTAACCGATCATCGGTACGAAACGTCGGAAACCTTCGCCCGAACATAAGTAATCAGCCTTATTCACATCGAACATCGGGCTTGACAATGACATGAAAAAATAGCATCGGTCTGCGAACCACCGATCTTCGTCTTTCTTCAACTTTACCATCACGCGAAGGCGTCGAACGAGTTTGAGGCCTTCAGTTCACATCGTGTAGACCGCTGTTGCAATCCACAGACCGAACAGATATATCATCGATTCGCTGTAGGAAGATCATCATGCTCAACGTGAAACCGAACTTGTTTTTTTTCGCCTCACATTAAACAGATGGAAAGTTGAAAACTATCTCCAACTGACTGATGCACGCAACAAGTTCAGGCGACCAAGGACATAGGAACATACGTCATTAAATTTGATGATCGAATAGACTCCACACAGGTTTGAAAGGGATGCCGACAACGGGGCGAAAAAAGGTAATTCTCTTCGACTGTTACCTTTTCTCGGGTCGTTCCCTCTACACAAGTCCGAAAACAATCATTAAACTCTTGTCACTAAAAACAAATTCTCCTAACAGTTGGTCTGCGAACAGCAATAGTGATGTGCTCGACTATTTTGTGTTGTAATGTTGGCAACACAACTGACGTTTCTTTTATCAATTTCAATTTATTTACCCTTATTTTGTTAATTCAGTTGACGAATGATTCTCCGTACCAGAACATCCATGATGATGATTCCATTACAGAACATCGCTTTTCATACGATCACTCACTCAAACTTCATTATGTACATAATTATAAGTTTGATCAGATTTTGTATCGTAGGTTTAAACGAAATTTATGCCATGAAACTTGTTTTATTGTAAAATAAACTCCTTTAAAAATTAGTCCAGTCAATGAATGAAGAAAAACGAGTGTAGACGACGTGGTCGGTATTGTGATTTTTTATTTTCCGCTTTGTTTGGGGTAGTTGGGAAGCAAACATACTAAAAGTCCCCGGACGTCCGATGTGACCGGGCTGCTGGAGACCACCGGGAAGGTCACTTGTTACGGGTTTTCCTAATTATGTCGTACCCCACACTTCGTAGCGCCAGGACTTCTTCTTGAAATATTCATCTGACAAAATTTGCAAAAACTTTTTCCCTAGGAACATCTTGTTATTCCTAATAGTTTCCAACTTACGTGACTCGGAAATATAGGAAAATGTGGTTAAAAAACGTAATTTTCAGCATTTTTTGTCTCTTTTGGTTGTAACGACTTCACCATCAGTTTTTCATGATAGTTCACAGAGAATAAGTTGAAGAGCATTACATTTCCTTCGAAATGAGCCCTTTTCGAACGGTTTACACCAACGTAGCAATAAGTTACAGACGTATGAACTGACCAAGTTTTTTCATTTTCAAAAAATCCTACTATCCAACGTCGGGCAAAATCAAGTATGATCAAGCTTGAAAATATAGCTTGGGTTTGTACTGCTCATAAACCCCGCTATTTCTACCATTTTGTAGTTGGATTTGTTAAAAATGAAAAGACTTGGTCGGTTCATACGGCTGTAACTTGAGGTTGCACTGGTCTAAAATGTTTTAAAAGGGCTCATTTCCAAGGAAATGTAACGCTCTTCACCCTATTTCTGAGAACTTATTGTGTGATACTAAAAGTAGAGTCGTTACAAGTAAAAGAGTCGAAAAAAAAACAGAAAATGGTGGTTTTTAACACAATTTTCCAATATTTCCGAGTCACGTAAGTTCGAAACTATTAGGATATAATTATGAAAAATCGAAACAAGTGACCTTCCTGGTGGTCTCCAGCAGCCCGCTCACATAGGACATCCGGGGACTTTTAGTATGTTTACCTCCCAACAACCTCAAACACATTGGAAAATTAAAAATTCACCAAACTGACCATGTCGTCTATATTCTCTTATTGACTGGACTAAATACCACAAACCCCCGAATCGTACATGTATAGGCAACTCCTCAGATTCAACTGCGTGTGATTTATTGCAAAATATGCAATGTCATTGCCAAATCGCCAGCTTATTTCTCCCCGAGAAATATAAAATAGCTTGATGAGCAATTTATACGTCAAAAGACTCAAGCATAGATGCGCAGGCAAAACGGCATTTGGCTGTTGGGTTGTTATAGTGTATCACGCACCTACTAGACCCGAATTTCAGGAAAAATTCTTCGATACCTATCTTCTTAATCACTTAATCAGGTTATTGCGTCAGCATTCATTTATTCGGCAGAAATAACCATTTTTCATCAAAATCTAGTGCTTGACTACTTCAAAATCGGACATTTTCACTTAGATCAAATTAATAGGCCGTTAATTAACAATGGGGAACTTGCACATTTTTCAAAAGTTGGTGTTTCTTAAAGAGGGCTCTTCCACAAGCCTATTGCTCACATTAAACTTTGAAATCAATAAAGGATGCTTTTTCAGCGAATTTTTAAAATTTTGAGTGAGTGGGGGTTCGATTACGTCAAAACGTATTTATTGAAATGGATGATGCTGGGAAGAGGGGGTTAGACGCCTTTACTAGAAGGAAATTTTTCATGTTATTTGTAAACAAACAATTTTAGAGTTCCCTCCTGAAGAACTTTGAACCTTTTTTAAAAATCTTAAAACACACCAATCGGGTTGCAACCTCCGTTGTTATCCTTCAGTTCACGGGGGGCCCTCAACTCATCAACAAACCAGCTCTTCAACAAACCAACTCATCAACGGGAAAACCGTTCAACGTGCTGATAACGCATTGATAATAAATTGCGTTCAACTCATCAACGAAATCCCTCTGATAAGGAGTTGTTCGTTTAGGGTGGTCTTCACTGGTCGACTTATCACTGGTCGACTGTAATCTGGGACAACTGTAATCTAGGTCGACTGTAATGTTGGTCGACTCTTTATCAGCTAGTTCAACTTTTTCAGATTTGGAGTCTTAGGACAACAACTTCATGAGCCTGCTAACCTCGAGAACTGATTTCTCTTCCACAGTTGACCATTTGATTATTGAACTTTGTAACAGAACCACATCGGGATCTAAATATTTTGACTTTTCTTAAATCCACTCATTCAAATGGCAACTTTACCAAACCCGACCACCTTCCACCAGTGGCGTAGGAACGTCCTAATTTCGGGGGGGTACAAGGATTCAGTGACCCCCCCCCCCCCGACCAACGGGTCCTAAATTGTACATCCCTGCATAGAAAGGCAAATACCCTCCCCCACCCATAAATTCCACATAGGAGCAGACCCCTACAAACTTTACTCAGCCTACCCCTTCTTTCCCACTTTCAGCTCCTCCGTCTTGCGCGAACAATTCATTATGGTCCTTAAAGTTCAGCAAGGTATGCGAAATTGGCTGAACAATGGAATATTGAGAGCAAAGGGTACCCCGCATTAAGGGGGGTCAAAAGTCCCTTAACCGGGATTTTTTCGGAAGCAGGCGGTAATCATTTGGGACCAAAAAAGAACATTTTTACCGAAGCGCGTTTGTCCAAAATGGGGTTTCTTACCGAATTATCGTCAAAAACGTCGTTTTTTGGCCATTATTAATTATTTATTTTTCCCGAAAACAGATTCACACGAATCTTGTTCCTACACAACTATAACTCTCATACATAGTAAATAAATTTACAATTAATGAATCATTTTCCTCCTTGATCAACGTTTTCGGGAAAAGTAAATAATAAATAATGGCCAAAAACGACGTTTTTGACGATAATTCGATAAGAAAACCCATTTTGGACAAACGCGCTTCGATAAAAATTTTCTTTTTTGGTCCCAAATGATTATCTCCTGCTTCCGAAAAAATCCCGGTTAGGGGACTTTTGACCCCCCTTAATGCGGGGTACCCTTTCTCGAATATGATAATTATATTGTAGGGAGGTACTGAAATGAAAAGGAAAACAATAATAATGTACGGTACTTCATTTGAAGGTATACAAAAAGACCTGAAATCGGGGGGGGGGGTACAAATACATAGGGTGTACCCCCCCAACAGAATTTGGGGGGGTTCATTTGGCCCCTGTACCCCCCCGTTCCTACGCCACTGCCTTCCACGGATGGCTTACAGAAGTCGAAGTTAGCCATCCAAAGTCGTTGCTGACCTCAGAGTAAAAATCTGAAAAAGTTGAACTAGCTGATAACAAGTCGACCAACATTACAGTCGACCTAGATTACAGTTGTCCCTGATTACAGTCGACCAGTGATAAGGTCGACCAACATTACGCACTCGTTCGTTTAGATCTCCGGTAACCAACTTAACTGCTAAACGGACTGTGCCTCTGGTGAGAGCTAAGTTGTTGCTACCATCGGCAATGTTTTGACAGCTTTGATAAACAGTGATATCTTTTCCTGGTTGCCCCGTTCATTAAAGTTCTACATTGGAAGCTTGCTGAGTTGCTCCAAATGCGTTTTCTTTCAATAACTCAGTCTTGATGGCTTGGTAGGCATCAAAATTACGTAAAATGGAACTTAAGTGACTACGCTGGGGGACTATCGAAGGAAGGATCGCCGTCGTTATCTTAAAAAAATGAAAAAAGATCGGTGCCGGCCCTTGCTCGTGAGTTGACAACACACGACATTTGACATCTTGTCATCAATTACTTGGAAAAGAATCTGAAAAAGGATACACGGTCCTTGCCAGCCCTCGAGTAGCACCCAATAAACGCGCAGTTCACCAGCATTTCGTTCTTGTTGGGTCGGTCGAATAAACGCCAAGTGTGTTTACACTTGAGAACACGTTTTGATGATTTTCTAGTCAACATTAATTTTTCCAAGTGACGTAGGAACAAGACTTCTTCGCCGAGCGATTGGGGAATGCACTTTCTTTTCTGCTTCAGTGACTGAAAACCGGAGGATACTATCACCGTCTGTGGATCAATGCTTACAGTAGACCTAAATTTCAGCTCATAAAACATACAACAAATTTCAGGACGTTAAAATTAATAGCGTTTTCCATTTGAATAAAATTCCGCTCCGAAGTCGAGCATTTCCACCCGTCTTCTCTGAATTACATCATACGGTAACAGAGAAGACGAGTGGAAATGCTCGGCTCCTGAGCTGAATTTTATTCAAATGGAAAACGCCATAAGTAAATATAAATAAATCACTCAATACTGTAATTTTTTTGGGGCAACCAGGAAAGGTAATATAACAGTTTTCTTTTTTTTTTTCTTTTTTTTTTTTCATGAGTGCAACTTGATTATCAGGTATTATGCGAGCGTCTACCTGGGGCATTCACTCTCATGCGGCCAGTCAGATTCTCTAAATTCGAAGGGCGCATCGGCCGAAGTAACTTAGTCAGCGTCAGCGCCATGTCATAGAGACCTCCTAATTTGCAGACAAAAAAAAGGTGTGAGGACCAATCGAACCCACAGTGGCACATGTATATCTCATACCAATAGCTATAACCACACAAAGTTTGATTGCCCTAGCAGCAAAACTAATAGTACTTTACTTAGATGCGCCACTGCTGACCAGCGATGAACGTCTGTGATCCGGGCATTAAAAGTGCATGAATAGAGCCCAAATTTGACACATGTATCGCTCATAAATTTAGTTATAACCATTCAAAGTTTCATTGCTCTAGTACGAACTAATAGTAGGTACTATTATTCGATGCCCGTCTGCCGAAAACTGTGGCGTTATAGCTATTAGTACGAGAGACACAATTTGGGCTCGATTGGTGCACTTCAAATGCCCGGCCCGCAGACTTTTGTCGCTGGTCCGCAGTGGTGCATCGGAGTTAGTGCTTAGGTTTGGTGCTAGGGCAATGAATCTTCGTGTGGTTATAGCTATTGGTGTGGGATACACATGTGCCCAATTTGGGTTCGATTGGTGGACTTAAATTCCCGGCCCGCACCTTCTTTTTTGGTCTGGAATTTAGGAAGTCCTTATACATTCTCAAATTTGCGAATGCAAAGCGGAAGAACTTTAGTCATGATAATTGACAAATTTGTTGTCTGCCTGGGGCATTTGCTCTCGGCGGCCAGTCATAAACTCTCTAAATTCGGGGTACAAATTAATCGAGAGCTTAATAGTCATGTTAATGGTCTCCAGGCTGGTGGCCAGGTAGTCGCCGACCAACGCTAATATTTCGTATTCGTCCCAAAAACCTATCGAATGGGATGACTTAGATCATCCGGTTAATTTGTGCTGTTCCTTATTTAGAGAGTTTTACCGGCTACTGCGAGGACAAATGCGCCTCACATCACTCATGCACCCTACGCCCGTGCGCCTCATGCACTCTTACATTCATAATTCAGCTCCTCAAAACCTATCGAATTGGACAAGCTTATGACTAAGACATTCCGGTTAATTTGTGCCCTAAATTTGGAGAATCTGATACGCTCCAGGCATGCCCTCATATGTGTTGCGTCTTCACCGCCCCACAGTTTTGGTGGGGAAGGTTTTTAGGCGCTTAGGAGGGGCTTCTGAGTGGACTGTAACTCGTTTTAAAATTGGGGGGACTGGCGGGTAAATGTAATTCAGCGTTTTCTGGGGAGAATGAAGTTTCAATTTTAATTAAGCTTAACACGAGGGGGGGGGGGCACGAGCCAAAGTGTTGGGTGAAATGCTCCAACCCAACAGGGGAAATTCAAACAAAAGAAATCCGATACCGATCATGCATGTCCGATCGGAGCTTACGGTAACTGTCAGCTGAAACCTTGACCGCGATGTAAAATGATAGAGCATTTTACAGGTGGAATTCCGTCTTTTATTGGCACGCACAGTGTGATGAATAAGGGCCCATTGAATTAGTTTGACGTATTTTCCTCTCTGCTAATAGCGTAACACCACTACATCACATTATGTAATGCGTTCCCAAAAAAATATTTTATTAAGGGTCTTCGAGAGCCCTTTTCCACCTGGGTCAAATCCCGCGAAAATTCGACCTATAATTCGTGACTACAAATGAGCTCTTGTTCAGGGAGTGGCAAGACTTCCGCAAAAATCCGAAAAAAATGTCATAAGTCATAAGATTTTCTAGGCCCCAGCACTCCGAAGTTCCGCCGGTCATTTAAACCAGTAACCAATTATTGCTCCAGCAGTGAATTGCACGTCTCGAAACTTTTTTGGAGACGATTCTTAAGGTTTTGTTTGCATTTTTTCAAGAAGGGCTGCTCTTTAACCAAGAGCTAACTTGTGGTTATGTGTATAGGGAAACTTTTTGCGAAAGTAAAAAAAACTGGGTGAAGGGGGGAAAAATTTGATGGGTGGCGATGAAAAAATATGACCGGATGGATTTTCACGACTCAAACACAGGGAGCTTGCCCCTCACTTACTTTTTATCAATAGCCGAATTTTAAAAAATTGCGGGCGGTAGCTCATGGGCGGGGGAAGTTGGCCGACGACCCCCAATTTTATTATGCGAAAAAATCCACAAAAATCTTACGAGTTCAAAATGGTGCAATACTTTATAATTCATCAGCTAGCATTGGGTCGGTCCGGCCCGGTCAGGAAGAAGGAGTCTTCTTCCGGACTTCAGTGATTCCTTGAGGTCAGCTGTACACCTCAGATGACTATCCAATTCGAGGTTGGTTAGTCAATTGCGCGTAGCTCATGGGCGGGGGAAGTTGGCCGACGACCCCCAATTTTTATTATGCGAAAAAATCCACAAAAATCTTACGAGTTCAAAATGGTGCAATACTTTATAATTCATCAGCTAGCATTGGGTCGGTCCGGCCCGGTCAGGAAGAAGGAGTCTTCTTCCGGACTTCAGTGATTCCTTGAGGTCAGCTGTACACCTCAGATGACTATCCAATTCGAGGTTGGTAGTTCGGTCCATTTCGGTCACGTCCGGCCAAAATGGCTGTGGTTTGTGACCATTCGGTCATTTGAGCGGTGAGCGAACCTTTGATGTTGCTCCAGCAGTGAATTCCACTGCTCATAGCCCGAAGCCTCAAAGCCAATTTGGGAGACGACTTTTAAGGTTTTGTTTGAATTTTTCCGAAAGTTACGCCGCTCTTTGATCAAGAGCTAACTTTGTGGTTACGATACATCAGTTGGCTTTTCGAGGAAGTAAAAATCCTTGGTAAAGAGGACAAATTAATTGGTTCAAATCTGTTTATACATCTGATCCAGTCAAAAATTAAGCTGTGGAAACTGATTTGAACATATTAAAACCGTTTTCACCGTACCGTATCGAGGATAATAAAAATACGTACACCTACCGAGGAAACACTATTTCCTTTTCAAGAAATGGACATTTTTGTTGTTTAGATGTCGTAATTTTTTAAAATTACGGCAAGTGGAGCCACTTCGTGAAATGGACATCCATTTCATGAAGTGAACAATTTCGCCAAGTGGATGCGACATATACATTATACAGGGTGTTTCAGGAGGAATGATCAGGACTTTAACCAGTCGTAGTACTAACGAGGACGAACCAAAATCACCATATGAACATAGGGTCGCAAACGCTTCATTTCCTAGTTACAGGTATTTTTGTCATTTTTCGGCCAAACGCGTTCTTTTCGTCAATAATCATTTCTAGCGTCCTAGCCATTCGTAACAGAACAATACCGATTACATGTCTGAAAAGAGCAGAAATTGTGGGTTAAAGAAACGCTGTTTTAACTAACCGAACTAATGTTTAAGTATTTCATTTCATTTCTTGAAAAGACGGAAAAATGCAAATTTGATTTTTACCATTTCCTCCAAAGACGAATCTTCCAAAGTCTTCGGTGGTAAAGGTACAGTTAAGTTATTGTAAAAACATGCCAGTGTTGTAAGCTACAAAATGACTCTTTAAATTTTAAAATCGACGCATTTTTGACTGAGATACCACAGCGAACGTTCAGAAATTCCTGTTCAGATCGTCAAATTGAGCCATTTTGCACATACCACAAAAAAAAAAAAACTAAGAACAGTTGTTTCCGCGTCAATCTTTGAACATGCAATCATAAATAATTTTGTGATACGCTGTAATGTTATTTAGTTTGAAAATGACTCCCCCTTCCACTCCAATTGCAGCCCACCATCAACCTCAACTACCCACCAACAAAAGTACAACTTTTAGATCATTTTGGTGAGTTTTTTTTTTTGGTGAGATCATTTTGGTGAAATTTTGGATATTGCTGACGGGTAAGTGTGGAGGAGGGATGGGAAGGAGTAATAATTTGACAAAATAACATGTATTTGTTATTGTTGAGGTGTAGGTGATGGGCGGGGGAGGAGAGGATCAATTAATCATTTGGCAAAAAACTTGAGGTATTCGTTTTATGAAATTATATCTTTATGCACGTTCAAAGATCGACGCGGAAATAGCTGTTTTCAATTTGTTATGCTTGGTGAAATGTGGCTCAATTTGACGATCTGATCAGGAATTTCTGAACGTTCGCTGTGGTATCTCAGTCAAAAATACGTCGATTTTAAAATTTAAAGAGCCATTTTATAGCTTACAACACTGGCATGTTTTTCCAATAATTTAACTGTACCTTTACCACCGAAGACTTCGGAAGATTCGTCTTTGAAGGAAACGGTAAAAATCAAATATGCACTTTTTCGCTTTTTCAAGAAATAAAAGAAAATACTTGAAACATTAGTTCGGTTAGTTACAACAGCGTTTCATAAACCCAAAATGTCTGCTATTTTCATAAATGTAATCGGTATTGTTCTGTTACGAATGGCCAGGACGCTAGAAATGATTATTGACGAAAAGAACGCGTTTGGCCGAAAAATGACAAAAGGTCTATTCGTTTGTCGTCCGGAGCTGCACTATTAGCACTGAAAGTACTAACCTTTAATTATTTTTTCGCGTTATTTCACATGATAACCCGCGAGGTTGCAAAATTTCGTGCTGCTCGGAGTAGGCCGGGACGACAAACGAATAGACCTAAAGATACCTGTAACTCGGAAATGAAGCGTTTGCGACCCTTTGTTCATATGGTGATTTTGGTTCGTCCTCGTTAGTGGTACAACTTGTTAAAGTCCTGATCATTCCTCCTGACACCCTGTATAATATGTATGTATTTTTGGCCGTTTTCTTGTTAGCACGTTAACTCTCGAAGAAATCAATTTAGCGGAACGCGGTTTGTCCCAAAAAACAGTATAGTCATAAGACCCCGGTCGGTATTGCATTTGGGCCAAATCAATTGACTTGGTGGTGGTGGTGGGGGAGAAATAGGGCTTGAACTGGTCAAAAATCACGACAATTCACCAGTTGATTCTAGACGCATTATCTTCGGTACGATGATTCCATTTTGAAGTAGCCTTTGATTTCCATTTTAATTTTTGAAAGCGTGAGGGGGTGGTCCTCCCGGGGTGGAAGTGTAAAAATAGCGTTAAAACTCACTAGTTCATCCTAGCGCTCTCAAATTCGGCTCAAAAATTCAATTGAACAAAACCCCTAGATTACTGTCGAGATTTCTCGTAAAATTTGATGTGCATGGTTGGGAGGGCATAATAGGCAAGATATTTCAAAAAAATTGCAAAAATTCACACGTTTATCTAGCCACATTAAAATTTGGCTGAAAAATGAATGCAACAAGCGCCATAAATTACTATAGATATGTATAACAAATTCAAGGGGGGGGGGATGCAATTTTTAAAAAACGCCAAACGGTACTCATTTATCCCAGCGCTTCAAAATTCAGTTCAAAACTCTAATGTATCACGGCCTTTGATTACCATTTACATTTCTTCAAAAAGTTAATTCGGAGAAGGGCCACAATAGGGCAAGAAATTTGATGAAATGCCATGCAATGTGAATTTGCCAAAATTCACAAGTTTATCCTAAAATTTGGCGCAAAAATTAATATAACAAAGCCCTTCGAAAACCACGGAAACTTATGACAATTGTTGTCGAGAGGGTGGTGACAATATGAGCAGCAAACAGTATGAGGGAGGGTCAAACACTAACGAAACAAATTATGGTATCAACATTATTACTTCTGGGACGGCTTAAGATACCCGTATACGAAAAGAAATGCACTCTTTCTTACCGCCAGCTGCGGGAGCGAAAAGTTTTGACGTTGAAATCATCCAGATGTTTGTTAGAATGCCAAACAAATTCGCTCAGCGACAAAGAAAATGCATCGACGCCACCGAGCCTCATCATGTGAGGAAAATTCCTACTAAGGGATGTGTGGAGTCGAAATGCTGACCGCGGGTGGGTGTGCAGCAAAAAATGGTAAAATAGAACCGTTTTTCTGACGGCTCAACTTTGAATGGGGCATTGGGGGATGTGGGGGCAAGCCAGTAGATTTAGCTGTTTATCGTGAGGCGTTACCGTCTTACGTTGGAATTATATTTCGCTATATCACTGTGAGCCTCTAAGACATCTTCAGTTTGGCTGTATTCAACCCATTTCTTAAACTTTGGGGCAATTTTTTCCGATTGTCGAGATTCCGGCGACATTTTTCTGGCGACCTACCTATAATGAATGCACTGGGTATGACAGACCCAGTGCTTAAGTCTCATTGATTTTGTGGCATTATTGAGTGATAGGTTCATTTTGAGGGTAAAGTTTCTCTTTCACTTGCAGTGCGAGGTACTCGCTCAGTGGTGTTCGTTTTGGTTGGCCTTGCGCATGGGAAGAAGTTTTTGTAAGCGTAAAATATTGTTCCATACCTCGTTCCATTATTTTTTGTACATCTAGACCCGTCAAAATAATAAAAGCCAGTTATGAATCTCGTCAGATGTAACTCGTTCCCGAATAGATTGCAGTGTGCACGCATTTGGTTTGTGCAAAATTCGCTAACAACACTATTCTGATAGCTGGCATTATTTTTGTTTTGTAACTGGATTGTTTAGGTACTATAGTTGAACCAAACTCTGATGGAATTTTTCAACAAAATTTTCAGATGTAAATGGACCTAATCACATGTGAAACAAATTGGTTTTATTGATTTTTAGGTTCCGTTAGATTGTGGTTCAACTCTATATTTTTTCAATTACACATTTTCCACCTTTTTCATTATTCCGTGATTACTGTATGGGCGATTGGCTTTGATCACCCTACTCGAGCAAACTCTCCGAAACAGTTGAAAACAAAAACGTTTTTTATGGGCGTTGGCATTTCTGAAATGGTTCAAATCGGTCATGAACCTCTAAATAAATAATGTGACATCTCAAAATAGGAATTTATGAGACAAATAATGCCGAAAATCAAGTACAAAATATAGCTGGATCTAATAGACCCAGCGTACGCATTCGTGGTGATTTCAAACGTCATGCATACTAGGGTTTAGATGATAATTTCTCTCACTTTTTCACTCCCCCCCCCCCATTCAAACCGAAGATCGTTGCGGGATATTTTGCGAGTGATTTTGAGTCTCCCAGAATTTCACTGCCTCCCTCAATAAATAGTTTTCAACTCGATATACACGTTGTAAAAATACATTTCAAGGTCCTAAAGAAGAGATAAAGTAACCTGCGTAAGTGCATCAAATTCAAAATTATACGATACAACAGCCGTAATAGGTCTATTTGGGCGACCTACAAAAGTTACAAATTTGTAGGTTGTATACATAGCAACATGTGTTCAATTGGTTTAAAAACTACACAAATTTCAAATTTTGTAACTTGTGTAGGTTTGGAGGGTCGCTCGAAAAGACCTAATGTGACACCCAAACAGGTGCACAACGTTGACTGCATATTTTTCTGCTCATCTTTTTAATTATTTATTTCAATACAATTTGTTTGTTTTTACTTTGGATTTAAATTTTTGCCGTTTCGATGCACTCAAGTCAAGAAGTGCTAACACTTCTCTTTTGCCGTGCGACCGTTAATACGTTGGTTAATACGCTCTTATTTGGCGGGTTTTAAACGCGGGTATTTTCTCTGTATGTGTAGTTCGTATGTTTGCCGAGCTTGAATATTACGAGTTAGTAGTCACCGTTTTCGCTATCCTCAGGATATAAGCTGAAAAACGTTCGAAATGAGAAACATTTGACCAATGATACACAGAGGAAAAAACGAAAACATCGTTGAAGAGTTGGTCCGTTGATGACTTGAAGGTCAAGTCATGGTCAAGTCTGATAAGGTCCCCCCCCCCATCGTCAACTCGTCAACGATTTTTTAACAAACCACCCCCAACCATTCTTATTAAACTGATAAGAACGAACATGGCGCCGTATGCGTCTACTCGTCTTTAAAGGTTCCTTAATATTACCTACTCCTGTTTAAACTATATTTTAAATATATTTGTGTGCAACTCGTAACTATTTATGTTTAATTTTCAGTTAACATGTTCAAAGGTTTGTGGTTATTGGTGTTATTCTGGACAATATTTAAAAATAATTGGAGTTTGAGATGGCGTTGCAAGGAAGTTTGGCTTTGTTTTGTGCCCATAGATCCATTAATATTTTCCTCATCACGAAATGTGGTGATGAAGGCATCAATGTTTGAACAAACCGTAATATGACAGGTGACTTCTTAAGGCGGTTTCGCACTAAACTTGAGATTTCAGTTTGTATCCAATATCGGAACTCAAGTATAAAGGAGCGCGTTGGCAGTTGTGTATTTTCAGTATCCTCGATACGGGAAATGCATTGGAAGCAATTAAGTACATCCACGTTCATATCATGTGTTCATATTTTAGCGTCACTCTTAATAGACCATTTTCAACATGAAAAAACCGCTGTTATGGCTATGAAACTTTTTAGTAATAGTTCGTGAGCTGGCGACAGTCCCATTAAACCGGAAGAACGTAGTCACGAAAATGATAGCATATCCCCCTATTTACGAGTCCGGGGGCCTAAGGAAATGTATTGCTAATTAAATTCCTGAATTTGGGCCACGCATTTAACCGGAAGATAATAGTCCTGAAACTGGTCTCATTCGAAAGGTTTTATGGAGCTGATTACGAATATATGATCTTCTGCCTGGGGCATTTGCCCTCTGTGGCTCGTCAAGCTCACGAAATTTAGGGAATTTTAATTAACTGGAAGAACGAAGTCCGGAAAATGGTCTTATGCTACAGGTTTTATGTTGCTGAATACGAAAATGATCGAAGAACGTAGTCCTGAAACTGGTGTTATTCGATAGGTTTTTTGGGGATGATTACAATAACGATCGTCTGCGAGGTGGTCGTGGGCGAGGGGTGTGGATGCCGGGACACCTCCAGAACTCGACGCGCATGGGTCCGCCAGCGCTGCCTCGTCCTGGGCAACCTGGACTTCTTGCGGTGCCGGTTCCAGGCGGTGGAGCCTGGGTAGGACGCCTCGGTCTTTTGCCCGAGGAGTGAGTGAGGGACTGCTTGGGGCCTCCGGCTTCTTGATGACCTTGTCGTTGAGGCATATTGGCAGGCGCGTTGGGTTAGCAGTTCAATGGGTAGACGATTTGTTTGGGTTTGGGCCCAACGTTCAGATGAGGCTGGCGGCGTCCGATGGGGCGCAGGGACTGGATTCAGGAACACCTTCCCTGCTCAGGCAACCCGGACAGGGACTCCTTCCTGGTTTCGAGCTCATAAGGCCCACCTACACTGGTGTCTCTCGGCCGCGGCTGGTTGTGGCGGCTAACGGGTCGAGTTGAGAGATGGGACCAACTATGCTGGGGAATTCGGGCCAAGTATGGGGCTCAGGCCAGGTAAGGGCCAGCAACGTCTGGCGGTACCTACGACGCGGAGTGCGTGGTAGGTATTCCTTTTTCTCGACACCTCGGGCATCAGCCAACAATCAGAGAATGGAATCAGAGTGTTCAGTCACCCGCATTGATACTAACAGAGAGCCGATGACTATGGACCAGTGATCACGTCAAAAGTCTAATATTATCTAATATTAAAACTAAAAATTAATAAGTGAGAAACCAATCAACAGTTACGTTTCAAAAACGTCGCACTATGGTGACAATGAATCCTTGCGAAGTTATATTGAACATTTTCAAAACGTTGCGAAAACTGATAAAAATGACATAAAAGTAACGTTACATTGCAACGTTTATGAAACGGTATCGAGGGGTTTCATAGAACAAATCAAATAAAATAAATAAAAATATTTTCTGGATTCGACCCAGACACTTCGGATTGGTAGATTTGTGCTACATATACCATTTACACTTTGAGCTAATATGACCGATCTGGCAATTTACGTAATCTCAAAAACATCAGTTTCAGGATAGTATATTAAGGAACTTGCACATTTTTCAAAACTTGGATTTTCTTGAAGAGAGTTCTTCTGCAATACCATTTCTCGTATAAAACATTAAAATCAATCAAGGATCTATTTTTAGACGTCGATTCGATGGAAGTGTGTTTATGGGGGAACGGAGTAGCCCGGGACTGACAAACGAACAGAGCTAAAATTTCGGTCGATGCAATCCGTAATTAGATAATAGAACATCACTTTCGTCACACTCTAGTGCAGTGTACTACAACTGCAATATAAAAATGAATCGAACGAAATAATTTCGGTGGAATGAGTCACTTAGAAAGTTACTTCTCGATCATCCTCGCGTAATTATCCGTCATGCCAACGTTTCTGCGGATATTCGTTGGATAATAGAGTCTTTGAGGTGCATTATTCATACGCATTAGTGTCAACAACATCGCAAAGCGACGTTGCTGAAACATCAACATAGTTAGGATACTGAAACGTTACCAAATATTTTGTCGATGTACGACGTTTCAGCAACATTATTGACACTTTTTGTGCTGATTGGGAAATCCGACACCGATCATGCATGTCCGATCGGAACTGGTGGAAACCCAATTCCCACGTTTGGAAACACAAGCTGAGAGGACTGAGAAGCCTAATAGTCGTCAATTATTAGGTATTAATGCATATTACGGTCCCCATACCAATCTAAATAAAATGCATCATCGGTGTCGGATCGGAAGCATGCATGTTTGCCAGAGACGTCTGAAACTTGACCAACAGACAACCTCACAGAGCCTTTATCATCATGTTTGTTTCATTAGAAAAGCAGGGGTAACACAAATAAGAGGAACGTGAACTTGAAACAATCAGAAAGCCGGCTCCACACATGCGGTATTTGCCAAATAACGAGCAAAATATTTTTCAATTTTCAGTTGGTCGGTTTCTAGGCAATGCTAGAAATTTATAAATAATTTGCTCGTTATTCGGCAAACACCGCATGTGTGGAGCCGGCTTAACAAAATACAAAAAGTAAAGCCAGCTCAATCTATTACTTAAAAGTAAGTGCCGAAGGTTTCGGGTTCGGGGCAGTCCAGGTCTGCACCTTAATAAAGGAGAACTTATTCTTGAGCTTCAGTGGAGGTCGACCTAGAATTTGTAACTAAAAATGGGCTCTTGTTCAGGGAGTGGCAAGGTTTCCGCAAAAATCCGGAAAAAAAAGTGTCAAAAATCAAGATTTTCTAGGCCCCATGCCCCAACACTCCGATGTTCCACCCGTCATTTAAACCCGGTTGCTCCAGCAGTGAATTCCACGCCTCGAAACTTTATGGGAGACGATTCTTGAGGTTTTGTTTGCATTTTTTCAAAAGTTAGGCTGTTCTTCAACCAAGAGCTAACTTGTGGTTATACGTGTATACGCTTTTTGCGAAAGTAAAAAAAACTGGGTGAAAGGGGGAAAAATTAGTCAGATTGAGATGAAAAAATTTGACCGGATGGATTTTCACGAGTCAGTTACAGGGAGCTTGCCCCTCATGGCGGGTGATAGCTAATGGGCAGGGGGAGCTGACCTACGACCCCCCTTTTTTATTACGTGAAAAAATCCACAAAAATCGTACGAGTTCAAAATGGTGCCAACACTTTACAATTCATCAGCATTGGTTCGGTCCGCCGTTCCTCTTCCGGATTTCAGTGATTCCTAGAGTTCAGCTGCACACCTAAAGTGACTGTCCAAATCGAGGTTTGCGCTTCAGTTCATCTCGGTCACATCCGGTCAAAATGGCTGTGGTTTGAGACCATTCGGTCGTTTCACCGATGACCGCCTTGATGACCGCATTGGTTAAGAAGTTCATGAGCTATGGCTACTAGTCACCAGATTTTCCCGGTTTCGTTACACTTTTGCGAAAACAACGCACTAATCCTGGATCAAGAGCAGGCCAGAGCTACCGGAACGTTGGTCGACATTTCTGAAAGCAGTGAAATGGGGTGGGGAAGCGAAAAAATGAAGATTTTGGCTCGAAAAAATTACACAATGCGGATCTGTCTACGTATGTGCGTATCTGTCTATGTGTATTCGGACTCAGGGAATAGCCCTTTGCCAATATTTTATCACATGCCGAATATTTAGAAATGGCGGATCATAGACATGTGCGGGGGGTAAAACGCGCGATGACCTCCATTTTTTTAACGTCAAAAAATCCACAAAAATCGTACGAGTTCAAAATGGTGCCTCACTTTATAATTCATCAGCATTGGTTCGGTCCAGTCCGGTCAGGGCCGATCTTCTTCCTGACTTTAGTGATTCATAGAGGTCAGCTGTACACGGTACACCTCGTGTGACTATCCAATTTGAGGTTGGTAGCTTTCTCAACTGAGGAAGATCTCCGACGTTGGTGACTGGCAGACGACGGTTGAGGAAGTGGGATAGCTTACCCACTTGAGGAAGATCTCCGACGACGATGACTGGTGGTTCGAGACCAACTGGTGTGAACATTCGCTCCGCTGGAGGGTATCGGCTTGGTTTGGGTGTCGCGCATGCGTGACCCGAATCCGCGCCCCGAGGAACCCATCCCCACGACCAAGCGCCCTACCGCGGCATCCACCCGGGTGACGAGGGTCTGTCACCGATTCTCCATCCCCCCCCCCTACTTCCTCCGTTCAGATTTTACTATTTCTTGGAGAGGTGGGGTGGCTACCACACTACAAGTAGTTGCAGCCCGATTGGTGCGCCTGGTGATTTTTAAACAAATTTCAAAGTTCTTCAGGAGCAAGGTCTATACAGGGTGTTAAAGTTAAGGTCGCACCACCGGCCAGGGTTCGATTCTGCTACTCATTTGCGGCAAAAGTTGTCCTCTGCAAAAAAAAATTTCACCCAGCACGAAGTCCGACTTTTTTCACTTTTAAGATTTTTTTCGTGTTATAGACCTTGTGTTACTAAAACGACTGTACCTCTCTTATTTCTGGCCGAAAATCAAATCTGAATACACCGTTTCAGCAAAGAACGCCCACCGCTTCCGAAAGAGCGTTAAATTTCCAATCATCCCAGTGCACCATATTATTTTAAATGTAGGATTCAGGGGATAAAAAATGAACCGAAGGAGTAAAATGTGCGAAATTTCGAAAGTTTGCTGTATTTTCAAATGTTTTCAAATCCAACTAAATCTGTCGGTTAATCATACACTGCAATCTTAAAAGTTGGCAGCTTTCTTTAGGTCTAGTAATTTTTTTAATTAAAAAATCAAATAGGTGAGAAAACCGCGTCTGATTGCAAAAAAAAAGTGTTTTTTTTTATTTTACTCAATTATTTAATGACTGTCAAATCTTTGCAGTCCAATTTCCCCATTATACAGGGTGGTTCGGAATAAGTGTGACAAACATTTTTGGGTAAAACTACGTCAAAAGTGGAGTAGAATGCGACCTTCGCGGATGTCCTATCTTCATTTTCCTAGGAGTTATGATTTGTTTAGTGTTTTTATTTCCTAATTGAATTTGCTCTAGAAGAACGCAGATTGCTTGACTTCTGTTACGATTTCCTCAGAAAGTGACCATAGTTTCGGAAAGTACGGAAGATTTCTTGTTCAATTACGGTCATTAAATTCTTCAAAAGCAACACAAACCACCAAAGATCTGGCATTTTTACCATAAAATTAGAAAATCTCTGATTCTGTGCTCTGGAAAAACATATGCCATTTCCAGAAGGTTACCTGAAACGTCTGGCAAGTATCACAAAAACTTGCCCGGTGTGGTGTCTGAGCTTTCCAATGGTGCCCTCACGGTCCAAATCATCAATCTCCTTCGACCCAAAAAATCAATTTTTAGATTAAAACCGTGAGTTTTTGGTGCCAAAATGTCAACTGTTTTTAGTTTTCCAGCAGTCTTTTTCCTTCGTTTTCATCTTATTCTTCTTAAGATGTGTCAGAAACTGAGAATTTTATGATTTGTCAGCATGCAAGACCTACTCACTCGCGTTCTCTCCTTCCCCGCCGTGTTCATAAAGTACAGGTGTAGTATTGGTGAGAAAAATTAAAAACAGTTGACATTTTGGCATCAAAAAACTCACGGTTTTTAATCTAAAAATTGATTTTTTGGGTCGAAGGAGATTGATGATTTGGACCGTGAGGGCACCATTGGAAAGCTCAGACACCGACACCGGGCAAGTTTTTGTGATACTTGCCAGACGTTTCAGGTAACCTTCTGGAAATGGCATATGTTTTTCTAGAGCACAGAATTAGAGATTTTGGGAATTTAATGGTAAAAATGCCAGATCTCTGGTGGTTTGTGATGATTTTGAAGAATGTAATGACCATCATTGCACAGGAAATCTTCCGTAGTTTCCGAAACTGTTGTCACTTCATGAGGAAATCGTAACAGAAGTCGAGCAATCTGCGTTTTCCTAGAGCAAATTCAGTTAGGAAATAAAAACACTAAAAAAATCATAACTCCTAGGAAAATGGAGATAGGACATCCGCGAAGGTCGCATTCTTCTCTACTTTTGACGTAGTTTTACCCAAAACTTTTTGTCACACTTATCCCGAACCACCCTGTATACATGTGAACTTCAAAATTATGAGTAATGATCTCGAATTGACCAATTTTTCTGAAAATAATGGAATGTGAACAGCCATTGTCATTCCCTTTCTTCGTATTTATCGTATTCCTCCTTTTTAAATGAACTCAAAGAAAACAGTAAACCGGCTTGAGAAAAATCAAGAATCTTGGAGAAAGCCTGCAAAATAAGACAAAAGATGGATTTCGTAAGGTGAGTGATGTAGCGCTTAGATCATTCGAGTACTTCCAGACTCGTTTTTTCCGCATGGATGAAATCATATATTTGAAGGACGATTCATTTTAGAGCCTCAGCGGTCTCTTAAAGCTGAAGGGGCAGAAGTGCTTGAATGTATTGAAAATGACACTTGGCCCCTCAACGTGGCGCCTCAGTGAAGACGAGCCAAGTGTTAAGGTTTATAGCAAAAGAGGGACTAAGTGTATGTATATTTCCCTATCTATATTTCTTTATATACATATATGTCGCATCCATGTCGAGTAATTGTCCACTTCACGAAGGATCGAATGGATGTCCATTTCACGAAGTGGCTCCACTTGCTGTAACTTCAAAAAATTACGACATCTGGACAAAAAAATTGTCCATTTCTTGAAAAGGAAATCGTGTTTGTCCAGTTGCTGAAATGAAGCTTCCTCACTGCAATTGGATGCACAACATTATCCTTTTCTTGAAATGGATGAGTGAGGAATCTCTGATGCTGAAACAAGTTTTGTTTTACTATTTAAAAAGGTTATTTTATTGAGCACTCAAAAACCCTCTAAAAAATGACGTGCATCCACTTGCAGTAAGGAAGATTAATTTCAGCAACTGGACAAACGTGATTTCCTTTTCAAGAAATTGACATTTTTTGTGTCCAGATGTCGTAATTTTTTAAAATTACGACAACCAACCGGAACCACTTCGTGAAATGGACATCTATTTCATGAAGTGGACAATTTCACCAAGTGGATGCGACATATACATATGTTTATGGCCGTTTTCTTGTTAGCAAGATAACTCTCGAAGAAAAGCGGAACGCGCTTTGGCCCAAAAATCAGTAGTCATAAGTCATAGGTTCATTTTGAGGGTAAAGTTTCTTTTTCGCTTGCAGTGCGAGATACTAGCTCAGAGGTGTTCGTTTTGGTTGGCCTTGCGCATGGAAAGCTGTTTTTGTAAGCGTAAAGTTGTACCATACATCGTTTCATTATTTTTTGTACATCTAGACGCGTCAAAATAATAAAAGCCAGTTATGAATCGTCAGATGTAACTCTTTCCCGAATAGATTGCAGTGAGCACGCATTTGGTTGGTGCAAAATTCGCTAACAACACTATTCTGATAGCTGGCATAATTTTTGTTTTGTAACAGGATTGTTTAGGTATACATATTAGCTTTTCAATTACACATTTTCCGCCTTTTTGATTATTCCGAGATTACCGTACGGGCGACTTGCTTTGATCACCTCACTAGAGCTCAATCTCCGAAACAGTTGAAAACAAAAACGTTTTTTAAGGGTGTTGGCATGACTGAAATGGTTCAAATCGGGCTTGATCCTCTAAATAAATAATGTAACATCTCAAAATAGCAATTTATGAGAAAAATAATGCCAAAAATCAAGTATAAATATAGCCGGGTCTAATAGACCCAGCGCACGGATTTGTGGTGATTTCAAACGTCATGCATACTAGGGCGTAGACAAAGATTGCTGCGGGATATTTTACTCGTGATTTTGAGTATTCCAGAATTTCACTGCCTCCCTCAATAAATAGTTTTCAACTCGATATACACGTCGTAAAAATACATTTCAAGGTCCTAAAGAAGAGAAAAAGTAATCTGCGTAAGTGCATCCAATTCAAAATTTTACGATACGATAACACCCAAATTTCAGGTGCTCAACGTTGGCTGCATATTTTTCAGCTCATATTTTTAATTATTTATTTTAATACAGTTTATTTGTTTTTACTTTGGTTTTAAATGTTTGCCGTTTCGATGCACTCAAGTCAAGAAGTGCTAAGACCCCTATTTTGTCGTGCGACCGTTAATACTTTGGTTAATACGCTCTTTTTTGGCGGTTTTTTTCTCTGTATGTGTAGTTCGTATGTCTGCCGAGCGTTCTGCGATCGATTCGCCCCTCAGCGGAAGCCGGTATGAAATTATCGACGTAGGATAAAAATCATTAGTCCTGACGCTGACAATTAAAATGGTTTTATTTAGTTTATTTAATTATTGTTTTGGAGAAAAGAGATCAATAATTATCAACTCACTAATGGAGTTGTGAGATTGTAATAATGACGGTGAAATTATGCCCCCCTCTGCTTTTAGGAGAATTAATATTCTAGATCGGCTTAAAAAGTGGGAAACTGGTTGCATTTTCCTATTGTCACTGTTTTGCAATTATTTAAAAAATTTTGAATGTAAGCACAGGCTAATTCACTGGAACGAATTACGGTAGTCAATAAGTACGTAACGTGTGCATGTATAGGTGAGATGCAAGCACATAATTATCTCGGTTGATTAAGTTAGTGACTTGATTGTCATCGGTGACCCCATTTTTTATATCTTAATTTACGCATTAATTTTTGGTGAGTTTTTTGTCGTTTCTCATTCGAATGAAAGCTTGCACCACTGCGTCCCTGGGTTTATTTTGGAAAAATCAAATCCTGGTCGTTACTTCCTGGAATTGATATTTTCGAGGTTATACCAGCACAAGTTTTTATTCCTTTGAAAAACGTTTTTATTTTAAGCCAAACGTTAAGGTCTGCAAGCCCTCACGATCATTGCACATGGTTTCTAGGTACGATGTTTACAATACATTTTAATTGCAGATTATGCTGAGATACGCCCACGTTTTCGGCTGCGTCCCACAGTGTGGCGTAAATGAGTATAGATCAACAAGTTTCTTATGGACCGAAAGAAGTGGTAAATTCAGTTATCTTTCTAAGCTCACGTTCCTAGAACCATCTGGAAATTTGGGCCCTCAGGATCCATTAGAAACTTGTCGATCTATAGTTGGCCCCTGTGCGTACACAGAAGTCCGAGTTTGAACTCAATTTGGCCATAGTATTTGTTCCTGTGTCTTAGCATGCTGACCAAGAGTTTGTAGGCCGGAGGTGCGACGACGGTTTCATACAGAAAAAAAGAGAGACATTGATTTGTTATTGGTTCACGGTTCCGGAAGCCTTACCTTTGTTTTTTGAAGGGGTATGGCTTTTAGCTAATTATTTATTGTTTTATGTTATATAATGGTTGAAGATGGCTGGCAGCAGCTGAAACCGGTCCCGTAATAAAGTAATCTTCACGCGACGTGAACGTCTCTCTTTTTTCCTGTGTCTTAGGTTTACTTCCCCACTTTCATTCGCGGTTGAAAAATCACAGTTTTTATACGAAATCACGCAAAGTGCATTTCAGGCAAGAGAACGGACACTTGATCTCGAGTAAGGTATCTTATTCACAACACCGTCGGGGCTGCACCCGAGCCAAGGGACCCGGGAACAAATTACGAAACCCACGATTTGCATTTTGCACAGGGAAGTGGTTTCATATACCACCTTCGCGCCACCGATTCAGTTTCTCGGCCATGTTTGTCTTGTTGCGTTGTTACCAGCGGAAGAGGACCGATACAAGTTCTTGAATTTAACGTCCCAGTCGCAGCAACACTGCGAGTATGTCGAAAGTTCTTAAGCCCTCGATGCTGTGATCCGACAACCTCCTTCGCTCATTCAGGTCCCAGAACCTGCAAAAAAGCGTACATCAGGGTACTGGGAAGCGAACGTGCTCAAAAAAGACTTACTTGTTTGACTAGCGTGTTCGTCAGCAAAATGTCACGCACGCTTTCAGAATCAAGTGCCACCTTTTCATTGAAAAATTCAACCACTTCTTTAGACAGAAAGGTAGTAAAGTACGAAACCCACACGGGAGAGAGGCTGCGACGGTGTCCCTTCTGTCGTGGAGGCGAAGAAAATGCGCAGGAGCTTCGTGGGCCACCGTTTCCTTGGCGTGTAGGAGAGAAGCTCCTGATTGTGAGCCTAATTGACGCATAGTGTTCAACATTACACACCATGGGGGAATCGAACGAGAGAAAGTACCTGGGCAGGAAGACATCCGCGACGACGTGCTAGCATTTTGCTAGCAGAGTTGTTAGCTGTACAAGAGCAGTTTGCGTCCACGATCTTGGTCTACAGGAACGTTGACCTCATGAAGAGGACCGGACAAATGACTAGTCTGTAGGCAAAGTCGTCCGAATAGGTACATAGTTTTTCTCGGTCGTTTTGTTCACGCTTCCATGCAAAACACGATTTGACCCACACGTAACACTGCATCGCCCTGCTTGAACGCGTTGCTCAATGCTCCTGTCCTCGCCGATGAAATCGATGATACTGGCAAAAAATGTCATGATGATGAAAATGAATGGTGAACACAAAAACACAATAGTTAAAAGAAGTTATGTACCAAGCCAATTCACAGTATTCCTAATGGATTACCTACCTCTCGATTGGCGTGACAGGATTCTCAATTATTAACGAACGAATAACATAATTACAACACCGTCGCAGGCCTAAAATGTCATTAGAATAAAGGGAGCTTAGCACAACACCACAACAGCATGATTCAACTGATAAAATGTGAAAATAGCGGTATGGTGAGGTGGTGGGTTTCTAAGAGTGACAGTCTCGTGAGGAGGGGGTCTGGGGAACTTGCGTTTGGTCCACTCATTCAAATGGCAACTTTACCAAACCCGACCACCTTCCACGGATGGCTTACAGAAGTCGAAGTTAGCCATCCAAAGTCGTTGCTGACCTCAGAGTAAAAATCTGAAAAAGTTGAACTAGCTGATAACAAGTCGACCAACATAACAGTCGACCTAGATTACAGTTGTCCCTGATTACAGTCGACTAGTGATAAGGTCGACCAACATTACGCACTCCTATACGTCGGGTAAGTTTCGACTCATAATAAACCTTATCACCTTATCATCAACCCCTAGGACAGTTTGACATTATTGATACAAATCCCACGTTTTAAGGCAGTTCAGTGTTTTTCATATATTTTTTAAGTTTCTCTACGTAATAATTAGTGTCGGGAAGACCTGATTCGCAATCGACAGGGGCTACTTGATTTTTTGAATCCGTCCGGCTTCAGATGAACATTATTTTCTTCACCTCTCTCTAGAATTCTAGATAACCAAAATGTATTTTCACTCCGGCGCAGCTCACGTAAAAACACTTCGTGTAGTCAAATTAAATCGTTTATTTATGAGTTGATTATAATAAATTATGCCTTTGAAGTCGTAAGAGACGTGTTCGACACATTTACACCCTCCAGAGACCACCGTCAAAAGCACACGAATGTCTGGTTTGGTTTCTTCCGGGATTAGTCGAACTCGAGACACAGGGTACGGTGTACAGCACTTGTGAAACTGTGAGTATCACCATCACCCATGAAAACTTATTTTCTGGCCGTTGAGCTCACTACACTGTGTGTGTTTTTTTAAAGTTTTAGGTGGATTTCAGTGTTCGGTGTACCAGAAACGACTGCCCTTTCTTCTTTGACATATTCGTATTCAATTCAGCCGCTACAGTTTTTCTGCGATGACTGCAATCTGCAACGATCACCGTAGAACAATATCAACATGGTTTTTTTTAAAGCTGGCTTCTCCTTCTTTGTGAGCCTTTACTTCGCCGGGCACCAAGTTCACGAGCCATTTTTCTAATCTCCGAAAAAATAAATAAATAAAAACTTTCGCTCCGGCAGCTGGCGGTCGGAAAGAGTGCATTTCATTTTGTATACGGATACCCTAAGACGTCCCAGAAGTAGTAATGTTGAGACCATGATTTGTTTCGTTTATGTTTGACCCTCCCTCGTACTGTTTGCTGCCGGGTTTGTTTAAGCTGAACTTAATGGGAATCAAAGGCTATTTCGAAATGGAATCATCATACCGAATATAATGCTTCTGGAATCAACTGGTGATTTGTAGTGATTTTTTTACCATTTCAACCCCTATTTTCCCCCCTCCACCTTGACCGATTTGGCCCAAATGCAATACCGACCGGGGCCTTATGACTACTGATTTTTGTGCCAAAGCGCGTTCCGCTAAATTAATTTCTACGAGAGTTATCGTGCTAACATGGCCTCACACTTACTTCCACCCGAGGACATCACCCCCTCCCCCTCGACTTTTTCAAAAAATTAAAATTGGAATCAAAGGCTAGTCTAACATGGAGTATACGTACCGAATATCATGCTTCTAGAATCAACTGGTGATTTTTTTACCATTTCAAGCCCTATTTCGCCCCCCCCCCCACCATGACCGATTTGGCCCAAATGCAATGCCGACCGGGGTCTTATGACTACTGATTTTTTTGCCAAAGCGCGTTCCGCTAAATTAATTTCTACGAGAGTTATCGTGCTAACAAGAAAACGGCCATAAATATATATATAAATATATAAAGAAATATATAGAGATATATTATATATGAATTCCGGAGACCACTGAATTCGTGTTCTAGAGGTTCTGAAACGTGAAAAAAACATGACATGACCCATGTTTGCCACCATCACGACGAGACCAATAGTGCATTTTCAGAATGAAATGCACTAAAAGGCGAGGGACTATTCACTTTAACCAACACAAAAAATATCTAAACGAAACGGCAGAAGTTGGAGACTAGACTCCTCCTTACTTCTTCTAAACACTGAAAGGTGGTGAGGTGGGTTCTAACCTTCTTATTTGTTATGAGTCGAATTACCTTTGAAAAATCGAACCTCGCTTCCCCGATTTGGTGGATAGCTTTGGGGTAACATGTGATCGGAATTTAACAAGAACAAAATTGAAAACAAGACACGATTTACACCACCAAACTGAAGCTTATAAAAATCATTCAAAATCCTATCAATAAAACAATTTGATCTCGTGTGTAACGAAAAAAAGAAAGATTACACTTTTAGGAAAATTATGTTATCCTCGCCACAGTTTCTGAATCTCATTTATTTGGACGCTGAAGTTTCGTTTCACGGGATGATGAGAGCTCTAAATAACAAAATTGGTATTGCAAAATAGCTAGACACCGACCCGAACACTTCATACCTCGTAGCCATTTTGCAATCACGAAGTTTTTTTTGTTTTCCTTTGGCATTGGCTTTGTGCCATACAGCCATTGCATTTATGTGAGATGTAGGAATAGTAATGGCGTTCCCCATTTGCACAAAATTCTGCATTTGAGCAGATCATTTCCACCCGTCTTCACTGAATTAAATCATATGTTAGTGTAGAAGACGGGTGGAAATGAATAGCCCCGTTGCAGAATTTTGTGCAAATGGGGAACGCTATTGAATTCATGTTTTTACACCACTCATATGTCGACAAGAAAATAAAGAATTTTGTTTTTAACGCCAAAAGACGTGTCATTGGAAATTACGAAGATTGAATAACTGCCCCAAAAATTAACAATCATAACCTCAGATAAAGAAATGAATGCTTACATCCCCGAGAGAATACTCAAAAATCCATTTCACAGCATCATCCATGATAGTCATGATCATGAAAAAAAGAACAGCTCAAAAATTCAGAAGACAATCAAGAGTATAATTATTTAATTCATCTCATAATCCATGTTTCTTGATGAGTTCATCTTGTTCTAGCATATCAGATCAGGCATTAAACAATAAGCAATCGAAACTTCCCTTGAGCTATTCTAGCCAGAATATAATACCAATATTATAGTGGGAAAAATGAGGAAGTTTCACATTTTCCAAAAATATTTTTTTTCGATTAGGCATATCAATCTTTCCACGTAAATAGATAAATAAAAATTTAAAACCCTTCGGAAATATTTTTTTTTATTAACAAAAGTTGGCATATTTGAAATCCCGCCAAAACGAACATTTTCCGCTACGTAATATCCGTTGTATTCTCTGTCCTTTTCATGCCTCTAAATAGCTCATCTGTTTATCCTCCATTATTTTATTATCGGAGAGCTCTAGTAGAAAATAAGGCAAAGAAACACAACAAACCGCTCTCCAACAGCAACGTTACAGGCGGATTTTTTTCGGAAGGCGCATATGACACAAACATGCTAGCTGGCGTGTTTGAAATGACCTAAAACTTCAAAAATTGCGTATTTATTAACTGTTGGGTTGTTCTACGAACGGATCACGATTTATGCTCTATTTTAGCATAAATAAACCTTAAAAAATAAATTTATGAATAAGTTCTGACCCATGAAACTTCCTCATTGCATAGTTTCGTCACTATTGAGAGGTATCCTCTGGTGGAACTTACAAGCCTTAAAGCGGGGCAAATTCTTGTTTTATTAGTCAGCCGGACTCTTAATTTGAAGCCTCAGCCGGAGGACATCACCTCATCACCTGTAACGGTCAAAATTGATTAATTTCGTCACTTTTGAGAGGGACGCTGTTGAAACTTACAAGCCTCAAAGTGAGGAAAACTCTTGTTTTATTAGTTAGCCAGAGCCTGAATTTGAAGCACTGGAGGAGCTATTAATTATACGTCGATCATTTTCAGCCGGAGGACGATCTTACAAGCCTTGAAGCGGGGCAAGTTCTTGCTTTATTGGTTGGCTCCAGAGTCTAAATTTGATGCATGAGTTACTCTGGTGCAACGAACAATCCTTAAAGCGGGGCAAATTCTTGCTTTATTGGTCAGCCAGAGTCTAAATTTGAAGCACAAGAGTAGCTGTTGGATTAGAAAGCAAAACAGAAGCATGAATTTTGTACCGGATGATAGAGAGGATAATTACATTCGGAATCTTATCAAAGAGATGAAAAAAGAGTATGAGATGCCGCGCATGTTTTAGCTTAGTATTCTTTGGTTTTACAAACCTGTCTTAATTGTAAGTTCCGTGAGGTAGCTTGAAGAGTATTGCGTGACGAATACTTTAAATCCTTAATTAGATAGGTTGTATACAATTGAGGCACTTACAATATGAATAATTCCAGAAACAAAACACATTCGAAAGGAGATTGAGTCTTTTTGAGTTATGTTGTCACACCGAATGTGTAAAGGAATTTTTAATACGGAGGATCATTCGTCAACTGAACTACCAAAATTACCAAAAAGAAACGTCAGTTGTGTTGCCAACATTACAACAGAAAATAGTCGAGCATGAAATGTAGCACATCACTATTGCTGTTCGCAGACCAACTATTAGGAGAATTTGTTTTTAGTGACAAGAGTGTGACGATAGTTTTCGGACTTATGTTGAGGGAACGACCCGATAAAAGGTAACAGTCGAAGAGAATTACCTTTTTTCGCCCCGTTGTCGGCATCCCGGTTTGAAAGTTGTGCTGGATGCTCTGAGCGCCGTTCATCGCGGTATACAGGCTATTGGGATATCCCATCAAAGAGTCTGCCCCCTTGCGGATTTATGGTGAAGTAAATTAGTGAGGATACATGGAGGAAAATTCCTACGGGACCAGTCTATGCAATCCAATTAAAACTTTTTTTTTCTTATTAAGAAATACAACTTTTTTCGATTATTCCACTTGAAAAAGGCAGTTGAGAGTTAACTTTAAAAAAATGTAGGGCCAGGTACTGTTTGTAAAGAAAAATCCCGCGAGAACACAAGTTCTACATGTTCGCCGTGTCAAATGCGTTCCCCGGTCCAATGCATGTAGCTTAAATTATAAATTATTATTATTTTTTTTTGTGATTCCGAAACGTTCGGCCTCCTATCAACCAACTGCCCTAATGGCAGTGAAAAATACTGGGTCGACACTAGAGACCAAAATACTGGCAAATGGACCAAATATATGGACACTTGGTGCTGATGACACCCGGTTCATTCTCGGATAGCAGCAGAATGAGTTTCAAATGAGCCAAACCCAAGAAATTCAGGGTTTCTAAAAAGGCCAGATCTGTGCAATTTTGGGTATTGGAAGCATTAAATCAGCAATACTGTTTTTTAATGCGTAAAATTAGCGATTCAGTTATTTTAATGAGCCAGCCCTGCAAAATTGGTCATTTGACTAAGCCAACCCTGATGGGGTCGAAAGCGCAAAATTATTTTCAAGATCCCGAAAAATTGAATTTTTGGGTGACCCATCCCCGCGAAATTGTTCTTATAATAATGCAACTCCGTGAAATTTCTTTTTGGAAGACAACGGGACGGCTAAATCCCTCAATGGTAATGAATGGTCCACGTATCTCTGAAATTTTGTTTTTGATAAGCACTGGGGTCGGGAAATTCCTTTTTAAAATGAGGCAACACCCGGAAAATGTTCATTTTTTTAAAAGTCTGATATCCGTGAAATGGTCTATACCAAGGGAGTCAACCCCTCGAAATGGGTTTCTGAAACGCCAGTCCATGAAATTGCGTTATTCCAAGGGACAAACCGGCGTATGTTGTTCTCAAAGGAGCAAATTTGGTTCTTGAAGCAACTAAAACCACGAAATTGGATTAATATGTCAGTGCCAAATCAACGAAATTTTGATTTTAAACATGCCTCCCCCGCCCCACGTAATCGCCTTATTGAAGGAACCGAAACCATGGAATTGATTCTTTGAATGAGCCAACCCCGAGAAATTGGCTTCTTGACGTCGATTCTGCGAAATTGGCTTCTTTAAGAGAGCAAAACCCGCGTGATTGGGATCTGTGAGTGCGACAATCCGTGAAGTTCGGTCAAACCCACGAAATGGGGGTTTAAGGGTGACATCCTTGGGTTATTGCCATTGACGTAACCACGGCCATGAAAGAAGAGAAGTGAGACTCAGGCCCATGTTCACAGTCGTCTTTAAGGCTGAGCAATCGCTTATTTCGACTCATAACAGATAATTCACTAAAACAACCGATTTGAAGTCGCTTAAGCAAATATCCAGCTTGAGTGACGACTATGAATACGGCCCTCAAAAATCGTCCGTTTTGTCTCCGTGGGAACGATGAATCACGGACAATCCATCGTTACGCCGTGGCTTGAAGGTACGCTGGCGGCCAATCTGTTGAGCTTTGGGTAGGAACCGGTTGTATTCCTCATTTGAGCATCAACAATTTCTGAATGACCTCGACTCCAAGAGAGGGGCCATGGCCCCCCATCCGTGCATGCACAGCACGGATCATGATCATGTAACATTAATAATCACTTGGTCACTGAAGTCTTCTGGAAGAAAATACTTCGAACATACGACAGCATAAATTTATGTATTTACTTTCCGGTCCTCCCCCATCCACAGGATTATTTTCCATTGTTTTTATGCCCAACGGATTCTTGGGAAAAAATTGGAATGAAATGTCCGGCGTATGTATACCAGCTCTATTGTGACACTTGGACTTGGGCATATAACGCAATCAGCTGGAGTTGAGAGCTCTTTTGCCCATCTTTCTCCTACTTCCTCAAACATGTGTGATCCATGATGGCTGGTAATTAAATTAACAATATTCAGGAGCTATATGAAACAAACGGATTCAAAATATTACTCATTCCTTATAATTTAATTAATTACTTTGGTAAAAACATACCCACCCCGTGTAGAAATTATACAGAACTGATAACTGAATCCTCACTAGATTAGAACGATCGCAGCGCTTCGTGGCCATGAAGCATCCCAATACGATGCCCATTTTCTCCAGTGAAGTTTCATCCTCGAACGTGTGTGCAGTGCACTGACGAAACTGGCTGCAGTGAACTGATGGTTTTAGAAGGAATCCTGCTTAACTTTCAAAATGCTACATTCAAGATTATTCGGTAATCAGTGACAATTCGGACGTTCAAGAAGTTCTTAATAAAAAAAATCACATCTTGAGAAGCTGTAAACATAATTTAGAATTAACAAAAACTCAAAATAATATGGAAAAATCATTTTTATTAATTTCAGTCACAACTAAAGTATTCACCCTGTTACAACAATGTAGCGAAATTGTTAAAATTTACGGATCTTATGCGTTCAAACTAGGTAGGTTATAGGCTCACTCGTTGCACTCACACTGAACGCGGTTACTTTTCGTGTCTCTAGCTCGCAATACACCACACACATTCCTAAAATTGAGAGAACATTCTCGTCCTTGGCCCGACAATCTTGCTGCTTTAGCCCGTTTGAGTTCCCCTTCCACGTTACAACGGCTCAAGCATCACAGGCCTGCCACCGATTTTCTTCGGTCGAAGGAAGCGCGTGCCAATTGTCGGTTCACCGCGGGCTGTTATGGGTCGATGGCAGGGGTTTCCTTTACTTATGTTTATTTTGAATTTTTTGGCGACGAAATTGCGTGTTAGAGTAACAAAATTGGATTAAAAGGTTGTTTGTCTTTGGGATTTCTTTTCATTTGGCTAAAAAACGGTTTTCGGCCTTCTTTTAAGCTATATTTTTCTGTTCATTCTCCGAAGGTCTTGAATTTGAGGAAGTTCTCTGAATACGGCTCTTATATTTTGTTTTTTTACCAAAAGGAAGTAGCATGAAATAAACGAAGATTTTTTAATCTCTTGAAGGCAAGATCCAAAAGTAACGCAAGAGGTGCATTGTTAATTAAGAGGTCCAATCAATTTGTTTCATTCCGTTTTGCCGCTGATGCCTTATTCGTCTAAACGAAAAACTATAAATCGACCTCATACGCCAACGACGCCTTAGCTAAATGTCTCAGCTCGATAATCAACCAACCACTTCGCTAACTAATTTTCATCAGTCTGTTTCATTTCGATTCATTCGTGCGATAGGAATACAACGGGACAGTTGATGTAAAATACCAATTTTGACATGATATTTCAGCCCAATGGTTTCGGTTGGGCTTTGCCCGCCCATCGGTTGACCTGTTTCGTAACCGATCTCATGAGAGCACACACCACCCGAAGTTCGGGCAGCTCATAATCCAACCGATGACATCGCTTCACTTTCGCTCTTTCATCAGCCCAAGTGACGCTTGAACTGACAACATCAGGTATACCCCAAGTGATCATCGGGTGTTGAATGATTTCAACCGAATTCATCGCCTGAATAATGAGTGATGGTCGGTCAGCGTGGCATTGAGCCTGATGCCATCCGTCTGTTTTGAAATTAATAATATATTTTTCGGGTCAATACTAGCACGATGGCTGTCATCGGTTGCCCGCAAAATTCTTCGGGCGATGATTTTTTTCTCAGTGTATCCATAATGGCCAATCCAAGATGGTACAAGTGAATAATTTTGGAGCAGCCCTTCCTTTTCCGAACTTTTACCGGTAACTGTGCATATTTTCCAGTCGGCAACTGTAAAAGTAATTAAGGCGAAAGGGGATGAAACGTGTGCAAGTGAGAGGGAAGACGACAAAACGGGGGCTCTTCTCACGCCTCCAAAAAAGGTCCGATTTTCATTTTGAATAATGCATTGTACTTGGGTGCTTGGTATAAAATTCGCAGCTGGGCTACAGCCCAGTTGTAGAATTAACCACTGATTCCAAAACGTTTTTTAGATTTACGCTTCGATCAAAATTCGCATCCTGTAAATTCGGTTCTTGAAGGATTTCTTTGTCTTATTAGTACAAATCTTGAACGAGTTTGAACTTCAGCCCCAGACAGCGATCATATTGTCCCATGGAACATCGTGTCTCCATATACAGGGTATAGATATTTTTCTAACAGGGCAAGACTCGATTATGTTGGTGGGAGGGGGGTACACGGTCCACAATTTTCCACACGTTCAGTGTAAAATTTAAGCCTCACACTCACCACAATCATAGCCCCACACACACTATCTGTCTCACTTGGATAGCAGCAGATCGGTTCTCAAATGAGCCAACCTCGGGAAATGTGACTTTTGAAGGAGTCCCAGTCAAGCCCACAAAGTTATTTTTATGAGTCGAACCAACGAAATTGAAATTGCCTTTTGAACCGGTCAACATCGCGAAATTTGTTAGTACATGAAGCGAAATCGGTGATGTTGTCTTATTGTCAGCGGTCTTCCAGGGATCGAACCCAGCGAAATAGGTAGGTACCTTGCGATTTTTTAGTATTTATTTTTATATAAAGAAGCCAAACCCGTGAAATTGGCTTTTTGGGCGGACCAAACCGCGAAATTGTGTTTCTTTTTTGTGAGCCAGTCTCACATCACAATATTAATTTTTAAAGGGCAAATTTCGGAATTTGTTCAAAATCCTTTCCTTGGCTGTTGCTTCGACTTGTAGACCATAAATTTTATTTTTGAACCATACAGCCATGGTGTTTTTTATAGAATGCATTTCGGGCCCATTCCCGGTGCCCCTCATCAGCATTACCGCTTCACCTCTAAGGCCAAACACCTTTTTTTTTTTTTTTTTTTTTTTTTTTTTTTTTTTTTTTTTTTTTTTTTTTGGTGTTTGGCCTTAGAGGTGAAGCGGTAATGCTGATGAGGGGCACCGGGAATGGGCCCGAAATGCATTCTATAAAAAACACCATGGCTGTATGGTTCAAAAATAAAATTTATGGTCTTAAAGGGCAAACTCTTCGAAATTTCATACTATTTGAAAAATAGTATGTAGTATAATAAATAGTAATTATTATAAATAGTATAATAATAGAAAAATAGTAGTAGTAGTTTTGCATGGGCTAAACCAGCTAAATAGTTTTATTTGTGCTTGCACTTTAACTTAACGTTAATGAGGAACTTGCACATTTTTCATTTCTTTTTTTAAAAAGAACAAAAAATTACAAATGTTCTTTTTTTTCTTTATGTGTCCCAGCAATTATTAATTGCAAATTAGACGACCCTTGTCATAGGGCTTTTGAAGGAATTACTCCCCCCCTCACCGCACCACCATAGTCACTCCTGCAGTGAATTCGAGGGAGTGGGGAGGATGAAAATAAAGAATTAAACTTTATTGAAGCTAAATACTTACCATTTTTTACTTGTTTTGAGTTCCGAGAAAAAATTGCTCCCAGGGTGGGATTCGAACCCACGACCTCCTAGTTTCGCGCAAGGCGCTCTGCCACTGAGCTAGCCTGAGAGGTTTACGCTAAGAGCGAACCCCACCAGAGAGAAACTCCCTCTCGGAACTCAAACGCACGAATCGGGTCAGTGCGTGTTTTACAATTGTTCTTTTTTTTCTTTATGTGTCCCAGCAATTATTAATTGCAAATTAGACGACCCTTGTCTTAGGACTTTTCAAGGGATTACTCCCCCCTTACCGCACCACCCTAGTCACTCCTGCAGTGAATTCGAGGGAGTGGGGAGGCTGAAAATAAAGAATTAAACTTTATTGAAGCTAAATACTTACCATTTTTTTGCGTTTGAGTTCCGAGAGGGAGTTTCTCTCTGGTGGGGTTCGCTCTTAGCGTGAGCATCTCAGGCTAGCTCAGCGGTAGAGCGCCTGGCGCGAAACTAGGAGGTCGTGGGTTCGAGTCCCACCTTGGGAGCAATTTTTTCTCGGAACTCAAAACAAGTAAAAATAGTAAGTATTTAGCTTCAATAAAATTTAATTCATTATTTTCAGCCTCCCCACTCCCTCGAATTCACAGGCGTGACTAGGGCGGTGCGGTGAGGGGGGAGAAATCCCTTGAAAAAGTCCTAAGACAAGGGTCGTCTAAAATTCAATTAATTAACAATTTTTCAATTTGCGTAACCGATGACGTGTTATTTACAGGTCCCCCCCAATTTTCTTACGGCGCAACTTCTGTAGTACCTATCCTTGCGCGGAACCGCTTTTAAATAAGTAGTTAGAGGGAACTCGAATTTCAAGATGTATATCCACTCGATTGAAGCTCTTTACACTTTTTAGATATGAATTGGCGTTGGTATAGCCATAGCTGTATACAGGGTGGATCCGTATAAGTGTGACAAAAATTTTTGGGTAAAACTACGTTAAAAGTGGAGTAAAATGGTACCTTCGGAAGTGTCCTACGTCGATCCGTTCCGGAGGTATGATTTTTTTTGTGTTTAAAAAAGTAACCAATGCTTGCTTCAAAAAATCCGCAATTTCTCGGCTTACATCGCACCAAATCCAAAAAGTGATGCCATTTTCAGAAACTACGGAACATTTCCTTTAGGTTAGAGGCCATTTTATTGCTTGAAATAATCGTCAACACCCAGAAATCTGACATTTTTTCCATAAATTTACGTGTCCTCCAAAATTTGTCTGTTTTAGGTAAAGTCGCTGTACCCAAACAGCTTTCTCAACAGATTTTCGATGTATCACAAAAACTTCCCCGTCTTCTAAGCTTCCTTTTGGCGTGTTCACATTTCATGTTACCACTGACATTTCTCACGAAAACGTCACGAGAATGCACAAAAACCGTGTTTTTACGAAACATGGGCCATTGTCTACGGTATTCGTAAAGGGTGCAGGGAGATCGGCAGTAAGTGAGAACAGGATATCTTACCATCGACGCAGGACACTTCCGAAGGTACCATTTTACTCCACTTTTAACGTAGTTTTACCCAAAAATTTTTGTCACACTTGTACGGCATATTGGGATATATTAGTCCTTATCATATTGTCAAGTAGTAAGGGATTAGGACCTTGGTTCGGGTAAAAAGTGGTTTAGAAGGTACAAAGCTTCACTCTCAGGCCTCTGTTGCATTTTTCAATGCCATGTTTGATAGGCAGCCAGCATGGCAGGCAGTCAGCAAGCCCAAACCCCAAGAAATAGGGGTTTTAGTTCTTCAGCGGAAAATCCCCACGAAATTAGCCTTTTAGTGAGCCAAGGCGTGCAAAATTGGTTCTTCAGCAAGCCAAATCCAACGAAATGTGCGTTTTAGTGAGCAAAATCAGCAATCTTAAACAGCAAAATGAATTTTCGCATGACCGTGAAAATGCTTTGATTAGTGTGCTAAAACCGCGTAATTGTGGTTATGAATAAGGCAACTCCGCGAATTGATGGCCCATAAAAAATTCACAAACATTTGAGGTTTCAGCGAGAGAAATTTGAGATATTCTATGTTTTAATGAGAAACACCCCGAGAAATTGGTTTTAGAGGAACAAACAGCCGCGAAATTGGTTTTTCAGCAATTCAAAAAACCGCGAAATTAGCGGTTCTGTGAGGCAGAACCGCTAAAATTGGCTTGATAGTGAGAAAAATCCTCGAAAAGGCTTGTAGTGCAGCTTGAAATCAGCGAAAATAATTTTTAATGAGTCAGACCTTCAAAAATTTGGTTTTAGTGCGCAAAATTCGTGAAATTAGTCCCTTTTAATCACGCGACGTCGTGTTACATAAAATGGCGATATTGTCTTTTTTAGTGAGTGAAATCCGAGAAATTGGTTTCTTCGTGAGCCAGACTCACAAAATATTTTGAAAAATGTTTTGAATTAGGGAACTTCACGAAATCGGTGGTGACCCTCCTGTGTGTGATTAGTACTTTCTGTAGTATTACCTGTGGGTAGGCAGCTACCCCACTACAGCTTCGTTTTCGGTTCTTATGGGGGGAAACTGCCCGCCCCTACTCCCCCTAGCAACGCCCATGGTTCACGGATAAAGATAAAAAATTGGCCACGAAGGGGCCCGATGTCACTAAAGACGGCCCTGCGGACATGTTGCCTGAAAACTCGAAGCGAAGAATACATCACAAAAACAGTGATTGGTGGGACAAACTATTTTTACTTTCATTCAATTTCAACGATTGAAAAATGAAAAACATATTACCTACTAATACGCAATAATAAATTAAAATATAACTCAAGGATAGAATTTCACAGCCTAAAGACTAGATTTAAATGAAATGTTTTCAGCGCCTTCAAGCCTTATGGAGCCTCAAATGACGTTTATAATTGTTACGCCAGCGGAATGACTTCTTGCACATCGTGCAGCTGCAAAAAAACACAAAAAAACCAGTATGGTCAGTAAATATTAGCAGAACTAGGGCGAAGTTGGGGGAATATTCGTTCAGACTAAATTCTCCCAGTACCCATGTGTTCCAAACATGAGTTTTCATGTGAGACGGCGGAGAGTTCGCGTTTTCCTTGATGTGCTATAACAAAGCACCTCACAAATAAAAGCAATTCAGTATGTCTTAATTACCTGAAAGATGGTGTCATTTTATGAACGTTCAGGTGTTCGACCATGTGTGATCGAACGGCGAAAGTTTTGGAACAAACAGCGCACGAGTAGGGTCGGACGCCTGCGTGAACGCGCTCGTGATTTTGCAGATTCCTTTTTTCGCTAAAAGATTTGCCACATTGAGCGCAAACGTAAGGTTTCTCTTTTGTGTGCGTGCGGTTGTGTCTGTCAAGTTTCGACTTGGTTGGGAAGGCCTTGTCGCAGATTTTACAGGCGAATTCCAGAGAGTGAAGCTTCGAGTGCATGTTCAAATCCCACCTGAAAGTAAGTGAAATATTCAGACCACAAATGAAAAATGCCTAGGATCTTTTGCAATTTCCCATCATCTTGTCACATTGAACGAGAATCTCTGCTTCCATTAAGGGAATTAGCCGCAGTTGCCTGCAATCACGCGAGGATCAAGCATTTCCTCAAGGGAGGAGCTTGAGAAAAACTGGCCGGTTCTTGAGGCTAAGGCCCACCGCAAATTGAGCCCACGCGTGGGTCACCCAAGCTCAGAAAATAGTTAAAAGACTAACAATTTTCAACTGTTTTTTGAGCTTGGGTGACCAACGCGTGGGCTCAATTTACGGCGGGCCTAAATCTTTAGTTTTTGGGCCAAATAATCAGTTTTTGCGGTTGAAATAGAGAGTTTCGTGGATAAAATAATCAATTTTAGTGCTGTAAGTTAGGAGCTCCCGATTGTTTTGGACTTTTGTGGTAGCGGCTAAATTTCACCTTACTGGATAAAAAGTTAGGGGCTGTAGGGTTTGCAGTTGAACCCAATGTTCGGATCTGATCTGGTTTTCACGCAATTTTCTCGGCCAACTTGCGACATTCTTCTGAGACAAGTTTTCCCAGTAGTTTCGACCGAGTTGTCAGTTAAGTGGGCGGCATTCCGTTTTCGAACCAAAAAACTTGAATCTTGGGATAAATAGACTTTAAAGCGTGCGTAGACTGTTTTCAAGAGCCAACTTAAAGAGTCTTGAACAAAAAAACAATAAAATTGTCTGTAATGTTCCTCCTAATTCTGACCCTGAAATACATGAATGGCAACGCGTAGAACAAAAAAGTGATCAGCGTAAATGTCCTACTCCTGTCGGAAAATGAACAGTTTTGGAACAAAAAGTCAAGATATTTCCAGGTTAAATTGGTTTCACGAATCAGTCAATAATGAACCTCTCCGTGTCTCATAATTTGGCCACGTCTTTCTGAGGATGAAATGAGTTTTTGTTTTTATCGCTGATACAACGGATTTCGGTTGCACTTCTTCTCTTTCAAAGTCGAATGACCGTGATTTCCTGGGCAAAATACCTTGCTTCCGAACAGGAAAATCTTATTCTTGTTCTCACTCAACAGTTTTAAGGCTAAATTGCTAGTTTCGTGTTCCTGGTTGGCCGGACGTGTAGGGGGGGGGGGGCTCCCGGCCAGGTGAGGCCCCGGACTCGAGCCCATCGAGCGCTTGTCCAAAGGAGGGAGCTCAACTCAAGCCCCCTAAGCTCCTTCCTAGATCCACACCTTCGTACATTGAGTCTTGCCCCGTAGAGATGTGTCCTACACACATGCGTGTTTGCCAAGCAACGAGCAAAATATTAATCAATTTCTAGCAATTACCTGGAGACCGACCAACTGAAAATTGACGAATATTTTGCCCGTTGTTTGGCTAGTACCGCATGTGTGTTGCCGGCTTTGTACAAACCGATACCGCCTGACTGTTCAGCATCTACAGAGTGCCTGTCAACTGAATTTCAGTTGAACTGAAAGCCCCTGAAAGTAAATAGTCGGTATACGGAGATTTCTGTCCGACCCAGTTGGCCAGAAGATTCATCATCAAACCAGAAATTCACAAATTGTCATTCTGTTTTGTCTTACAATCGAGACAACAGAGTACAGAGAATATTAAATTAGGGAACTCACCTCATAGCGAAGGCTTTGCCACACACGTCGCACTTATGCGGGCGGATCTCAGTGTGACAAGCTATGTGTTTATTTAGCCGAGTCCTTTTTTTGAACCTTTTCTGACAGACACAACATTCATAATCGCATTTTTCAGGGTCAAATCTAAAACTTAAGGTCACAATAGAAGGAGTTGAACCAACCCACACCAGTATGCAAGTCACGGTCTACTTACTACGATGTAGGCACCGATCTGGGCACAGGTGGAGGTTTGGGCGTTTGACTTTCTTGGACAATCAAGCTCTGCTTCTCGATTAGATCTATAATATCTTTATCGGTGAATTTCGAAATGAGGGAAACATCGTCAGCAGATGCTTCAACCACGGGTTTATTATCTTCTGTGCCGTTCTTAGCCGAGAAATCATCCTTGTATTTCAATTCCACCACAACGACGAGATCCTGAATATCACCGTCATTATTTGCTGAGCCTGAGTCGAGTTTGGAAACAACGATGAGTCCATCAGATGTAGGAGGTTGATTGGAATCCAGCTTCTGTTCCTGTGAAATGATCCAATTTCTCTGAATTACACCAAACATTATCATGCGTATGAACTGCACTGTTCTAGACAAGTATGTACCGCTCTTCTGCGACAAGTTTGAATATGTGAGTCGAACTGAAACTCAGACTGAATGCAGATTTGTAGAAATTCATGGTGCAGGTTCAACTTCGTAATGCAGTCGAGGCAGATCTGCTGTGGTTTGCCGTCGCCTTGGCCAATCTATTACCGGAAGGCAAAAATAAGTAAGTTACGAAGGTAGGGAGCACAAAAGACTCACGTTTAACAAAGGAAAACACTCTTTGATTTTTATATCAACTTTACTCCCAGAGGCGTCAAATATCGGCAACAATTTGTCGCGTACGTTTGAACACAGTCTGCACACGTTCGGCTGAAAAATCCCGCTCATTTCATATTCAGAAAAGAAAAATTTAAACAAAAATTACACGTTGCGATGAAATGAACGAAAGCCGAATAATGAACAGAACGAAATTGATGGTTGCGGAAAATTGATAACGTAATCAGTAATGTTTGATTTCTCGGGGCCATGGGCCAGTGGGCCTCGCGGGGGCAAGTGAGTGGTGTGATTTTATTTTTTTTGTCTCCACTTTTTGACGAAGAAGTAGCCCCCAGTGAGTCCTCCACCAGCCCAAGCACATCTTTTTTCAGTTTTTACTGAATTAACAAAAGCTCACGGAAAAGGCATGGCAAAAAAATCTCGCAGGATGCCTGTCCACAGTTATTCACAAGATGCACTCGAGCAGTAATTGTTTAAATCGGTTATTGATTACCAATAATACAAAATAACAGTCGGATTTTTAAGAAAAATGATCATATCTAGGAGGGGGGGGGGGTCAATAGCCAATAAAATACCTCATGTATCATTTTCATCTCGTAGAGCAGAGGTAAAGTTAAAGAGCAAGCGAAAGAGCCTTTTTGACCTGACTCATCGCTCCAGCCCCAAGAGCTTTTTACCTGATGCAAGCAGAACAGTGTGAGCAAGGCCACTTTTAGGGGTAGGTGACCGCAAACGGACCCCGTTCATGAAATGAATATTTGAAGCATGGGCGTATCCAGCGGGGGGCACAGGTGGGCAGTTGCCCTCCCCTAGAATCAAAAACACTAAGTTCGCGGGGTAGCTGCCCACCCCCCAAAATTCCAAAAACATTTTCCCTGATCTGGCTAACAGAAACACAAATTTATTGTATTTCGCTCCATAAAACAAATTTTGCGGATTTTTCTCACGAAAAAACCAACACATATTCGCTCATCGGTTGCTGACAAACCGATTTTGAGGGTCGGCTGATTTTTCGCACTAAAATCCCATTTTCGCAAAAGGTTCGACAGCAATTTCGTGTGTTTGGGTTAGCTCAAACGGTGTTTTGACCGCTGTGCCTTACAGACATATGGTGGGAGAGAAACTGCCAGCTCTATTTACCGTCTCAGGTCTAAAATTTAAAGTTTAGCTCCAAAAGTATCACTTTTCTGGGGGGGGGGGGAGTTTCAGTTTTTCGACATAATATAGGAGGCTTCAAACGACAGTTTTCCAGCAGATATTTATTTTTTGACGGATAGTGGCAGTTTTTGTGCAAATTTAGTCTCTGATGACCGTGACACCTCACGAAAAAATGGTTTGGTAACCCAGAAAAATATTTTTATTGACGCGATTCCAACCTCCAGATACTGTTATGAGCCTGTAAAAAGGCAATGATGCATCTCTTATTTTCGCCAGTGAAGCTGCCCACAGGCGTGGATCCGCAGTTTTTCCTCAAGAGGAGTTGCACAGAATCCCCCCTCCCTCGTGAAAAGAGCACTGTAAACCGTGAATTAGCGCATTTTCTTGATTTCTGCCCGGACTTTGGATCGCGAAACCGCAAATTGGCGTGTTTTCTCAATTTCAACCGCGAATAATGAGTTTTATTTCTCAAACTTAACGTGAATCAGCGCTATTTCTCAATTCTAGCCGTGAATGGGTGTTTCCCCTGAGTACTAGCCGCAAAATGTCATTTTCATGGATTTCATCCGCGAACGAGCACTTTTTCTCAAGACTTTCCCCAACTTTGGATCTGTGCCGGGCTGGCTGCACCCCTTGATCACGGACTGGCTACGCCCCTGATTTGAAGAAGATAAATTTACCAAATTGGGCTTTTGAACAGCCAAATCCTGGAAATTTGGTTTTAAAGACTCCGCAAAATTGCAATTTAAAATGAGAGAAACTCGCAAGAAGTTGCCATTTGAAGGAGTCACAATCACGAAATTGACCTCTTAGTTGAGCCAAACCGTCGGAATTGCCATTTCAAAGAGCCAAATCCAAGAAATTCTGTTCTTGAAGGATCTCTCAGTACAAAATTGGAATTGTGGTCTTCAGAAATCGATAATGGAATTAAAAAAAACACGAATTTTACGCTAGAATCTCATTCACACCTCACGAAAAAATGGTTTGGTAACCCAGAAAAATATTTTTATTACTCACATTCAGCTATGAAACGAGGATATTTCAGCCCGACAATATGAGAAGGCTCGGCAAACGAACAGCTAATGTTTGGCCCCAGGAGCGTGTCTCAAAGAGGAGACAACTCTAACTACGCTATAGCAGTTTCCAGGCCACTAGTCAGTTTCCGAATAACATTTTGCGTTTCCATGCCGCTATTACAGTTTCCAAGCTGTTTTTACAGTTTCTATTGGTAGGTCACTTTAGCCACTGTAACAGTTTTCAGGCCACTTTGTCAGCATCAAGGCCAATTTGTTTGTTTCCAGGCGGCTCTGTAGAGGTCATTTCAAGGGCATGAATACTGAATAGTCACTTAGTCAGTTTGATTAGAACGTCGTCTCGTCGGCAACACCAGCAACGGAGAAAACCCAGAGGAAGCAAATTGAGAAAACGATTAGTGAGGCGCGAGCACCAGTATTTTCTCTTTTATCGTCTGTTTACCATCCGGCTGTCCTCCAGGGCGCTAACTGTGGCCCCTTGACTCCGTTTTTAAGCGGTTGTCCGTCAACGGCGCATCCGAAACTCGGACTTCCCCGAGGCATCCGCGCACCCCCGCGCGTCTATCATGCCCATAGTCGTGAGTACCTTATACCCCCTTACCAACTCACACTTACGTAAAACCGACCCCATGTAAGTCAATCTTAGCGTAATTAATTAATAAATTCTTCGCTAACACTTTTTCCCAAACTGTAATTACAAAAATATGAATGGAAAATCCTAGAGAAAGAATCCAAATTAATAACTGAACTTTATCACTGTGTCCTAGTACAGGGTATCATGTATCTTTGTTACGCCTCTGCGCTACCCCTTTTGGATGCGCCAATACACGAGAAAAGAAGGGGGGCACCGTTTTTGAGAAGCTCACTGCCAACAACTTAAAAACGCGATTAGGCAATAACCCGCACAACACACCAGGTCGTGCAGGTCTGCGTCCCAAAATAATACATGTGTCTTCGCCCCCCCCCCCCCGTCAAATTGCACACGTTATTGCGTTGTTCATTGCCGAAACTGGTACCGTGGGTGAGACACGCAATAAAATTTACTCAAAAGTGGAAGCTGATCAAGGCTGAAACATTGGTAGTGAGAGCGGGAGGGACAAGTCCCCAACAGTCGAGATGTGATGGTACAAAATGAACTTAGGAGAGGTGTGTCCTGCTGCAGAAAACCCCCCTTACCGTACCACCCATGGGAAATTGGAAAAATAATTAAAATAAAGGAGGAAAAATAAAGAAACCTAAAGATTTTAGCCTTCAATAAATTAAAAGAGAACTTGGTTTTATATCTATGGCAAGCAACCTCTTTTGGAGCATTTTTTCAAGACGTTCCAATTTATCCCAATGCCGCCTTTCCAGCTGAATCGCTTCCAGCTGAATCAGGTCCCCCCGCAACATATTATCCGTACCCGTCATTCAAGTTCATGGGGTCGGCTTTTCTCGGATTTCACACGCGCACATTAAAGAACAAAAAACACAATACTTCCTTTCCCAACGGTAAAATGAAAATAAAATAATAAATAAATAAATGAATAACTGTAAATAAATAATGTAATATTCCTAAATAAAAAAAAATACAATTCAAATATTTTCTGGAGGAATGTTAATATGTTTTTTGTGTGTAAGATCTGTCTTTACAGGAGAAAAACTTTCTTCACAAAACGTGTGATATGACTCGATTTTATAGAAGAAAAATACTCATTTTCTATGTCTACAGGCTACAATGATTTTTAAGTACGTACAATTAACAAAAATCTAAACATGGCTAATTGAAACAAAAACTCAGTACACACTGGAATAAAAAGGTGAATCGGAATAAGTAAAAGGAATACTGAAAGCGCAACTGTTTTACAACCGATAAGCCACAACCTCAAATTCACCTAATAAAGTAGTACAAAGAAATGGTCCCTTCAAAAAGTGGAACCGGAATATTTGATAATGAACGAGAACGCTTCATACACACTTACTAAGAAACAAAGTGAGAAAAGTACAGTTGCTGGGACGGATGATTTTTCAACAACAAAAGACAAATAAGTACCTAAAGTAAGTCACGACGCCCATTTGGACACGTACGCAGAAAAAATTGGTAACCAAATTTTAAATCAAAATGAATCACAGACCAAAAATACTGAAATTAGCATGGAGCTAATTACGACTAATAAGACGGTAATAAACAAATGATACCAGGGGCCGTAGTTGGAGTTGTCGGGAAAAACTCACGTGAGATGGTTGCTTTGGCGGGATAATATTATTTTTGATGTAGCGTCCTTGGATCCCGCTTGCGAGATTTTTTCCCGACAACTCTAACTAAGCAGGCCTAAGGTAGCAGGCCTTTTAAAGTTTCGTATGTTTGACGTGATCTGTCCAATAATTCTGTATCGTCATTGCTTCAAGACTGTTCAAGAAAGAATCGTTGTCAAGACTGTACATTTCTTCAGAATTTTCCTGAAACACAGAATTTAGAAAAGTGAAATAGCGAGCTCAAGTCCATCCAAATCCTCTTTCTAAAGTTCTTATAAAAGTTCTAAGCTTTTATAGATCCCTTTCACACAGTATGTCTACACCCAACGTGATTGATTCTTGTGAGAGGGGGGGGGGGTTGTTTTAAAATGTTTATTCCTCCAAGGGCGTTTGGCATTCACGTTGGACGTAGTCTCTGATTTTCAAACAAATAGTATCTAAATGCGATGTTATAAGCTTACTCTGAAAACTGTGTCGTCGATATAGCCATTTGACTCATCATTGCTGAATTTATCACTCAGAGTTTGCGGTCTGTTCCAACTGAAATGACGATAAATCAAGAAGCTGACAACCCCTGAAACGAAAACAAAGCGTGAAAAATTCGACCAATTAGTTCGAAAGAGAAATTCAATTTTTAACGAACCCATAAGCGCAGCAATGACGACTAACAAAGCGGATATGCCAGCGATGATGCCGACGTTGAAACCCGCAGCAGTTTCAATCAAAGACTCCGTGGGTTGGACCAAGCGACGCTCAGAGTTACTCGTTCTGTCGGTACAATTACGACCGTCCAAACACTCGGCGAGGTCGGAGTTGGACTCGGTGCTCGTGAACCCCAACGGTATCGCTTCCGTGTCTGATTCAACCCCGTCAACTTCATCGACGCCCGTATTGACAGATTCAATGGTGCTCTCAGCAGGTTCAGTTGGAACGAGCGACGACTGGTTAGACCGAGGATGACTTTCAGTGATTTTGTGGTCGGCCTGGGTAGTGGGTTGCGTTACATTCTGAATTTCCTTCTCTCCGTCTGCTGCAAGGTACAGTTATTTGAATAAACTAGACGGAATAGCACAAATAAAAAATACCTTTTGTCGGCGCTGATTCAATTCTATGAATTAAACTTGGCTCGTAAAAGTTATTTGAATCGGTTGTAACCAGAGAGGAGGCATGACTGCCCTTGCAAGCAAGCCATATCACCAAAAGAGCTGACATCCCCGCTGAAACGAAATAACACATATTAGGGGAAGAAAGAAGTATGAAGTAACAGGTAGGGAGAAAACAATGGAGAACGTAACACGGAAACCTTAGAAGCTATGAGCTGGCCCTTGTAAGATACCATGTAACTTATTTATCCCAATAAATACTCATCGATTGAACAATATTGCTGCAACGTGAAAAATATCTCAACATGTAATGATTTCACGAAATGTACGACGTCACTTTTTCTTTAAATGTCCGACAATTAGTGAATTAATTGAATTTAGAAGACCCATTCTCCGAACAATTAGGGGATTACTCTCCTCCTCACCGCACACCAATTTAAAGGTTAATTTCTTTATTTTCAGCCTCCCCACTCCCTCGAATTCTCAGTTGTGACGTTGTCTAGTTGTGGCAACGTGCGGTGAGGAGGAGAGTAATCCCCTAATTGTCCGGAGAATGGGTCTCCTAAATTCAATTAATTCACTGATTGACGGACATATAAAGAAAAAGAGATGTCATACATGCACTGACCCGATAGGTGCAGTTTGAGTTCCGGGTGGGGATTTCTCCTGGGTGGATTCGCTCTTTGCGTGGACTCCGTGGATAGCTCAGTTGGTTAGAGCATCTGGCGCGAAACTAGGAGGTCGTGGGTCCGAATCCCACCAGGGGAGCAATTTTTTCTCGGAACTCAAAACAAGTAAAGAAGGAAGTATTTAATTTGAAGATTAATTTCTTTATTTTTAGCCTCCCCACTCCCTCGAATTCACAATTTGTGACTAGGAGGGTGCCGTGAGGAGGAGAGTAATCCCCTAATTGTCCGGAGAATGGATCTTCTAAATTCTATTAATGAAATGAACCACTAAAACACTCCCCCACATAATGGATAATGGATGGATGGAGTGTAGAAAACCATGTGATTTCATTGACTTATTCTGAAAAAATTGAATGAAACCAGATGATTCATTTAAAAATGTAGCACTCACGAAACAATGGAACGGACCTAAAGTTTGTTGTTGATCATTTGTTGATTTCTCCAAATATTTTTGGTGGGATTGAACATATCGAACTATTGAAATAAAGCAACACGTCCGAGAGTCCATCACTAATTGGACAGACTAAAGCATATTTTCCTTTGCTCATACGTTCCGCTGACTCTCTCTCTGACAATCAAGTGGGAGTACAAACATCCTTCATCATAGCCGCTATGTTTGTGTTACACCAAGGAAAGTGTCTGTGACTGAAACTAAATTTCAAGCAATAAGAGTAGCGGGACACTTATTCGTTCACACTTCGGTGTGAACGCACCACGATGAGTCGTTAGAAAGTGGTTCCACGGCAAGAGGCGAGAGCCCCTAACCAGTCACAGAAATAACATCCCCGAGATGTCGAGTGGCTTATTCGACTATTCAATCGTTAATCGTTATTTCGTTCGGAATAACGGTCATTCATCATGGAATTGAAGATAAAACTCGAGAAGAAAAGAATTAATCAAACAACGTCCCAGTAATACGCGTCAAATAGGGTTGAAACGACTCTCTCAAACCGCCAGCTGCCGGCTAATGTAATTTATAAGGTGAGGGGGAAAAGAAACAGTTTTCGCGAATGAAGTACACGTATATCGACGAGGTGGGAGGGCCAAATTGACAAGAGAATGGGACACCAACTTCACCTACCACCCTCTGAAGCTACAGCCTTCGCTGAGGGCCTGCCTTGGTCATGCAATCGTTACATCGTTTTTTAGCCCACAATTATTGATCAAAACACCCACTCACAATTATTAATTAAAAATAAGATGTCGAAGGATCAATGAAACATCGCCCGTGAATGAATTCCGTTTTGTCTTTGGCGTTTTTTTTCTTGGATCGTCCTTGAACGAAACCCGAAGAATTCATTCCCGGTTATTTCCTTCTCGGTCATTCCCCGGTCCTTTAGTACTTCTAATTTGTGAAGCTGGCTCTAGCTACACGCTCTAAATGTCGGTTTTAGGTGCCTGTCTTAAGATTATATTTTAGTATTTTACTTTTTGTGGTTTTTAGCGGGAACTTTGACATTGGACTTGATGGACAAAAGACGAATCTCACAAAATCGCTATTGTTATTCAATTGTTTTTAATAGCCACTTAGAGGATTAAATCCTTGAAATCATTGGAGCGTTTTAAATGCACGTTAGGTAACGTAGTTCTTTGGGGAATATTGTTGTTTTTCGACGAATCCACCTCACCTCTCAACTCAAAAAAGGCTAGTCTTCCCATGATCTCTTTTCACCAGCGATGTTATTCATATTGAATAACATCGCAGCGTGTGAAAAATTGACTAGGTAACTCTCGAGCCCCGTTCACACGAAGTGATTTCGGCGAAACTAAGTTGATTTTTTTTTCCCACAGTTAGTTGTAAAGCATAACTATCGCGCTTCGTTTAATAAAACATTGCCTACCTTTCATACAGTTAATACAGGGTGGAAGGGGATAAGTGTGACAAACATTTTTGGGTGATAGTAGGCCTCATTTGCGACCCAAATTACCATGGTCCGAAAATCAAAACCCTTCGAGATATGATTTTTCTAACGAATTTTAAGGCTTACACAGGGGTGTCAAACTTGCGGCCCGCGAGCATCTTTTATGCGGCCCGCGAGCACCCCTGGGTATTTTTATTTCTTTATTTTTTGGAACCGGCTGTCGATAGTTGCTGGTAACTATAAAATTAATTTGAAAAAATTGTGAAAAAGGGCGAGTCCTCGCCTCTTCTCTTGCTCATCCTTATAAGCTCTCCTGCTCCAAGTGTGTTCAAAAGCTCTATGTATGCGTTCTGTGGAGTCTACTCAACCAAACAAATTTATTCCTTCGAAAAATGAAGCGTTTTGATATGATGCATAAAATCCACAGAGGCATAGCACATGGTTTGTGAGGGAGGGTTAAAGCCCCATTCACATGAAACAATTTTCCATGCAATATCGCGAGCAATCTCTTCAAAATCATGAGATCCTAATGAAAATTAATCACGGAACACGCGTTTTTAATGATAATGTACCCGATTTTTCTTACAACATCGCGCACAATTTCATTGAAAACACCTGTTCCGTGATTAATTTTCGCTAAGACCATATGTTTTTGAAGAGATTTCTCGTGGCATTGCCTGTAAAATTGTATCGTGATGGCCCACTATCTCGATAACCGCTTCTTGAATACTGTACACTCCAAAAGTCCATACATAGGTGACCCGTACCCCCCAAAATTTAAAGAGGCTGAGAAAATTTTACTAAACAACTATGGGAGAGCTAGACAAGACATTATAGGTCGCTCTGCAGGAAACAAAAAAAAATGTCCTGAAAATTCATTATTTAATTAGTAAACTTCCTTATACTCGAGTACCTAATTCTAGTTTGTGGTGCATAACGTTGGGGTGGGGTGGGGGTTAAAAGTCGAGCGGCCCGCCAGGGCCCTACAATTTCCAAGTAATGAGTAATGGCCCGCCGAGAATTTGAGTTTGACACCACTGGCTTACGTCATTTTTTTAAACTAACGGCGAGAATAGTATAACACGATCCAAGGGCGGTATGATGCTCATTACGGTCGAGGGCGACGGGAAGTGCCCGAGGTGAAGCCGAGGGCAGTTGTCGCCCGAGATCGTAATGAAGAATACCGCCCGAGTGTTGTACGCTATTTTTTGTACAGCCGAAGTCCATAATTATTACAATAATAATCATAAAAACCAGTCTTTAAAGCCCTGTTCAGAAGCTTTGTGCTATGCATCTGTGGAGTCTACTAAGCAAAGAAAAATTAATTCCTTCGAAAAATGAAGCATTTTGATAGGTTGCACGGACTCCACAGACGCATATCATATGGTTTTCTTAATAAACTGAAGTGAACACACACTTTAGCCAGCGAATGGAAGGATGACGTAGCTGATACAAAGAGAACTTTAATCGCCTCTCAGCGTAATTTGCAGTGCTTACTTTTGTGTTTTTCTGGCTAATGTACACTTTAAAAACAAAATTAGGAAAAACTATTTTCAAAAAAACAACAAAAGACCTAAAAGAAGACGTAGCGGGCTGATATTTTTCTTTACGCCCGGCGGGCGGAATGAACCTCATGTCGCCCGCTCAAGACTCTCCCAGCGGTTGAATTTCGAGTCTTTACGCCCGGCTGTACAAAAACTCGCATTTAATTTGAATTTTTGCAACTTTTGGTGATGGATTCGGAAAGAGCACACTATGTTCTGTCAGGATTAGCCATTTTCGGTAGACGTTAACTATTTTATTTGCCCTTAAATGCGGTTCAAAGTCGTGCAAATCGGGGAATTAATTTTTTTCAAAAAAAGTCAGTCCCCGTTTGTCCACACCAAATCTGAGTGAACGGACAACCCGTGATTCAGAAAAACATCTTCAAAGTGTCCTTCACAAAAATAGTCCTAAGCGTTTTCTTAGTTGTTTGGAGATTTTTCGTCAGAAATGACGATTTCGTAGAAAAAATAATGATTTTTCTCAAAAATGACGTTTTTAGTTATTCAGCTATTATTCGGCATTAATTAACATTTCACGTTGTTACTCTACATTTTTATAGCCATTCTTGCTGAATAATCGCAAATTTAGTTAAATTAACGAAATTCGTATTTCGTGAAATGTACTCTATCCGACAGTCCGACACCCCAGCTGCCGGAGCGACATTTTTTGTTACTTTGGTAGACGGGCATAATCAGTTTGATTCAACATATAGCTTTGGATTAGGTTTTAGTGCTTTTTATCACGTTAAAATCACAAAACTTATTCAAATTTTTCAGGTCAAAACAAGCGATTTTGAAGAGAAAAATCATTATTTTTTCTAAGAAATGTCGTCATTTCTGACGAAAAATCTCCAAACAACTAAGAAAACGCTTATGACTATTTTTGTAAAGGGCACTTTGAAGATGTTTTTCTGAATCACGGGTTGTTCGAACACTCAGATTTAGTGTGGACAAACGGGGACTGACTTTTTTTCAAAAAAATTAATTCCCCGATTTGCACGACTTTGAGCCGCATTTAAGGGCACATAAAATAGTTAACGCCTATCGAAAATGTATAATCCTGACAGAAAATAGTGTGATCTTTCCGAATCCATCACCAAAAAATGCAAAAATTCAAATTGAACGCGAGTTTCTCGCCGTTAGTTAAAAAAAATTGTGTAAGCCTTCAAAATCGTTAGAAAAATCATACCTCGAAGGGTATTGATTTTCGGACCATGGCGTATATGGTAATTTCGGTCGCAAATGAGGCCTACTATCACCCAAAAATTTTTGTCACACTTATCCCCTTCCACCCTGTATATTTTTGAAAATATCTTGTATTATTATTATTATTATTTGCCTCCACTATCCACGCGCATAGGAGCATGGCACACGCCACAGGCACGGGATCCTAAGTAAATTATTGTTCCGCTCTTGGACCGGTTGATCTAGTCTAGAGCTTCTCTCACCGTATGAGGTTGAGGAGCTCTCAGCTAGAGTCTCGCTGGCCGAGATATATCATGCGTGTGAAGACCGAAAATGCTGATCCTGCGCAGGTAGCTCTCTCCTCTTAATAAGGTTAGAGGTCGTCGCATCTTAGAAGCGATACGAGTTAATCGCTAACTGGGACCCTTGAACACGTGAGTGCCAAGGATGACGATGGTCCATCCCACCTGGGGATCGGCCGGTGCCCTGGGGGTCCATTTAAAGTACTCCTTGCCCCCTGTGCCATGCAGACTAGGTAACTCTCGAGCCCCGTGCACACGAAGTACGGACCAAACACCTCGTCTTGGAGGGATTATCCTTCTTATGTCTCATGCATGAAAATATTTCATGTGAAGAGAATACTTCAGAGAGTGCTACAGTTTAAAAACTTCGTTCCGGCAGCTAGCCAACCCTATAACTAAATGTACGTTCGGAATCGGATACACTTGTGTGACTTGTGAGCGAGACACGATATGAACATAGCGTGCATGAAGTATCCTGCTCTCAAATGTGTTCAAGGTTTCGATCCACACCCTAGTTTTGACTACGACGCACCATGGATTATCATGTTTTGGTCAAGTTAACATGTGCGTCGACTTTCCCACATGTTTTCCTACTTTTACCATGTTTCATCCATACAGAAAACGCTGATAATTGAAAATTTCTCACAATATAATGAGCCTCGGTACGGAACCTGTTCAGAATAGCTTGGACAGGGGTTTAAAACACTATGCTCGAACCTTTTTTACATAGGTAGGTATTATTTTCAATTTATTTTTCATAATAGGGGTACTCAAATAATCTGCCTGTAAACCTGTAAAGGAGTATTTCTCTCTAATTAAGTAGAATTCCACCCCCCCCACTGTATATGCGTTACTAAAGAAACGAGATTGATAACATCTGTTAACTGGTTTACCGAAATACTGATTTTTATTTGAGTACCCCTAATGGGTAGGAAAACTCAGTTATACAGTAACTAGGCATGATGTGTTGGCCCGCTCTGCGGCCTTATTTGTGGTTATTGAACATTGCTGCTACAATATGTACATGTAAAGGTGCGTTTACACTGAAGTGTGGCGCAACATTCATTGCTTGAAATTTAGTGCCAGACACAAATTTCCTTGGTGTAAACACAAACTTCCAGAAATTTTTATCACAATTTGTACAGTCAAAAAACATTTGACTGATACTTTACAATTATGTAGCTACATAAGTGTCGCGACAGAAGTGTCGGACACTTCAGTGTAAACCATGGAGGAAGGAAAAGAGAGGAGGGAGCATAAGTTGAAAAGGGTGACGCCGATTTTCGCCATATTGGTGGTCCCTCGGCCTTGATATTCAAGATGTAGATAACAGAGCAGCAGTCGTGATAAAGTAGTCCTCAGCACAAATCCTGATGCGTTCCGGGACTACCAATGTGGCGTATGTTGGCTTCACCCCGTTAACTTGATTTTACATCTATCGCTCCCTCCTCTCTCTTCATACCTCCATGGTGTAAACGCACCTTAACATCTGACCGGTGTCACTTGATTTGTTTTATTTATTGTGGTAGTGAGAATCAGAATGAAAATTATTGAAGTAAACCCAATAGACGATTTCCACTCATGCGCTCTCCAGTCCTACTTCAACTGTTTTGCAACCCGCTAAGGGCAGGTTATGGGTTACTTTTGTCTTCTGCTGTGTAAAGTGAAGTTATTTTTCTCTCATTTCCGTCAAACTAAAACCACATTTGCAGTTATTCAATTCTGATTTTATTCTTCAGCCTCTGTCTCACGAAACGTACCGATGAAAACTCGTCGTTCCGGGGGCACCTTAACATGAAGTCCCATCATTGGGAAAGGACTCGGCAGGTTACGATCGAGTTGGCATTGCATTGTTGTCTATTCCTGGTTGCCCCGTTCATGTAAGTTCTACATTGGAAGCTTGCTGCAAATCGGGGTTTTTTTTTTTTCAATAACTCAGTCTTGATGGCTTTGTAGGCATCAAAATTACGTAAAATGGAACTTAAGTGACTACGCTGGGGGATGATCGAAGGAAGGATCGCCGCTATCTACAAAAAAAGAAAAATAAATCGGTGCCGGTCCTTGCTCGTGAGTATCCAATCGCTCAACATTTGTCATCTTGTCATCAATAAAAATCGGGTAACTTATTTCAATCGTAGTGTCCTTTCTAGTACACAGGTTCATTAGTGGAAATTCTACAGACGCCCGCCATTTCCCGGCGATGTCGAGCTTGGGTAATGTAAATTACCTCGTTGACGTGGTGAGGGCATTCACATAAGAGGAATTTCGCGATTTGAAATCACTTAAACCGCAACACGTCGACAAAAGTGGCTTAGTTAGTACTTCAACTCACAAGAAACCTCACAAGAGTGAGTTTTCCGTTGTTATTCAAGAAAAGAGGCCAGTTCACAATTTATTGTCGGTACGGGAACGTAAATGGGAATGGGTGACAGTAGTCGGACCAGAGCAATCGTTTCATTTCAAACCCTTTCACGTTGCCATCCCGTCAATTTTGAAGTGGCTTAACTTTTAACTAGCGCGTTAGGCTCGTTTCACATATACGAGGTTTCTCGCGGCGCGGTTTTGGCTGCCGCGTATTGACCACGTGCACCTTTACACACGTGCGGTACATAAATTACTTGGTTCATGAGAAAGCGGCATTCACGCGGATTACACGCGGGGGCCTCGTGAAACCGCGTTTGTGTGAAAAGAACGTTGGGAAATGCTTAACGTGGAATGTTCACGTGCTCCTTTTATAGCGCTGAAGAAGATTACCTCACCCTGATGCTTGGAAAAGAATCTGAAGGGGTACACGGTCCTTTCCAGCCCTTAAGTAGCACCCAACAAACGCGTAGTTCACCGGCATTTCGTTCTTATTGGATCGGTCGAATAAACGCCATTTGTGTATTATAGAATAAAAAGACCACGTTTTGATGATTCTCAAGTCAAAATTCATTTTCCAAGTAACATAGGAACAAGACTTCTTGGCCGAGCGATGTGGGGAATACACATTCTGTTCTGCCTCAGTGACTGAAACCCGGAAGAAACTATCACCGTCTGTGGATCAATTGCTTACAATAGACCTAAATTTCAGCTCATAAAACATAAAACAACTTTTGGAACGTTAAAATTAAGTAAATATAAATAAATCACTCAATACTGTAATAAATTTGGGGTAACCAGGAAAGGTAATATAACCCAACTCTTATCTCGTGTCCGTTCCCGATACTTGCGCATTTATCACACTCCTTCACATGTAATTTCTCTCCCCTTTTTCCTCAATTTGAGGCGTTTTCAGTCAAGTGCAGGTAAGGTTGAGGGAAAGGGATAAATTTAGTAGCTGAGTCAAAACCAGGTCGACCCGGAATGGAATAACTCGTACAGTCACTTTAGATGAGAAGCACGCGAATGAAGTGTAATTGCAGACTCGAAATAAACGAAAAAATCATGTAGTATTTGAAACCGAACTACACTCGTAGTAATGCTAGTAATGTGAAAAAAATACTGTTAAAGAGGCTATAGGCAACTAGAAATAAACCCATAACCTGCAGTTCTAAACCTTCGCTTTTTCCACGGAAATCGTCTATGGGCTTAGTGCAAAGTGACAGTCCTGCAGACTAGCGGCAGACTAGCGCAATACTTGTTCTAAGTTCACTCCGTTCACTCTCCTCTTTGAATCCCTACGAAGAACGTGCTCTGACTCTCGTTTAAAGGACGCTTTCAAGCTTTTCCTTCAATTAAAACGGTGCAGTGCTGTGTTGTGGGTTACATTAATTCGCCTGATAAATATAAAGGCCTACAATTTACGGTTTTCCCAATAAACATTACGAAAAAGAGAGACCGGGTGAAGTGGATCCTGGCCGTCAACAGGAAAAGCCAGTTAGAGCAATTCAGTAATTTTTCTACTGAAGCACTTTATGTATTTTCTAGCAGGAATGCACTAGCTGAAACTCTCGTCCCCCCTTCTTCAATGGTTTTCCACTTCTCAAAAATTGCTGGCTTATTCCCGCAGAGTGGCAGAAGGGCGGAGCTAACAGGTCTCTGTTTTCGTTAGAGAAGAAAAAAGAGTACATGTGGCAGAAAACTTTGATTTGCCGACGTTTTTATTCTACATGCCCACAGATTGGTTCAGAATTTAAAAAATTCTGGGGGGGGGGGCAAATGCACATAGTTCTCCTCTTCCTATTTATGCCTTTGGAAAAGAAGGGTGTCAGGAAACAATAAGGGAATTTAAAGAAATAATTAAACTTTAATTTTCTTCAAAAACTCTTTGAGATGACATTATTTAACCCTGTAATAAGGGCATTGACTTTGGCGGACTCGACATGGCCGGGTGTGGGGCCCACTGATTAATAATGATAAGCCTATGGAAATCCTGGCTTCAGTTCACTAGCTACATGTGTGACTAATAATGGAAGCCTATGGATTAATAATAATAATAAGCCTATGGTACATATTTTAATTAATGTGTACCTATGTAGCCTAATACACCTATTTTTAATTGCAAAAATCTTCGCGTTTCTCGTTCTTTACATTTCAAAATAAATCATGTTTGACATCTTATACTAGCCCTTTGTTAAATTTCTAAAACGCACAGCTAGGAATGCATAATAGACCAATCCCAGATCCAGTAGCGGATCCAGCATTTTATGAATGGGGGGGGGGACAAAACTAAAATGTTCTCTTCCCCGGGGGGGGGGGGGGATTGCACACCACCAGTGAAAAAGGAAAATATATAGGAGCCACTTTTCCTGATATTTCCGGTTATTTCTTTTCCCGGAAGAACGGAATCAAAATCCCGTGGGGAGAGGGGGTCATGCTTAAACTATGTTGAGTATTTCTCAAAAATATGTTCAACCTGATCGCAAACTGACAATTTCGGGCTTGAAACATCTGCCACTTTTTTTTTTTTTTTAAATGCCTACTTTGGTCAAAAAACTTAATTGTGTAAAACCCTTTTAGACGAGTAAGGCCTGTATCCATAGTCGTTACTTAAGTTAAAATTCTCCCAAGTAAAAGTCAATCCAGTTTTTGTTGGTATTAAATCATCTGTTTTGACGCCCACTTAAGGAAATATAAGTTTAAAGGCCCGTTCACAAGCTATATGTTTACGTTCTGTGGAGTCTGTGCAGCCAAACAAATTTAATCCCTCGAAAAATAAAGCATTTTTATAGGTTGCATAGACACCACACAACACAAACATAGAGCTTGTGAACGGGCCTTAAAAAATGTCTATGAATATGGGCCTAAGCTTTTTAATCAGAGCAGCCATTTTAAGAAAAATTTACAGAATTTACATCTGTAAATATGTTCAATGAACATATTTTTGATCAAAAAACTTACTCGTGTAAAAGGGACCCAGGGTGCCTATTCTCTAACAAAAAAGCAATATGTTTTTCGAAGCAATGTTTCTATTTTATTCATTTTCTTCAAACAAATGAATGAAATAGAATTATTGCTATGAAAAACATATTGCTTTTTTGCTGGCATTTGTTACATTTTTTAAAATGATTTTAATGAAATGAAGTATGGCATCAAATTCGAACCCTGAAAAATTACAAAATTGGCCTGAGGGTGGAAATGAATGGACTAATAATTATTATACAAATTCAAGTTCGCTGTTCGACCATAGGACGTCGATGGGCCAATAATTATTTTTTTCTTGTCTCTTCTAGCTACATGTGTGACTTCAAAATATTTTTTTCATAAAATTGATGTACCTAAAAAGTTGGCAAAAATCTTGAGAGGCCATCTCATTAATTTTACAGTTAAAAAACGGGAAATTACAAAGCGACTCACGCATTTTCACTTAGAATACTATGAAAAGTGAATAAAAAGTCGGAACAAGAATCGCACAGTTTGAAACCTAGAGCGCTCTCATTTTAAACTTTGCACTAAGCCCATTGAAAATTGAAGGATACCCCAGGAGGTCGTTTCACTTGGTCGATGGGGGTTGTAATAGAAAAGTGCAACACATGTGACTGTGAGACGAGATGAGATTGACTTTTACAGCTAAAATTTATGAACACATGGCTGTGATATTCGTTCTCCTCTCGTCTCCCACGTGTTTCACTTTTCTATTACAACCCCCCTGGGGCCATATTCCACAAAATCCCGTAAGTGCGGTTGCCAAGGCGGGATAATGTTATTTCTTATACGGCGTCCATGGATCCCTCTTGCGGAATTTTCTTCCCGACCAATAAGGCCCCTGGTGTATTAATGAAAGTTACGAATATTAAAGTTTTGACTAAAACAGTTATCTCTTTAGTCACCAAATATTCTTTAGTGGTTGGCGGCTGACTATCCTAAATCAGTTCTTTAACAGCGTTTTCCATTCAGCACACCACACAAGCGTAGTGCACCGTCCTCTCTATAAACATATGTTTCAATTTGGAGAAGACGGGTGGAAAAACTTACACCCCAAAAGCGTATTGCAATGAATGGAAAACGCTATTAATTTCATAATCAGTGTTTAATAATTGAGGCAGGAAACACTGAACGGGCCACATCCCGTGAGAGGCGTCATGCTTCATGAACGTGAGTGTCGCTTCAACGAGGTCCGACTTCTTGGCTAGCAAACTTAGCATTTTGGTAATTCCCGGCCAGATAAGTGCTCCATTAATGAAAGCGGTTAATGCGAGATCTCCTCCGTTGAAGGGTGAAGATGTAACTGTTCGACACCTGTTACTTCCGAGGTGCAGTATCTCGGATTCTGATTGACTTATTCAATTCCGGTACCGCGATACTTGTGGCAAATTTTTTCTACAATTTTTTACTTACTTTTTTCAAATGTGTACAGGACAGGTTGTTTCCCGTAAGGTGCATAGTTTGAAAGACATAATTAAGCCGTGGGGAAGGGGCTGATTCTGTAACTTTAGGGCATCGAATTAGCTATCGGAACCCCATTCATCTGATTAAAGGGGTCCATACACGTACAATATTATTGCACAAACTAGTTTGCGCAATATTTTGTTTCCAGAATAAAAATGAGTTGTACATTATATCAGGGGCGTCTACACAAGGGGGGGGGGGGTTGGAAGCCGTCGGCGTCCACCTGACACTAGGGGGGGGGGGGGAAGCTCAAAACTTCATCAGGGGGGGGGGGTTATTCGTGGTAGTGGAGGAGCGTCCAAAAGTGTCAAGGGAGGATGCTGTCCGATAGTTCTTGATCGGTGTGTGCACTAAGTAGACACCGGAAGGGTGGATAATCCAGGACATGTACATAGCACACAATAAGGCTACGAATTTTAATGAGGTGAGGGTCAAGGTATATTTGTCTACCCTGGTAACGAGGAGAAAAGCTTTATACAGGGTGGTCGGTTTTGAGTAGCAAAAAAAAAATTGGGTAATAGTACACCAAAAATGGGATAAAAAAGTCCTATTCGGATAGTGGTCTATCTCTTTTTGTTTTCAAGTAATATTTTTTAAAGTGATTTTTAGGCGCAACTGTATTTTTCAACGAAAAACTGCTATTTCTCAGCTTCTACTTCACTTATTTTCAAAAGTTCGGGCAGTTTCGTAATCTTCGGAAAATTTTCTATGGGAAGAATGCAAAATCAATATTCTAAATGGTCAAAAGCGCCTAAGAACGTAACGTTTTCGTTGCGTCAGTGCAAAAAAAACAAAAATTTGACTTCAAACAACAATTTACTGTGTCGCCAAAAATTGCTTCACACGTTGTCAAGCATCATAAAAACTTCTCCGTTTTCCCAGCTTTCCAACGGTGTACTCGAAAGTGGAATTATCTCCCTCCTTTGACAATAAAATTCGAAAAGAAGCGAAAAAGTCATACATTTTGGGCTAAAAATGTGAATAATAACAGGTGCCAAAATTCATTTGTTTTGCTCTCTTTCTTGAGAAATCCAAGCTCTGGCACAGGAAAAATTAAAATAACATTGTATTTGAAGAATAAAAAACAAATAAAAATTTAATAAAATGTACGAAGAGGTGTGCAAATTTAGGGCGTCTGCTGGTTTTTTATTTAAGTAGCGAAAAAGTTATACATTTTGGGCTAAAAATATGAATAAAGACGGGCACGAGAAATGAGATGGTACGAGAAATGAGAAAACGAGCACGCGAGTGCATCAGGAATGGAGGCGGGCACTTCGAGCAGCTATTTAAACAAAAAATCCAGCAGACGCCCTGAATTCGCACACCTCTTCGTCCATTTTATTAATTTTTTATTTGTTGTTTATTCTTCAAATGCCATGAATTACAAGTTTCGTGGGATACATACATAATAGAAATAAATTTGAAGTTTCAGGGCTACATACTCGTAGACATCGATATTGAAAGTTTCGGTGAATAATCAGCCGCGAAATTTCGGAAGATAGTTAATCGCTAAATTGCATTTTCCACGGAAGCAATAACCGCAAACTTCCGGTTTTGAATATTCACCGGCAGTGACATTGCGAGTTTGGATCGATAAATGGCCTAGAAATTGTAAGTTACTAAAGAAATTTGCTGCAAAATTACAGTTGGAAGAGGTGACAAAAAATGCCACTAAATTGAGGTTTTAGGGTTGCATTGCAAGTGCAAACTTGTGCGAGATTTAGCTCTTTCTAACCCCAAATTTCGCGAATCTGGATCTTTTAGGAACCATGAATTTCGCGTGGTTACCTCCATAAATTATTAAACTTTTCGGGGTTTGCTCCCTGTTCCCCTCAGCAAACCCGTTCAATAGCGTACCGAGGTAGTGGCGAGTATTGGGTGGACCGGCGCCCCCGAATAGCTCGTAGATTGAAAAATTAGGATTTTTAGGTTTTATGTTCATGGTTGAAAGTACGTGGAGAAAGGGGTCTTGGTATCCGTTGGACGGGGATTTGGCTCCTTTCGACGATTTTCAGTCCATCTGACAAGGAGGAAAGAGCGTTGAAAGATGGTCACCAATTTTTTTGCTGAATCGTGATCGTGAACGTGATCAAGCACTTGTTTTTCAATTTTTAACGTCAATTCGTGCGTTTTCTCATTTATATTTGCGACCTAGCGGTTTACCTAGGCAAATTCTAGACGCGGACTTGGTCACCAACAGCACATTATGACGTTTTACTTTATTTTAGCTATAAAAAGGGCTCTATACTCCGCGACATCACTACAGCTCACTTCATAGCAAACATCTGTAAAAAGAGCCGATCCGCGGAATATAATTGGGAAAACACTAATGCACGGCTGAAATTGCGAAAAATCGCTAATAACGGACTAAAATGATAAAAAACCTAATTTACGGCTCAAATTGAGACAAAAGGATGATTCGCGATTAAAAAGGTAGAAAAATCAATATAATTTGATGATATTGAGGAACAGTGCTTAAATCCGTGAATAAAATGTAGAAAAATCGATAATTAACGGTTTAAATAGAGAAAAGCGCTAATTCGCGAGTAAAATTCGTAAAAAGGGCCGATTCTGAGAACAATAGCTAATTCGCGACTAAAATTAAGTAAACGCCAATTCGCGACTCTTTGATGAAGAAATCTTCTTGACCAAAATTCAGAAAAGGCGCTGACTAATAGGCAAGATTGGAAAAAGCAGCTAATTCGCGGCAAATATTAAGAAACACCGCACATTCGCAAGAAAAATTGAGAAAAATCGCTAGTTCGTGGATAAGATTGAGAAAAACGCTAATTCATGACTATGAGCGTTTGAAATGAAACGCTAATTTGCGGCTAAAATAGAGAAAAACTCAAATATCCAGCTAAAATTGAGAAAAACTCGCTAATTCACGGTCATAATGGAGAGCGGTTAAAATTGAGAGAATTCCAACTCGCGGCCATTTGCCCACCTATTCTGTAACTCTTAAACGCGTGCTTTAGCGAAATAAACAAGGTGAATAATTGAAAGTAATCAGCTGAGAAATTTTGCTAACGTGCGCGTTACAGTATAGGGGGGCAGCCGGTGAATGCAACTTTAAGGCTAAAATAATGGAAAAGCGATAATTCGCGACTAAGAGTGAAACAAAACCCACTAATTCACATCAGCTAAAATGAAGAAAACGCTAATTCGCTACTGAAATGGAGAAAAATATCCAATTCAAGGCTTAAATTTAAGAAAAAGTGCTTATTTGCGGCTTTAAACAGAGAAAAAGCGCTAATCTGCGAATAAGGTGTGGAAAAAGCGCTGATTCCCGGCTAAAAATTAGATTGAGCCATAATTTAACTCTACGTAGTGTTGATTTCATCCAATTTGTCAAAATTAGGCACTAAAATCTCCAGGTTTTGAACACTTGTGTACCACTAGCGAAAAAATGAAAGTAGGTACCTACTATTCATTAACGTTGTTTTTCACTGTAATTTTACAACTTAAAAGCCTAATTTAATACTTGAGAGAGGGGATTACTGTTCATAAGGGGGGGATTTCGCGTCCAGCCATCATGGGGGGATAGACGCCGCTGCATTATATTGTGCAACCCATCAATACAATCCACAAACCTTCAATTTTATTGTACAACCCCTGCAATATTTATTCTACGTGTATGGGCCGCTTAAAAAATTCAATGGAATTAGGTGAATTTTCGATAGGAAATCAGCCGATAACTCAAAGTTACAGAATCACCGCTGCCGCGCCCGGGGTGAAGAAAAGCACGCAATGTCAACGTTTTTCGTTCACGTTAGAGTTAGCACAGGCCTTTGGAGCTGCAAACTTGGGCTTACGCTATTAGTACCTATCTTGAAAACATCCCAAAGATTCAGACATTTTTAATTTTTGCGACCTGTCGCGTTCATCAGTGTCAGACCGTGTGACGTCAGGAAAATATTGAGCTTGCAGTTTTAGTGCATTCATTTATGTCAAAATGCACTATTGGCCTCGTCGTGATGGTGGCAAACATGGGTCATGGCATGTTTTTTTCATGTTTCAGGACCTCTAGAACACGAATTCAGTGGTCTCCTGAATTCATATATACACATCTATAATATTTCTATATGTATACAGGGTGTTTAGGGAGGAATGATCCGGATTGAAATATGTTGTAGTACTCGGCAGGGCGGATCAAAAAAGCCATATAAACATGGGGCCGCAAATGCTTTGTTTCGGAGATAGAGCCAAATTAGTGAATTTTTAGCCACTCTCCCTTTTTCCACCAATAATTCGTCGAGACAACCCCATCGTCAAACATAGACAAAATGAGTAACATTTCTGAAAAGAGCACAAAATTTTCTTCAAAAATACCTAGTTTTTTCGAGCTAATAACGGGTTTAAGTATCCTCATTTGTTTATCGAAAGAGGTGAAAATGTTGTTCCTGAAATTTTCCGTTTTTTTCGGCGACGATTTCACCATACTTAATCATGCCTCACCATTTGGCGGAACTCGGGGAAAACATGTCCATTTTGTAAGCTTTCAAACGGCTCAAGAAGATTGGCAATCGGTGCTGTTTTGACCGAGATATCGCGGTGAGTATTCGAAAAAGCAAGGCCAAGTGCTCAAAAACAGGCATGTTGTACCAACAAGAAAAAATTCACGTGAAAGGTTCATTGTAATTTATTGTTATACGATTCATTTATCAGCCAACATATTGATACGAACTGATCGGGAACTTACTATTCATCACGTTCCCCCCTCCCTATAATCAACTTTTTAGCTATCATTTTTAGCTGAACGAGAATCAAATGTTGTTCCAGGAGGGCGGGTCAATTTGTAGGAAATCAAACTACTTAAAATACATTTTCACGATTAAATTTGAGGAAATTATTACTTCTTCCGTCATCATAGGACTTATGACTTTCAGGTATAAAGCCTACATATCCCACAAGAAGAATGAATAACGTCTCAATGTCTTCTCATTTCTTACCATTACCCCTTCACAGTTAATGGCAATTAATTAAACCAATAACTTACGTTGGTAAAATGGTGAGGTAAAATTTATTAATAAAAATATTTTAATAACAATATCAAAGAATCGAAGATATCGAAAATATCAAAGGAGTCATCAAGAATCGCAGAACTGAAATTAGAAAAGCAACAATGTCCGTCTCCACGAGGGCTACGAAATGTGTTCAAGCTGACGGGGGGATATTTGAACAATTTCTTTGATATTGTTTTTAAAATATTTTTAGAAATAAATTTTACCTCACCATTTTACCAACGTAATTTATTGGTTTAATTAATTACCATTAACAGTGAAGGGGTAATGGTAAGAAATTAGAAGACAATGAGACGTTATTCATTCTTCTTGTGGGATATGTAGGCTTTATACCTGAAAGTCATAAGTCCTATGATGACGGAAGAAGTAATAATTTCCTCAAATTTAATCGTGAAAATGTATTTTAAGTAGTTTGATTTCCTACAAATTGACCCGCCCTCCTGGAACAACATTTGATTCTCGCTCAGCTAAACATGATAGCTAAAAAGTTGATTATAGGGAGGGGGGAACGTGATGAATAGTAAGTTCCCGATCAGTTCGTATCAATATGTTGGCTGATAAATGAATCGTATAACAATAAAACTACAATGAACCTTTCACGTGAATTTTTTCTTGTTGGTACAACATGCCTGTTTTTGAGCACTTGGCCTTGCTTTTTCGAATACTCACCGCGATATCTCGGTCAAAACAGCACCGATTGCCAATATTCTTGAGCCGTTTGAAAGCTTACAAAATGGACATGAGTTCCGCCAAATGGTGAGGCATGATATGATTAAGTATGATGAAATCGTCGCCGAAAAAAACGGAAAATTTCAGGAACAACATTTTCACCTCTTTCGATAAACAAATGAGGATACTTAAACCCGTTATTAGCTTGAAAGAACTAGGTATTTTTGACGAAAATTTTGTGCTCTTTTCAGAAATGTCACTCATTTTGTTCTATGTTAGACGATAGGGTTGTCTCGACGAGTTATTGGTGGAAAAATGGAGAGTGGCTAAAAATTCACTAATTTGGCTCTATCTCCGAAACAAAGCATTTGCGGCCCTATGTTTATATGGCTTTTTTGATCCGCCCTGCCGGGTACTACAACATATTTCAATCCGGATCATTCCTCCCCAAACACCCTGTATATATACAGGGTGTTCCAGGAGGAAACGTCAATACTTGCACCACTAACTACTGTACCACTAACTACTAACTGTAGTTGTACTACTAACTAGGGCGAACCAAAATGACTATATGGACATAGGGTCGGAAACGCTTTGTTTCAGAGTTACAGGGAATTTAGTGTTTTTTAAGCCAAATCACCTCTTTTCCACAAAAAGCGGTCTTAAAGGACTAACCGTTCAACATACAACAAAATAAACTACATTTCTGAAAAGAGCACAAAATTTAACGTTTGAAAAATCAGGATTAGCATATTAAAATCGTATTTATGTACGTTTAGTTATTTTTGGAAAAATCGAAAAAGTGTTACGTTGAATTTTCGTGTTTCTTTCAGAGGCAAATTTCGCTCAATCTTCAGTTGGTCGGGCATTGACCAATTATTGTAAAAACATGCCCATTATGTGAGCTTTCAATTGACGTAAAAAATTTGAAAATCGGTTGAATTTTTAATGAGATATGACACGAAAGGTTCGGAAAAACAGTGCAAAATCGTCAAAATAAGCCATATTGCAACTGTCAGGAAAAATCCCCCTGAATGGGTGAAATGGGAGATGAAATTTCAAAAAAATCGCTTAAATTCACACGTTTAGGTATTATAAAATACGACACAAAAATTTAATATAACAAAGCCCTTGGAAAACTACCGAAACTTTTCGACATTTTTGAAGAGAGGGTAGTGAAAATAGAGGAAGAAGTTCGGCTTAATGGAACAAATTATGGTATGAAAATTATTACTTCTGGGACGGCTTAGGGTATCCGTATACGGAACGAAATGCACTCTTTCCGACCGCCAGCTGCCGGAGCGAAATTTTTGTTTATTGAACTCGAATAAAAAAATGCCAGAGATCCAAAAATTTCTTTATTCCTGTTTTTTGCAAGTTCTAATGCATTGCGCTATGCGTTGTTGTTTCAATGGAGTGTTTACATCGCGTGAGTTTCATTTCATAACTTTCTCCATTCTTGCCTTTTAATGAATCAATGAGACGAAGAAATATTATAATCAGCGTTTTTCTTGAGTTGATTCACATGCCATTATTTCACCTTCTGCCTCAATTTCCAGGAAGTTTCATTGCTATTATATTTATTTTTATTTTTTTGCGTGGTTCACTGAGGCGTGATGTAATGCGATTAGGAGACGTATGTTTTCAAAATCTTTCAAGTTCCCTTCACCCTTCTGGCAAAAACTTTTGATACGACGGAGTGATTAACGAATTAATTTTTCATTTCACGAAAATGTGAGTAAAATTAAAATTTTGTTTATTATCTTCTTAACACGAAACGCATCAGGCTTTCCCGTATGATACGTTAAGGACTTGCGAACCGGTACCGACTTCTGAGAGAAGTATCGGGGAGAAAATGTGAAAAATCTTGGGGAAACCAAGTGTATGGAGTGAACATAGAGGGCCGTATTCAGAAACCAACCTTAAGGGGGAGTTGCACGTGGGTTTCCTCGACCCCCCTCCAATCATACCTCGCCTCTCCGCGTTACGGAAATTACCGCCGTATTTCTGCACCAATCGTGGACTTGAAAAGCTCATTTAAATCTTCAGGAAATTTCGCACAAGCGTACGATCTTGCTTTCCTAAATAATTCGTCGAAAGAGTGTAAATATTCAAGGTAAAAGTTTGTGTGCGTTTTACAGTTATTTTAGGGATGAAATATGAAAAAGGAAGATCGTACGCTTGTGCGGAATTTCCTGAAGATTTAAATGAGCCCTTGAAGTCCACGATTGGTGCAGAAATACGGCGGTAATATCCGTAACGCTGAGTAGGCGAGGTATGATTATATGTCGAGGAAACTCATGTACAACTCCCCCTTAACCTTTACATCTCCTTTAAGCGCTTCAAAACAGATGACATATTTTTATAAACCATCACATTTTTCAACTCCTTTAGTTAAGGCCAACGATATACGGGGTGCGGCAGATAATGTGGACCACCCATTTTTCTCCGCTATTATTGATGATATTGGAATGGTGCTCGGAGTTATGTCCCCTTGATCTTAGGTGAGGATTTCATATCTGTAGCCCAAAAATTTTTATTGAGCCCCGGTAGGGCCCAAATTTGACCTAACTTTATGAAATATGAAATCCTCACCTAAGATCAAGGGGACATAACTCCGAGCACCATTCCAATATCATCAATAATAGCGGAGAAAAAAGGGTGGTCCACATTATCTGCCGCACCCTGTATAAAAGAACTGGATTGCTCATCACGGCTGATAAAGACCATCTGATAATAGCCATCAAATAAGCTCTCATAGTGGATGAGAGGGGTGGAGTTTCAAAATAAGTGCCACATTGCCATAACTACACAAGGAGAGGGACAGGGTGATTGTTTACCAGGGGACGACCTGCCCCCTCCACGCCCCTCCAGTCCTCTGTGAGCAATCCAGGTTCATATATCGTTGGTTAAAGCTTTGTAAAGGTGGGTTTCTGAATACGTCCCAGAATGGCAAGAACTCATTAATCTCTTCGACGCCTTTTTAAAGGGAAGTACGGTGCAATTTACACACCATCTGTTTCAAAACCTGAGGTTTGATTATTTACGTTAAGGTGCATCCACACAAAGGTAAATAGACTTACAGAGGTATGCTCGTAACTAAGGAAATTTTTGTCAAAATTGACGTCACGGGAGTAAAAAAAACATGGTTTCTCCCAAAGTCATATGGATTACAAGTCGCGTCGCTTTTGACAAGACACGGTCCTGAAGCATTTTGGGAAAATCGATCCCGATAGATGCCTCTGCAATTCTTACTTTAGGCCCCGTTCACAAGCTCTATGTTATGCGTCTGTGGAGGGTACGCAGCCAAACAAATTCATTCCCTCAAAAAATGAAGCATTTTGATAGGTTGCACCGCATAGCATAGAGCTTGTGAACGGGGCCTTTTTCAATTACGAACAAGCTTTCATGAAAGGGCGTAGGTTTTCAACTTTTCCCTGGGGGCTTCTGCTCTCAAATTTGTTAAAAAATTGTAATTATCACTTTGTTTCATTAAGTATACAGTAGATGCGGTTTAAACACCTAGGACCATTTTTATGCAGGATGTTCCGAATCAAGCACGGACTTTGTGGATGAAAGTAGACCTTATTTGCTATCGAAAATGCCAAATACATCATAGCCCGAAACTCAATTGTTTCTGAGATATGATTTTCCAAACGTTTTAAAATGCATATATCTCTTTTCTTAGTCTAGTGCGACTTGTCGCTTCCAAACGAACACCTGGGAGGTGGGGCATTTCTTTCATTGATGAGTCAAAGGCAAATGGCTTATATGGGGGCGGCAAACCAAGAATCATACTTTTTTACATTTTTTGGAAAATCAATTAATTATGAAAATAATAGTATATTGTATACCTAGGAGCTAAAGTGCGTCTTTTCGAGACGAGAGGAGAGATGGCCGGTCGAAGCGATAGCCGAGGCCGGCCACTCCTCGAGGCCTGAAAAGACACTTTAGCTTCGTGGTGTACATACTATTTTTTATTCTACAACAATAAACGTATAATAATCAATTTTTAGGCGTTTTAGAGTATTAACCCCCCCGGCACAGTCCGTGAAAATTACTTTAGAGCCTAGACTCCAAAAACCGTGAAATTTGCGGCCGTAAAATATTTTAGCTCCTAGACACGAAAAGAGACACTTTTGGGACTCATTCGCGGCCGTAAAATTCGGTTTTAGTATCATGTAGAATAAAAATTATTGTTTGATGCTTTGGGACGTTTTTTCATGGGTGATTGGTGGGTTTTATTTTGAAAAATGAAACGTTGACAGATCATAAAGAAAACTAAGGTACAATTCTGTTATTTAGGCCCTTATAACTTAAAATAATGATTATTCTCTTCAAAATCGCTTGTTTTGACCTGAAAAATTTGAACAAGTTTTGTGATTTGTTTTTAGACAAACGGGGACTCACTTAAAAAAAAAAAAAAATCCCCGATATGCACGACTTAGAGCCGCATTTGAGGCCACATAAAATAGTTCATATCCACCGCAAATGGCTAATCCTGACAGAAAATAGTGTGCTATTTCCGAATCCATCACCAAAAGTTGCAAAAATGCAAATTGAAAGCGATTTTCTCGCAGTTAGTTGAAAAAATTGATGTAAGTAAGCCATGAAAAAGCGTTTGAAAAATCATATCTCGAAGGGTTTTGATTTTCGGACCATGGTATAGGTAGTGTTTTTGGTCGCAAATGATGTCTATTTTCACCAAATTTTTTTTGTCACACTTATCTCCTTCCACCCTGTATAATTACTATTTTTAATTTCAATTTTAGAGAAATGTGCTGCAGTAACTTAAAAAAATATTTATTAGACCACGTTCATAAGTTCTGCATGTGCCAAAGCGCCTGTGGAGTCTATGCAACCAAACCAATTTATTCCCTAGAAAAATAAAGCATTTTCATAGGTTTCACAGGCTCCACACTTCCACAGGCTGAAACTTCCACAGACGCACGTCAATGGGTTGATAGACAGTTTGTAAACGGGGCCTTATTGCAACCAGGGAACTTAGACTTACTATACAAAAAATGTCATGTTCTGACAATAATAAGTAGGTAACTAGTTATTAAAATTCGTTCAAGATTTCTGAAATAAATAAATAAACATTTAATTTGTTGCAAAGGTAGCCCCCCCCCCCTTTATCGTTAACCACGGGTGTTCCGGTTTGATGGGTCTACTAACTCGTTACCCTAATCATCCTTACAACACGCAGTGCTACTTCTGTACTTCAACCTGGTGTGCTTTGCAGCATTGATCCTGCGTCTTTCACAGCACTTAGTTTTAATGTTATGATCGTATTGACGAAATGTTCGTTGAAACTGTAACGAAGGGACAAAAACACGATGAGAACAAGTAACGTCAGGAACAAGAACACCCAATTTTACAGCTTCTTTGGTGATGGTGGGGGGAATCCGACTCTCCCACCCAGAAGAAGTAGCCTCAGTACGACCCTGATCTTCAAACTATATAATTTCTGCTCTGCAGTTCACAAAGGGCTAAAATAAAGGAACCATGTGAACTGAACTTGAATAAAGTAAAGAACGCAGTGCTAATGGCGATTGTAGCTAAGGGATACGATATCTGGTGGCGTTTCAGAGAAACATTGAGTCCGGTACTCCCATGTGATTTGTTGTTGCCGTTTGACAACAAACTACAACAAAGGTTTTCTACAATGAGGAAGTTCGTGTATCAAAAATGTTGGTCAGTGACACTTTTTTATTGTGAACTAGAGCTAAATAATCCAACTGTGACGAGGAGGCCTCGATATTGTACCTTTGGCATCACCGAGTCAAGAAAACAATACGGTTATGCGGGTGCGCAGTACACCCGTACAGAAACTTTCACTGTCGGCTATTTGTTGGAGCAAGAAAACTCGAAAACACCGATTCAAAAACTTTTCGACCATTTTGCTGAACCCGTGCCTCTATCTGAGCACTAAAACGAAACGGTGAGCTGGCGAGTACCAATAAAGAAATGATAAGGCGCTCGTGGGATGTCTCTCAAGGGTGAATCCAGAGAAAACTGCTGTGTCTTTGGTTGCTCTTCCCGTCGAAACCGAGACACGACATTTCACTGTTTCCCAAAACTTGAGGGTTCAACGGTGTCAGATATAAATTAGCCCAGTGTTGGGAGAAAGTCGACCGCCGAAAGGCTTGGGACTTGGGAGCTCGCTTGACTTTTGAGTACAAATGTATCAGAAATCATGTTCTTCTGTTCTCGTCACTTTAGGCCAACTGACTACTTTTTTCCCATTATGTTACGGACGTTGACCACGAAAAAACACTTTAAAAAAACACAAAACTTGTTATCATTTAACATATTATGTAGGGAGTACCGGTTTCATTATCACACAACACTAGCGCCGCTAGTGATAGCTACAATCGCCAATCTTGTGGGATCAAAAATGAGAAATTAATTTGAGACCGCTGATCTAGGGTGGGAGGGGGTGGAGTGGTGCAACTTGTAATCCATATGACTGGTTTCTCCCTTGGAATTTCTTTTTAGATCAAGCAAAAATGAATGAAAAGCCAAAATAAGTGCCTGGAATTTTTTTTTAAAAGCCCACTCATTCCACGGCACTCTCTTAAAAATTTATTGTATCTAAAAGGTTAAGGTTAGGTCCAAGTTTTTCTTGGAATTAAAAGCTTTAAACACCGTTCTGGAGCTTGACTTTTAATCCGAAGAAGAAGAGATTTACATTCTTAGACAGCTCGTGAAAAAAAGGTAATTGGAAATAATCAAAACCAAGTATATAACTTGTATCGAGTCAGCACGTCTTCACCACGACCCACTAATCTGTGTTGCGAACAGGGGCGGATTTAAGGTGAAATGTTTAGAGGGGTTTAGCCTTGAGCTCATGATACCCCCCCCCTCTCTCTCTCACAGGTCAAGACAAATTCCAAATTTTGTGGATTATTGCTGTCAGAACGAATTTCAAAGGTTTTCCTCGCTCAAAAAGCCAATTTGCACCGGGTTGACTCTTCATGAATGCAATTTCGCTCATTAGACGCTTTTGATGCCCAAATATCACGGATTGAACACACCGAAAAACCCAATTTCATGGTTTTGGCTACTTCAATAACCAAATTTGCCGGTGTGGCACTTTTTGAGACCAAATTACGGTACATGGAGGCCATTCTACGAATAAATGTGGAAATCAACGCAAAAGTGTTGTATTTGGGGAAACCCCGCCGTTAATGTTGAGAAAACACGCTTTAATATTGACAAGTAAAAGGCGCTTTCAGGTTAAATTGGACAAAAATGGCGAATTCACAACTGAAATGGCGTAAAATCGCACATTAGCGTATGAAAAAGGGAATAGGATGCTGAATGGTCGCAAAATTAGCACAAAACGCTATTTCACAGCTGAAATTGAGAAAAATCGCTAATTTGCAATGGGGAACTTGCACATTTTTCAAAAGTTGGTGTTGCTTAAAGAGGGCTCTTCCACAAGTCTATTGCTCACATTAAACTTTGAAATAAGTCAAGGATGTTTTTTTAGGGAATTTTTAAAAATTTTGAGTGGGGGTTCGATTACGTAAAAACTTACTCATTGAAATGGATGATGCGGGGAAGAGGGGGTTAGACGAGTTTAATGGGGGGACATTTTTCATGTTATTTGTAAACAAACAATTTTAGAGTTCCCTCAAATGCTTCACAAGTAAGGATTTACGTCATTTCCCCTCGCACCATACATCCCCTCCTGAAGAACTTTGAACCTTTTTCAAAAATCTTAAAACGCACCAATCGGGTTGCAACTTCCGTTGTTATCCTTCAGTTCACGGGTCAAATCACCGGTATGCTTTTCTACCCAATCTGAGATTCATGCAAGTTCCCCATTTAATGATATGAAGTTGTAGAAAAACGTTAATTTGCGTTTACAAAATGAAGAAAATCACCAATTCGCGACAAAAATTGAAAAAATCACCAATTAGCGCAGCTGAAATTAAGAAAAACGTTAATTTTCAGTTCAAATTGGGGAAAAGTGTTAATTCTCAGTTAAAAATATAAAGAATTGCTAATTTGCAGCTTAAATTGAGTCGAACACCAATTCTTGGCAAAAATTGACAAAACTCGGTAGGTAATGCACGGGTTGTAAACGCTACCACGCTGCTAAAATTGAGAAACATCACTAATTCTCGAATTAAGTGTCGTGAAATTTATAATTTACAAATGATGATTTTTGGACAGAAATAAATGGATAGATGTAAATTTTTTGGTTTGAAAAAGGTTTGAACAAAAAAAAATATACAATTACAATGTAAATTCGTACCTTCTGAAGGCATAATTGTGGCTAAAATTCAGAAAAATGGCAAATTCATGCATAGCTATAGTATAATGTTGAAAAATACGCTAATTCACGGCTAGAACTGCCGTGAAGCAATAATCTATAATACCTATAAAAGTTATATAAAATTGCTAATGCGGTGGTAAAATGTGAAAAACAGCTAATTTGCGGGTAATATTTAGAAAATAATATAATCAGCCTGCCCCCCTATTCTGCAACTCTTAACGCGTGCGTTAGCGAAATAAACAAGGCGAATAACTGAAAGTAATCAGCTGAGAAATTTCGCTAACGCACGCGTTATAAGTTACAGAGTAGGGGGGGGGGCTGGTCAAAATTAAGAGAAGGGTTAATTTTAAGCCTAAAAATTGAGAAAATTGTTAATTCGCGGCTAAAAATGGAAAAAATCGCCAATTTACAGCTAAAATTGCGCCAAACGCCAATTTGTGATTGAAATTGAGAAAATTCGCTAATTCACAGGTTTGAAACGCTACGACGCGTCGCCGCTACAATTTAAAAAAGCTCTAATTCGCGGTTGATTTTGAGAAAAATTTTAATTTGCGCTAAAAACTGAATATACGCCAATTGGCGGATTCAGAAGGCAACTTTTCAGGCTGAAATTGAAAAAAGCGCCAATTTATGGCAATAGGTGAAGAAACCGCTAATTCGCGAGTACACTGAGAAAAATCGCTCATGCATTGCGTATGGTGAACCAAAAAAATCCTAATTCGTGAAAAGTCCCTCTATTTTGCGGCTAGTATTGAGGAAAACACTTAAGAGAAACGTTAATTTCCAGCTAAAACTGAGAAAAGTGCTCATCCCCTGGTAAAAAAAATTAAAAAATCGGTAATATGCTGCTAAAATTGAGGAAAACGCCAAAACTCGAAGATAAGTAAGAAACATCGCTCACGGGATAAAAACGATACTTTGCTGCCAAAGTTGAGAAAATGCGCAAATTCATGGCTACGGGAGGGGGTGGGGCAAAACCGCTAATATGCGGCTGAAATTGAGAAGAACGATACACTCGGCCAAAATTGAGAAAAGCGCTAATTTGCGGGTAGAGTCCAAAAATCGCCCTTAACTGAGAGATTGAGACTATGATGAGGCCAGCAAGATGTCCAGATTCAAGAGTGGGCTGGCTGGGTGGAATGATGAAATTACCCCCTCCCCTCACAATTACGAGATTTCAATTTCATCCCCCCCCCCCAGGACAAATTCCAACCTACGCCCTTGTCCCAACCCAGAGTCATCACGCAACGCATCGTGGGAAATTGAAAGAAGAATTCCAGGAATAGGGCTTCATAAAGCTGGCATGCTTTTCGGCTATTAGAAACCCCTTAATGGGCCTGGGACCTGATCCAATATACGAGTTTGTCGTAATAATATGCTCTTGCTTGATTCAACGCGAAGATTTCATCGTAGGCACTAAGCGCAAGTTTGTTCTTCTTCTTTCTGACCGATTTTTCAGAATTTGGTATCTTTCTTAACACTTCGTCAACTTCCAAAAGAAGTTCGCCGTCACACTGGCATTCTATCTTTGGCAGTTTGAATGCTCCCTATATGGGGATCAAAGCTACTGAAACGAGGAGAAGAGGGAGGAGAGCCATGACTCCAAGGATTGCATTCATTCCTCGAAGGTATTTAGGAACAACGCTTTAACACTGGAACAGGCCTTAGACGCTGAAGTTGCAAAAGTCAGAGTCAAGTTGAACTTGTTTGACTAGGTAGAAAAAGCCACTGTTCGCACCTATTTTATCGTAATATTTCGAAATATATTCGGATGAGGGACGGTAAATCCACCCGCTCCCTTTGATCACAACAGTATATTTTTAAAGCAACAACAACCAGTGCCATCAGACTTACTCGTGATTTAAAATAGAACCAGTCAAAAAATTAGGTGAACGCTGAACTTACCTCGTACGAGACAAATAAACAAAAGTGATCGTCGATGTAGTTGCATGATAAAAGCATTGTGGAATTCCAAATTATTGTTTTCCCTTTTTCAGAAGGAGGTGTATAACTCGCACGGATGACTAGCACAGTGAAAATAAACAGGAAAAGTCTGGTTTTGTTTGTTTTTTACGTAGAAAAACAACAGTACAATTTCACAAAAGACTGTGTAACAGCGAAACACACAAGACGCAACCCCGCGACGAATGTAGAAGTCCGCGCGCTACATTTCTAAACACAATTTTCCCATGACGAGTTTGATGTCTTCTTGAATGCAAAGGCCCATAATAACAACGACAAATTCAATCAGTACGTCTTGCCATAACAACGACAAATTCACTCAGTACGTCTTGCCACTCATGTCTCGTCGCTTCACTCCTTCAAATTTAAATGAAATGCTTCAAGCTTGAAACAACTATAAAAAGAAAATGTTCTGGTTTAATGGTTTAGTCATGTGATTATGGAATGGAAGGGGCTGTTGTTAGCTGTTACGCAAGAAACATCTCATAAACATCTGAACGGGTCTGATAAAATTGATAAGGGCAAACAATCTCAGCGGGGATAATGACAATCTGTGAGTCTATGGAGCGCAAAATGGAAATTTTGACGTCAAGCTGGCTAAAGTGAGTGTGTTTAGTGAGATAATTTTTGCCAGGTTTCGAATTTGCGGTGGCGAAGGTCAGTGTCACTAGAAAACGGTATACGATAAAAACTTCCACGATTGTAATTCCAATGTGTTATTTTTGCCCTTACCACTACCAGTATCTTCTGTGAATTTACCAATTGCGATAGCATTTGGCTGATTATTGGGCATTTCTTCAAGATCCATTTTTTATCCTCCAAGTTCTCTGGAATCGAAGGTAAGTTTCCTCAATTGAATTAATAGTAAAAGCTTTTGGGTCCTCCCACTTTTTCATGAGAGGCATGGTCCCGTAAAAGCCCACGTTCGAGTACACGAGAATAATTTTTAGTTGGTGGTGGACGTACGTTTTAATCTCGTAAAATATGGTTCTAATATAATGAAGATCACCGCGGTTCAGTATGTTGCATTGTCTCGCATTGGGAACATAGTTCTCCGAATTCCTCTCAGTAGTTCTAGTGGTTGCTTTGACCTGGAGCAAGTTTTTTCTTGTGGCTATCACGAGGCTAATGAGCACGGAAACCTCTATGCTGCATACCGCTTTTCTGTGTTTAGTTGTATGATGTAAGTATATAAGACAGCCAGGCATTCGGATATAATAATAGTTAGAGGGCGCCGGGCTTCAAAGCCGGGTCACCCCCTAAAATGTGGGAGTGCCTAATTTACTGACCCAGAGTTTTCTCTACTGACCGGGCACTTCAAATGCTCCGATCGAGCTGAAACTTGGCATAAAATTTACGGGTGGGTCAATACGACTTGTCCTCAAAGTTGATCCCGATCGGTTCAGGGAAACTCAGGAAATTTTACTAACCTGAGGGTTTTCTCTACTGACCGGGCACTTCATATGCTCCCATCGAGCTGAAACTTGGCATACAATTTACGCGTGGGTCAATACGACTTGTCCACAAATTTGATCCTGATCGTTACCCTTGAGGGGATGCCTCATGACTGTTTTTACGTTTTTCGTTGATTTCGGGTGTTTCTTATGTTCCGATCTTCGCCCACCCCAAAAGTGCCGCCCCCAAACTTTTCATTTGTCATTTTTTTTTTGCCATACGGTCAACGCCATGCTGGTACTTTAGTCCTGGGACAGGCCGGAAATTAAAGCTCCTCTCAATCAGAAATTCGCTACGAATACTTTGGGTTCTAACGGAGAATTTTGACTGCTTGGCCAGCAGACTAGCCGTATTTCCGGTCCACAGGCTTGGGGCCCGAAGTGAAGTACCAACACTTTTTTGTTCTAGGGCTTTCATGCCTTTACTCAAGGCATGATTACCCAGTTCGAACCAGAAGCACTTGCCGCTACGACCAAGTACTTCCACAATCCTCCCTGTCGTGGGGCAAAATGTTGACGTAATCATTGTGCGAGTAGGGGTAACACTCTGGTCAATACTTGGCCCTACGGCGTAGAGGGGATTTACAAGGCAAATGCTTCAGGTTAGTACTTGGTAACAAAGATAGGAGTAGCCGTACCTAAGTTGTATTCGGTCGGACCCATGTCAACAGTAGTTACAGCTGGTCAACACGCCTCCTCACGGGGAGCAGTGGACGAAATACTGGTCGTAGCGACAAATGCTTCCGGTTTGTACTTGGTACTAATGCAAGGAGCACACGTACCACTTTTGGGCTCTGTCGGACCCTGACAACATACTTTTCAGTTTGCATGGTCTAGCTGAAACTTGGCGTACAATTTACGCGTGGGTCAATACGACTTGTCCTTAAATTTGATCCCGATCGGTTCAGGGAAACTCGGGAAAACCCGGAAAATCCTATGACCAGAGGGTTTTCTCCACTGACCGGGCGCTTCAAATGCTCCGATCGAGCTGAAACTTGGCATACAATTTACGCGTGGGTCAATACGACTTGTCCTCAAATTTGATCCCGATTGTTACCCTTGAGGGGATGCCTCATGACTGTTTTTACGTTTTTCGTTGATTTCGGGTGTTTCTTATGTTCCGATCTTCGCCCACCCCGAAAGTGCCACCCCCAAACTTTTCATTTGTCAACTTTTTTTCCCATACGGTCAACGCCCTTCGATCAAAACTTGACCCTTTAGGTCGAGCGTGCCATTGCGTTCCACGCCGTGCCATGAAATCGTGTAATTCCGCCCCGAAACTATCTCCTCCCACAATTTTTATCTGAATTTGGTTTTTAAGGGCCTAAAATCTTAGCAACTAAATTGCGCAAAACTGTACGGGCCGGATTTTTTAATTTCATCCTCAAACCCGAGTTATAACTCTCTTTGCCCTGCGAAAAAAATTAGAAAATTAGAAAATTCCAAAAATCGCAATTTACCCCCACCGCCGGTCCTCCCATCGATTTTTACCCCGAAACAAAGTCGACTCCTCACCTCAAAATACATGTACATCTTATGTCATGTCAAAATTCCCATTCCTTCCCAACCAAAATGACGCCTAAAGTCGTCTGGAAAAATATCGGCAAATTGAGCCAACCTTCGTGTTGGTGTGGTGGAGGGGTCAGTCCAGAATCGCCGCCGAAACTTTTCAAAATTATACAAATTTCAATTTGACCGGCTTCGATTTTGACACAAGGTAGGAAGTGGCAAAGTTGATTTTTGCTGATTTTTGCAGATATTTTAAAAAATTTCAAATTGGTCAAATTTCAAATTTATATTGCGCAAAAATTTTACACTTTGAAAAATCGTAGCTCCTTCCAAAATCGTGGTATCGTCGTCGACAGGGTCTCAAAATTTCCACTATACGGTAGCCTATCCAGGGAAAATACCCAAAAAATGATGAAAAATTTTTTCAACCCCCCCCCCCCCGTGACTGCTATTGCACGCCTTAGGGGGTTGTATTATCCTTTTTTTTATAATTATTGATTTGTTTAAAAAAAATTGGATAAACTGAAAGAAAAGATTGTTTTTGATTAGTTGCTGTGATTTTTGAATATTTATTTTAAATGATCAAAAATTGAGGACGGAGAGGTAGTGATGTCGTGTCGGGATTCTCCGAACGCAGAACTTCGGGAGCTGGATCTCGGCTGCCTCGTTAAGTTCCTTTAACGTGATTGGCAGGTGGCGAGAGGTGAGATTGTTGAAAACGTTGCCGTGAGCAATAAGACCGGTATGACTTTCGTGGGTAGAAACGTCGTCGACTAGAATTGACTTTGATGTCGAGGATAGTTTTTTCCACTCCCGCGATTCCAAAAACGAAGTGACCCTTTTTCTTTTTTCACATCTGTTTTCTTTCTTTTCTTCTTTGTCATTTTTTTCTGTCCCACAATATGAAATATGGAGGAGTTTCATTGCTGTGCAGTGTAGATGCTTCATCACATTACCCCCTCCTCAAAGAAAAAAAAATGATGGGAGTGGCAACTTTTTTTTTTCTGTTAAAATATTTATCAAAAACAATTAAGAATCTTTTCATAAGAGTAATAAGAATATCTAATAATTCTGAAGAATAATTACATTTGGTTGAATGTTTTTAAAGCAGTGGCATGGAAGATGCCTCTAATCCTCTAATTTTATTTTTGGTACCTAGTGTCTTCTAATAAATAGTGTGTGTGTTTACCCAGAATTTGTTTGATTCTGTATGGACCGTCATATATATTTAATAATTTCGCCGATATTTTTTTAATTTTCTCACTATATCCGTCCTTTATTAAAAGAACCAAATCCCCCAATTTGAATTTAACCTGTGAGGAAGTACGATGTGGTATTTTGTATGCAATCCTCTCCCGGGAGTTTTTGATGCGTAAATGTAAGACATGATCAAGTTGTTCTCTTGCGAGTATAAGTCGTGAATTAGGTACGCGAATAAACAATTTATCCCATGGTCGTTCAGGTAATTTATTGTAAAAAGCCTCGTAAGATGTGCATTTGATTGTATCATGATAAGTTTTACAAATTTGATGACAAGTCGTAGTGACCCACGCGTAAATTGAACGCCAAGTTTCAGCTCGATCGGAGCATTTGAAGTGCCCGGTCAGTAGAGAAAACCCTCTGGTCATAGGATTTTCCGGGTTTTCCCGAGTTTCCCTGTACCTATCGGGATAAAATTTAAGGACAAGTCGTATTGACCCACGCGTAAATTGTATGCCAAGTTTCAGCTCGATCCGAGCATTTGAAGTGCCCGGTCAGTAGAGAAAACTCTGGGTCAGTAAATTAGGCACTCCCCTAAAATGTTGGTCTAGACCATGCAAACTGAAAAGTATGTTGTCAGGGTCCGACAGAGCCCAAAAGTGGTTCGTGTGCTGCTTGCATTAGTACCAAGTACAAACCGGAAGCATTTGTCGCTACGACCAGTATTTCGTCCACTGCTCCCCGTGAGGAGGCGTGTTGATCAGCTGTAACTACTGTTGACATGGGTCCGACCGAATACAACTTAGGTACGGCTACTCCTATCTTTGTTACCAAGTACTAACCTGAAGCATTTGCCTTGTAAATCCCCTCTACGCCGTAGGGCCAAGTATTGACCAGAGTGTTACCCCTACTCGCACAATGATTACGTCAACATTTTGCCCCACGACAGGGAGGATTGTGGAAGTACTTGGTCGTAGCGGCAAGTGCTTCTGGTTCGAACTGGGTAATCATGCCTTGAGTAAAGGCATGAAAGCCCTAGAACAAAAAAGTGTTGGTACTTCACTTCGGGCCCCAAGCCTGTGGACCGGAAATACGGCTAGTCTGCTGGCCAAGCAGTCAAAATTCTCCGTTAGAACCCAAAGTATTCGTAGCGAATTTCTGATTGAGAGGAGCTTTAATTTCCGGCCTGTCCCAGGACTAAAGTACCAGCAGGGCCGTTTTTAGGAGTAGGCAGAACAGGCGACCGCCTAGGGCGGCCCCCGTATGGTATGGGAACATTTTTGTTTCAACCATGTCAGTTAAAACCATGAAATTGGTATTATGAAATGGCCAAACCCACAAAATAATGATTTTCAAAGGAGACAAAATCCGCGAAATTGGGGTTTTACAGAGCTATCGTAAATCCGAATAACTTGGGTTTTGAAGAATTCAGCCCCACAAAATAGGATTTTTGAATTATGAAAATCCGAAAAATTGGCTTTTGAAGTCGCCGGATCCACGAAACATGCGAAATTGGTGTTTTTGAGCAAAACACTCGAAATTTCCGTTTGAAATAACCAAATCGTTGAAATTGGATCGCTAATGTGACCCAAACCCGAGAAATGATTTATCGGCCAAATTGGGGGTTTTAAATGTCCAAACTCTGGACATCTTGTTTTTGAAAGCCCCTCGATATTGTATTTTCAAATTAGGGAAGCCTCGTGAAAAATTGGCTTTCGAAGAAGGCACGAAATTGGCCTATTAGTTGTGCCGAATCATCGAAATTACTATTTGAAAGATCCAAACCCACGGAATTTGTTTACTGGGTGAGCCGGACACGAAAAATTACTACATGGTTCAAAGAATCTAAGAAATTCGGTTCTTGAAGGATCTCTCTCAGTATCAAAATTGAATGTTTTGGCCCTATCGGAAATCGATAATGGAAGCACATAACATAAAGTTTACGCCAAAATCTGATTCACCTGCTAATCCAGAAAAAATATTTATGTGGTCCTAGTCCTATAAACGAAAATTTCACTCACATTCAGCTACGAAACGGGAAATTCATTTCAGCCCGACGCAGTCGGAACTTCGATGAACTTCAGATCCAGACAGCGACTATTTGGCTCCAGGAACGTGTCTCAAAGGAGACGACTCATAACAGTGCTTGCAGCCTACCCCCCCCCCTCCAGTTTAGAGACCGAAAATTGCCTAAATGATGTTAAATTGGTCGTTACCCGGTCAAGTTTTGTGTGATAAAAAGGATGTTTTCGCGTCTTCTATTCGATTCAGCCGCTTATTTGAAGCACATTTGATGGTTACAGAGACGGACATGACTAGAGGTCATGAGCGTTTGGCTCTTTCAAACTTCACAAAAACAGCTGTTACTTCGGTTTGGGAAGGGTTAGAAAATATTATTAAAAAAAGGAGCAACCGTCAATCTTCAGATCTGCATTGCTACCCAATCCAGAGATCCTAAACACGGCCTTACACTGCCGTTTGTTCGTTTGTTACCTTTCACCCCACTGACTGAACTGCCGAAACCTGGCTCTAGTCCAGTCGACAAGCGGACGGCCGTGTTGGTGTTCGGATGTAAACGGCTAAATACGGCTCCAATGAATGGGACGCGTAACTCACGTCCAGGCGTGGATTCCCGTGAGAGGGCCCACGGCTTTGCCATTTTGCGGATTTTTCCAGTCAATAACACATTTTTTGCGGTTCCAGATCACTGAAAAACCATTTCCGGGGCTTCCGCTGATTTATCTATTCAAAACCTCATTTTTGCGGGTCTGACTCACTAAAAAATCAATTACGGGGTGTTGGATAATTCTAATGTCACCGATTTCGCTGATTTAACAAGCTTAAAAAACACAAATTTTCACTAAAAATCGTATTTCGCGGGTTTTTGAAAGCTGAATAGCATTCCGCCGAATTACCTCGCCAAAAAACGATTTCCGCGGATCTGGCTCACTTTAAAGGCCTTGCCACACAGAATGCGAACCGTTACGTGGACGGGTCCGCACGCGTAAAAGCTATGGCATACCGTGGGGTATGCCTCACCCACGTTGTCATTGTTTTTAGGCGAGCGGACCAGTCCGCTGATTTTGCAACCTAAACACTCATTTTCGCGGTTCTGGCTCACTTCAAAGCAAATTTCTCGGATTTCGCTCTCTTAAACCCCTTTTTTTGCGGATTTTTGACAATAAACGACCATTTACTCTGGTTCAAGAAGATAATTACGCGAGCTTTAGTTCGCTGTAAACCCAACGTTGATGTATCTTCGGTGGGGGGGAGAGGTGATTCGAAACGTGTCCAGCCTGAACACTGAAGTCTTTCTGTGATGAGTGGCCCGAGGGGAAATGGCAGCCCCCGACGTCATGCGATTTTCTCAGAGAAGTCACCGTTTCTTACTTATTGACGACTGTAACTTGACAGTTCACAGGCTTTTTAGTTCCGATTCGCCAGTACAATGGGAGTGCCCAGTTTGGTGGACTAAATTTTTGCAGTTAACGAGCCTAAGGGAGGTCCAAGGGACCAAAATTCCAAGTTCAGCAACGAAAGTATCACTTCCGTCACTTTTAAGACAGATAATAATGAATAAACCCAACTTCATCCTTTATCTAACGGAGCAAAAGGCTACAACGGCAGGTTTCCAGCATAGGCGTTCGTTTTTGACGGATAAAGCCACCCTTTTTGTGAAAATTAGTTTCTGGTTATTAATTTACGATTTCCATAGCACTGCGTTCTGATTTGATGAACTACCAGTTCTCTTGCTGGGGATTCATCGTCGAAATCAAGCCCGCAACAGGCAACAGTGCATCTGACATCTTTTCCAGTGAATTTGCCCACCCCTACATCAAGGGCCGGCTACGCCCCTTGCGGGAAGTATTGTTTTTCTTGGGTTTAGCCGTAGATTAATGGCAGGCCAAGGAGCTGTAATAATGCAAACATGTCGAGTTCGAGTCGAATTAACAGTCCGGGAGTCGTCAATTTTCTTATTTATTATTGTGCAGATCTTCCGGAGATGCTCCTCAGGGTCATAGCGACGTTTTCTCTTTATCTCTTTCTAAAGCTATGCGTTTCCGAACGCGCTCGCCCAAAGATATCTTGATACGTTTTGGTTTCCGGTCCGTAATAAACTTCTTCAGCCTCCGAATAGCTCCCCCCCTCCCCATGTATAATTTATGACTCCGGAAGAAGTTTTCTATTTTACAATTTCGTAGTGTGGGAATTAACGAAAATTCCCTGCATTTCTTTTCGGTTAATAAAAAAGTTGTTTAATTTTTTCCCCCAGTCAGTGAACAATGGAATTGCTTTGCGTTCCGCAAATATACGACTGGGGTAAAGTTGGACGGGACAGCCTTGTCGCCACTCTGCTCGCATCGGCTAATCCAAATTCGTTCACCATTGAGGAGAACGTCCCCTACGCCGAACTTTGGATGGGAACACACTGCAACGGTGAGTCCGTTATTCGTGAAACTGGAGAAACGCTCAACAATCACCTCAAAGCCCATCCAAACGTCATGGGCAACGCCGTCAAACACCTGGGCGGAGAATTGCCCTTTCTCTTCAAAGTTCTCTCCATTAATAAGGCTTTGTCCATTCAAGTTCATCCTGACAAGGTAATCGACGAAGGTAAAATTTTTGTTTTTAGAAAACCGTTTTATTTGATTTTATAATTACTTTTAGGAAACTGCTAAAGAGTTGAACCGGCTCTTTCCCGAGAAATATAAGGACAGCAACCATAAACCAGAGCTCGCAGTTGCTTTGACGCCCTTTGAAATGTTGGCCGGATTTCGACCTATGGAAGAAATAATGCGTTTCTTAAAAGCTGTTCCGGAACTTTCCTCCCTCATTAAACCTGAAGTTCTTCACAATTTCACCCGATTTGAGCCAAAAGCTTCACTCCAAGACGTTTTTACCGAATTAATGAACGCTCAACAAACCAAAATCAAAGAAAACTTATCAAAATTATTGCGAAGACTCGAAAGTTCTGGTTGGTATTTCTATTATAAGGAGTAGTGGCTACGAGTTCAAACACGCCCCATTCGTTGTTTTAGTGACTAGTATCAAAGAAGAGCAGCTCTATGATCTTGTAGATCGACTGTACAAGCAGTTCCCTAACGACGTTGGAATTTTCGCCGTGTACTTTTTTAATCACATCAATTTACAGCCTGGTCAAGGTCTTTTTATGAGCAGCGGAATACCTCACGCTTACATAAAAGGAGGTTCGTACATTAAAGGAGACCGGTCAGCAGCAAACTTTTCAAAGGCCTTGATTTTCAGATATAGTCGAATGCATGGCGAGTTCTGATAACGTCGTACGTGCAGGCCTTACCCCTAAATTCCGAGACGTCGCGACGCTTTGTAAAATCCTCGACTATAATTCGTACAAGCCTCAGGATCTAATTATTTCGGGCAGAAAACAAGACAGTTGTTGCACTACGTACAAAATGGCCGTACCTGATTTCTCCGTCGCTCGTTTTGAGGTTTGTTTTCAAATAGTCTTCGTTCTATCTGAACCTATTTCATTCCGCAATCTCCTAGATACCCGAAGGTGTGAAGTACGACATGCCTCGACAATATTCTTGCTCTATTATCATTGTTCTCGAAGGAAGTGGGGAGTCCACTCATTTCCGAGTCCATCCGGGAGTTGCCGTATTTCTGGATACCATGGTTGACGTCACTGTTACGGCTAAAGAAAAAGTTTTGATGTTTCAGGCTTTTAGCAACCCCTGACGATATAGCCCTGTTCGCGAAATAATCGTGACATTTTCAGGGGTGAAAATGGCGTGGTTTATAGAAAATATTAAAGAAAATGTATTTATTGTAAGCTATCTGTTTTAGTATTATTCAAAGTTAAGAGGGGGAAGGGCCTAGTTGTAAGTCATATAACGAGGAGTGGCCGAGAATTTTGCGTAGGATTTAATGACTTTGTTCACAGCCTCGAGAAAGTCCTTTTCAGTGGCTACCTTGCGCCTTGCACGAATGGCAAACATGCCCGCCTCGGTGCATACGGAACGAATCTCAGCCCCTGTACTGTTGGGACACAGACGAGCCAGAAGTTCAAACCGAATGTCTCGTTCGACGCTCATTGAGCGAGCGTGGATTTTAAAAATGTGAGCTCTTCCCTCAAGATCAGGAAGGCCGAACTCGACTTTTCGGTCGAGACGTCCAGGCCGCATCAGCGCTGGGTCAAGCGTATCCGGACGGTTGGTCGCCATGAGAACCTAGATAGAGAAATCAAAGTCAAAGTTTGTTTAGACAAAACCTGGAAAACTCTCTCACTTTGATGTTTCCTCGAGGATCGAACCCATCCAATTGGTTAATGAGTTCCAACATAGTTCTTTGCACTTCGTTGTCTCCTCCGGCGCCGTCATCGAATCTAGCGCCACCGATGGCGTCGATTTCGTCAAAGAAAATCAGACAAGCCTTCTTATTCCGCGCCATTTCAAACAATTCTCGAACCATTCGAGCACCCTTTAATAGTACAAAAATTAAAATGGGAAGCTATCAAAAGAAAAAAACAAATACTTTACCTCTCCGACGTACTTCTGAACTAGTTCAGAACCTATGACTCGAATGAAACAAGCGTCAGTTCTATTGGCAACAGCTCGGGCACACAGAGTTTTCCCCGTGCCGGGCGGTCCGAAGAGAAGCACACCTTTGGGTGGCTCAATTCCCAAGTTGACGAATTTTTCCGGCTATTAAAAAAATGGTTACCGTATTTAGCTAAAATAAATAAATGAAATTGAGCTGAAAAAAAAATTACGTGGAGAAGAGGAGTTTCGACAACTTCACGAAGTTTCTCGATCTGTTCCTTGCAACCACCAACATCACTATAGGTGACGTCAGGTTTCTCCTCCACTTGCATCATAGTCACAGTGGGATCAATTTTTGGAGGGAGGGGAATGTGAATCTGGTACTTGTTACGGTCCACACTGTTTCGCCGTAAAATCAACGTTATGGTCAACAAACACGTTCGCAAGGAAAATACACGAGTACGTACCCAACTCTCATCCCTTCTTCGATATCAGTGGGCGCCACCGAGTCAGCCAAATCCACCACAAACTTGGCAAATTGTTTAACATTGATGATGTATTTGGGGTCTTCAGAGTCAGCGTTAATTATTTTCGTGCACCTTGCAACCTGAAAAAATTGTCCCAGTTTTCAGTGCGATCGCAGATTCTACAAAAAGTTAATCGTGAACGGTCTTTTACTTGGAGAGGCTGTTCATTTTGAAGAGTTTGTTTATCTGCGGCTAGATCCCACAGAGCGGGCGGTGCCAAACCGGTGTCTGATTCCTTGATCCCTGTGAGCTCGTTGACCCGTTTAATTATGGTCTGAATGTCATCCTCGACGCTTTTAATACTCTTCGTGTATTGCCCTTGGCCCTGTTAAAAGGATTAATTGTTAGAACAAGCTACGTGCAAATGAAAGTCGTTAAAATCACTAATAGTGTGCACCACCACGTTGTGCAGAGTAAATGAATGAGCGTAATATAGTTAACTCTCGTGGCGTTTTCCATTCAATGTAATACACTCGTGTGGTGTGAGTTTTTCCACCCGTCCTCTCTTAATTGAAACATATGTTTATGTAGAGGAAGCTGCACTAGACTTTCTATGTAGTGTGTTTAATGGAAATCGCTGTCAGAGAGCTTAATTGGTTCCTTTACAGAAACCGAACATTCGGTTCAGTGACAAACAATAAAACCCTCCAGGAGGGGGTGCTACCAAAGCCCTGATCAACCCTGATGTGGATATAGGTGGGGGGAAGGGGCGCACCAGGCGCCCGCCTCCCCCTGGGAGCCTAAATATTTAAATTTGGTTTTATGATTACAATTTACATTCAAATTGAGTAAAGCTGTGGGGTTTTTGGATCCCTATTGACTTCGCGGTTCTCCTCGGGCTTTGGTGAGCCGGGTCACGTCGTGGTCCAAAGCCTTTTATGTAGTCAATTTATCCCCAAAACAAAGTAATTTACTCGTAGAAACCCCGAAAAAGTTCATTAATTTACCTACTAGAAAGTGACTGTCGGCCAGTGAAACATCGCGGTATTCCTAGCATCTTGGAGCTCAACAAGAAACACGCTATTTCATCCCTGAAGCCGGCTACTCAGCTTACGAAAAATGGCAATTTACCTTTAACCGGATTTTTGGTATAAAAACTCACAGCACAGCACTCAACGCACAGAAAGGGTCACTACTCATCAAAAACTGGCACCTCTACCCGGTCAGTATCTTCTATTCCGAATTTACTTATCGAAAACTGACAATTCCACCCAGGGCGTAGCCAGAACGGGACAACGGTAGGCTGCTGCCCACTACTCTTCAAGCCGTCGTTGTTCTTGACAATCCTTGAAACTACCTACTAGGAAACCGTCAATTCACCCCTTCAAATTGCCTGCTCGGCATTCATCAAACTGAGCATGCTGCCATTAAGAAACGTCAAGATCTTGAAATGTTTCGCTGGAAAACAGACATTCCTTATTGAAAATGACAAAATTTTCCCCAAAATCTGTCTGATTTTTGCCAAGAAATTTTCAAAATCGCTTAGAAACTGATAATTTCGACCTTAGAACCTGAATGGTTTGGTTATTAAACGTGTCTCTCAACCCAGAAAAAGCAAATTTGATTCTGTAACTGACGGTCTTAAGGGACTTTTTGATCGAGATACTTTTTTTTAGCTAGTTAACACCAGTAGTGACACCAAGTTTTGATTGGCGTCCAAGCTCTTAAGCCCATACTTTCAAGTTACGCCCGTAAATCGAACAACACACTCACCGGACAAAACAGAGACAGTAGGCGATCAACAGATTTTGCCCAATCAACTCCATTGACATGCTTCAATACGCAGGGCAGAAGAACGTCCTCGAATATATCGCGATGGTGGTTGGGGGATGGAAAAATTGGCGGCGTAGTGGGGGGGGGGGACATGAATAACAGTAGAGTTTGGTGGCTGATTTCCTCTTTAGATGCCGAAGTTTTTGTTTCAGTGGGTCAAATGACCAGTTTTGGGACCTAGAAATTCACTGTTTTGGCTCAATTTAACAGTCTCATGGCTCAACTGTTAGTTTCGCGCCTGAGGGTTAACTTACATTTTATTCAGCTGAATGTTCGTTTTCTTTTGGCTTAAATGTTATTTTTCCGGCTGAACAAACTTGTGAGGGGGATTTCTTTGTGCCCCCTCCCCATGGAGGACCAAAACTTTGAATCCACGCCTAGATCAACATTTCAACATCTAGTCGCAGGTTTTCCTCTCTGTGAAAACACCTTTAAACTTACTTAAATGTATTGTCCTAAAAATTAGGAATTTCATCCTGCCAATTTGGCTCCCCCCCCCCGCCTACACTAGGACCCAGTTTCTGACTCCAGAGACTATCTACTCGGCGGAATGCGTGGCACACACGGCCACCGAAACGAGTAGGTTGTTTCCGTCGTTCCGTTGTTGTTTTTTTCTCCCATAAACAACAGAATCAAGACGGGTAAATTTTAGAAAACGGGAGGGGCAATCGCCCCATTCAACCCCTCCTTGTATCCACCGGCGAACTTGTTACTCCGTTACCAACGGAGTTAAAATTTTCGCTAACAGATTTACGATTTCGTTACTTCGATAGAAAATAAATGATCAAGGGCTGTATTCATAGTCGTCACTCAAGCTGGCCATTTGCTTAAACGGCTTCAAACTGGTCGTTCTGATAAGTGAGTCATCTGTTTTGCACGGAAATAAGCAAATTCTCGGCTTGAGTGACGACTATGAATACGGACCTAGTAACTTCCGTTAAGGTGTGTTTACACTAAAGTGCCGCGATACATTTATTGCTTGAAATTTAGTGTCAGATACAAATTTCCTTGGTGTAAGCGCAAACTACCAGACATTTTTATCTGAAATTGTACAGGCCACAGATGTAGAAAATTAATGGTGGATTTCACCACCTCTGCTTAAGTAAGGCTTGGCTTAAAATTAAGTGTGACTTAAGCCGGCTTCACATGTGATCTGAAAAAAGCTCAGCTTTGAGCTGTATCCAATGAAATATAATTAATTCAAACGCGGGTTGCTCTTTGATTAGCTACAGCTCAAAGCTTAAGCTGTCACAGCCCGCATGTGAAGGCGGCTTAAGGGTTAGGTCAACAATGGCCCCGTTGTAAAACTCGAAAAATTGCTCGGCACTTGATGAGGTTTTGTTTTCAACACATGTAAAATAAGAGGGAAGGATTAATCGCAATTAATCGAGTTATAGTTTTACAACGGACCCAATGTCCGTTTAAGCGTTGCTAACGGTTTAAACGATTTTGTAATCAAAATACTAAATTCTGATTGGGGTTTAAGCTCTTAAGCACAGCTTAGAGTTAAACGAAACTTAAAACCCTTGAGGTCGACCCGGGCCTTAAGGGGAAAAATGCATTGAATATTAAGTCTGTTCCAGCAAGGTACTACGAACATGTTCGGAGACGAGTTGTTATGGGACCAGCCAATAAAATTTAAGTTGATTAGATTTTACAAGCTGGTAGCGTGGTAGCATATCAACTATGCTCCGAAAATGTTCCAAACAACTTGCTATAGAACCGGCCTATTATATAAACAAGGTTCGGCTTTGTTAAGCCTAACCTTAAGCCGAGGTGGTGAAATCCACCATTAGTATTCGATAGCAGAATCTTAACTGTGTAGGAGCGCGTTTGCCGTATGTATTTTTAGTACATAATGTACTAAACTACTGTACATATCCTCGATACGGGAAACGGATACCGGAATCTCAAGTGCGAAAGCGCCCTTACGGTTATATTGAAACTTCGTCAAAGATTCAGTTTTTGAGAGCTGAATAATTCAGGCTTTGCGGGCTTACAGCCAAAAGAAACGATTTACAGGTAGCAACAGTTGCGTCTCCTAGACTCAATTACTGACCCACTTTCACATTATCAGGAATCAGGACAGAACTGATTATATTCTGATTTGTTGTGTTGTTTGTTGATGTTAACTAGAACGAGGAGGCTCAGCCGGCTATGTGAACATGATTATGACTCATAATCCTTGAGAGTTGAGCTAGCCGTCCCTATTCCACGGCTCCAACTTCTCAAGAACACTGTACCTAAACCGCAGGTGTGCAACACAGTCGCTATGCCGCGACGTAGAACATCGCTTGCCAAGTTTCGCCGATGGCCTTTCGCTGATGCTTACGCGAAATTTCAACATGGTGAAATCGGGGTCGCCACATTCAAGTAAGTAGACATCTCAGGAGTCCCCAACATTGTTAAATTGTAAAACGGTAAATTAATGTAATGGATTCGAAAAAGGAGGATATCAGGGAATTGTGTAGGAACGAGACTGAAATACCTAAGTCGAGACACGGAGGAAATAGTATATCATCAGCGTAATATTAATGCGAGAGTAACAGCGTTTGCCTGGAGCCATCCATACCAGAATTGTTTCGCCTATGGAACTAAAATAGGTGAAGTCATTGTAAAGACGGGACGGAATGTGAACGGAACTTTGGCTGAGGACGGCTTCCCAAGAACAACGTTTAAAATTACACGCGGCGGTGTTGCCGGTATTTCATTTGACCCTGTCGTGCGTTCTGCAGTGTCTGTACTGTCAACTGATGGAAGTGTCTCACACTGGGATATCCTGAAAGGAACCCACGGACTTCTGTTAGACCCTGAATTGGAGACGGATGAATATGGGAGCATAGCAGCTTCTGAATGTCACCCTGGTATGATCGCTGTAGGCGGTGATAGCGGAATCTTGACACTTTTAGACCATAGATCTGGAGCAAGACCGATAACGAAAAGAAAAATCCACGAAGGGCTAGTTAAATCAGTCGAATTCTCCAAGGGTTCCCCTGCAGATCTCTTAGCCACGGCATCATCAGATAAAACTGCTAAAGTTTGGGATGTGCGGATGCTAAGTAACTTTTTTTTGTTTATTACAAAAACGTCATGTTCACAACGATTCGCCTTTCAGAGCAAGGTAGTTCGCCTGCCGAGGCCATCGCCGTATTTTCGCATGAGAGACCTGTTGTTTCGGCGCGATTCAGTAACACGAATGCAAATCGGCTCCTGATAACTGACAAGCTGTCATACTTTAAGACATTTTTGGTAAGTCATTGGTTCACCCCCACTCTTAGCTAACCACAACTCCAAAAATTGCAGATCTCGAACTCAACTCAGATTGCTTACATTGCTCCCTACGAACAGTCGCTCTACTTTATGGGTCTTCCAGGAATAGCCACATGGCACCCCTTGACCGATTTAGTCGTGACTGGTCGCTTTGCAAGTCAACGTTCCACTATCTTCCAGCTTAAATTATTTGACACGTTCTCGAATCCAGGTTTGCATAATCTTAATCCATAATGAGAATGTTACACGCTTTTTGAAACTAACAGAAGGGCCAGAAAAAACCATGATCGAGTTCTCATTGCATACTATATGTGACCGTAATTCACCAAAGATTCAAGTGAACGAATTCAGTCTCGACGGAGAGGCTCTCGCATCCGTTTCTGAGAACTACATTTTTTTTCTTCATACGAAGACAGTGAAATGAACTATCTTATGTACTTACTAAAGCGTATCAAATTTAGTAAAATATTAACCTAATATTGTCACATTGCTGGCCATACAACTACCATTTTTGAAAATGAAAAAAATTTAAACAAATCTTGGGCTTTATCTGTGGGTTGGAAGCCCACTGTACCATGGTTGCCACAGAATGGATAGCACGGAATTCCCTGACTTTTCCCGGTTTTCCCTGACCAGTTTCGTGAAATTCCCTAACCACATTCGGGTATCATTATGGGACACGTTCTCGAATCCAGGTTTGCATATTCTTAATCCATGATGAGAAAGTTACACGCTTTTTGAAACAAACAGAAGGGCCTGAAAAAACCCAGAAAAGTCAACGAGATTAAACACTTTTCAATTCTGAGTGACATGAGAGTCACTTAGTGCCCTTGCGGGATGAACCCTTCTGGCTACTTTTTCTTACCTTTCTCATGGGACCAGGGCTTGAAAAATACACCATGATAAATTTATCTTTAAAACCACTTGGGCTACGGAAGTAGAGGGAGGAGGAGTTTAAACTAATCGACTGAGAGAGCGCTGTCCGAGGGTTCATGTTCTTCTTGACGGGCTACAGTATAGTTTTGGGTTCTGGTCAATTGACTTCCGTCAAAATTGGAAATTAACAGACCACTTGTCTGAAAGGATTATTACCGGAATTTGACCGTAAAAATCTCGGACTTACAAGCCGCTTCCGGCTCGGGACGACCTCAAGGAAAGGCCGAAAATTTCCCTACAATTCGTCATAGTTAAACCTTTGCGATTATAATGAAAATTGCCAGAATGTAAAATTCACAAATTTGGCAAGAAAAAGCCAGTTCTTCCTTACAGATCCTGAAGGGTCCGATCACTCAATGAAGAGGTTTCGCATGTTTCGCTTTCACAAAAGTGAAATTCAAAGGATTGAGTAGGTATTTTAAAAACCGAATTTCGTGGGGTTGGTTCTTTCGTAGGAGTTAGTCTTTTAAAAAACCAGATTAAAATTTTGCGGGTCTGGGCTCCATCATTATAACCAATTTTGTGGGTCTAACTCTTTCACAACTCCAATTTCACGAACTTTGGATGTTTTTTATACATCCACTAATGTTGTTTTCCATTCAATGCAATACAATACACTCGTGTGGTGTAAGTTTTCCCACCCATCCTCTTTGAATCGAAACATATGTTTATGGAAACGATGCTGCAACTCACTTGTGTAGTGTGTAGAATGGGAATAGAGCTATTCCCACCGCGGTATATGACTCTATTAAAATCCAAATTTCACGAGTTTGGCTCTTTAATAACCAAATTTTGTTTATTTGTCTATCGTAACAGCCAATATCGAGGGCAACGTTTCAAATAGCGTTCCCCATTTGCACAAAATTCTGCATTTGGGCAGTTCATTTCCACCCGTCTTCACTGAATTAAATCATATGTTAGTGGAGAAGACGGGTGGAAATGAATAGCCCCGTTGCAGAATTTTGTGCAAATGGGGAACGCTAAAATACAAAAAATAAAATGTGTGTTTTTTTTTTTTTTTTTTCATTTTCAGCCACGAAGTCGACTTGAGGACATTTGACTTGAGTGACATTTGATATTTTTTTGGATAAAAGACTTTGTGGTCAGAGCTTTCGTGGTTAGAGCATTTTGTGGTTTGATCTTTTTAGTGTTACAGCTTTTTGTGGTTCGAGCTTTTAGGGATTCAATGTTTTTTGTGCTTCAATCAATTTATTTGTGGTTAGAGTTTCTTGTGGTTAGATTTGTTTGAACTCAAGCACGTCCTTTGCGACCCCCCTGGCCTGTAGACGACACCTCAAGTTTTGAGGGCTGAAATTTCAATTAAGTTTGTGTGGAGGACCCCACGATACTTCCATGTTCCCGTCGTTTGCTTACAACATGCCTTTCACATTAAACAATTCCGACACGAGTGATTAATCATTAAAACTCACCCATCAAAATTAATTAATTTGCCCTAGCCTGTCCTGAAGTTGTTCTCATAAAAATTCCAAAGTTCTTAAATTTGCTGGAAAGAGCTCTATGTCTCTCAATATTTATCCCATGTCAACAATTGATGCAATAATAACACACAAAAAAAAATATGAACACACAAATTCTAACGACGTGACGAATAATGAATTTTGTAGCCTAATATAGTTCTCTTTAACGGTAACTATCAATTTGAAATATTCAACACGATCAATGAATGAAATAATGGACACAATTTGATCAATAAGACACTCGCTAAAACTAAAAATAATCGAAGAGAAACGAATCTTCGAATTCATCCTCGTCAATTTGTTTAAAAAATCAATTTAAAAATAACCAAATTGAATTTCGCAAAAATGGCCAGTTCATCGATGGGGAATTTTGTTGTGGTCATTTTAAGCCATCATGAGAGGAAATCGGACTAAAATTCTGATAGGAGATAGGTTTGGGGCAAAAAAAGAGCTGAAACGCATTCCAAACCTTAGCAACTGTACCGCTCAACAAGCCTTATTCAAATTTTAGCAGCGTCTTCCAGGAACCTAGATGACGATTTTGAGCGATCGAACATCAAATTTTATAATATTCTCTTGGAATTATAATGGTCCAACCGTTTTTACTTCGAACACATTTGTTATAATATCTTCCAAATTGCTCAACCAATCGTTTTCAAATTTTACGGTGTAGGTACATCTAGAGATGAAGACACAACTTTTGAGCCACCACTCGTCCAGATCTGTCGAGAGAAAAGTGGACGACCGACGACAGACGCCATACTGAAAATCGAGATTTAGGCCTTTTCGGGGTCCAGGAACACTAATCTGGTTTCAGCTAAAAATCATTATTATTTTTTTTTTTTTGCCATTACCAAACTTCCTTTCCTACGGGAACATGGAAGTAAAAACGGGAAAATTAAGTTTTTGCTCACACAAAAACAAAATTTCACGAGTTTAAGCACTTCAACAACCGGGTTAGGCTCTCAGAAATACGAAATTTGCGAGTTTTGCTCTATCAAAACCAAATTTAAAGATTCTGGCTCTATCAGAAACGAACCTGGCACATTTGAAACCCAAATTCATGGATTTGGCTTATTCAAACCGTGAACTTCGTGATTTTGAATGTTTCAAAATTGAACGATTCGGGCTTTCCAAAATTTTAAAATTCAAATCGTAGTGGCTTTTGGCTCTGTCAAGCCCCAATTTCACGTATTTGGTTCTTTCAAAACTGAATTTCAAGGATCTCACGGAAATTTCACTTTCTAGCAGAAATCAATGAAAGTAATTACGCTAGTTATTTAATCACGAACCGTGGAATTGGCTGGAGGCACGCATGTCGGCATCGGTAAACTGATTTCGGGAATGGTCAACTAAGTCTTCGAATCAAATTATTTTGTCTGTTTCCGAGAATCGTTACGCTCCGACTTAAAAAAATTTGAGATATTTCAATCTGAATCGTTCCGGGACGGTTGGCAACCCTATAGAAATGTCCACGCTGTCGTGGACACATGGGCATGAAATGAACGAATTTGCAGTTTAAATGAACTTGGAATAAGTGAATGCCCGGCTACAAGCTAGCAGAGACATTGACTTGGCCTATGCATGGCAAGCTGGCACCGCAACTGGAGAGCTTCTCATGGTTTGGCGGGAGTAGTTGACGGGTCAAATTTGATTCGTTTAGCCATTTTCCGAGCGTTAAATACCAGTATTTCTAAAGCGTGATTTGTCAGTTTAGCAATGTTCAAGGCGCGAATGGTCAGTTGTGCCATATTTGGATAGCGAATAAGCGGTTTTGCCATTTATAGGTCACAGATTGCCAGTTTAAGCATTTTTCACAACGGGAAATAGCGGTTTAGGGATGTAAGACCGGCTTAGGGCCGTATTCATCAACCTTAAGGCCCGTTTCACACTAGAAGGAAAAAAAAAACCGACCGCTGGGTTAGACGAATCCCGCGTACGCTTCCAATGTGAAAGGCCTCATTTAGTTTTTATGTGTTCTTACTCCAAGAGTCGGATGCTGACGCGCGCGAGTCGGCGTCCTTTTTTTTCCTAGTGTGGAAGGGGCCTAAGGAGGCGCTTTAACAAGGGAACTTAAAGAAAGGTCTAAGAATGCGGCCAATAGAGTTATTATGATTTTTGCGATGAGGTCGTGGTGCCGTTGATCACGTCAGGATAAAGAAATCGTTACAAAATAAAAAGCAAAAGTGAGTGCAGACAATTTCTCTATCCTGACGTGCATAGAGTTATTAGAGAGATTTTGCAACCAGTCCCGTAAACGCTAAAGTTAATTTATGTGTACTCGTTACTAGGGTAGTTAACATTTAGTTGGTTGAAATGTGAATAGCGTTAACGTTGGCGTTAGCGGGGCTGTTTGCAAAATCTCTCTATTATTGCCAAGGCACGAGTTCATTGGGCCAAATATATTCGAAAATTCCACATAATCTTCGCTCCCCCTGAACACCACAGGCCGCAACACCTGATCGCCGAGTGAACCCAACATACTAACCCAAACCAAATAAACAACCAAAACTCACATAAGTCTTCAGAAGCGCGATGTCAGCTTCGTCCAAAGCTGAAAATTGAAAGAATCACATGGATTACTATAGAAACGGTCATCGAACAGGCCAGTTGTCCTGACGCTTACCTTTGATTTCTTTCTCTTCCTCCTTGTCATCTTTCAGTTTCCTCATGTCATCACCTAAATGATCCGGCATTTTCACTGGTTTAATGTGTAAGTGAATAGGAACAAACACTAATTTGAATTAAATAAAAATAAGAATTAAAGAATGATTTGACAAAACTCCACCAAACGCACGAAGGGACACGCGCTGTTATGGATCAGGTTATCTCGAGTTGTTGATAAGGTGCGACCCTAGCGGATATAATGACTATTAAAATGCCCTGGTGGTAGATCTTGGTGAGTGGGTAGATCTTCTCCTTAATTTCACTAATGCAGAAAAACATGGACATATCATTCGCTAGTAATGAAAAACAAATTATGAAATTGCCCGATTTTCCACGCGAGTGCTGTCCAAGCACACCAAAAACAACGAAACAGGTCGCTAGCGGCCAGCAGCTATCCCTAGGCGTTAGCAGTTTGGCAAGTGTGGAGGAGTAAGTCATGATATGATATCAAACTGTTATCTTTTTCAAGAATAACCCGGGTGTGAATAATTTGGATATCGGAAATAGACGGTCGTCCAGATCAAACAATGGTGATTCTCAAATAAATTGTAGAAAAAATTGTCGTTGTTTTATCAGTTCTGAAGATGGGGGTCGTACTGGCTAAACATATTGACGTGGTGAGTACTTGCTACAGACTGCTTTTCCAAGTAGTTTTTTAATTCTCAGTTTTTCAATTTTAACAGAGTCGGGACGATGAGCCTGAAACTTTCGATTTGAAGGGAGTGTTGGTGAGTGTTAATTTTTCTTCGAGTGTAGAAATGAAAGAAATATTGGAACATTCAAACTTTTAGGCACGCGTTGACAAGGTCAGTTTCGATGGCATTAATCGTACGAAAACGCCAGTCCTTCAGCATTGTGTCCAACCGTTGTTTAAAGCCCAAAATTTTGAACAGGTTTGTTGACCCATGTTGGGGTTCGATGAAGCCAAACGACGTTTGTTTTTAATTGTGGTTAACTAAACGTTATCTGAACAGGTACTGGCCTCCTCTCAGGAGGTAAGAGATAAGCTGAGATCACTTGGAATATTCAAAGCCATTGGAATTCACATAGACGTTAGTGAAGGTGTCGAAGCCACTCCGAATGGCTATGAAGTGACATTCATGGTCGATGAAATGAGGACAGTCAAAGGCAATATAACGACACTTGTTGCAAACAACGAGGCGATGCTCGTCGTTGGCGGTGAGGCCCCCAACTGTTTTGGGAACGCAGAGTTAGCAAAGGGTGAATTCACTTATGGTTCGAGTAAAAATAACACAATGAGGTTGAGTTTCGCCAAGCCATTTCTCACGAAGTTGGACCCTGTGTAAGTACCGCGCATATCGAGAATACTATTTCTATTTTTACTGTTTTAGGGCGGGCTGTTGATTGTTGATTTTATGAAAAAGTTTGTTTATTCCCTGGTTCTCGTAGGGAACGAAGAATGGTAGTAGCACCAATTGAAGTTACCTTAAATATGAAGGTTCAAGACGAGCTAATTCGTCAGGTTCAAAATATGATGATTTGAAAGGTCGTGGTCCCAGGGGCCCGAAACGTAGGCCCTTCATGGATAAACATTCCTGCAAGCTGAAAAGGGCTAATTCCCGAATTTATGAACGCTTCTTGAAAATGAATAACTCATGAAAATTGTTGGAAGCCTTTATTGTAATCAAAACTGTTCCCAACGGTTCTTTGGCTCATGGAACGCTCATAAATATCAACCTTAATTTAGTTGGAAACGATTAAAGTAAAATGAAAAGTAAAAAACGTGAACGTAAAATAAAGTCGTTCTGGTTTCAAGCGTGCTGGTTTCAATTTCGAACTCTGATAATTTAGCCATTTTGCGTTTGTCGAGCCCAAAAAAAAAAACAGTTACACAAAACAATTTCGCGGATATTTAGCCTGAATTCACTGACATTAGCTTCGAATGATGCAATTTTTCGGACATTCATCAAGCTATGAGGGGTTTCGGGGACATCAGAAACTTGTGAATCGCGCATTCACAGCTAAAATTCGAAAAAACTTTCATTCACAGCCCACACTCTCACTCAGAAATCGCTCTTAAAATTGAGAAAAGCGCTCATTGACTGCTAAAACTGAGAAATCGCCAATTCGCGGTTAAAATTAAGAGAACGCTAATTCGAGTTTTCTGGGACTGAAGGCTACATCGTGACTAACGTAGAAAAAAAAAAGCGCTAACTTGTGGCTGAAATTGTGCAAAACGATAGTGTTCTTGGGTGAAAATCGCTGATTTCCGGATAAAATTGAGAAAGTGCTAAAATTGACGGAAAAATTTTCAATTTTATCTGTAAGTTGCAGGTAAAATTGAGAGAAATAGCCTAAGAATTACATCATTTGGAGATGAGTGCCTGCGAAATTGTAAGTATCGTTGGGTGTAAATATCGTGAATATTGCAAGTTTTTGGTCCAAGGATATTTATTATTTTTAGTGATGGTGGAACCCTGGTCCCAAAATTTGCGACTTTTTGAAATCAAATATCCGCGAATATTTCTGACTGAATATCACGTCTCAATTTCAGTGAAATTGAAAGATTCAGGTATTTTTTGTTTTAAGGCTGTGGATCCTGGGCAAGCCAGCCCAGACAGCACTCGAAGCCTGACAAATAGACGCAAAATTGAAACATTTTGAATGGAAACATTAGCGAAATTTGAAGTTTACTGGCCGAATATTCGCGATATTATGAGTTCCAGGCCTTGATAGCAGCGGAACTGCAAGTTTCAGGGCCTGAGTACAGGCAAAATTGAGTAGTTTACGGTCTTAATTTTGGTGAAATTGAAAGTTTGGGGTATTTATTTCCGCGAAATTGCACAGCACATCGCTAAAAGTTGAACGACCAGCCACAAGATTGCAACATTTCGTTGGCAAATAACCGTGATATTAGAAGTTGCGCGTCCTAATTTCGTCGAAACTGCCAGTTTCAGGGTCTTATTTAAGGGACGCGAACCTAGGGTATGCCGTCCCCTTTGAAAACTTTGAATTTGAACTTGAATTTACTTGCAATTGAAATTGAAGGAGTTTGTAAAGTTAAGGTCCTAATTTTAGTGAAATTACAAGTTTCGTGGATGAATATACGTCTGAAATTGACAGTTTCGGGTCTTAATTTCAGTAAAATTGAAAGTTACGCGTCTTAATTTCGGAGAAATTGCAAGTTTCAGTGCTAAATATCCGTGAAATTACAAGTTTGAAATTGTTTTTGTGGGTTTGAAAGCTAGCCGACCACGACCGGAACGCGTCGTAGGCTAACGAGACCCATATAATATGCCTTACCCCCAACAAAAGTGCAACATTTTTGTGCACATATGTGCAAAATTGAATGTTTCCAGGTGCAAAATTGCAATCTCAAGACCAATTTTTCTAAAGAGCTCGTGGAATCCGAGCTGGCCGCCCCAACTACGCCTACGCCCCATACCCTGACGAACACCCGTGTAATTGCATTATTTAGAGATAAATATTTGTGATTTGCAAATTCCGGTTCTAGTTTGATCAAATCAAAAGATTCCTGGCTGGATATACGCGCAATTATAATTAATTCAAGCAAAATACATTGTCAATTCAAGGCCGTTAGTTAAACAAAATTTCAGTTTTTCAGGACTTTTTCGTAGCGGTGGATTCAGCCGGCTAGCCGGGCCTGACAGAGCTCGGGGCCTGTCGAATTCCCCGGAAATTTGAATTCCGAGCTCAAATATCCGTGGCAATGCGACTTTCGGATTCTTATTCCATGCGAAAATGCGTATTAATTTCAGTGAACATGCAAGTTTTGGGGCTTAATCACAACGAAACTGGACGTTTCGAGTCTTAATTTAGGAGAAATTGCGTTTTTTTTTTTGTTTTTGTTTTTTTTTTCTCTTTTTTTATTTTATAATTTTTTAAAACGTTTTTATTTCAGTGGCCGAGCTCCCTAAGCCTGATGAAAGCCTGGGTTTTGGGCGGATTTGGGGCCATTATTACCAAGTGTTTCGATTTGAGCAACACGCTGTTTTTAAACCGTTTAGAAAATCGTCTATGGAGGAATGCAGCCGGTTGCGGCCAAAACACTCCTATTAGGATAGGCGCTAGCGGCATTTGAACAGAACCTTCTCCATCTACTACGTAGAGAAAGCACTGTTCTATAAGAGGGTCAAAATGAGCAATATTCGACCATAAGGATTCTTCAAGAACCGAATTTATTTTATTTGGTTCTTTTAAATATCAGTTTGGGGGCAATAAAATAGCAATTATTTTATTTGGGCTCATTCTACAGGGTGTTCATGAATTAGCTGGACAGAAGAAAACCAGTTATGGGGCACACGATTTGCCATCGAAATTACTATTTGGAGTTTTTGGGAATTCCGCCTTGTTTCCGAGATATCACACATTTTATGATTTTTTCATGAATTCCGTTTTTCCCCACTTAGATGCTTGCCATACCCTCATAAAATGGTACTAGCCTAAAACTAATCAGCTCATTGGAAAGAGCACAAAATTTCCTTTAAAATGTGTTCACTTTTGGGTGAAAATTACCTTCGTACCACACGTGAGAGCAGCCAATTTACCAAAGAAACTGGTGACTCACATTTCCATACATTTTTCCGACGCGATTTTTACCTCTTCGCCATAGGGAAGAAAAAATTTGAAATCAGTGGAAAAACATCCTTATTTTGTAAGCTTTCCAACGATGTGTAAAAGTTTACACTTACATTATTCCGTTACTTACACCGTTACACTTACTTATTTTTCCGTTGAAATATAAGTAAAAAACTTGAAAAATCCCAGTCAGAAATCGTGGAATTCAAGCATTTTTTCAGTACCATTATAACCGATGGAACTATTGTTTTCTTATTTTATTTATTTTTTTTGACTTAACTATTTATCTTTTATCTTCTTAATTAATAATTTAAGCTCGATTCGTGAACTCATCCCCCCCCTCCCCCAGAATAATTACGTAGGCACTCATATTAGTGGTGGTGGGGGTCTCTTTCGGAGGGGAGAGGGACTTAAATAATTGACTAAGAAGATGAAAGATGAGTAATTGAGTCACAAATAAAATAAAAGAAGAAAAAAATGTCTCCTTGTGTAATAAAATATTGTCGAAGAAATGCATGGATTTCACGTTTCCTGGCTGGATTTTTCAAGTTTATTGCTCATATCTCAGCGGAAAAATACAGTAACTATGAATCTTTGTACATCATTGGAAAGCTTACAAAATAAGGAAGTTTTTCCTCTGATTTCAAACTTTTTCTTCCCAATGGCGAAGAGGTGAAAATCGCGTCGGAAAAATGCATGGAAATGTGAGTCGCCAGTTTTTTTAGTAAATCGGCTGCTCTCACGAATGGTAGTACGGAAATAATTTTCACCCGAAAGTGGACACATTTTATAGGAAATTTTGTGTTCTTTCCAGTGAGCTGATTAGTTTTGGGCTAATACCATTTTATGAGCGTATGACAAAATAGTAATTTCGATGGCAAATGATGTGCCCCATAACCGGTTTTCTTCTGTCCTGGTAATTCATGAACACCCTGTATATAAACGAATCAAAGTCATATGGAAAACCAAGTCGTTAAACTTCGTTTTATTTGTATGTTAAAAAAATGAAGTGATTCGTGGGTTGCAAAGTCATATGGAAAACCAAGTCCTCAAACTCGAGGAAAAAAATGTTTTTATTTTGGGTTGGGATTTCTGCTCCCGTTAAGAATAAAAAAGGAGAGAACCCGCCAAATACAAAAATTATTATATTTATTTTCGGTTTGAAGTTGTAGCGTGATATCTATCTTGATACCATATGTTTTTTCCAACACTTAACTTTAGTATAATTTTTGAATTTAGCGGGTGATCTACTTTCATAGTAGAGCAGCGCAACGTATCGGGAGCAAAAATCGCAACCCACGAACCGCATCATTTTTTTAACATACAAATAATACAAAGTTTAATGACTTGGTTTTCCATATGACTTGGATGGGTTGGGATTTTTGCTCCCGATACGTTGCGCTCTACTACGAAAGTAGATCGCCCGCTAAATTCAAAACTTAAACAAAAGCCAAGTGTTGAAAAAAACATATATGGTATTAAGATAGATATCATGCTACAACTTCAAAACGAAAATATTTCATTCTGAAAATGCACTATTGGTCTCGTCGTGATGGTGGCAAACATGGGTCATGTCATGTTTTTTTCACGTTTCAGAACCTCTAGAACACGAATTCAGTGGTCTCCGGAATTTTATATATATATATATATATGGCCGTTTCCTTGTTAGCACGATAACTCTCGTAGAAATTAATTTAGCTGAACGCGCTTTGGCACAAAAATCAGTAGTCATAAGACACCGGTCGGTATTGCATTTGGGCCAAATCGGTCAAGGTGGAGGGGGGAAAATAGGGGTTGAAATGGTAAAAAAATCACTAAAAATCACCAGTTGATTCTAGAAGCATCATATTTGGTACGTATACTCCATGTTAGACTAGCCTTTGATTCCCATTTTAATTTTTTGAAAAAGTCGAGGGGGAGGGGGCGGTGCCCCCGGGGTGGAAGTAAGTGTGTGGTCTTGTTAGCACGATAACTCTCGTAGAAATTAATTTAGCGGAACACGCTTTATCTAAAAAAATCAGTAGTCATAAGACACCGGTCGGTATTGCATTTGGGCCAAATCGGTCATGGTGGTGGGGGGAAAATAGGGGTTGAAATGGTAAAAAAATCACTACAAATCACCAGTTGATTCCAGAAGCATTATATTCGGTACGATGATTCCATTTTGAAATAGCCATCGATTCCCATTAAGTTCACCTTAAACAAATCATGGTCTCAACATTACTACTTCTGGGACGGCTTAGGGTATCCGTATACAAAATGAAATGCACTCTTTCCGACCGCCAGCTGCCGGAGCGAAATTTTTTTTCATTCTTAACGGGAACAAAAGCGGAAAAACAAGGGAGCAGGAAAAACAATTTTTTTCCTCGAGTCTGAGGACTTGGTTTTCCATATAATTTTGAAACAAATTCATGGGTCGAGCTTTTTTAAGTGGTAATTTTGGTGGTTCGGCTAACCAATTGGCCAATTTTGTAATTTTGTCTCCTAAAAAAGCCAATTTGAGGAGATTTCCCTCATTAAACATACAATTTAGTGGGGTCTTCAAAGACCAAATTTTGAGGATTCGGAACCCCAATTTGGCAGATTTATCTTCTTTAATCACCATTTCGCGGGTTTGGGTCACTTCAGAGAAGGATTTGGCTGTTTTAAATGGAAATTTCAGGTATTTAGTCAAATAAACCAATTTCAGATCTGGCGCCCTCATAGCCAATTTTGCGAATTATCACAATTCAAAAATTCGGTTTCGTGAGGTTGAATTCTTAAAAAACCAAATTTTTCTGATTCAACTTTGTAAAACGTATCAATATCGTAAGAAACGTCCACTTTACTCCTGAATGATTATTTTGGATGATTTTATTCCAAGCCTGGGCCCCTAGGCGGTCCGGTCGCCTACCTCGACCTAACCCAAAAACCGGCCCTAATCCGCAGAGCTATTTGTCGCGACACAGTACTTGATTGAAAAATGAGAAAATTATTGATTCTTGATTAGACGAAGGTAAAGTAGCGACTGTGTTGATGACCGCCTTTGGTCTTGTTCTTGTGGTTGGAACAGATTCTGTCATTGCTTCTTGTTCTGAAAATAAATTATTGTTGAAATGCGTTTCAGGGGTACGACTTCGCTTTTTATACAAGACTCCGAATGGCCTATGTCTGGTTACAAGCTCAAGGACTCCGGCCTCTTACTTGATTTGGCTTTTGGAGATGCAGGAAGTGTGGGTACCTAGTTAATGCTGCGTACCCGGTTTACCATTTGAACTAACCGATTTCATACTGCAGTTGAAACAGAATTTCCAATACGAACTTGCCTGGAAGCACCTTAGCGCCTGTAATAAATTTGCTTCCTTTGCGGTGCGCCAGGACGCCGGTCATAAACTAAAATCTGCTGTGCGACACATCATGACTTTAGACCAACGAGACGATCCACTTTTCCCCAGCACTGGGTATTTTCTTAAGAATAACGTTGAGTATGCTGGTCTGGGAGGAAACCTTAGTTTTTTAAAGCATCAAATTGACGTTCAATACAACGTGCCTCTTTGGAGTGATGACTTCGTTAGTAATTTCATTCCATCTTTATTTGAAAAACAAAAACGCCTGTTGTTTTCTGTTTCCGTGAAATAGGTTTTCCAAATTGGTTCAAGCTGTGGTCATACTGTCAAATGGGACGAACACACGTTCACAGTAGCAGATAATTTTTTTCTCGGCGGCCCCCTTGATTTACGAGGTTTTCAAACAAGATCCGTTGGCAATAAGAAGGATGAGAATTTCGTTGGTGGCACAGTAAGTTTTTTTGTTTGATATTATTTATTAACTAGACAAGAGTGAAAGGTGAACGTGTTTCCACGATCGAGAACTTGCTGTCGACTTGATTTTACAAATTATCTCTCTGACAGACGTTCTACGCCTTGGGTTTACATTTGTTCACTCCTCTACCATTTCGACCTGGCCAAGGTGGCTTCGGTGAGCTTTTCAGAAGTCACTTTTGGCTTAATGTTGGAAATTGTGGAGATGTTTTACCCGGTAAGATATTGAAGGTTTTTGATCTTGAGAATTTTTTATTTGATTTTTCAATTTTCGAGAATTAGCCAACTGGGAAGGCCTTAAAGATACGATACGAGTTTCCGCGGGAGTCGGCATTGCATTGCGACTGGGTAGTATGGCTCGCATCGAACTCAATTTCTGTAATCCCATAAAAGCCAAAGAAACCGATGTTAAATGCGACGGAGTACAATTTGGAATTGGAGTTCACTTTCTGTGATGGGCGTATTCTTCTGGAGCTGGAGCCCTCATGAGTGATGACGGCTTTGACGTCTTCATTTAACTTGTACAAATGCGTAGTATGTTTAAATAATGAAAAGTACTGCCATTATTTATTTGAAAATGAAATGGTATCGTTAGGATGTTGCTTCAGAATGTGCCTTTTTGTAATTGAGAAAACCTAAACAGTTTTTGTTTTATCATCTGGATTACCTAAAAGCGACTCTAAATCAAGGTAAGTGGGCTAGGGAGGTGTGCTCTTAATTTCCCAGGAATCTGTGCCATGGCTTACATTTATGACTTAAATTATCATTATTTCTGCCTCTTTGGTTGGTATGGCTTTCTTCCGGGGGGGGGGGGGTCGTGCTTTAGAATAAAACGCTAATGTGCTCGTGCTGATATTTGAGATCGGTGACAAATATGAAGTTAGAAAACTAATAGACGGAACAAAAAGCTTGACCCATATATATAAAAAAAAATTATAAAATACATGCTCAGTGTGAAGTTTCGGTGGTTAAAATCGTTGCGCTAAGGGGCGACGCCCGATTCGAAGTCGGCCGGTTTATGTCTGAAATGTGCCGGTTTGTGTCAGAAATGTGTTGGTTAGTGGGGGACCACAGACCACATCTGACGTATTTGAACTTCCACCGATATCGTTCGGCCGATCACGGTTGATCTGTCGTTGTTTCCCCCCATTTCGCATATTGCCCATTTCGCTATAAGGCTGCGGTGAGCTGTGACACCGCGCACTCGGCTTCGTGTGGGCGTTCCCGGCGGTGTGCGTTCAACAAACCGCGCACTGACCGAAACGCCCGCGTAGTACGGGTGTGAAGTGCACAGTTGGAACAGGATACATAACAAAATTTCATGTCTGGCTAATGCACTCTTACGCAAAGCCATTTAAAAAAATTGAGAAAATTTGCTAATTCGTCGAATAAAAACGTTACTTCGCGCCAAAAGTTAAGAAAATCGCTAGCTCATGGATATAAGAGAAGAAAGGCGCTAATTAAATTGAGTAAAAGCGCTAAATCACAGCTAGTATTGAGGAAAATGACTTATTTGCTGGGTAAAATTTCTATACATATACTGCTCGGTTAAATTTGGGAATAAGAGCTGATTCGTGGATACGTGAACTACGTCAATTTCAACTTGTAACGCGTATTACGTCGAATAGCCCCTAAATAAGGGGGTTATGCAGTTTTTTCGGCTTGTATGCTATAGCGTCTCTCTTAGGTGTTCGGGGAAGACGTAAGGAATGTGCGGGAATCATATTGAAAAAAATATATGTTACGTGTAGAATGGCAATAGACCAGAAAAAAAAACACGAATTTTAAAACCTTAATCAAATTTCGTCATGTCGCCGGGGTCGTAACGTTGGGCAAAGTTGAAATTGGGATTAAGCACATCTGATAGTATTAGTTCAGTCATAAAACTTAGTCCCGGAGTTTTTTCCTCCCAGAACTACCTTCTTCCTGGGCTAATATGAAGAAAAAGCCAATCACCCGTCGAGGTCCTCTATTATTTTATCAAAGTCACAGCCTACGTTTCGCTACGGTACTAGCATCCTCCTGAGTTAGCTGGTGGATGGCAATGTGGTTTAATGTGCCGGGGGGGGGGGATGGTTGTCTCCCATAGGTGTGGGTTGTTGCTTTTTAAGAATTCCGCTACACCTAATTGAAACCGTTTCGGCGCCACACCACATATGCGGTGACCACGCAATCCACAGGCCTGAAGTGCAAGAGGAAGAGGGAGCGGCTCGACGCAAACGCGGACCCCCCCCCCCTGCCTTGGACTAGGGATTGGCATCGAGAAAATCTCGTGCGCTAGCAGCCCCATTAGAACGTTTATATATTAGTGCTCTTAGAGAGGAGAAAACCGACTGAATCCAACGGCCACGCGAAATATTAATTTTTGGACACTTCAAAGGGCACTATAGCGGCCACACTGTTGCGTTAAACAATTACCCTTCATATCATAATAATTTGTAATTAACAATTATTGTAGACGCCAGGGAGATACATTTAGGACGACTTACGAATCTTAAGTATGGGATTACTGATTATTTGACAATATCGACATCTATTTACGAACCGGTAGGTTTGAGTCAAACAGAGGCACCCGCAGTGCAACATTTTTTTCATTTTTTATTTAGATATAGTGCACGAACTCTAAACCCGGCGAAAAACGCATGGGCGAGGGGAACTCCATGCCAGTCCCCTTCTACCAACAATTTGAATTTCGGGGAACACCAAGAACATTTGGCGCACCACCTCGGGCGACCCTAAATAATAATTTTCCTAATGGAATACGGGGAAAGGGTAGCCCGTAATTTGATTTCAATAGTTTTGATGAGAGCATTTGAAAGTCGTTGAAGGGTATACCACAAAGCAAGGGGCACAGTCATTGGAGGGGATATGGGTGATTTACCCCCTCCCCATCACAGAGCTACAAGTTTTAATTTTCTTCGTTTTTCCTGCCCCACTGAAATTTTTTAGTGTGGTGTGGGTGTGTTTATTGGCTAATTGTTTCTAAAGGGTCAACGCTCAAGTGCATCCCCTTTCCATTTTCCTATCGTCAGACGACTGTGGAAACGTTCATAAAATTCCAACTCAGCATCAGTAATCCGAGGTCCTTACGGCTATTCGGCTCATCAGCTTGAAAAAAAAGTAATACAAAAAAGGGATATTTTGCTTTCATTTTCAATTTTAATTTAATGTGTGGAGTAGGTGTGGACCCGATAAGACCCCGCTCCTAGAGTTGATTTCACTTTCGAAAAAAACATCGTCAAAATCACCTCCCGAACCCGTTGCTGGGAGGTGGTCACCTTCCCATATTGTTGGTTATTTTCCATCAGTTGGTAGCTCTTTTCTATCCGCTACCCACGCCGCAGTACCAGGCAACATCTTTATCCGCACCTGGGGGTCAACCATGAGCTAGTGTAAAAATACCGTCAAAACGCGGTATCTATGGCGTTATAACATTATTTGTGATAAAGCGTCCTTAGTTACCGCTTGCGTTAAATTTTTAACGCTAGCTCATGCTTGACCCTCTGGGGTCAGTCATCCCAACGCAGTCCTATCCGCGCAGGATTTTCACTTTAAAAAAAAGTGACCGTAAAAAACTGAAAAGCACCTGTTTTAGTGCATTTCATTCTGAAAATGCACTGTTGGTCTCGTCGTGATGGTGGCAAACATGGGTCATGTCACGGTTTTTTCACGTTTCAGAACCTCTAGAACACGAATTCTGTGGTCTCCAGAATGTATATACTATATATAGGTTTATTTATAATATTATGGCCGTTTTCTTGTTAGCACGATAACTCTCGAAGAAATCAATTTAGCGGAACGCGCTTTGGCACAAAAATCAGTAGTCATAAGACCCCGGTCGGTATTGCATTTGGGCCAAATCGGTCAAGGTGGAAATGGTCAAAAAATCACTACAATTCACCAGTTAATTCTAGATGCATCATATTCAGTACGAATACTCCATGTTAGAGTAGCCTTTGATTCCCATTTTAATTTTTCGAAAAAGGAAAGGTGGTGGGGGTGGTCCTTCCGGTGTGGAAGTGTAAAAATAGCGTTGAACTTCACTAGTTCATCTTAACGCTCTAAAATTCGACTCAATAATTTAATGCAACCTAAGCCCTGGGTTCCCTTGAGATTTATCAAAAACTTTGACGGGGGGGGGGTGTGAAATAGGGGATGAAATTTCAAAAAAATCGCTTAAATTCACACGTTTAGGTATTATAAAATACGGCACAAAAATTTAATATAACAAAGCCCTTGGAAAACTACCGACACTTTTCGACATTTTTGAAGAGAGGTGGGTGAAAACAGAGGAAGAAGTTCGGCTTAATGAAACAAATTATGGTATCAAAATTATTACTTCTGGGACGGCTTAGGGTATCCGTATAAGGAATGAAATGCACTCTTTCCGACCGCCAGCTGCCGGAGCGATTTTTTTAAAAATATTCAATTCGGGCAGCCTAATCAAGAAAAGTTCCAAAATTCCACGAATAAAAGTCAGAGCCGTGTGTGTGTGACACGTTGACGTCACTCCCTTCCACTTCATCGTTTACCCCTCATCATCAACGTGTGTTCGTGTGTTCATCAAACCTACCGTTTCTTTGTTTATTCCATTTATGTAGTGCATCTCTCCTTTGTCATTTTTGTAGTGTTTTGAAGGTACTTTTGTTACTTTCCTAGACGTTTAGACCCCTCTGATCTTTTTTTTATATGTAGCGCTTATTTTTCTAGAGTTCGTGACGTTTTTTCTTAATTGTTTTTCAGTTTATAACACAGCTTATAAACACACAGCACAGTTTATAATACGCCTGAAGCTCAGACGGTCGGAATATTCATGCAGTTTCGTTGCTTTTAAAATGGGGAATGTACCGAAACGAGGTTGAGGACATGTATAAAATTTAGTGCCTTGATCGTTATTTTATTAGTTTTATTCAAAAACTAAAACAATTTTTTAAAGTAAAATAAGTCTTCGTAACTTGAAACGGTCACGGCGTTAATTATTATACTTTCGCTTGTCGCAACCGAAAGAAAATACGTTCTTTACTAATTATCGTCTGCTTCTGGATTCGTAGCCATTATTTCTGGAGTAGCTCGACTTGTTTTACCACTCGGGTACAGTTCGAAGTAGGGTTGCCAGTCGCACGGCCAAAACTGTTACAAAATACAAGAAAAAAAGACAGGAAGGCATTCTTAACATGGTGTTTTTTTACAGGAAAGTATTAATGAGACGATGTGTCAACATGATGAATAGGAAAATTTGAAAAATATAGTTTCGAAAATAAAAAGGAAGTCAAATATTAAAAGGTAAGCTGGGTACTTGGGTACAGGGGTTAACTAATATAGTTCTTACCGGTGGTACGTTCCTGCCTTCCATCAGTGCTTTCATTCGTTGAAGATGGCAAAAAGCTTCTTTGGCGTGCGGCATTCCCGACCTTTTACCGTTCGTCCAGCCCCGCGAGTACTGAAAAGTTTGTCCCAGCGTGGTTGTGACTGCGTATGCAAGAAGAACGAGGCAAACGATTCTGAACCACATAGTTCTTCGAGTGATGGGCTGCGGATAAGGGAAATTGAGATAAATAGAGGAAGATACCGTTTTGGAATTAGGTGCTTATTTCAGAAGGCTCAATGGAATAACCCTCTTGTAGCAAACATGCGAGTCAATGCAGAGCAACAGGAATGGTAATGGGGTCCGTACACGATCAACCTGGTTGTCAACTTATTTTACAGCGACATTACGTGTTGACAACCAAGTTGACTGCCTGTGGGGAAGTTGGTGGTTGAAATTTTGAACCAACTTCCTCACAGACAGTCGACTTGGTTGTCAACACGCAATGTTGTAAACTAAGTAGACAACCCGGGTTGATCGTGTATGGGCCCATTAAGACATGTCGTGCCCTTAAACACATCTGGAGGCACAGGAGAGGCATATAATACACGACTGGATTATGTCTTCGAGGCATAAGGTGGCCTCTCGTGGAATAATTTAATTCCAAAACTACGTTTTCTATCTCTCTCGCTCTCTTTCATTTATTTTTTTATTGTCTCCTCATTCGATTCCCGTCTTAGATTTTTAGAACCTACCTTAGCGATGGACTGTTGGAATATGACGTTGATTCCATTTTGAACCCGTGGTTTTATACCCCACCTAATTAAAAGGAGCTCCACATTATTTGGCGAGATTAAAGTGCGATACTTATGGAATGAAAGAGGGGGGAAAATCCTGGGAAAAAGAACAATGCTATCAATTCACCAAAGTGGACTCGGCCTTAAAACTGAAAAGAGTGTGTATTAGTGTGTGGAGAATTTAAAACAACCCCGAACCCCCGCCACATCATGTGCTTTTGCTTCACCTAACATCGTTTCATTCCCTCACCCCCATGTGATTATCCTTTTCTCCCCTTTTTTGACCACGGTGATCAAGAGGGATCAGGAATAACCCCTTCCTTGAGAGGGAGTTCTTTATTAAAATTTCACAAACCAATTATTTTCTTTTTGAAGGGATGACGAGAGGTGGTAATGAGAGGGATGAGGACAGAATTTCATTTTTAAATAGCCTTCATTAGTATCACGAAGATTCTGGTGAATATAGTGGGTGGAGGGATTTAATTACTAGATGTATTCTCGTTACAATACTGACCGCAATTATAGCAAGGGAGATTCATTTTACAGATTGCTTCTCCAAAACTTCAACGCTTTGAGATCCCACATGTTTCTCAATTTCATCAGGATAAAATGCTCGAAGAAATTAATGTAAACAGCCTAATTGTAGAAGAAGGCTACGAAGGGCCCCATCTTGAAAATGAAAGAGTAACTCCTAACTTCATTGAAGAATTATTGGATTTTTACAGGAACGACCAGGGGGTTCTTCATTACAAATACGTGGTCTGCATAATTAAACAAGTCAAACAAATTTTAGAAGTATTACCCACTTTAGTCGACGTCCATTTAACGCCCGAAAAAAAACTGACGATTTGCGGAGACATTCACGGGCAATTTTACGATCTTTTGACTATTTTCGATACCAATGGTTTACCCAGCAGCAACAATTCTTATTTGTTCAACGGTGATTTTGTTGATCGAGGTCGATTTTCTGTCGAATGTGCTCTGACTTTGTTCTCGCTCAAAATTCTCCACCCGACAGAAGTCCACATTTCAAGAGGAAATCACGAAACAATTGAAATGAACTTCCAGCATGGATTTGAAGATGAAGTTCGAACCAAATATAAATCGGACACTCTGACGAGTTTATTCAACGAAGCATTCAACTGGCTACCGTTGGCGCACTGCATAAACGGAAAAGTGTTCGTCGTTCACGGAGGACTCAGCGGAGGCACCCAGAAAATGACACTGCAAAAAATCAAGGACATCAAAAGGAATCGTCAGCCAGGGGCGTCGGGATTGATGTGCGATTTTCTCTGGTCGGATCCGATGAAACGCAACGGTATCGGGCGAAGTAAAAGAGGGGTCGGCGTTTGTTTCGGGCCGGATGTAACGAAACAATTTCTTGAAAGTAATAAATTAGACTATATGATTCGAAGTCACGAAGTGAAAAGCGAAGGATACGAAGTCACTCACAACGGTCGTCTAGTCACTGTTTTCTCAGCTCCGAATTATTGCGACGAGATGGGAAATAATGGGGCGTACGTTATTATCAAGGGTGACAACTTGAAGCCAAAATTTCATGTTTTTCAGGCCTCTCCTCACCCCTAGTGCCTAAAATATTTGCTACTAATCTGTCCACTATGAACATGAATCATTATGGTAGGCTGAATAAAATACGTGTTCCCACATCTATGTACCTATAAGCGATGGCACGTTAAAATAAATTCAGACTTGGGCCGACCCATGAAGTTATCTTCATTTAAATCCCTAGTCCCTAACAATTTTAAAGTTTTTCCTTGCCCTCGCTCACTATCTTGGTAGAAAACGACCTCATTTTAGGGTGGGAAAAGGACAAAATCTGATAATTTCATTTAGTTTTGTCCATATCACACGATGCAATTCTCCATGCAAGTTCAATTGCAAGAAGAGGAAAAACACTTGATCCGTGGACCGTTTTCAGAAACTAACCTTAGCGAGACCTTAACCAAAGTTTAAGTTGTTTAAAAATCATACATTCTGTTAAAATGTGCCGTCTTTAAAACTCTCATCCCCTCACCAATCCTCCTACATTGTCGACATTTTCCAAGTTTGAGTAAAGATCAAAACTGAAATAAATGTTCTACGCTCCGAATTCTAGAGTGATTGGGCAAATCGGTAATGATATTTGACGATTTTTCTGCCAGGTTTGCCTCCGCAATGATCATTTTCCCCTTTCAATTTATCAGAAAACTGGAAATTAATAGAAGTAATACGTACATGGAAGTTTTGAGTCAAATATAAATACTGTGATATAAACGAATGAAATTTGGACATTTTTTAAAATTTCATCCCTTATCTCTCCCTTTTTATTGCCCCATTCAAATTAAACAAAAAATTAAATGTTTCCAGAGTGAACTGAAAAGTTATATGTGTCCATTATAATGGTGGATTTCACTACCTCGGCTAACAAGGGGTCCATACACGTACAATATTATTGCACAAAGTAGTTTGCGCAATATTTTGTTTCCAGATGTTTACAGAATAAAAATGAGTTGTACATTACATTGTACAACCCATAAACGGTCAATTTTATTGTACAACCCCTTGTTTGCGCAATATTTATTGTACCTATGTGTATGGGCCACTTTACCATACACGTTCAATATTGCGCAAAATTTGGATTTTTACTTGATTTTTCTGTTTTCAAATAAAAAAGTTGGTTGCGCAAGATATTGTGCAACCCGTAATACTACCCATACACGTTTAATTTTACTGTACAACCCCTAGTTTGCGAAATAATTATTGTACGTGTATATGGCCCGAACATTGTTTACAGCGATTATTCTCAAAATTCATCCCCTGATGAGCCCCTCCCCCTCTTCGACTTTTTCGAGAAATTTCTACAGTGATTCAAGGCCTTTGTTTGCCGTCTTCAGCGTTGAAAATTACTACTGAAACTCTTCTCACACGCCCGCACTCGTTTTCCAATATTCGTGTGCGGCCGCAAAGTAAAACCAGGTACCCACATTAAAAATAATAATATTAATAAAAATATGGGCTAATGACCTCGACGTCGATGCCCTTATAAAAAAATAAAAATAAAAATGCAATTAAATGAAAAATTGAAACCATGCGGTCAGTTCAAATGGGCTGAAACTAATAGCGTTTTGCATTTGCATAAAATTCCGCTCTTAAGCCGAGCATTTCCACCCGTCTTATCTGAATTGTATCATATGGTAAATGAGAAGACGGGTGGAAATGCTCGGCTTCAGAGCGGAATTTTATGTAGATGGAAAACGCCATAAGAAATACGAAATAATTTCAAAACCTTCGATCCAAAAGTCGAGGAAATATCTTGGAGATGAAGTTAGAGGAGGGGTGTGATTCTGTAAATCGCAAAATGTACGTGACGTACAAGGGCGGATCTGGGACCTCTCTCAGGGGGGGGGGGGAATCGAAACCCCTCCCCTCCCCCAGTACACCTACACCACCTGCCCACCACTCCCCTTCCCCCATGTTTTGAGAGATTTTCAAAGCTCCAGGAGGGGGTAATTCTGCTGTTACCCCCCCCCCCCTTAGATCCGCCTATGGTGACGTAACTTGGAAGGAGGGGGAGAGGATGTACCTCGTTGCCTTGGTTTTTCCACGCATTTGTCAAGAATTTATTATTTTTTCTTCGAGACCCAAGGTGACTAAACTTTCCATAGGTGCCGCAGATCTTCGGCCATTACTGTCCTTCACCTACATCACGAGCAGTCCCATCCGCCTCTGCACTAGACCCAGTACATTATTAATTGTTATTGGGTTGTGATTTTTCATGGAGGTATGAAGAGAGAGGAGGGAGCGATAAATGTAAAATCAAGTTAACGGGGTGAAGCCAACATACGCCACATTGGTAGTCCCGGAACGCATCAGGATTTGTGCTGAGGACTACTTTATCACGACTGCTCCTCTGTTATCTACATCTTGAATATTATGACCGAGGGACCACCAATATGGCGAAATTTTCAACTTATGCTCCCTCCTCTCTTTTCCTTCCTCCATGTGATTTTTGAGAAATCATAAACTTCAATTTCAAAATTAACTTGCTCTGCTGGTCTAGAGTGAGCAATCGGGAGCAAAGGACTGCTGGTGACGTCAGTCTCCACCCGTCCCATCTGATGGGCAGGGGGGAAATCTGCGGTAAAGTTCAGTCACCTTGTTCGAGACCACACATTCTCGCGAGAAAATTCCGCGGTTTAATTCACTAGGTATCGTAAAAACCATGACAACGAGGTACCTCCCCTCGCCCTTCTTCCATTTTACGACACGTAAAATTTGCAAAGTTAAAGAATCACCCCCCTGGTCGGGCAGTGGTCCTATTATAGTCACAGCCAAATCACTGGCACTTTTTGACTCAAAACATCGTCCTGGCCTTCAAAGCTACAGAACCACTCCGTGCTAACCATGCATGCGATGGTACTCGTACAAGCACCACCACATCACATCTATTCTAATGGCTATACGGGGTAAAAAGTGGTAAAGCTGCGATTACATTATTTGAGAGTTTTTTACTCTCGAGAGTAGCTCGAACCAATCATGCGCGTTTGGCTCTTTCAAAACCCCAAACATCGCAATTTCGAACCACAATTTCGCTCTTTCAAAACCAAATGAGGAAGTTTCACGTTTTCCAAAAAAAAATTTTTTTCGATGAGGCATATCAATCCTTCGTCGTAAATAAATAAATAAAAATTTAAAATCCTTCAGAAATATTTTTTATTACTTAACAAAAGTTGGCATATTTTGAAATTCCGCCAACGAACATTTTGCGCAACGTAATATCCCTTATTGTGTTCTCTGTCCTTTTCATGCCTATAAATAGCTCATCTGTCTATGCTCCATTATTTTATTATAATCTCGAGCTCTAGTAGAAAATAAGGCAAAGAAACACAACAAACCGCTCTCCGACAGCTACATATTACACGTGAATTTTTTTCGGAAGGCGCATATGACACAAACATGCTAGCTGGCGTGTTTGAAATGACCTAAAACTTTTAAAAATCGCGTATTTATTAACTGTTGGGTTATTTTACGAACGGATCACGATTTATGCTCTATAAATAAACCTTAAAAAATAGATTTATGAATAAGTTCTGACCCATGAAACTTCCTCATTATGTGAATTCGTCTCGTCAAATTACTAACATGTTCTTTTTAAGCTACGTCACCATTTGTGCGCTTTCGTCTTCCTCTTTCAATTCAACACGCCTTTTCAACATTCGCTTCAATTTTCAAAAACGCATGCGTCTAAGCAATGCACGCAATTCCTGATATCCTTTGAGACATGCAATTGCGCATTCCTCACGTTCAACACGCCATG